>VZSR01003803.1:58463936-58545676 GCA_013398615.1 Brachypodius melanocephalos
CCCCCCGCCCCCCTTTCTACCTTAGGAATGGAGTGGAGCATGACATTAATCTGTACTTGCTGCTCGGGCAGTCGCGGTCGTAAATAAGAGACGTGTGTTCGTGGACGTGTGAGGGGGTTTTTTGTGTGTGTGTGTGTTTTTATGTTCTGTGTCTTCAGAGAAACCTGTGTCGGAGGTTTCTGTGATTTTTACACCTGTGTTTTTTGTGTCAGATTTGAGGAGTACATGAATACTAAGGTGATTCTTCTAAACAGCCAACAATGTAATAACAATTTGAGGTCTGAATATTTAATTGTTCCTCATCTGATTCATGCCTTACTACCTGTGACGCTCCCGTGAGCCAGTTTTCCCAAGGCTGTGCCAGTGATGCTCCATGGCCAAATTCCTTCGCCATGAATGAAACAGGCAGTGTTTTAGGAACTTAAATCCTGCAGTCTGTCTTGAAACCTTGTCTGAGTGGACAGATCCTTCTGCCTGTTTAATTTCTGCGAAGCCCATTAATGTCCTGTACTCAGGTGGGACACTGCAGGTATGGAGCACCCTGGGAAGTTGCCATAAATCTAATTTAGCAAGGTAAGTGGATATGTCAGAACAGAATCACCCATACAGTTCTGATACTCTGTCATTATTGTGCTGCCTGAGATAATGTGCTATAACACTGAACAATTGTAAAAGATAATAAAATAATCTTTTTCGTAATACATGTGAAGAAGGTAGATTGACACAAAGATTTGTCTTTTTCCACATTGTATATTTTCATGAAGATAATTTCAGAATTTACCCATTTAAAAAATAACATTTGTAACTTGTTACCCTTGTACTTTATGTTGTCATTTTTGTGCACAGAACTGTCTGGAAAGAGAATTCAGGCCATATTGGAGCTGTTATGCTATACCTCATACCTTTTAGCTGTTTGCCTGTGTTGTGGAGAAAAATACCTCCCAGACTTTTATGTGGCCACAATTTTGTGTCAGTTTTGCACACAATGAGTCCTTTGCTCCAAAAACGCCTTACTTAAAAAAAAAAAAAGTGAAATCTGTGAAACTGACTGAACAGTGCATGTTTAAATTAATTTACTTAAACAGCTTTGATATGCTAAATGGAGTGTAACAGTTTGTGTAAAGTAGGTTTTTGCTGGGAGGAGGGAATCTTAAGCTGCTTTTAGAAATAGCAACTGGAAGTTATTTAAAGCATACTTGCTTTTTTTTTTCTTCAGCTGTAGGTATATAGAAACATTATTTTTATTTTATTTTGTAGGGTTGATCCATATGGGTTTGAAAGGCCAGAAGACTTTGACTATGCATCCTATGAAGCATTCTTTTCCAGATACCTAGTGGTACTCACTAGAAGAGCAATAAAATGGTCCAAGCTCCTAAAGGGGAGTAACAATATACAGAAGAGTTTAAAAGGTGAGCTTCATGTCTCTTTATAGGTATAAAAGTGCATTATGTTAGGATTCAATAGGTTTGTGTTTTTGAATGTTGAGTACTATTTCTGTCTTCAAATGAAAACCAGTAGTATAAACAATAATAATGCATAAGCAAGTATGCTTATTATTATTAGAGGGATTTCATTTAAACCTTCCAAAGGGGTAATCCCTCTTCAGCAAACTAATATCTCATTATATCTGTAACACAGCTATTGTGGCTATTGGCACTCCAAGATGCCGTTTTGCAGCTGCTAGCTGTGCTCTCTTTAAGAAGGCATAAGGTTATGTAGAAGATGCTGTATTGCACCCCAGGGTTTAGTATGTTAGGGCTCTCAGTTACTGCCTCTTTAACAGTTCTTTAGGCTGCTGAGGTTTTCTAGCTATCCTTACCCTCCTTTTGTAAAATGGCATTGACCATACATCTAAAAAGGTGTGTATGAACAACTGATGATAAATGCCTTATGAAGTGGAGAAAGTAAGTTTAATGCAGGGGCTATTGCCACGTTGGATAAAATGCTGTTGGAAATGTTAATGTCTGCTTCAAAGAGCATGGAAATCTCTAGTAATGTTTTATCTTGCAAGAGATACAGGTAGAAATAAGTGGAGAGAGTCAGAAGGTGTTAGTGGATCCTTTGAAACTAAAGGGTGAAGTGTCCTTCCACTCTCTCTCTCTAGGTTATGTTTTCATGTAAGCATCTAAATTTTCCTGTTTGCTCTAAATGGCGCTAATCAGGTTGCTTTCTCTTTGAGTGTCTTCTGGAGTTGGGCCGAGTTCTCTTAAGTATGTTAAGGAAAATTTGAGTAAAGCTAAGCAAAGATTATTCAGACATTGTAACATAGGTAAAGTATTTAGAGCCGTGCTCCAGGTGCAGCCTTTGGCTGCTGATTCTGATGGTTTTGTTGTTTTGGGGTTGTTTTTTTACTTGGCACCAGGAATGGGTTGATAACTAGTGAGACATTTTAAATATAACAGTGTATTTTGTGTACAGATGTCTGTTTTAAGGGTGTGAAATTCCAGAAAATGTAGGTTTGAAATATAGCTGCTAAGCAGAAAGTATCTACTTCTACTATCTTATTTTTCTTACAAATGTAAAGATGCTTTTGTTTGGGGTGTCAAGTTTGAATGTAGTGATAACTTTGTGCCATTTTGAATTAGTGACGATTTTGAGATTCTGCAGAACTTCTAGTTGTGGAGAAATAATCTCAGTTTTTATTCATACCCTTAATGTGTGAGTGGTAACAGTGGCAGCTTTTAGCAATTTTTGTGAGTTCAGTTTACTTCTCTTTCTTTGTGTTCCCAGTTCTAGCATTTTAGAAACTGAATGTTACTCTGATACTAACAGTGGGAATGCCTTTGGAGCCAGAACTTTGACCAAATCTCTCAACTTGTCCACCAGGCTTCAGAAACAATGGTCATGCTGCCCCACTGGGCACATAATGGCAGCAGCCTTTAATGTGGCTTTGATTGTCTGCAACAGGCTGCTTTTTGTGGAAACTGGGATTCTATAAATCCGCTGAGAGGGCACAGGCAATGGCTCTGGACTGTCACAGGTCCTTGTGGTCTGGTGCATCATCTTTGACATGACTTTTGCTAAAGATGCTTGGGTTTGTAGGCTATGGACTCTCACATATACATGTAATTCCAGGGAAAGTGACAGGAATAAGTAATACTGAGGCAATGTAGTCTGAGTGTAGATTCAGAGTTGTTACAAAAAGCTTTCTGCATTAACCTCATCTTATACCTCAGAGGAGAGTGAAAGGTTGACCTGTGCAATTACTGATTTTTAAATACTTTCTTTCTGCTTTCAGTATTAAGAATGAAGTCTGTGACATGCACATGGAACTGTGTAAGCAGGTGTGTCCTTTATCCTGCAAGATGATTATGCAGTGATTTCCCTGCAGGCAAATAGCAGAAGCTCTGCTGGTTATCCACTGGGTTTCCCTCCTCCTCCGAGACCTGACTTCATTGCTATGAAGCTTTGCTCGGAGCTGCTGGCTCTGCCATAAGCTAGAACTGAGAAGAATATTTGATTTGCCACTTCCCTCCCCAAACACAGTAGCTGTGAACCAATGTTGTGTGTCCTGCTGTGAGTAGATATGAGAGATACAGTGTATGCGTGGTGTCTCAGTAGTTCCACACCCATTTGTCTACACACAGAGAAGCTCATAATTTCTGCCCAGGTGAACAGGAAGAAGTGATGACTTGTGTTAATTTTCCAGTTTGGAAATGTGGCATGTTTACATGCTACTGAGTTTGCCTCATATCCAGGGTGGTTTCCATGTATATAATTCTTGTTCCACTATAAAGAAAAATTTGACTACATGTTAACAGTGATAATTAGGCAGTGCATTCTGTTGTTCTGTATTGCAGCCTCCTGGCAGAGTGGGTCATGGAAATTTGGCTGACAGTTCCTTTCACACATTCTTCAGTCTCTTCCTTTTTGTTATTTTTTTGGTGTTCTGCATCCCCCCCCACAACCCTTCACCTTGTTTCCACTGCACAGGAGAGTTCATAACCATTGTTTGTCACTTGCCGTCTTTCCGTCTCTCTCTCCCTCTGCCACTGCTGAGATCCTCCTAATTTTTTTCCTTGTTTCATTCAGCTCTATCTTTATGGGACTAAAATACAGCTTTCTGCTCTGTTTTGTTTACAGGTGGGCAACAAACTGCCTGACATAATTGCTCAAACTATCCTAATTCTGGCCAAAGTCATGCTACACAAAAGAATGTGGCTGTTGGTGTACTAGTCAAAAGTGACCAGTAGCAGATGACATTTTCTGGTCTTTGATAAAATACAGTGAAAGGGAAAAGTAAATGTATTAAACAGTGGTTATAACACAAGTACTTCTGTTCCAGCCCAGGGCTTGGTGGAATGAAAGTCAGTTTGACTGGAACTTTAACATTTACACTACTTATGTGCTCTGTTTTTTCTCTTAGTTATTCATGAAATAAAGCTTTCAGTTCCTTGTATGCTGTTTCCAGCTCTTATATAGAATTTTTCTTCTAGGGTCCAAGATAATTTCCTCAACATTCAACAGTAATGGTTAGTACCTGAAAAAGTAGAAGTACAGATGCTTCTCAAAATCTTAATATTTTTAAGATGAGATAATTTTTGGTTTTAAATGTTTGGGGGATTTTGGCTACATAAACTGAGTCTATGCTATAGAGTGAAACAATATTAATGGGAGAAAAAGCCAATACAACACTTAGATTGAAGCAGAAGTCTCCAAAATTTTCATATTCTACCATCAAACAAGGATGGGCAGGTTGAAATTACTTATTTTTGCATCTTGTTATTATGGGTAGTGTGCATTAAATGTTATTATAATTGTACAGAAAAGTGTTATTTTCTGCATATTTTTCTCTTGAAGTTACTTTGGGTATTTATCATCACTGTTAGACTGCTACCCTATTAGGTAGCTGTTTTTTCTTGTAAAAAGGAAACCACATTTATAAAGTGTGACTCTAAACTTGTGAAACTGGCACTAAGCATCAGAGGCAATTGAATTATTAAGGGCGGAGGACAGTTTCTTAAAAATTGATGTTTCATATTTTGTTAATGAACAAAGATTTTACATAGATATTTCTTACCTATATATGTTCTAGAATTTAGACCACATACTATGGTTGTCCTGGGAATAATTCTGTGTGTAGTGCTTGGGGCTTGGGGGTATCCAACAGTGCTACTTTTGAGATCAAGCCCTTGGTTTACAACTGGCATTGGATGTGTGAGTGGAGACCCATGCATGATCTGGCTTTATCTGGGAAAGCTTCTCAGATGTTACAGTGGGAGGATATTCTGCAGTGTGAACTGTTATGGGCTTCTTTAGTTCCCAAGGATAATGTGGAAGAGAGCCTATATATATACTTGTATAAAGGCAGTTCTATATATAGAATATATCTATGTCTATCTACATATATAAATGATATAAATGGCAGCTGTCCTTCTTTTCAAAGCTACTTTGCTGCTTCTGAATGCCAGTTTGCAGATCCTAGCAAATATTATAATGGTGTGAGGAAAAATAGCACAATGCAAAGGGCTTTTGCATTCCTCAGGGAGTGAGGGAGCTGGGTCAGTAGTTACTTGCGCTGATACAAGCCCCTGGCTGTCTATTGCCATGAGAACGATGACACTGAGGAGTAATGAATGTGTGCTGTGCTGCAGGCTGCTTTTCCCTTGTGCTACTGTCAAAGGCTTGTCCATGCTTCTCTTGAATTTAATGTGTGTTGTTGGATATCAATGTTGGTTATGCTTACAGAATTTACAATTCTTCCAGAAAAAAATACAATGGGGATTATGTATTAGAATGTGATAATCCAGTATTTTAGCTAGTAAGTTTGTTTCTAGGCTCATCTGAATTTGTCTTGTTAACCTAAATGGGTTCTTGATAGTCATTTCTGTATTTGCTATGTCAATTTATAGGATTTCTTGAGCATTAGAGTTCAAAATCTTGTAAAAAAGATGAAGTGGGGATTATTAAACCACCATGGAAACAAGTGAATTATTTCCAGCCTAAAAGAAGGTTGTAGTTAAAGTAATTTTACTGCTAGAACTGTAGAGTCTGTAACATGTAATATAAATCATCATTGAAAAGCTAAACAAAAACTGTACCCTGAAGACCAGGCATTTGTTACAAATATGTTTCTTTGAGAGAAAACACCAGATTTTATGTGGGTGAAATGCTCATTATGTCTGCAAGTTTATGTTGGGTGATGCGAGGGAAGCAGCTTTGGGTCCTAAAGGATAGGCAGCTTTAATTAGGTGGAATGTATTTAGGAGGTGTCTGGCTGAGTTGTACAACCTTGCTTCACTCTGCTGTTTTTAAGGCCTTTAATTTAGGCAGCATTTATTACAGAACTGTGTGATTCAATAAAATTTGGCTAGGTAGTGATATTGTGTGTGGGTGGAATAAAAATCCCCACTCAGATTTGAGTCCCATAAAATTTAGAGAGGAGAAGTTGGTGCTTTTATTGATACAACATGATTCATTTAGTATGAAATGTCTGTTTCATTTGCCATTTTCTTCTCCGCGAGAAAAGGAGAAGAATCTCAAACATTCAACTGTCTTTTTGGGTCAGAAAAGGTGACTCTGATTTAGGATTATGTACCCATAAAGCAGCATTGACTCCTTATCAATATTTTTCATACCATTCCCAGAAGGAAGCTGCTTTCATTGTCATTAGCCTGATGCTTCTTCCTGTAATCTTGCATCATAGTTATTTATACTGAATCATCTGCTTAAAAAAAAAACCCTGAAGCACACCCTTATGATGAAAATTATGCAGGAGATAAGAGCTACTTTAGATTTGAAAAGGCTTCCACAGTTATTCTAGGAAAAAGTCATCTGCTGCTCACTCACATCTCCAGTTCTTCCGGGGCTCATTTAGACAGGAGGAACATATTTCACATTCCTCAGTTTCTGTTGTATTTCAGTGGTCAGGTGCTAAGCTGACCCTTTGGATTATGGTAATGTGGCCATTGATGTTAGAGCTGAATGGGCAGAGCCGTCATGTCAGAGGCCACTGGAGATGTAGGAAAAGTCAAGTCAGTGCTTGTCTGAATTAAACAGGATAAGGATCAAGGGGGAACATTGCTGCTTGTATCTCCATCCAGAAAAGCAGAAGAGGAGGGAAGGATTCAAAATTCTAATAAGGGAAGAGAGGAGGGAGGAAAACCTAAGTCTGAAGATCTGAGGAGGGAGTCTGAGTGACAAGAACTTAGGAATGAATCTAAAATATACTATGCAGCTAAGAAGTAAATGCTTATCCTAAAATGGTAGCATAGGAGAGAAAATATAATATCCAGTCAAGAGTTTCCTATGACTTCTTAATTTCAGGCTGCTAATTTGAAAAAGAACAATACAAATGGATTTAAAAAAAAACTAAAATGAATAAACAAAACCAAACTTCTTGTCTTGCAGTGAAGAGATATATCAGGAAAGGCATCCCCAATGAACACCGTGCATTGGTCTGGATGATTGTGAGTGGGGCCCAAGCCAACATGGAACAAAACCCTGGGTATTACCACAGACTGCTTGAAGGAGAGAAGAATGCCAAGCTTCTTGAAGCAATCAAAACAGGTTATTCTCTTGATAATGCTGTTTATCTGTATTTATCCATCCTATGTCTTTAAGTGTTAGACATCAAGTTATGTCATGGAAAACTTAATGTTTCTGTAGTAGTGGTTTAAGTGCTGAATTAACACTTAAATTAGATTAGCCATAAGCTCTTTAACAGCACAGAACTTTCCAGGTTCATCATGTGGTTAAAAGCATTAAGGAATGCTTTTAAGGAAGATTAGAAATTATTTGAGAAGGAATAAACTAGGAAACATTACAATGTCATCTAAGTAATTGAAGAGTTGTTTGAGCCACGACGCCTGCCTTTGAGTCTGTTTCTCCTAATTCTGTCCCATAGGACACTGGAGAAGCAGCAGGGCTGGTTGAAGATGTGGTACAGAGGCCCATAGGAGGCAGGTGAAGTATGCTAGGATTTCAGGTTGAGTAAGACTGATAAGAAAAAGCTGTTGATAGGTTTATATGAATTATAAATGGTGCAAAGGGGGTGAATGAGGAGCAATTGTTGTTTGTTTCTTGTAACATAAGAACCAAGGACACTTGAATTTAATTTGCCATGCTGCAGGTTTAGAAGAGTTGTGGCACTTGTTCCTGTGCTGCAGATGTTAGAAGTATGGACTGGTTTAAAAAGGAATTTGATAGTGAGAGGTGGGGGAATCCACTTGAAGCATGAAATATTAAATGCTAAATGTAAAACCCTGGGACGAATGTAAGAAATGTAGGTGAAACATCCCTCCACTACTAATATGTTTTTGTGTGTGCTTTCTGTGAACATTGATCAGTGGCCAATACTGATATTGTATAAGGGCAACCAGACCTTAGGCTGGCCTACTGGGAGGAAAAGGGCAGTAGGTGAGGACAAACAAGTAGGAGTTTGATGTAACTGATACTTGTCCTGAAACCTGTTATAGCAGAGCCTTTGTGGTGAAGCTGATATTGGCTGAATTGCCCAATTAAAATGTCAAGAGGTTGGGCTCTGCTCTGGAACAATGCTGAGGTTATTTGGTTAGAAAGGCAGGTTGTCTTTTTCCTCCTGCAAAAACCCAGGTGCTTAGAGTTTGGGCTTTATGGATTTTTATTTGAGCTGGATAAGCCTGAAAACACTTTTGGTTTATGCAGAGTTTCTTCTCTGCCTTTCCTCACAACAGCAGTACTTTGGGCTTTTGGGACTACACGCCTTAGTAAAGTATTTTGGAGCACAAACTTCATGCTCCTATGAATGTGGACAGTAGCCAGAAATCTGCAGGCCTATGTCCTCCTCAGAACTAGAAACAGTAGAGCTCTTACTATGAATAAAGAGGGAGCTAGTAAGATGACTTTCTAAAGCCCACCTTGATAAGGGTCTAGAGAAACATCAAACCATTCAGTTGGGGTAAAATTGCTGCATGAGAGAGCCGAAAACAACTTTTTTCCAGTACTAGACAAAGACTTTAAGGGTCAGTAGGTGGCTTTCCACACAGGTTAAAATGAAATAAAAATATTTTTATGGGGCAGGAAAAATACTGGGAGATGATAAAGATATATTTGTGAACTATGGAGGAAATAAAGTTTCAGAAGAACTACTGCATGGATTGGAAAACTGCAGAAGAGAAAATTAACATGGAGCAAGTGAGGGAAAAGATAAAGAAAAATGGCTTGGAAGACTTTGTTGGAGGGGAAAAAATATAATGCAAACCTGAGACACTCCTCCTTCAGAAAGGAAGAACCAATGTGGACATAGGAGGGAAAAAAGGAACAAAGTACTTACGGTGAATGTAAACTTTGTGGTTAGTGTGTTTAATGAACTTACACTCCTGCTGACTGTGCACATTTTGTAGTGGTCTTTGGCTGAGGACTCTTTCAGTGTGAACTGTCGCCTGACTTTAATTTTGTTTCTTCAAGTGTTGTTTTCCCATTACTGTAGTTGTTTTTAATAAGAAAGCAAGGTAAGATGTGGAATCATGTGCTGTTCACTTTCATGTTTGCAGTTTCCAGAATTTTCAGGCAACTGTGTGGTGTTTATTCCCACAGCTGTAAAGTTACAGCCCAGTACAGTGCTATGGTTTATAAACCGGAGAACAGCAGTCACACTTTTCCTTTTTTCCCAGGAGAGGAGCAGGAGGACAAGGCCAACCAAAGACTTTATCTCAAATTTAATTGAAAATGTGTAAGAGCCAGTGTGTCCTTTCTTTCACATGCCCAGAAGCTGCAAACAATTTTCATGTATGTTTGAAAATAGTTTTCATGTGGGAAGGTCTTTAATGTGGTATAATCAGGTTAAAAGGGCAGGTAGACCTTTTGAAGAAATGGTCTAATCTTTAAAGAAAAATCTGATTAGTAATAGCAATGGAAGTCTTTCAGCTAATTAAATCTGTAATCTGTTCTTTCACCATTTTCGCCCTGTAACTTCCTGATTCTGAATTGATGAGCTTTATTGCTGCTTTGTTTTATATGGTATTTGCTGTTGGAACATTTTTGGTCGTTTTAAGAAAAATTGTAGGAGGGAACAGGCTTCTTACTCTAACCATTAAAAAAGAGCTTAAAGAATGCAGGTGTCTAAATTTTTGTGTCTTAGTTTATGTACACATTTAGAAGGGTATGCATCCCAACAACAGGCTTTAGGCTCTTTTCAGGCTCTATTATAGGAAAGTTTAGCAGGACAAATCATGTCGTAAGATAAAAAGTGGCTGTCGTTCTAGTGCAGAGACTACATGCTGGATGCAAAAAGACTCAAGTGGAAGATGCAGCTTCCTTGGAGTAAGCTCTCCTTTTAGGTTGGGCTGTTTTGAATTTTAGCTCTTGTATCTTGTCTTTTCTCTCCATTGAAGAAATACACTTTTGGACAGAAGTGTGTCTGTGTCTGCACGTGGTCAGGCATGTACATGCAGCCAATCTGTGTTTCCACTCTTGGATTTCATGAGGAGGAATTGTAGGTGCTGTGAAACCTACGATTTGATACTTACCAGTCAGTCCCAGAGCCCGAGCATTGCTGTGAGACAGCTAGCATAAGGATCTGACTGTGGACTGGATGATAGTTGCAGGATCTTAATGGAGTTTATGATGGGTTCAGAAAAGTAATTTAAACAATGGTCATTGCCATTTCACTGAAGGCAGGGAATATTTTATTATCAAAGTACTAAGAAGCTTCTCTGAAGCTTCTCTGAAACTATGAGTGGAAGCTGGGAATTTTCAGGTGAGTTTAAAGCGTTTAACCATGCAAGGGGAAGGGGAAGAGCATTGTCAGCTCTTGTGGTTCACTGTAAGAGGAGCCCTATCAGGTCATATCCAAACAGCTGCCTCATCTGGTCTTTGGTCTACCAGAACAGCTGAAGGGAGAACTGGAGGAGTAAAGTGTGTAGTGACACTTCCTCAGAATGTTTTTCCTAGTCTCCAGTTATCTGCTGTTTGGAGAGTTGCCAAGACATATGCTGCATGTTTGTACCTAATAATGCTGGATGTGAAAAAATTAACAAAACCCCTTCTGGTTGCTCCTTTTTCATGTTGTTTACCATGCAGATGATTTTGCAGATTTGTGCTGTCTCAATACTGTTAAGCATCTCACTCTAAACTAAGGAGTTTTATCCACCTGGGTTTATGCTATGTATGGTAGCCATTTTATATCTGTGGTCTTCCTTGCTGCTGTTCTTTTCTGTAATTTCTCTAATTCTGGTATCATCTTTTGGAGATGGAGACTGGAATTTATGCAAATGCTTCTCAGATTTATACAGTGGCAATATTGTTCTTTTGTAAGAAATCCTAACCCTGTTGGCTTTCTTGGTTGCTGAAAGCTCTTGAACTGTTACTTGGTAGTGGGGGTTGTGAGACTATTTTTCTGACTTTAGTTAATGACAAACTTGGCCTTAACTTAAACAAACCCCTCAAACATCTAAAACAATTTATAATTCTAGGTGTTGCAGGGAAAAGCTTGAAGATGACTGCTAAATACCCAGTTACAACAAATTTAAAATACCCTTTAAGTATACTGTTTTTACAAGTTGCAATTTATGGCCTAATCTCATTTTTCTGGATTTGCAGTGGAGTTTTTGAGTGCTTGTAGTTGGCAGTTGAAGTGAATTTTTGTTCTGCTCTCTATCATGTAAAAAACCAAAAAAATTACCTGCCTGGAAGCTCTTCAGAGCAGATGCACATCACAGATGTAGCAGTGGCAATGAAATGACTGTAAGTGGAGTAGGATATGTTAGTTATAAAAATAGTTGTGTAATTTACTGACCACCTGTGTCTTGGGAAGCACCTGGATATGAAAGTAAAAGTGCCATGGTTTAGGAAATAGTCTTCAATTTAACACTCCCCCTAAAACCATGTGCTGATTCCTCTCCCTACCTCCAGCTGGAGGGACAAAAGGCAAAGATCGTGGATTGAGATAAGAAAAATTTTCTGTAAACAGTAATGACATACAAAAATTAACAGTAACGGCAACAATATTAATAACAAAAGGTATATGAAACAATTCACACAGAATGAAAACAAATTATAATAGACAATACCAGGTGGCTCCCTATTACCACTTTCTCAACTGGTTGGAACCCCTTCTCCCTGGAAGACAGTCCCTTTTCCATGCCCCTGGCAACCATGAGGTGGTGTAGAACAACCTCCAGGCCCTATAGCCACACTCCCTCCCAATACTGTAGAAATTAACTCTGTCCTGGCTGCAATCAGGAGAAAAAGCAAGGATAGGATAGCAAGGTGAAGAAGGCTTGAGAGGTTTGTAGATGCCTGACTTTTGAAGTACCCTAAGTAGGAAAAGCACAAGAATGGTTTCAAAAGCATTGGTTTTCTGGACTGTACTTTCAAATCTCTTTGCTCCAGAAATAGCATCAATGACTGTGGTTCTTGGTACTGAAATAGACATCTGTTTTATAAACTGAGGCTAATGTGTTCTGCCTGTTTGTGTTACTGAATGAGGTGGAAATACTGCAGACCTGTGAGAGGGAAGAAAGAAGCCAGTGGTCTCATGGTTGCTGCACAGAGACAAATCAGCAGGAAAGCTGGTGGTTGTTTTTGATTCATAGCAGCATAAAACTCTCAGCTCAGAGAGCTGAAAGACTGTAAAAATATTTCTATTAGGATTTTATCTGAATTTATTATAAAAGAGCAGCTAGTCTTTCCATCGTGACTTTCTTACTGGTTCTGTGCTCCCATACCTAGTTTATTTATAAGTAGCAGATTGCACATAATAAGAATGTCATAGTTTTGGGATTTATCTGGCAGTGTAAGATTCTAATGTTCATTTTGCTGCTTGAAAAGAACCCTGTTTTGTTGTTTTGGGGGGTTTTTTTGGGTTTTTTTTGTTCTTCAAAACTGGACTAGTTTGAGGCTGTGTTCCTTTGGACAGTGATGTCTATTAAGAGTGAAGCAGATCAATGGACAGTAGGTCAGAGGGTAGGCTATGCAGAGCATGAAAATGACGTTTGGATGTCTCCCCTGGAAGAGATGTATTAAAAGGGATGTAAGTGGTGAAGCCAAATGACCAGCCCTTGCCTGTTCCTGCCAGTTGCTTCAAGTCATCTCTGACCCTCATCTTGTAGCACAGTAAAACACACTGGCTCATGTGTGCCTGTGGAGTGGGTTGAGTTCCCTTGCCTCGAGTCAGAGGAGCCTCAGAACTGGAGAAGGAAGGAGAGGATGCAAGTAGAGCAGAAAGGGCAGGATGGAGAGGGAATAGGACCCTCTGCTCTTGTGCTCAAAGTAATAATCTGGCACAAGGAGTCCTGTGAGACCATACTCCATATCTTCTATTAAGGGTAAAGCCTTTTAATCTTGTATCTTGTTTTTTCTCTCCATTCCCTCACCCTAAACTAAAATATTGTTACTAAATATAAAGGAAAGTTTTAAATTGTTCTTAAAACTAGGGAAGGCTTCCCCCAGTCCTTTTGGGAAAAAACATGCTCTGCAGTCAGAAAACAAGTTGCAGCTGATTCTCTCAATTGCAGGTTGAGAAATTACAGATGAAATCAGTTTGAGTAGTCCCTGCTTTCTATGTGATGGACTTTTCTTACTCTCCCCTCAACCTTTCTCTGCACAGCTGAGGAGAAGAGCCATGGCTAAAATCAGCATTAATCTCTTCTGTAACATTCAGCATATACTTTAAAAAAGAATAAATTTCGATTATGCAAATACCATGCTGTATAATCTTCCTACCAAGAAGAAAGAAAAGAAATTGTTTTATCCTGTAGCTTTCTGTTGCTCAGGTGCTCTCAAAAATGGTCTTTTTCCTTGTGTTTTTCTTCTCATTCACATGAGAAGTGAAATATTTTCCTGCAATGATTTATTCCCTTTAAAAGGAAGAAATAGCAATTAGTGTGATATCTTCTTCATGCATGTGACTTCCATTACACTACTCATGATTTTGGGGAGCTTTCTTGCTTTGGTTGCTTACAGCTGAACTTTGTGTCAAAGCTGTAACAGACTTCTTCCTTTATGCTGGAAAAGGCTGATAAAATGTGATAATTCTTAGGACATGAAGATCTGTACAGAGGTGCTGTTACTGAAGTTTGTTTATAACTTTAACCCAATTTGTTGTTGTTAAATATAACCCAAACAACTACTCATATTTTATGAACAACTCTTGGGTTTTGAAAATCTATGAAATTACTTTCAGACTTTTAAGTTGGAGAGAAAAATTCTATTTAAAGATCAGATGCACAAGTCTGTGCATGTGACCTTGGGTTCACTTTGTGAAGTGAAGCAGGCCAAAAATTAACTCTGCCCATTTCTTTCGTACAACCAAGGGCTGTTTTGGGGTGACTAGCTCAAACTTGCATGTCTAATTTTTAGACCTTTGTAAGGAGAGATGAGTCCTACTATTAATGTTTGGTCTGAAAGAAATTAATGGTTGGAAATGTGAGTAATTGCATACTCCTTACTTGGTTAAGCATTGAGCTTGAAGCATGTGGGAATGTGCTCTGCTGCTTGGTTATCAGAAACCACTCCCATTCTTGATGATCTTACACTAATGAAGAGACAACTCTTCTCATGATGACATCATGGAGAAAGCTAAATTTTAAAATGTGATTTTTAAGTGGAAGTTGGCAGCTGTGGGAACAGGTCTGGGAGTTTTTGGCTGCTACTGTTTGGTAGAAGTTTCACTGAATTTTTCAATTGAAAGTTCATCTGATTTGTTACCAGAATATGCTTTCCTAGAAGGACAAGTAATTTCGTGCCACTTGACTTGATACATTTGGCATGTCTTGTATCTATCAGTCTAAATACCTGGTTTGCTTTCATTTAAGTCTTTGCAGTCAAACATGGAGAGGTCCAATCTGCTGGAGAACTTGTTTAGGCCTGCTTGAAATTGCTTTCTGTACACTAATAGGTTTATTCTTTCTAGGAATAGATTATCCTTGAATGCAAGTGCCCTTTTAGCCAAAATGGAGATAAAGCTCTTTCTTAAAAATTAATCTGCCAAAACAGTTCAGTGAACCATAGTGAAGCTTCAGTTGTACTTCAGAAGAGTGGTAAAAGTTTTTTTGGAAAGTGACAAGGAACAGCTCTTAATTTTCATCTTTTTCTCTTTTGTCTAGACATGAACAGAACGTTTCCAGATAATGTAAAATTCCGCAAGACCGCTGATCCGTGTTTGCAACACGCACTCTACAATGTATTGGTAGCATATGGGCATCATAATAAAGCAGTAGGGTATTGTCAGGTAGGTAACCATTGTTTTGTAAACATGCTGCATTTCACTGGTGGTAACTGCTCTTCTCCATTTGAATGTGTGTTCTTAGAAGCACACCCACAAACTATTTCTGTTTCTGGCCCTGTGAGAATGGGGGAGAGGGCACAGGGCAGAGTATGAATAGCTTCAGGCAAATTCAAATGTCCTTCTGAATTTCTCAATGGCTGTTCTCATAGCCAGCTTGATCAATTTGGTTCCATTTGTTAGCTGCAACATGAGTATCTTATCACAGACATGGTTGTGTGAAGAGTAGTTGCTTTGGAGAGCAAGAGGAAGTGAGCTTGCCTTTCTCTTCTCCTGTAATTTTTCCCCAAGCAGTCCTTGGTATGTCCAAGGCATCATGAGATCTCAATTTCCTTTGTTTTCACTGTCACATTTTTCAAAGTACAGAAAGACCAGCATTAATGTGACATCATGTACTTGGGGGCTGGTAGCATTTCTTTAGGGCCATCTCCCAATATAGATAACACAAGTAGGAAGAAAATTTCTTTGAAATTCAACCTGATACTGCTTTGATGGCAGCTCAAGAAAATTTCTGTTGTCACTGTCAAGTACTCTAAAGTTTCCTGTGGGACACAAAGAAGGTAAGTTGATTCATGGTAGTCTGACAGTCAAGGAAAAAAGTGTCTGTCTTTAAGAATCTTAAAGAAGCAGGCACTGTCATAAGCAAAATGTGTTTTCTTATTCAGTTATTAGGTTCACTTAAGTCCTCTCCTGTCTCCTCTACTTCCTGAGCAAGAATGTGTGTGCTAACATATAGCTCATTTTAGTTGAGAAAGTTAGTGTAGTAAATACAACTACTCCATAGTTGAAAGCATATGAACAGTATTTTTTTAAATCTTGAGAGGTGAACACTTAGAGGGACTTAAACCTACACTGAAGTCTCTACAAATTTTTTTTTAATTTTTTTTTCTTGTATGCACCAACTAGTTTCAGTACAGAAATTATTTACTCCCATTCTTCAAAAGATGAGTGATTTCTATTATTTTCAGGAATATGTATTTGTTAAAATATAGCTTTAATATTTTGAGGATGACAGAAGAGGTAGAATTACAAATACTTTTACAAGTGTCATGTTTCTATATAGAGGTGATTATACCCAACATAACACAGGACTTCTAAAGCATAGTAATTTCTACATGTCCAGTTGTTATTAAAATACTTTGGTAGCTTTACTGTTTAATGGGGTAATGAAAGAAGAATGCTTAAAAAACCCTTCTATGGATTCTTTGCATGTCTGGTCTCCTCCCAGGATCAGTGCTATTATATGTATATGTGGAGTACTGGAGATATTATGGAAGAAAACGTTTTGTACACAGCCTGTGCATGAGTTAAGCAGCTTGTAAAAGCTGCTGGAACTGTAACATTTTTCCCTAGTGTCTTTGGGTCAGAAATTCTCCTGCAGCCTCACTGTCTACCTGCAGATTTGTTGTGTTTGTAGTGCTCATCTAATACAGCTGTGTTTGAGTTCTGATCAAAGCTTTCAGTTGGATTGGGCTTTGGAATTTAAAAAGAGCAAAAGTGAAAGTATAGACTGCTAAGCTTTTTCTTTTAATTTTCCTCTCCTTGATCTTTGTTAATAATTCTTGTTAGCTGCTGTTGTGCAGGTTTAGCAGGTTACTCAACCAGTGGCCTTCATTACTAGAATTGATTTAATATACACAATTTGTAGAACTGTTGTAATTTAGCTCTTAATCAAAAGAAGTAAGCTAGAAACTCTTAAGATAAATGTATGCATCTCAAATCCCTTCTTTCTATTTCAGGGCATGAACTTCATTGCTGGATATCTGATTCTTATTACAAAGAATGAAGAGGAGTCCTTTTGGCTGCTAGATGCTCTTATTGGAAGAATATTGCCTGGTACGTTAAAAACATAGTTTTATTCATATATTGGAGCTTGGCTTTTATCTTTGCATTCTTCTCCAACTGTAGACAATATCTGCATCTGGTCTGTTCAGTAGCTCTCTGAGTTCCCCTTGCCTGGGTCTCTGGGTTTGCAGGAGGTGTTTACACAATCAGTTTTGCCCCATGTATGAGCTGAACCTCACTGCACATGTGAAGTAGTTTAATACCAGAAGCAGACACAGGCACAGCTATATTTTTTACTCCTGTGAAATGCATTTGGGAATGCTTTTTTCTTGGAATTTTATTGTAGAGGGAGAATGGTTTTATCATGAATTCCCATTAGCATTGCACAGGTCTGACTACAGATACACCTTTAATGTAGATGGAATGTCTCACTGGAAGACCAGTAGAAAATGGAGGACTAATTCCTTACTGGCCTAGTTTTGCTTTTGCACAGATTTTTATCTCACATGGTTGGAGGTGGAATTCAGTATTGTTAGCCCCCACACCACAATACAGTATTACACTGTCAACTAGGTACTGGTCAAGGACATCAAGGTGGATTGAAACTTTCACTTTTCCTTCTGTCTGTTCATGTTTAAAATTAAACAAACAAACAAAAAATTTGGTTCCCTATTGAATAGAAAGGAAAGACCCTGAGAAATAAAGAAGAATAACTGAAAGATTTTTTTCATGCTTTTGAGTGACTGTAAGAAATTATTTTACACTGAATACACCAAGTAGGAACTTGGATTTTCCTTATGTGGAAACAGTAGTTGGACTTTGTTTTCAGACTGAGAGAGTAGAGACAGGCAGGGAATGTCATGAGTTGTTGAATCAGTCTGCAAATATTTAACGTTATGCAGCCTTGAAGTTTACTTTCCAGCTGTAAAAATAGTCTAAAGAAATCAACAGTCTTTTGTTCAGCCTTGAGGGCTCTAAGCTGTGCAAACAGGTAGGAGACAGCTGCTGTCTGCCATGGGACCTGCCAGTGCCTGGCTGGGGTGGATGTCTGCTTTGGCATCGCTGTGGCAGGGATAAGGCACTCGGGAAAAGGCAGGTTTATTGTGAAGTGATGTGTGCAAACTCTTGCTGTTAATCCTTTCAGTAGTCTGACACACTTTAATTTGAGGCAAAGGAGGTAGAGTCAGAATTTTATATTTGTTGTTTTTGGTAGGAAACATAATTCACTTTATCACAAAACCTTCATTTTTATATATCCTTCTACACTTTACTGATACTTGTGGCAAAAGTTGTTCTTATTTTTCCCTCCTAGCATGTTGACTTTGTCTTAGGCAGGTAGCACTGGTGATGATAAGAAACTCATAACATGAAATGTAATTACTGTGTATGAAGGAGGTGTATATTTACTCTAGTATATTTTTACTTTTCTGTAACAAGTTTGTTGTTACTGACTTCAGCTTGGGTCCCACTGGACAATATGAATCTTCTATATAGTATAAATATTTGTATTGAATAATACAAGGCTTTATTGACAGAAAACTTGTTGCTGATGCTCTCCCCCTCCCCCCAATTTTTAAAAATATTTTTATTCCTTCTATTCCCACCACTCTCCTGTATGGTTTGATTTGTATATTTATAAAAGTCAAAGCATGACAGATAAAATAATTGGCATAGTTTCAGTGAAATACTCTGTGTGCATATGTGAAAGAATCAGACAGACAGACCATATTCATAAAGCAACTCACTGAGGTAAATAATTACTGCCTTTCTGTTAACAGTGCAAGGTATTGCACATTTCAGTTTTAAGCCCTATAATTATTTGTTAGGGAAGCAGAAAAGCACTGTACCTCTCTAGATCTTGTATGTTTTCCAGGTTTTTTCCCTTCTTCAGAGGGAAGACTAGGAATCAGTTTTGTTGGATGCTAACAGTTTGATTAGCCAACATTTTCCATTAGTTTGGTTACTGATTTGGTTTTCTTGATTTGTTTGCATTATAATATATATGTTTTCCCCCTGTCGTTGCACCAAATATGGCTTCAGGTCATGTCCTCATTTTCGAGTGTGTTCTGTCACTGCCAGTTAAATCAGTGGTGCTTTAGGACAATTTAGAAATCCATTCTCTGCCCTCTGCAGTGTCCCTGTGAGTGCTTCCTTCCCTGCCCACACTTGTTTAATTACATTAAACAGCCACTCCAGAACCGTGATGCTGACAGTGGTTTTCTTGGTCAGCAGATGAACTAAGCCAGCCACAGATCAATGTCATTGATTGGAAAATGTACAGTGTGACAGATAGCAACATTCTGGGGAAGTGACAGAAAATGGGACTCCATCAGTAAAGGTTTTCTGGCTGAATTGTTCTGTTACATCCAAATGGAGATAACACAGCTGGAAGAGAGAGCCAGTAAATTAGGCTTTGGTTGATTGGTAAGTGGAGTCGTGTGCATGCCTTTCATTTGGCTGAACTTAGCACTCACTGCTGGGTACAGCTGGGTGAGGCCAGAAAGTTCCTGCTTCTGCTGGGGGCAAGCCCATGCATTTCTGCCTGTTGTCTGTCAGCTGCTCAGCCAGGGATTTGGAGGGATTATCATTTAAACACAGCAAGGGGGAAGAGAATTATTTGTTTAACTGAAGTTTAGGGTGTTACCAAGTTTTTTTTGTTCCTGGCCTCATTCAGACAGATGGCTGAAGCAGACAGCATTGCCCACAAGAAGCAGTGGCCAGAGTGGATGTGCCTGCAGTTTGTACTCAGCATTTCTGTTCTGTTCATCACTCTGATTCTCATTGAGAAGTTTTGGGGTGGGTTTTTTTTGTACTATTAAGGAAAGAGTGGGGAGATTGCTTTAGAAAGCATTGGGTAGGTAGGACCTTTTAACTGTGGTACCTCAGTATGTATATAAAGGAGTATACTTGTCCTATCTTACATATTTGTGATTAAATGGCGAGCTTATGAGAAGGAAAAACCTCAAGTATTTGTTTCACTTTAGCATGACAGGTATGCTTATGTATATAAGAATAATCCCCCCTCCCACCTTCAGTGGTTCTCAGTCTGGAAACAATTGTATATATCAACTTATACTCTAACTAGACTTTCAGGGGTGAGAAAAGTCCTCCTCTCTTTTTTTGCTTACTTTTCATGTATTTGTAGGATGCAGTCAATTTATTTTGGAGGGGTTTTAGTATGGCTATGTTCTTTCAGTCAAACTTTTCTCTTGCATGAAACTTTTGTCTGTTCCTGTTTTAGTCTAACAATTATTCTGTGTGCTTGTTCCAGTTTGAATTGATTTTTCAATTTTTTTTTTAAACCTGATTACAATGGCACAGTTTTATTTTCTGGTAGAGAATCAGCTAGTGCCTTGTGCAATGGCTTTTTTCTCAGTGGAAGGTGTTTTGCTTAGGAGAGAACATCTTTACCATTTCCCTTGCCTTTTTTCCCCTAGTGGCACTCTGGTTTGGATTTGTGATCTCTATCATAGTATATGTGCTGTTCCTTCTCTCTCATTGTCATCAGATGTTTTTTTCACAGCATTTAGGAATTCCTAACACCTTTTTGCTGAACTTTATTTGTGCATTCTTGTTCTTGTAATTTTAAATGTCATCATGCCTCCTACTCCAGTCTTTCCGCTGTTACTTTGTTGTGCTTTGCGCATTGACATGGGTCAGTATCTCTTAGTTTACAGGTGTCACCAAATACCAGCTCCTATGTTCTTAATCAAAAATCTTAAATGAGGTGTAGCATTCTTCAAGAATCAGTCTAACAATCTTCCTTCAGTCTCGTTACTTTTTAGCAATTTCCTCTAAAATTTTTTTAACCCATGTATACTGCCTGGTTGTTTATAAAAAATTAAAAGAGCAGAGTTTTGAATGATGAAATATTCATCTACTACTTTGGTGACTATGAAATATAGTCACCAAAGTAGTAGACTGCACTGAAGTAACTGGCATTAGCTGCAAGCACACAAGGTGCAAAGCAAGGTGCCATTTTGGTGTGCAATATAGTGACTGCTGGTTAAGGCAAATGCCTGCATGCTGAGATGTTTGTTCAGCTCTGGCTCGTAGTTGTATCAGCCTGAGACTTGCAAGTTGCACAAGAGATCAGGCATGGTAAGAGACATGAATACTTGAACTGAATGGCACCATAGTTACATATCAAATTCTTGAATATCCTTCTCTTTTGAGTGATTCATGTTATAACAATCTTTCAAGTCCCATCATACAGACTTCCAGGTTTGGAGGGAAGAACCACTTGGGAAATGTAGAAGGCTGTACTAAGCTGTAAAGTATTTCTATTTGCTATTTTCTGTTTGCTTTTAATTGCAGTTGAACCTGTATATATTTTGTTCTTGTGGCTGAATTTATTAAAATACCCTAATTGGGTATTGCCAGGGAACCTCTGTATGCAGAAGTGGCTTGGCAGCTGTATCTTTTCATACCTGCATCTCCAAAGGGAGTGGAACTCTTCACAGGAAGCATTTTTATTTAGCTATGCAGGTAAAAAACACTGCTAGACCTAAACTGAGCCGAATTTGCAGCCTAAGATGGGGATTGTTGTGATGGAAAGCATTTCCTTTCAGAGAGAAGACTTGAGCACCTCGAGCATATGCTTTTGGTATCGAAAGCTCCTTTAAAGGCTGTGTGTGACATGCATAACACCATGTTTGCAAAGTAGTTTTTGACACCTGAGCTTTTTTTAATAGCACCACCAACCCAGAAAATTTCAGCAGATTGATCAGTTCTGGGCTGCTTCTTAATCTTCCTCTGGCAGCACTCAGCTACAGATCTGTGAGTTGGCAGGATTCTCACTCATCCATGGAGTTCCTCTGTGACTGCATTTGAAGCCATGGTGGTGTGGCCCTCTGGCCTCCAAATCACATCTGGTACTCAGGGGTGTTTTGCTGGTCAGTTGAACAATTAAGAGTTCTGAAATATGAGACTCCCTGTTTTACTGTTAACCCCCAGCCACAATGAAAACATTCACGTTTGAGCATTAGAGGTCAGTTGAATATACCTAGGAATTAAGCATGCAGTGTCCTGTTAAGCTGAAGGTGGAGTGAAGGAGTCATGTGCCTGTATTTAGAAACCATGATAAGCCTGAAATCCTCACTACTTACAAATCTGAACTGCTAGGAGATTTGTGAGACTTCAGCAAGCGGGGAAAAAAGCAACCGATGGGGATTCTTTTCTTTAAAATTATTTATAAATTTGAAATAATTTATTTACTTTCTGCATCATATCTCCCTCCCACCCAGTCACAAACCTCATCTAAAAAGAATAATCTCATTATTTTGTAGGTGTGTTTTAGGTGGCTGGGTAGAACTCTTACAGTTTTATGTGAAACAGAAGTTTGCTGTGTGTGACAAGAATATCCATGCTGTCAACCTTACTTTTGAAAGGAAACATGCAGTGAAAGGACCCACAGTGTTTAAAAACGCTGAAGAATATTGTGTTCCTTGACATGACTGTATTTGCACTGGAAGCAGGATCTGTTCCACCAAGAAAAAGACAAGAGTGCCTCCTTCATTCTGACAAGGAAGCCTACTATTGATACAATTTATGTTGAACGTGAAGTATCTTCAGTTGGCCATCCATGGCACTACTCTGTGTGGGACTGCACCCTTTGGCTGTTGGTGCAGACAGTGCTATTTGCTTGTTTATCTACCCAGTAAATCAAAGTATCACCCCTTTCAAATGTCATCAGCAAAATAACTTGCCAAATGAAATCTTAATTCAGCTAGGACTGATCAGAGGTAGAATTCCCTGGCTGCATGCAAAGGAGGAAGGTAGGTAGTGTGGGATAAACACAGAAATGTGGGTTTGGGAGAAGAGCTCATGGGCTTTTTTTCATGTAGAAGAACCAATTAGTGGCCAATTATGTATACAGCACAAGGCTTACTTAGCTTGTGCTTTATATTTTGTTAAAGTAGCCATGTTGGAGGGATGTTCTGGTTTTTGGTGGTTTTTTTTTTTTTGGTGGTTTTTTTTTTTAGTTTTATCTAATGGCTTGAGTTGTGAAAGCACTCATGTGCATATGTAGTATTGAAACTATACTTTTGACAGAGCCATCTCTATGCTAAAGGGACTGTGCTATTCTACCTGCAGAATTCATGCAGCAAAGCCACAGCAGCTTTTTTGGTTTTTTGTTACTTTCTGATGGTCAGCCAGGGCTCTGTATGTTCAGTTACAATTTTAATAACTGAACCTTCCTGAATTTGTCACTTTGACAGTAAGAAGCATCAGCTGACAAATGTATGATGGGTGTTATGTGCTTAAAGCAGATCCCAGTATACAGTTTTGTATTTTAACTTGGAAATTCCCATAAAATGTATTCATATGCTTGAAGTTATCTGTGTGTTAAATACCAAGACTCATAAAACTGGAAATCTAACTTTCCATACAAAAAGCCAGGAGAGAAATATTAGTAATTCTTCCCATTGTGGCCTTTCAGTACTTAAAGAGAGCTTTTAAAAAAGGTGGAGAGCAACTTCTTACAGGAACAAATAGTGATAGGACAGGGGGGAACAGTTTTAAATTAAAATAGGGGACACTTAGATTAGATGTCAGGAGGAAATTCTTTACTTAGAGGATAGTGAGGCAGTGGAACAGGCTGCCCAGAGAAGTTGTGGGTGCCACATCCCTGATAGTGTTCAAGGCCAGGTCAGGATATCAGAGAGGTCCCAGACTTATTCTGAAAAAGCAACCCTGACACCACTGCTAGTAGTGTATTCAAACTGTCAATCAGTCTTATTAAAAACACTTCCTGTATTTTTTAATTGGAATTTGAGTTGTCCTAATTTGCAAGTATTGCTTTTTTTAAGACTTTCTCCTATTATATTGAAAAGCCCACAATGCCTAGTGTGTTTTCTCTATGAAGTGGTTAACTTAGCTTTTCAATTTTCTTGCATAAATGCTACAAAGAAAGAGGTTCCTTACAAAACTCAGTTTTTCTAAGTAGTGTTTATAACCTTTTCTTTCATGTCTTTTCCAGTTCAACTTCCTGCCTGAATTGTAAATATCAGAGCTGGATGCAATTTTCTAACCTCAGTTTTGCTAATGTCATAATCAAAGATGATATACTATCTCTTCAGTAGTGAATATATCCAAGGATTGCTTTGGCTTTTTCTGAGCTAAGATGTGCTTACTCTGAATTTATTGTATTTGCAACTTAAGATACTGCAAAATTGAGGGTTTTTTCCAAAAGTTCAACTCAATATTAAGTGATGGATTTTTAAAAATATGTCATAGTATAAAGAAGCACTGACAGCAGGCTTTGATACTGTTTCAAAAGATAGTATAATGTACATGCAGCATGGGTGGCAACATAAAGAATGTGTTTGTGTAAGGAGATGTGCTTTGGGAGTAAAGGAGATTAAATGAAGAAAATCATGTACAGTGGTAACTTTGGTCTACCTAAGTTTACAAGAAGTGAGTGTTTAGTTTGAGAGAGAAGCTTAGAAAATGCAAGTTTGGTTGCATTTTATGTATTCATGTTCAGAAGACTTAAAGTGCTTTACTAAGCTGTCAGCTTCTGGCTAGTGGAGAACTCTTGTTCCTCTTACAGTTTTAAACCCTGTTGCTTCATGAATAAAATTATTTCTCTTGTTAGCTTCTTCAAGCTTTAAGTAAGAGGATGTGGCTTTCATTCCCCTTCTATTCAGACCAAAGTGTTAGATTGGTTTCCTTCTTCCAGTGCCAGACTAGAACCATATGTGTTGGTCCAGCTCTCTGTTCATGGTGCTTCTGTCCCAGTCTCAAGTAATGTGCTCAGTCAGGTCCCCGTGTTGTGACTGTAGCATTCTTGGGAAGAGCTGATGAAAATTTAACAGGGGGGGTTCTTCTTAAGCATGAGAGGATATCACCACTATGTTTTGTGCTGAGGTTTTAAAAATAATCTTGTCAGTGTGGTCAACTGATAAAATAACCTATTCTTCCTAATCCCATGGATGACTTAAAAAACACAGATGCAGGAATCCTTATTCAGCTGAAGTCATCAGTCATTAAGACTCATTATACAGTTGTAAGCTTTTTTTTTTCAAAGTTTGTTTCCTCAACAGGCATGATAAGCAGTTGTAGTTTTCAATGCTTGTTCTTGAATTTCCTCTTCTTTGAGGAAATTGGTGAGAAAAGTCTGTCAAAGGGTTTTGTAAGTTAAAAGCCTTGGCTCCTGGGACCGTAGTCAGCCCCATAAGCTGCAGATTTCTCCAAAGCATGCAACTCTTTAGATAAACACAGCTCATGGGGTGCAGTGACTGGAGTCAGGCCAGGCTATTTGGAAACAGCTGAGTGGGAAAGTTGTGTGTGTACTGTGTCTGTTGGTGTCTGTTGGTGTCTGTCACCTCAGTGATACTGTGCAAAAACTGCTATCTGCAAATGTAGCCATTCCAATGGTAGCCGATAGGAAGAGGGGAGAGAGGGAATAGAGGAGAGCTGGCCAACAGTATTTTCCTCAGTTATACTTAAGCTATATGAGAGTGGTTTGGTATCTATAACTTTAAGCTGGACTAGTTTTAAATGATGCAAATGTCTCTACTGAGCAGCACATAACAGCTGGTATGCAAATAAGTAATTAACATAGCCAGTTTCATTCTCTGTAACTAGACTGTCTGAAAGTTGCGTCTGTTTTCCAACATGCTGCTAACTTCAATTTGTTTCTCTGAGGGGTTACACGTGAAGTCTTTTTCTTTGTGTTTAATCTCTGCCTTTTCTGTAATGTCTGGAAGGATGATATTTTTGCCTGCCTTTCCATTGTCTTTCTAATAACAAGCATCCTTCTTCAGTTTCCAAATGGCAGATAGCTACTGCATCTGCTCAGAATCCCAATTCTGAGCAGATGTGCTCTGTGAAATGCAAGTGGAAAACCAAAGGCTCTTTCAGCTCCCTGGGATCTACTTTCCAAGTTTGGGACCAGAAGCAAAAGATGAACACAGACAGGTGGCATTATGCAGAAACACTGCCTTTTTGGGCTTGCTGGAAAGGTGTTAATAGTAAGTTATTTCTCAAGATATATTACTCTACATTTTGTATAATCTCAATATCAATCAATAAGGATCTATAAAATGCTTGCATTCCCATTTTAAGATAGTTTTGCCATCCAAAATAAATTTGGGTTCTCTATGTTTTCTTAACGCTAATGTTCAATTGTGAATTATACAGCTAATGCTGGTTGTGGTGTGAGTTCAGTACCCCAGGACAGAAGTCCTCAGTCAGTTCAATCTGAAGGAAGAGATAAAATACAGCTTGAGCCTGTTTTGGGTTACTTGGTTTGTTAGAATTTTTTTTCTGTTCCCTGCAAAATTAGGAACTTGTGTTTTAAAAATAATGTAGTTAAGAGGTTTTAGCTTGCCATTTAACCTCATATCTGCAGGATATCACTCTGGCCAGGACACCTGCAGGGGTCACTCTGGCTAGATACTGCAAAAAAGAATTGGCAGTACTCCTGGGTCTCCTCCTTTTCCTGTTGTGGCTGTTTTCTTTCCAAGTGTAGGTTGTTCAGCTTTTAATGTAAGGCTCATGACGTAGAAGACTCAGAAGACTCAAAAGCTTGCATGTTTGAAATGTTTGTATTTTTTTCCCTACAAATGCACATGATGGAATGTGTTTTGGGTTTGATTTGAAATGTAGGAAATGTAGAACTGAGTGCTTTTCATGAAATTCTGTTCATGGCAACCTCTGAATTTTCTTGCCAGCCCTTAGGCCTGCTCGATTTCCCTCCTGGATTCCAGTGAGGTCTGGTAGCAAATGGTATCTCCAGCAAGGAGGCATTGTTGAATGTTGCTTGGTGGCATAAAAATGAACTATTTCTGCTACTATGGGAGGAGAGAGAACATTATTATCATCTCTGTCTCTCACACACACCCCCAGTTCTCATGGACATTATATTCTTGTGAATAAAATACTCTGCATAGCGTAGACTCTGAGAAAAGTTAAACCAGCCAATTTTTAACTTTCCAGTTGGTTTGGATCTCTAAGACAAATCATCAGGCTGGGCTGTGTAGGCTCTTGAAATTATAGAAATGCTGGAAGATAAGCAGCAGAGCTGAGGTCTTGTTTTAAGTATTTTTGTAACATGACTTTCACTAAGAATATGTATATTTAACCTGACATATGCACAGCAGACTGGAATGATTTTTTTTTTTAACTTCTGTAGCTCTTGACACCTAGAGATAATTAAAGACTGTAAGAGTATTGCTTCTTAAACTTTTATTTTTGGAACCTCTTAATCTATTTGTAACAGAGGACAAGGTCATAGAGTCCCTACAATCTTTATCCTTATTTCCTACAAATCTTATTACTGTTCTGGAGCACAAGCAGCCAGTTGTGTCTTAGTCCTGGACATTCTGGTAAGATCCAGAGAGTGCTAACTATTGTGACAGAGAGACAATGAAATGTAGTGTTAGGAATGTCTCTGCCAGGACAGGTTTCCATCTCAGTGAAAAGTCTTTTCATGTGGTCACCTGTGTTGTACAGTAGCAATAAAGTAGGTGGCAGCTGGTGAAGCTGGCCTTTCCTGTTTGCTGCTTGACTCCCAAGAGGAAGAAGCTGATGATCCCAACAGAGCCAGAGGGCTAAACTGCTGTTTCAGGGTTAGGACTTCGATGAGGAAGGAGCACATGGCAGGATGAATTCCATGTGGGATGGTGCCCACATTTCCCTCTGTTACGTGCTCAGGCACTCCTAAACTTAGCAAGGTATCTAAAACCCATAGGCAGATACTCAGAACAACAGACTAGGCAAAGCACATGGGTAAGCAGCAAAGGGAAAGCTGAGAGGAAAGTACAGAAAGTCTTGGATCAGCACTTGAAAATACCGAGTTGCATACTGAGACACTTGATTTTCATCTAGACGTTTTTCTGGAATTTATTAATAAATTAATAATACAATAATAATTTATAATGCAGTCTTATTTGTTGCCTTCCAGAAAATGTGCTGAAAAACAATGTAGTGTGTGGTGTGATCACCTAAAAATTATCACTTCCATTTGAAGAAAAAAAGGAAACAACCTGGCTTTGTGGGTTTTTTCAAGGGAATGGTACTTTGTCAGAGGACATTCCTATAAACCACATAGATCAACAGATACACAATATAATTAGCCTATTTTTTTAATTAGTAAGTGGCAGACTGGGAGCAGTTACTGACTCAGGTTTGTTCTGGGTCATCAACTGCTCAGTATTTTGCCAGATTATTGAGAGGGAAAAAATAATTAAGATGCTAATTAAATGTGGATCATGCAAATCTAGAAATTTCAGCTAATTTTAAAGATACAAGATATGTAAAGAATATAAAGCTAATGGGTTTCAATGGTAGATGAGTAAAAATAATTGCGCTGTATTTTGTGAAAAACAGTTTTGTGGTGTGTGGGAGAGGTAGGCTTGTGTAGACTTGGTTATAAACACAGATATTTTGACTTCTGGGCAGAGCAGCCAATTATAAAATATTAGGAAAGTAGGGCACACACTGAAGCATTTGTGGCAAGGGAGAGCTGCAGGA
Source organism: Brachypodius melanocephalos (assembly GCA_013398615.1). NCBI lineage: Eukaryota > Metazoa > Chordata > Aves > Passeriformes > Pycnonotidae > Brachypodius > Brachypodius melanocephalos. The sequence continues at coordinate 58,492,408 of VZSR01003803.1, forward strand.
TTTTTGCTGAGGGGACATTTCCAGAAGGCTTAATGGCTGGGAATCCCTAGTAAATAAGAAGGGAATATATGAGCCATGTAGGTTAAATGTTACCAAGCACTTAGGCACTGAACCAAGTTACAAAATCATTTTCCCTAGTGAAACCAGATGTGGACTGTGAAAGGTATTCCTTGTAAGTGATCTGTGGGTAAGTTTTGCATACATATGAGGTCCTCCAGGAATGTTTCTGAAGGATTTGGAAATGTGGCTTTCCTAATTTGAGGAGCTAATTTTACATACATACATTATGTATAAACATATACATACAGAAAAAATAAACAGAAAATTATAATTACATATTAATTATGTGTAATAATTGTAATTAATACCCACATTAACTATAATTAACATATAATAATTACACGTTAAAGTGTTTTGAGTGCAGATTCTTTTAACCTAACTTTGGTTGTGAATCTGGCAGCTAATATCTTGAAAACCCCTGCTACTCAGTTACTGGCATTTGCATAAATCCTTATATCACTCCTCCCACTGGTTCTGCAGCAGCACTGGGCTGAACATTGCAGTGCTGTGTACCAGGGCACATGGGAGCTGCTCCTGCTTCACAAGGAACAGCAGGGGGTTGCTCCAGATAGATGAATAGTTCTTTTTTCCCTTTCTGTCCAGCAGTACAATCTAACAGACTTGAATGAAATTTTAATTTACACCAAAGCTTCCTGGCTGCCTCAGTAATTTGTGGAGCAATATATCCACGTTGCCTGTTAACTTTTTGCTTCCCAGCTCTCAAAGATGGGATAGGTGTCCAGTTGTGTTCCTGAGATCCTGACATTTACTTTGCTGTACAGATTAAAAATAGCAGCTGCTGTTGGTTTCAGCATATCAGATGATTGCAGCAGAGCGAGTGGGCTGCTGTCCTTCCTCCTGAGGACATTTGCCAGTGGTAACTTGAAGAAGTTTTCAGTACTTACGTGTTTCAGGAGCACAAGAAGAAAAAAATGTTTTGTGGATGTATGAGAGGAGGAGGAAGGATGTGAAAGGGAAAAGCCTTGTTCTGTTACTTGTTATTTGAGATGTGATTAGATTTCACTTGCATTAAAGCAGCATTTTTAAAAAATGTACTCAGCCAATTAATGTTACTGTTACTGTATTCCAGTTCAAAAATGAGCACAGCACTAATAGAACATATGCAGAAAGAGAGGGTTTTGTGTTGGCTCTGAGGTCGTGGTGTGTTTTTGGTACACTTTTCCATGGGATTACTTGAATTTTAGCTGTTGGATCTTTCCCTACAAGCAATTGAAAGGCAAATAGTTAAAGAATATGTATGAGTGGCAGTGACTATTAGGTCTGTAAACGAGTTTTACATCTCACTCTTCAGGGGGAACAAAGGATCCCAGACAGAAAGCTAGGTTCCTAAAGATTGAATGTGATACTCTGTAGTACCATTAAAATTCCCGTAGATATTCTAGAGTTTGGACAGAACAAATGTAGAGCAAATAGCTCATGGGGTGGGAAGTCATTTCAGGAAAACAACTGACACAGGAAAGAATGGAATATTAAACTGCTTTTGTGAAATTACAGAAATTTAAGTGGTTCTACATATACTGAATAGTTCAGACATATTTTTAAACTTACCTGTGGCACTGGGAGGTTTTATTAGAATTATTTCAGGCAAAAAGACTTTGCTCTGATTCCTTCACCTTTATTTGAACCATTGGCCTATGCTGTGTGTGTCTGGGGGCATTGGCAGAAACCAGCTAAGACAGAGAAACCTGAATGGCAGCTTTCCAGAATTGGTGAAGGAAAGAAATGCACAGAAAGGTGCTTGTGTTACCACTGGTTTCTTTCCATAAATAAAAGTTAATAACATAGGTCTTGTCAGCAAAGTGCTTGTAAACCATCAAAAGTTGCTTCCCAGGCTAAAGTGGCCGAGTCCAGCTTAAATGTTTCTATCAACATATAAACCCAAAATATTAATTTCTTAAACATCTGTGTAATTCTTGTGTCATACTGGGGGTATTTGTATACTTAAGAATTGAAACAACAAATTTTTCTTCCCTTAAATATACCTAAAGCTACTCGTTTATAGAGCTGAGACATTCGTTGTTTAGCCTGTGCCTTGGTAATGAAAATGTTTAACCTGACAAACATGCTGGGGACTGACAGCCAGAGAGTGCTCTGTTCTTAACTCTGAATTTACCAGTTACTGCAGTGACCAGAAGTGCAGGAACGTAGGTCTTGTTTCAATCCCCATCTTGCAGGTATATTAAGTAGGAAGAGATGCTGTCTGAAGGATCTGTCATTCACTTCCTTTTAGAATTATTCTATGGAAAATGGGATTTTCTTGGCTCAGAGAAAAGAGAGAAAAACTCCTACTTTAATGGCTAGGTCACACCTTAGAAGATGGGGAGTATCTGGCCTCCAGCACTCCTGCACAGCTGATGTTCTGGGGAATTTGCGTTTCCAGTTCAACTGGACCTGGTCTAAAGGCTACAGGTTATTATCGTAGTGCTTTGGGGTTTTTGTTACCTGTTTGGGTGTTGTGTGGACTGGGACTTGTGCAGCCCCACACACAGGAAGGAGGTAGGTGGTGGTTATACTGAACTGTTTAAATATTAGTAACACTTCTGTAGTTTAGGCTAGCAGTTAAAAACCATCTAGACGATCCTTCCTTGGGAAGGAAGAATGAATTGCCAAAAAACATCAGAGAAAGAAGATACTTCAGAGTAGGCATGAATGAAGTCTTTGTGCAGAGGAATCAGCCTTGGCTGGAAGAGCAGCAGTCTATGACCACAGTGCAGAGATCTTTGTGCTGTGGGTTAATTCACTTCACCTTGGGATTCCCAGGCTCAGCGTGCCTTTATACATTCAGCTGCAGAGGATATTCTCTTCAATTTCATGAAAAGATCACGTGCAGAGATTCCTGAGTTTTAATTTCTTCTCTCCAAGATTATTACAGTCCTGCAATGTTGGGCCTGAAAACAGATCAGGAAGTCCTTGGAGAACTTGTGAAAATGAAAGTTCCAGCTGTGGCAGAGCTGATGGAAAGACATGGAGTCATGTGGACCCTAGTGGTGTCACGCTGGTTTATATGCCTGTTCATTGACATTCTTCCAGTGGAGGTAATTTGTAACATAAAGTTCTCCTACTACACCCCTAATTATTTCATTTGTACTGCTTTAGTAATAATTGCTTACTGAAAATCAAGGTTAATCTGAATTCTCTCCTTTCCTGCAGACTGTGCTCCGAATATGGGATTGTTTATTCTATGAAGGGTCAAAGATCATCTTCCGTGTGGCCTTAACATTAATAAAGCAAAACCAAGCTTTTATTCTGGAAGCCACAAATTTCCCTGACATTTGTGATAAATTTAAGCAGATCACCAAAGGAACATTTGTAACAGAGTGTCACAGCTTCATGCAGGTAAATTCTCTGCAGCTTTTAGTCATTCCAAATTAAAACCAACATAGACTTAGAAATGTTTTTCACTGAGAAAAAGATGGATACAATTAAGAGAAACATAGCTGTTAGGATTGTTTTTTAAGTAAGAAACTCAAACCTTTCTAATAAATATACTAATATATTAAATAATTTATGGTTAATTATTATTAATTACATAATATGTTTAATAGTTATTATCTAATTCCATATATAGGAATCCATCCACATTATCTGTCATATAGGGGAGAAAATTCTTTTTGCCCTTTTTAACCATTTAAGGCAGGAAGTCTGATGAGAAAATAATTTAAGTGCATTTTTCAAGTGAACTATGGATATTGATCCATAGTGCTTTTTTTCAGATGAATTGTAAATACAGTTTTGTTGAATAAGCAGTAAGTGAATTTTAAGCTTGCACTGATAAATGGCTGTAGTGCCTGAACACACAGCATTCTGTTTAGAACAAGATGCTGATAGCAGGTTCTCATTTCCAGACAAAAGCCCATGAAGTTGTATGTCCAAGTGCTATGACAATCTGCAATCTAAGAATTATTCTTTTAAATTATTAATACAGTGGTGCCACATCAGTATAAAACATTAGATTCAGGGCTTATCTTGGAAGATGGAAACAGAAAAGGTGGTAGCTGCAAAACAAGTAACAGGAGCACATCTGGCATAGATCATTTGGTCAACTCCACTATCATTGTTTGCTCAGTGTGCACAAAACCAGACCTGGAGGGTGACATTTACCCCGCCCCAAAGTGTTTCATGCTTATGGCACATCTCTCTGCATAGGTCAGTCACTGTAGGATGTAATTTACATAACTTTTATTATTGTTCATATAGAAGAAAAATTAGCTTAACTTACTGAGACTTTAAAGTCTTTTAATTAAAGGAGCAAGAGAAAAATCAGGTACAGCTTTAATTTAGAAGGGAGATGTTTGATGGGTTTCCATGCCATGAACAGTTTAGAGTAAGAATTTTATTAAATGTTAACTGCCTTAAGAACATCTGTTCAGAGGCTGTTGCTAATACTTGTCCTTGAAGGACTTCCCTCCCCACTCTTTAATTGTGTTTAATTTTTAGAAAATCAACCACCTTTTCTTGCAGTAAAAGAATTCTGTTATTCACTATAGTAATGGGGCTTTGAAGGCAATTAGATAAACAATTTAGGTTAGGTTCTTCTATAACTTTGAAATATGTACTTTTTTGCTTGGATGTTTGTTGGGTTGGGGTTTTTTCAGCAGTACATGTATTAGTATAGAGGTGATGACAGGGATCTTTGCCTCCTCCCCTAGAAGAGAATCTTCATTTTTAGTTTGAAGGCTTCTTTGCCAGAAAGCTGTTCCGAACTTGTTCAATTACAGTCTCACCTCTAGAACTGTCATTTAACAGCTCCAGAGACCTGAGGCGCCCACACACCTTAACTGTAGCCTAAAGTGCATAAACCTGTAGCTTTGCTTCACAGTTTTGTTCACTCAGAAGTTCTAGGTGAAGTAGTGGAAATAAATGTATTGTTCTTGAACAAGTGGAAACAAAAGAAAATGTAATTGAAGAAGTGTCATGGCATTCAGAACGCATCAAGTTCTTACATCCCTATCCATTACTCCCCTGGAAAGCCTGGTAGAGAAGAGGAGCAAAGGGAGTTTCATGAGGGATCAAAACTGATTTTTTGCAGTAGGAAGACACTGCTTTCTTTGTGTTCCAGAGCCTGAACTACCTCTGCTAGCACCACCACACGAAGTGCACTGGCGCTTTGTCACATTACCCAGGACAGTTCAATATGTTCTCAATATGCCACTTTCCCCCACTTGCCATCTAAAATAATCTCAGCTGGACACACATTCAAATCAGATTTTCTACTGCTGTTTTTGTGTAATTTTCTGCACTTGTTATATGAGCTGCAGGTTTACTGTTTGTTTACAGCTCAGCAGATGAAGATGTTACTCTGCTACAGAAAGGCCAAAGAGCAGTGAGCATTTTCACAGTATGGACACTGAAGCAGGGATTTCACACCTCAGAGAATTATGTGAGAATTCTAGCATGCTGTCCAAAGCCAGCATTTTAACTAAGAATTTTCTTCTTTTGCCCTCAGAAAATATTCACTGATCCTGGAAGCTTATCCATGGCAACAATCAACAAACTCCGAGAGACTTGCAGGGAGAAGTTGCTTTCTCAGGGATAACATGCCACATGTAATCAGGTGGTCAGATCCTACAATTGACACATTCCTCTCTTTGCACTGATTAAAGCACACTTTAAGCTTTCCATGAATTAATTGACACTTGACCAATTTTTCCTGCCTTTCAAGTAAGTGTGTTAACACTTTGTACTGTATGTCAGATTTGTTAACTGGAACTGGTGGTTCTGTTAGTGTTTGTTGGTGGTGTGTTGTTTTTATTTTTTAAGGATTAAGGTATCTTCTGACTAGAATGTGAGCAATGTCAGGACCCTCCTTTTAAAAAAGTAGTCCCAGGGAATTTTGTAATATTAAAAACAACAAACAGATGTATAAAATTATGTATTACTATGTTAACTGTGACACTATTACCATTTGTACAAAATAAATTAATTTAATTTGTCAGCACCTGTTTCTTGGTGTAGAGAGTAAAATATGTGATCTGAGTCCTGACTGCCAGTCATTGGCTGGAAAACAAGCACCTTTTTCCTCACTGCTCTCACTTAAGGAACTCAAATACAGCAAAGTGCAGGGCAAGAAAGCAGTCAGTGATCTTCACTAGCAGTTGATCTATGCAGTGTGAGATAGAGCAGCTGTAGTGCAAATCTCCCACACCCGTGTCCCTAAATATTTGAGGAGAAACACTTGAAGACATCCACCACCAGCCTTTTTTGACAGGGGAAGGTAGTGGGTAGTTCTAAAATTTGTATTGGCACCAGGCCCCTTCCAGCCCTGCTGGGGCCAGGAGTCTGGGAATTGCTTTCTTGTCCGTACAGAGCCCTCTCGTGGCCAAACCTCCTCCTTCCAGTTGGGGAAATGACAACTGGAACACTTCGTGCAGTTTTATGGTCCCTGTGCAACAACTACTGTGGAAAGCCTCACATTTTAACAGCACTCTCCTTTTCAGACTTTACTCCAAGACTTTACTTCATTCCTTGTGAAGCATGGCTTCCTCCTATCCCAGATTGAGATTTCTTTCATTCCTCAGCAGGGGAAAAAAAATCACCTTTTTCAGAGGAAGTGGAGTAGTGCTCCTCTAGACAACTAAAGACTGCTACTCCACAGTGATTTTGAGCTATCTTATCCTTTATGGTATCAGTCATACACTTTTTTCCTCAAGTACTGAATTATGAGGACAGTAGCAGTAATATACTCCTAGTATGCCAGCAGGTTATTTGGAAACACTATTCACTACTAGCAAAATTCATAGCTTCCAGCTACCTTCAAGGTTGCAGGGACTGGTCCAAAGCACACCAGCCTTACTGTTAATGTCCTGCATTAGGTTCTCTTTGTCAGGAGTGTTCTGTGCGATATTTTGGTGTGCCCCGGTTTCTGCCCTGCGGAGCTGGTACTGTTAACACCAAAGCCATGGTGCAGGAGGAGTCAGGGAAGCTAGAAACACCAAGGCTCATTTCCAGCACATAACAAGGCACACAGCCCTCAGCAGATGAGTGTTTCCTACTTTGTGGTAAGAGGCCAACTTCAAAATCAAACATGAAACGTCACTTACGCAGTTCTTGGACTAAGAACCGTATCAGCACTGTCAGAAAGGGCAGACCCGTGCACCGACACGTCTCAGGAAGTGGCAGTTTAAAGAGTTAACTTCTCCAGGTCTCAGGTTACCAACATATAGCTTTCCTTGCTTCCAAACACAAAGTGCAAAACGAACCTGATTCCAACACACATATATTAAGGTTTTCCTTTGTGCCACAAAAAAAACCCTTAAGCACTTGTTTACATCCACCCTAAAGATTGTTTGAAGCTTCTAAAGTATAGCCAAGCCACAACTTCAGCCCTCAGTAAATGGTCAACAAATGGTTTTAAGAGTGATTAGCAATACTAAAAAATACAGAAAAAAAAAGTGTCTTTATTAGCATTGTTACAGGCAATGCATACATAAGAACTGATCCTTAAAGTGTACAACCCCCAGCCAAGTTTAAAGCAATAGAATCAGCAGATTGAGATCTATATTGTACACATGTGCAGTAACAGGATCTCTCAACCTTCCAACAGAATAGACTGAAATCACTTTACAAAAAAAAGTAAATAAAAATAACACCCATTTTAAAAAAGTACCAGCTCTTGACGAGCTGGCATAGCATCAAAAATATCAAACAGGGGAGCTGTCCAATCATAAAGACTTCCTGTAAGGTTTGAGTATTGCGTCGTTCACACCCTGCATGTGCCAGGCATTGAGTTTAAAGCTTAGTAAAAAATACACACCTAAGAGACAAGGTGAAGTTCAGATTTTAGATTTCAATTTTGTCAGTTGTTACTAAATTTTTTCAAATGTATCATCAGTATACTTAACATCATCGCTCAGTGGCAGCGGTGCAAATAATGAACCTTTTCCCTTTGTTAAGAGTTCTGAAATTGAGTCAGAGTTAGCAACATCCCTCTCTGGAATCTGTAGCTGACATGATCTTATGCCAATTCCAAAAAAGCACCCTTAAAAACTTTTAGCTTGTTTCTAAGTGGGTAAATATTAAAACTAGTTAGCAAAATTAAACACCAGAATCTTCAGAAGTTATTTTTGTGCATAGTTAAATGCTGCAAGATGATTTCACATTTAATAAAGCAGACTTTAAAGAAGCAATTTGCAAGAAAAGATGTTACCTTACAATATCAACCAGTTCAGGGGAAACGTCAGGGGATTTTTTTTCCCCCAGCCTCTTGCAATTGCTTTTCATCTATGCTGGATTTTAGTGCAAGTAATTAAATTGTTTGATATCCAGCATGGCTCCTCTTTCTGCCAATCAGGTAAGCAATCAAGACAATTAGAACAAGACCAGCAAGAGCTGCACCAACTATTATAGGGATCAGCATGTTATTTTCATCCAGTTGACATTCTTCCACTAAAGAGAGAGAAAAAAATCCATGTTAGGTACTAGTGCACCAACAGATGGCTACATCCAGAACTTCAGCATTCTGCTTTCAGCACATGGATAAAACTGGCTCAGCTAGCTTGCCAACAATGAAAAGGAAGCCAAGTCCACTAACTATGATCAATCAGGATGAAGTCTTTCTAGTACCACCTGTATACACAATATGGAGATTATACTGATTGTTTCCTCCTCAAGAGCTGTTAGTTACACACAAATGTAGCCATCATAAACACCCATGTAACCCTTCCCACAATCATTTTGCTTTCATCATAATCACAAGGGACAGCTTTGCCCCTTTCACACAACTGTGTGCACACAGTTTGGAGAGAAAGGTAGCACCCTGCCTTAACTCTTCTCTGGACCATCAGGAACAAGTCCAACTTGTTTCAAAGCTTTTTACATACTTCTCACACTAGCCTCAACTTGGACATCTTAATCAGCCCCCACATCATCTGTACTGGGGCATGAAGAGACTAAGCATAGCACCCACAAGCTGACATTTGACTACAGAATGTTATATTTATATCGAAGTATACTTCACAAATCTTGGATTTGACAGGGGCTGCCAAATGCAAACCTCTTACCTGGCCCAAATTTGTCTCCATCAATCTTGAAAATCTGGATCTGAACATTAAATACATTGACAAGGGCTTGGTCTGAGACCTGCAGATTCTCCTCAGAACTGCACTTGTAGGAATTCCCTACTGAAGCTATCAGCTCACTCATGCTGTTGTTTGATGCTTCAAATTTTGGATCTGTGTAAGAGAAAGTCTTGTTATATAAATCTGAAGAGCAGGAGCTGTAAGGTCATAGAGCTGCAATTTGATACACTCATCCCCAACATTTCTCATACATTATTAAATGCAGGCTACCTTAATATTTACGGAAGTAATCACAGAGAGTAGATTTCTTAGAAGAAAAGAAGAAAAAGTCCTTACTTTTTGCTTCAGAAGGCAGGGTCGTGCTTACACTCACACCTTGCAGGAAGAATTTTCCAGCACTTGCATTCTTTAAAAAAAAACAAAAGCCAATAATCAGTAACTTAAGCTGATGATGTACAACATAAGCTGTTCATGTTCAGGTTCCATTCTGCATGCATTTTGAGAAAGGTTTTTAAAACATAGACCACAAATGGGATTAGCATTCAGAGGAGGTGTTTAGTTGGACTTTAGGAGAGAAAAGCTACAGAAAGTATGCACCTTAAGGAAGATTATTTTGTGAGAGGGCAAAGAGGCAGAGAAAGGGGGCCTTGTCACCACCAAACTGTTGACTTGACTTCCACACTGCAGGCACAGTCCCACCAATTGCTTAAGCAGCCTATTTGCAGTGAACTTGGTATCCTACAGAACTGCAGTCATTTAATAGCAACAGCTCAAGGTGATCAGCATTAAAAGGAGCATGAAGCTCTGACAAACAGTAGATTTGACTCAAAGGTACACAGCTCCAATACAGCACCTGGGCAGGGCTGTGGGAAACAGGATTCCCAACCACCTAGGAGACCAGAAGAAAAGCACACCTGGCTTTTGGGCTGTACAAAGAATATTAATGAGGACTTAAATCCAGCTCCAGGCCTAAATTACATGAGATGCCCACTTGTCAGAGGCTGCTCCCAGTCTCAGCAAGAAGCCTTAAGCAACACAATCTTTAAGAGAGTTCCCACTCCAAACAAAATACTTTTCTGTGTGCACATATGTATGTGTACATATATACATAAACATATTCTTTTCCCACAGTGGTTTCCAAGCATAAACCCACTAAATCCTAACATTAAAACCAAAGGAACTAGTTACTGCCCTTCCTGCAACTGTCTTTTTTCCTTTTGCACTTGCCCCAGTTAGGTTTCCCACATGGAAAGTACCACAGACTCTACACGCTTGGTACAGAGATTCTTACCAATGCAAACTGGAAAATAACACTCGTCTTCTCAAAAGTCAGGTTCAACAAGGCAGACGTATTGTCGCATCTCCCAGAAGAAGTTGTATTAGGTGGTATGAAATTCAGCAAATCCAAACCCATCTGTGAGAGAAGAGGAGCAATTATGATACTTGAAGAGACTGAGCACATCACCTAAAACTCAGTCGAGGTGTAGCTGGCTTGTGTCTTGTGCCTTCAGTGTTGTGCTTGCTCTATGTGTGTTCCAGACACCAGGGCAGGTCCGTGCACTCATTTCAGACCTGTGCAGGCACCTGAGTTACCAGGCTGATAGACAGCTAAGGGCACATCTGACAGAGCTTTCTGCAGCCCTGACTGGCTCAAGCCAAGAACCCACTGCTTTCTCCACACAAACTGCTTTGGTCCTTGCAGCATAAGGAAAAAACATCAAGAACCACCACACTACACAGAGGGCAAGATGCTATAAAATACTGCTTTGACATAAGGTAGAAGCAATTAAGGCAATAACCTTAATTAGGTTATCATCTTGCATGCCATTTCAGTTCAAAATGTTTTAGTTTTGTCCATGGTTCATGATTTCATACTGTCTTGCATCTGCAGAAGGCTGTGGGCTAAATGCACTTGCCAAACAATTCAACAGAAACCCTTTCAGTAGCTCTTAGCTGATCCTCATGTGACCAGAAAACCTACTTGCCACCTCTTCACTTCATTACACTAAAAATCAGCTGTTCCACCAGAAGCAGAACACCAGAATCAGGGAATTTCACATAATTAAGGTGGCTAAAACACAGTTACCATCATAACAAGCCACTGTACAGATACACACCAGCTCAAAGTGCTCATGATTTTACCTTTCAGTCATCAACATCATAAATAAACACAATAGTTTCTTTTGCAATTGTTGGGGGGATTCAACAGTCCCTTTGGGACTCTGGATTTGTCCATAGGGTGGCAAGCTGGGCTCTGCACCAACAGTGGAGAGGAAGAACCTGTGCCAGGGCTGGATATTACATAAACTTTTTTTTTTTTTTTTTTTTTTTGTTTGTTTTTTTTTTTTTTTTACTATTAAAACCAGCTGTTAAGTAGCTTTTAAGCATCAAAGTCAAACCCAAATGTCTCCAGTGCTGGCTGGAAGGTAATTTAGTCACAAGCCTGTCCAGTTTTACAGTAGCAATTTTCCTTTCTACTAGCCATTCACCCTTTCTATGCCTCAGGCCAAATTTCTGTATTTTTTTAACAGTTTAAAAATCTTGTTTCAACTGCAACTTTGGTAACAGAATTCCCCTACTCATATCTTGGTTATTTTTACTACTTCTCTTAAATGACCATATATACACTTCATGGATTCAACAAACAAATTTAATACTGCTCTTAGTGAATGGAAAAATCCTTAAGATTCAGTACAAGTGTTTGAAATGTCACTAGTCTAGACCAGGCTAAGCAATTCAAATAGAAGATAATGATGGATGAACATAAACAGCTGGGCTTTTTAAAGAAAAAGGTTAGCTTATAATAATTTACCAAGTCTTCCCCAAAGAAGAAATTTGAAGGCTTTGAATAAACAAAAATCAAAATGTACCTTTTCATCTTTTTTTGGATAAGTGATATTAAGCTGTAAGCCCATGTAGGCAAGTACACAGGTTCCATTCGGACCAGTCACATTGTATCTACCAACTGCAGGATTTGGGGGTGATGATGTCGGTGCTGGGCTAGTTGTTGGAACCTGGCTAGTAGTCTGTTTAGGAGTTGTAGGCACTATAGTAGTAGTAGAGACCATATCTTCAGCACATTCTGTCTCTGCAGAGAAAGGAAAACAGTCATTACCAACCAAAATGAAGCTGTGGGATGATCTACCTTTTTAATCCTCGAAGAAAGGAATATGCAATTTCAAGTAGCTTTTTTCCTAATAAAAGGTAATAAAAGCTCGGAAACACAATGGTAAAGCATTACCTAAACGCTTGTTGCAAAGTTTGAGGTCCTTTTAAAGCCTGGCATGTGAAAATGACACCTCTGCTGGTACTTTACTGAAGTTCATGGTGACCACATCCACTTTCATTCAAATCCATCATTTCACTTTGCCATCGGGTCAGGATAAATCTGACCAAGCCAGCATTCTTGCTATCTGTTCACAGCCAGGCTGGGATCCCTATCACTCACTCTGGGCACTCATGTGGGAAAAGCAGAGGAACAGTTCTCTTGCCCACTGTTCAAAGTGGTCTCCCAGGAGATGTGTTCTCCTTCCCCTCACTCTCAATATTCTGGCAATACCCAGAGTAGCCTTTAGATATTGCTGTGGCTCTTCTATCCTTAACAAGGGGATTTCTAAGACACTTCTTCTGATGCCAAGTTTTCTGCTGTATCCTCTCCCTCCAGCCCTGCATGAGGATCCACCCTCCACGGGGTTAACAAGGCTGTGAAGGTGTGCAAGTTCACCTTCTTTTCATCCAGTCCAGCAGCAACTTCTAGGGGAAGAGCAACTCTGATTTATTTGCCAGAGAACTTGGAAACATGCAGCAGCAAGATCTTAAGATCTTCAACTTGATCTAGGAGCCAAGAAGGTTCCTGCATTGAACATCTAAGCCAAAACCAAAGGTCATTACAAAGACATTACCAAAGTAGAGGCTTCCATGTTCCAATCCAAGGTCATCTCCACATGCCAGGGATAACAACTTGCAACTTTTTAAGGACAACAGCAACTGCAGCAACAATCAACTGACTCAAATGGCCTACTTCTAAATTTAATGCATACATATCTTGCAGATACAAGACACCTAATAAATAGTCTTAAACAGCAGCTTAACTTTTGATTATGGCTCAGAAAGAGGAACTCTAATCACACAATCTGAAGTCACGCACACTCCAACATAGCATGCTTTCCTATTTCTATTCCACTGCTGGAAAGTCCAAGAGCAGAATGAAGGTGGATGAAGGAGTGATCCTGTATTTTGTACACTGATCCTGGTCTGATCCCAAAATGCAATCATTTCCTAACAAACCAAAAAGCAGGTTTCTGAGTACTTCAATGGAGAATTATCCTCTATCTGCAAGACCTCAACACATAGAGGCTCTTATTTAAGCTGGCAGAGATGGAAACAACAAAATCACATTGAGTGCAAGTTTAGCCTAGTTGGAAGTTTTGACACATTATTTTTACTGAACTGATTTAGAGCAGTTTCTCGTAGCTCTTCAGGACAGATCAAAAGATGAGACAAATTCTAACGTCTTTTCTTGACAGTTACAGGAAAGCAGCTGGCAAAACTACCAAGAGAGAGAAAATGGAAGTCTCCCTTTCAGAGCTGCAGATAACCACTACCATCCCCGGTCACTAACTTCTAGAAGTCACAATTTCTAGTTATGCAGATGCACTGAATATTGACCCTTCTTCCCTTCAGTGAGCCTTGTACAGATCACCAGCAGAAATATCCTTTCATTAAAGATTTGCAGAGAAAATAAAAAAATTAAGGAAAAATTCAAGATCTAAATTTTATCAATAACTAGCTGCTTAAGGGACAGGGGAAGGCTCAAGCCTACAAGAATGCAAGTACAGGACTACATAAGAGCAGATGTTAAGGTCTTAAAAAGAAAAGTATTATATAGTAGGGAGATTTTATTGAAGTTTTGTAGAAGTAAAAATCAGCTTTTCCCAGTATCATGTCTTATATTTGAGCCTCCTGATAAATGATCACTTATCATATTTACCTGGTAAAACAATCTACCTGGTAGATCAAAATTTCATAATTAAAAAAAGATATAGTTCTGAAGACTGCAGTAATAGAAGTCAGGGTTTGGTGTGGGGTTTTTTAAGCATAAATGCAGGTAAACATCTTTACTGCAAACTAGTTCACTGAATGGAATAGTTAGATCAAGGGAATGATACATACAAATCTGAGCCAGTCATGTGAAGAAGCCATAGAAGAAAGCAATGCCACTGTTATCATGCATCAGGCAAGGTATTTTTCACAGAAATGGGACAAGGTAGAGATACTCCAGTAGAAGGCACTTGTTCTTTGTATCCATTCCATGCTAGCACTAGGTACCCTAGTTCTTATTATTTGTTCAACTTAGCAGGTGCATAAATGGGATTAACAGCTAAAGAAAAGTTCTACATTTCCCAGGGAAGATGAAAACTCTAAAAGTAAGGCAAAGACTTATCACTCCTTAAGACAGTATGGGTGATCAGTTATACATCTCTTTTGTGTTTGAGGACTGCTGCCTCAAAGGACATGAACACACCATGAAGTAACTGGTCTTTAATAATTTGAAGTAAAATTCCACACTACTTTTCAATACAAACAATAAGGATAAAAATGTGACTTTGTGATTGTGCCCAAAAGAGCTCTGTAACCTGACTGTTACAGCTGACATAAAACCTCCTCTAGGAAGATGTATGTTTCTGCTCTCTATAGATCAATTCTCTACTGTCTGCCTTTAATTCACTAATTTTCCCCAGAGCACACAGTAACTAGTTCAAATTACTTTGCTAGAGGCCACAATGCTTGGAAGTTATCAGATACTTCTTAAACTAGGATTTTGGCCGTGTGCCCTCTCAACCTGCAGCATATGTTTTACACCCATACTCATGAAAGAGCCCAGTACAATACCCATAGGAAGCCAGGACACTATCCCCTAGCCACAGATTCCAACACCTTACAGAGAAATCCTGAGCAAGTCCATTCCTTTCAAAAGATGCTGTTATCAGAGTTTCAGACCCAGCCTGTACCCACCTCAAATATGATTAGTCAGGACTTAAAAAGAAATAACACACTATTGGAAATATTAGCTTATCAAGTACATTTTCTGTTATAAGATACTTACTGTTCACACTGAAAGTGCCATTTGTGAGATAGGCTTCCAAAGTGACATTGCTAAAAGTAACACTGACATTGTTCATATTGATGTGTTTGGAGTTGATGCATCTGTATTTTGTGCCCATATGCGCCTGAATAATACTTTTATGTGATACAGTCTTCACGCCACCTGTAAAAAGATACATTGCATTAGTACATACCAGTATTCAAAGAAAGGACTCAGTATTACATCTGCAAGGGTTTCATAAAAACTACAGGAAGCTTTTATTTTACCTGCAGTTGAATTTGGGAATAAAGTTGCATCTGACAGATTGTACTGGAAAACTAACTCTTCAACTTGGTACTTGTCTGAAGATTCTGAGAAATTCAGGGTTAACGAATGTCCTGCTCCAAAATCCAACACCAGAAGTGGATGAGATGCGTTATCTTTACCACATGAGCTCTGTGAGTCTACTGAAGCATTTTGTGGAAGAAAAAAGTGTACGAACTGTGGGGTAGAAAATAAAACACACATAAGCTTTTCCTCACAGCTTTTAGAATATCCTATGACACTGTTACAAACACACAGCACACGTTAATATATACTATAAGATGTCTACTTATCTACACCAGTATATAGCAAGCAGCACGTTACTGGCATTCAAGTTTGAGAATCTTGCTCTCTGAAACTGTAGGACAAAACAATGCATACTCACAGCACTTCTTAGACATTTTTCCTCCTAAACCAGCAATGTGTATTTGCAGGTACCTCTGTACTACAAGAACCAAATCTGGCAAACTCTGGACATGTGTAAAATGGGAGGATTTAAGTTTTGCTTTATGTAGTACAACCAAGTAAGAAAAAAAGCAAATGGTACATCCTACATAGCTTGGCTGTAATACTTTGAGTTTATTATACATTGTGAAGAAATGTGGTATCTGAAAGACCAACACAACATTTACTGGGAAATTCTGAGCTTATTGCTTACAAGAAGAAACAGACAAAAGTATGATAGGAAAGAAGTCAGTTCTGAATGCAAACACATACACCAGTATCAGCAGGATTTCAGACCATCAGCACCACTGAAATCATAGATTATACAACATAAGGCTCAGCTCAAATCACACATAACAAGTGCACCACTGGTACAGTAGTAGGATTTTTTAACCTTGTATTACACTGATGGCTAGAAGAAAAAAAATCAACAACACAAAACTGCAATAAGAGTATAAATAATCCCCAATTCCTATTCAGAAGTAAAGATACAAAACCCCCAAAAATTTATTGGGGCAAATTCTTAATTTTCCATTAACAAAGTTCTGCTGTTAATACGGAACAATTTGTAAGCATTGCACTGGTCTGTAGATACACTGAAATCTAGAGACTTGCTACGTAAGGTCACAGATTTCCAGAGTTTAAAAAGTTTAAAAGCCACGTGCCAAGAGCCGTTTCAGTTCAGATTTAGTCCACGTGAGTGTGACCAAGATACCAAAAGAGAACTTGTAGTATTTTTGCCTTTACAGTTCCAGTGAAAGCCATTTTAGTTATCAACACGACAGGTGTGGAATTTCAGTCACAAAAGTAATTTCACGTGGGGTTTTTTGTGATTGTTTCAGGCAGCCTCAATTTTGTCATTTAAATAGAAGAAGCATCTGTAATAAAGAAAAGCCAATGAAACATGACTGGGAGAGCAAAAATCTTTGTTCAAGAAGTTTTCCATGCATAGACACTTGGTGAAAGTTTAAATAATGCACATGTGCAAAGATACCACTTATTTTATAAATACTAAAAATACTAATAAATGACAAGCAGTAAGATACTCACTGCCCTTACCTCTTTTTGCTCTTTGATTTTGTATTCCACTGAGAAGGCTACTGTCAAATCAGCAATTATGCAGACCTTACCACTTGAATCTTTCACTTCAAATGAAGAGGAAGCCTGTAAAAAGCCTGAAAAAAAAAAAAGTGGTTAGCTTGGTGTCACATAAATTTGCATTTTTGATCCTGAAGAGACAACTATGTACCACGGTACATTTTGGGAGTACAATTTAAGCATCAGTTGAGTTTGGAAACTTGGGCATTAACAGTCTCTAGATTAGCTTCAACATCACTAACAAACAGAAGACAAACACCTCATTTATAAAAATTCAAAGCCACCCAAACCAAAACTATGTTGACATGCTGGGTCCTAAGAGATAAGATGCGACAAACACCAGTCTTAGTGTTCAAAGCAGCTTCAGTGTTCACCATACACAGCAACAATTTTGCCATCTTCA
This sequence comes from Brachypodius melanocephalos, assembly GCA_013398615.1. NCBI lineage: Eukaryota > Metazoa > Chordata > Aves > Passeriformes > Pycnonotidae > Brachypodius > Brachypodius melanocephalos. The sequence goes on from VZSR01003803.1 coordinate 58,509,860, forward strand.
GCCAGACCTGACTTAGCTTATTTGATCCCGCATGCCTCCAACACTGCCTTCCCCCCACAGCACACCATGCAGCCTCCACTTCTGCTGTACCAGCACACTCATCTGTACATGCACTGAATGCAGCATTTAGAAAGCCTGGATAGACTGCAGATGTTTTGAAGGCATTGCCAAAAATAGCATGATAGAGCATGCTACCCTTGCCAGGAGAAGTCTTTACCATCCGCACGCTCTCCACACTTTAGAGGAGGAGACCAAGACCTTGACATAGACTGAGGCTGTGTCTTCCTGACTGGTTTAAGCTAAAGTCAGACTGAGCTGCTGAGAAAAGCAGAGAAAAGCTTTTCTGCCCCTTGTTCCACTCCAGCCTCTAAGCTCAGAGCACACTGAGTACAACTGCTCAAAGTACCGAGTTAACAGCAAGGGGAGCACACAATCATCCTTCCGGATGGCAGCATGGACTGGCACCAGTGTGACCAGTGTCCACTGCCAACAAAGCATCACACAGGGGATGCACTTTGGCAGGCTGGAAACAGCTGGAAAGCTGGTTATCTCCTACTTCATTTGTGACAAGGGATACCTGACAGTGCTCCTGCACCTGACCAGTTCTTTATTTTAGAACCTTTTGTTTTTCAGATTCTCAGTTTGTCACCACCCCCCAAGTGAACCTCACTGCAAAAACCTGCACCGTTTTCATGCTAGCACTTTATCAGTTTGCATTTGCAACAACTTCAGTCTTGCAGAAAACCTGATAAAAAAACAGCTGCAAGACATAAGCCATTATCACAAGCAAATAAGCTTTAAGGAGTCAAACATGCTAACCCATTCAACTGTTGATAACAGCAAAGAGATCCAGATGAGGGATTATCTATTAGCTAGCTCCCCTCCCTGAGAAGTTTTCAAAAAACAAATCTTAAAACTTTTCACTGCAAAGTCATGGTGTGTACAATTCTATGAAGACAATTATTAGGAAAAATTGGACTTTTGTCAGCTGGACTTCAGTAGAAGGCACATCAGTTGCAGGAACACATTGGAAACTATTTCTCTGGCACCCAGCAAGCATTTTCCCTTGTTGCCTTCCCCTTAGCAACATCACATCCTCTCCCAGCACCAAAGAGGGCAAAGCTGAAACTGGAATTCATTCAACTTCACCCAGTTTTTGGAGAGTCTAGACTTGAAATCAGAGATAGAAAGAAGAAAGAAAATTCTTAGGAACACATAGTATAGAAAACTTATTTCAAGCTCAAATTGTCCTACCTTTGCCTTTATGTTCAGCATAAAATGTTCATTAAGGACTACATATTCACAAAGAAATGTTATTTACTGCAATTCAGAGCAGTATCAGAAACATGTTCATCCACATGGAAGTTTCAATTTGCAAAGTTTCCTTCAATTTGCATTTACATCTGGAACTTGTTTACATTTCATGCAAGCACTGGTTTTCTCCAAAGCAAGCTGCTTACACTTCCCTGAAGATTTCTAGCACAGTGTGGAAAAGTGTAGAGGCAGGGAATAACTGCTCCTTGAACTAACACTATGACCGAAAAATGTGCTAGAATGAAAACCTTCAGTGTGCATGCAGACTCCCTTGTTTGATAGCTATTAAAATCTTGGCAATTTTAGAGCTAAAAATAATGAAGTAATGGAGTAGAAGAATGAAAAAAAAATTGTTTTAAAAGAAATGCAGGGGAAAGAAAAGACTGAAAAACAATTAAGAAAAATGTTGCTGACCTAAATAAAAACACAACAGACCCGTCCATTACAAATGATTCAGAGAACAACAAACAATGCAGAGGTAACAGAAAGCATCAAATAGAAGACAAATTCTGGTAACAAACAGCTGATAAACCACCCTCAGCAAGCTTAAGTAATAAAGAATATGGGGCATGAATAAACATTAAACCTGTATAACTACTAGATTTTTGTAAGGTTAAAGTTATATCATTCTATGAATCCTGATTTTATTAGTGTGGAACAATTGCTATAAAACTCTAGTCCTTCTTAAGAAATACTCAGCAGCTGCTGGATATGCAGTTTCAGTGATGAGACAGACGCGTCCAGCACGAGACACTGAGCTGTCCTCAAAGGAGTGGTGAGAGCTGTCTGGCTGCAAGTAAGGCAACACTCACAGGGATGGTGATCACAGAGAAATGAGCTGCAGCATCATCCACTCCCAAGGTCTTGAAGGAGCGCAGATGAAACTGAGTAAAATGTGTGGGACATAAGAGCAAAGAAAAACCAGAAAAAAAACACTGAAGAACAAATCAAGACACTGAAGGAAAGAAGGTCCCACCTACTCTCTGCTCCAGCCAGTTTAAGGCAGAGGAACAGTCTCGCAGGAAAGCAGCTGTTGAGTTTTGTGAAGGCAGTTTCAGTGTCAAGTAGTGATTAATGCATGAATCATCACCAGCCCACAAACACTACAAGCCTGCAGTCAAAATGTCAAGACTACAGAAAAGCAAACTGATGTTGAATCAATCTATCCTGGGAATATTTCTAATAAAGTTATATAATGTATTGCTTAATCCTATCAGCGCATATCTACAAGTTGAGAATATTGTTTGTACATCTCATAACAATATCATTCTTTGCAGTTAAACACGAAACCTGATACAACCTCCAGATTCTTAACTTTAGGCTTTAAATGTTCCTCTTAATAAACTGCAGAGTCCTCTACAACAACTACCTGTGGCACAGCAAGTGCAGTACTTCAGATTTAAATGAAGCAGTCTGAGACCTTTCAATAGCAAAACGTAAGTTTTGTTAGGTTCATTATTTACTTGGCTGGAAACATTACCTTATGGATATCTAGTAAAGGAATTACCAAAAATACACTAACATCAAAGAAATTTCATTTGATTCAGATGCTTCCTTTGTATTCCAGTAAGTTCAAAAAAAAAGACTGCTTATAATATTTATTTTTGCTGCATATTTTCAATTGAAAATAGGAAGACAATCTCTCCCTTTACATCTCATTTCTGCAATTGAAATCTCATGCAAGAAATCACTTAAGGTAACTGTTAAAGCAACAACTAGAGATGTTGCTTGAATTAAACCCAGCATCTTTCTTTATTTAACATACTGACCTCAAAAAAAATCAAAGTATATTAACAGTCTGAGATAAAGTAAATAAGTCAAACAAAACAAATACTTCCTTGATTGTCTAACAATTTATCTTAAAGAGATCCACCTCATAAAGTTGTTTGTTTTAAACGGAAAACTACAAAGCTAACAAAACAATCTAGCACATGCTTTCAGGTTTCAACCTTCTTACAACTGAAATCCTGTTAATCAAACACAGCTAGCCCTGATTACTCTCCCACATAATGGAAACCTGCTAAAGGAGAGAGACTAATGGTTGTTGTGCGCTAGAAAACCAAGCATATTTAATGGCAATTGTGTACACCATCTGCTTGCAAAGAGAACTTCAGTTCTCAGTTACTATAGTTAATGATTTACTTTGCCTCCAATTTTTATTAGAAACATGGAACGCTGACAAGGAAACACAAAAGCTACTTCTGTATAATCTGGGGTTTATTACTATAGTCATGTTTCCTGCATAAGTAAAAAATTCTTTAGCATTTTTCTTCCTCTTGGAATAAAGGGCAGCAAGCCATCCAAATCCACCTGGGCCCACATCCCATATCATCACTACTTTAAGACATACAGATATCCAGTGGATGGGACTGTTTAAACTTATATCAACTGCCTATGGTGTTCAGGTGGAAAACCCAGGCTGCAGCACAGGGCAGCTGCCAGCTCCTGGGATGTGCTGGGATGGGGTTCAGAGTATCCCACAGCCTGGCCACACTCACAGACTCTCATCGGCTGCAGCCCACCCTGGAACTACTGCGAACAGCACTCTGGGGTAAGGGATGCCAGCCCTACACAACCATTCTGTACCTAAGCTGCAGCACTGATGTGTTGCCCTGCACCTTTGCCCAGTGTTCTGATGACAAACACAGCGAACACTGCTATCTGTGGGGCATTAATCCAAGGAGATAAGAAATGCTGGTTACTATCTAAAGAAGGTTTATTTTCCATTGTACATGTTAACCAAACTGCCCAGTAATTTACTCCTTCTGATGGTTCAGAATGATCCTATCATCTCAGTGCCATTTTGTGAACAGTGGTAACCTTAGTCACCACTTTAAACTCCTAAATTTGTGCCAGAGAATAGAATGGAAAAAAATCCCCAAGGAGTTATGCTCTCCTACAATGCTCTGTCTTCTAATGTATGCACCACTCCAGAGGGACACCAGGTCCAAGTCCTTTATCAGAAGACCAAGTCAAGTTCATCCTTAGGATTCAGAATCTATATTATCTCGGGATAACACAGAAAGAAAAAGACAGGAACAACTGAAAGCAGCAAAATCCCTTGACAGAAACACTGCAATAAGTGACATGGTCTCCATAAAATTATGAGTTATACTTACCTTTCACCGATGGACAAATGAGACTGAATACTGGCTATCTGGAAAGCAGGCAGGAAAAGACAAGGCTGCACTCACTTCAAGACACACATGGTGGTGGGGAAAGGCAGAACAGAGCTTAATTCAAGAATGCATGAGAGTACTTTAGGGTATAAGAGAACCAGCTGCACTTGTGCAGGTGCAGCACCTGATTATATCAAGTTCCTGACCCAGCCCAGAATATGCATCCTTGCCAACCAAGAGACAAATTCACGTAATCTCAGATCATGGTTCTGATATTGTTGATTTCAAATAAGGCAGTAAACATTCTGTTTTTCAATTCGAGCTTGCAGATGAATAACTTCTTTCTTTATAAACCAGATTATACAAGTACAAAAGCATTGGAAAGGAAATGTTATCTAACAGCCACATAGACTTGCCATTTGACCAGAGAATTGCACAACTGCATCAAGTTTAGTCACATGAAACTTCTTTATGGCTTCCTATCTAGAGGAAGGAAGTCTTGGGATAGCTCTACAGCAAATGATTACATGAGTGCACTGAGAGAGCTGAACTCCCCTGGGCAGACCCTTTTCAGCATTCACACAAGTCCACTCTGCACTGGCTCTGGTTTGTGCTGCTGTATCATACCACACAACTAACACACATTCTTCAAGGCAGCTGCCAGCCCCAAACAATGTTTTGAAGAAAGGAGCACTGTGTGACAATTTAAAGAGAAAGCTTCTCCAGAGGAGAGAATATTGGAAATAAGGCAATAAACTGCCTGAGTGAAACCAGTCTCCTAGTCCTACAGAGTAGATCTTAACCCTATCAAGGAAAGTAAAAATACAGGTGTTACCATAGCATATGGAGTGAATTCTTGTTAAGAAAACATGCCATCAGAAGCTTAATACAAGAAAACCAAATATATTAACTGTGAACTACTGTGCTCAAAGCTGAACACCGGAGAGGGAACAAGTACTCATTGCACAGAGCTGAAACACATTTAAACTCTGTACTCTTAATACCAGGGTGCACCTAAGACTGTAAGAGTTATTCTACTGAATTAACAGTAGAAAAAGTAGTACTGATAGTCAGTGGTGCTGTCAAGGGGCAGAGAAGGTTAAGAAACTGTTCAGCTGAAAAGGACACCAGTGCATCTTGAAGTCAGAGGCCCATAAACTGTGGAATCTTGATTTACCAAAACATAAGGTACATTTAAAAGTATGTAATATAGAATCAAGATAATGCAAGGGAGTGTTCAAATAGCTGTTTTAATTCCCGACACTCACATGCCCAAAAGTGTCTTCTGCCAAGCTTGAGAGAACACACACCAAGAAATCCATTTCAGCACCGAGGTTTCTCAAGGAATTTCCAAATAACCATAGTTGACTTGAGAGCAAAGACAAACTGTTGAAGCTGCAACAAGCAAAAGCAAGGTGTGCCTTTTGCTAGAAATAAGCTTTTATCTTTGAGACCTACAAAGGCTCATCAGAGATAACAACAGCAGTTAATGTTGCAACAGAGTACCAATCTTTTCTTTGAGACAGATTCCTCAGTACTTAGAGGCAATTCTTCACTTTGTCATCTGCTACTGATTAGAAAACATCCTAATCGCTACAGAACAATCTAGAAGCAGGTTACACCAAAAATAAAACTCCTCGGTCAGCCTGAACAGAAACCTTGGAAACATATCTCAAAAGCAGCATGTCAGGGAATGCAGAATTCTCAGCAAGTCAGAAGTTACTTCACGAGTCAGAAAAGCTGCTTAAGTCAAAGCCAAGTAACCTATCACTTGATGACTGGCACACTAATTCAGATCCTTAGAGACTGTGTCAACACACTTCAAGCAGCTATCAAGCAAACACTATTTCAGGGCATAGTCAAGGACAGCATTTGGTAAAACAATGTTTCAGAAGTTGCTCAACATTAAAGCAGTTAGATTCGGCGGAAACCAAGTTAAAATGGTCTCAGTTCCAGACAGCCGATAATGCCAAACCTGAAAAAAACAATTCAGCACCAGACTGCTCACTGGCTGAAATTCAGTATCAAGTTTCTCTCAGCTATCTGTAAATTGGTAGCAAGGTTTGAAATTCGTTTTTCGGCAAGAGTTGCTCAATAGAAACATGTGGATTATGCGTCAGTGACTCTGAAATGGCATCACATTACCTTGAAAAACTAATTTTCCCTTCTGCAAGTCTCAAGCACTTCATTACTTATTCATCACACTGAATCCATGTCTGATTCTAATCTTAAATTTTCAGGAAAGTGTTCTCTGATGTGTCTGTATTTCAGTAATGAAAAAATGTACGGGTGCTCTAGATCTCAGAGAGCACGAGCAGCTCTGTTGGGTTTGGCACACAACCCAACTGACTCATCGTGCTCAACAACACACGAGCACCATCTTATTCAGTATTTCAAAAAGCAGCAGCTAAGTTTAGGAGAGGTATTTCCACTTCCCATAGCCCCCTTTCCCTGCATGTACCATATACTACCTAAATGTTTTCTTAATTCCATATGTATGTTTGATGTTAACGAGGAAATTAATTACAAAATGCTCAATGCTGACACGTGAAACATTCAGCTTAGAGCTTGCTGCTCAATCTAAATAGAAAACTGAAACAGTGAGGTATGGTGAGGTATTCAGGTGCAAAAAAAATTCTGCTGTCCCAAAGTCGAGGCATCACCAAACAAGTTTTCACACCTGCCCCACCCATAGTAATCTTTCAGTCTCCTGTGATCATGACCTTATCCTAATCAGTTGTTCATTCAGATGTCTAAAAGGCTGCAAATGAGCTAAAATATCTGAAGACTTCAGCTCCCATATTATCTCTTATTCTTTCCCCCTCACCTACAACCCAAACCCCACAGTTTTGAAAGAAAGGAGTCTCTATTTGCACCACAAAATCTTCCCCCAAGATTGTAGTATTAAGTTATGCAGAAACACCCAGCTACTAAGCTACTAGACACTAGTACAAAGTCCCGACTATCAGTAAATAGTTACTTTGTGTTAAAGTAAATTATTCTGTTGCCTCAGATGCAGAAACCTAACACAGTTTGCATGCCAGAAAGTGACAAAGCTAATGCATCAAATGATGTTTGTAACTGCCAATTAGGCAGAGGAAGACTATTGCAGCGGCAGAAAGCATTAACCATGGTACCACATAAAAATCACAAAAGCTGCTGATTTGAAAGCAAACTATAAAGCAATTCTTCACTTAAGCCATGACTATATCAAACAAACTATTCAAGTAATTCCCACTACAACACCAGTTCAACGACACTTCAGCTGGCAGCCCTAAAAAGCAAGTCAAGGAGCACTGTAAATCACTGTGCTCGCTACAGTAGCTCACGAGGGCTAGATATCTGAACTGCTCAGTGCCCTTTGCGAGTGGCATCTTTTGGGCTCAGTGAAACTGAAGTACGGTCAATGGTGGTAACGATTATTTACTACCAGAGAGACGTTACAGGAGTCCCGAAGACTATCCCACCTCAAAAAATTTGGCAGATAAGCATTCTCAACTGCTATTTTATTTGGGAAATATTTTGGCCAGCTGTTGAACAAGTTTCCTTTGCTGCCAAAGCCACATCTCAGAAACCTGATAGCGCTGTGTGATGTGGCTTTCAAGACAAGAAACCAAAAGCAAGGTAGTTATCAGTAAACAAGCAAGACGCAATTCCTCGTAGAACAGCCTCGCTGCTCTAACCAACCTTATCGTGGCACTGAAAACTCTCTATTCCAGACACGTTTCATGTTTTACTCAAGATATGGCAGGAAGAAAGCCATTAAGCAACGGAGCACTACATGCCCTATAGAAAAGCGCTGCTTCGTAGCAATGACATCAGTAGCACCCGCGTTTCCACGCCTCGTGCTCCAGGAGCGTTTCCAGGTTCTTCCCGGAGCGCTGTCCCTACATCCAACGCAGCTGCTCAGACCGGCGTTCCCGGGCTCTAACGCGGCCCAGCTCGCCGACCGCGGCAGCCGCCGCCTCCCGTCCATCACTCCTCGGGCGGCCCTCAGACGCTCCCGGGCGCCACAGGGGCCCGGCGCGGGGAGGGGGCGGGGTGCCTCCCCAAGAACCCAGAGCCCCCGCGGGTCACTCAGCACCCGGGAACGCCGACAGCAGGCGGGAGCGGACGGGCGGGCGGGTGTACAGTTACAGGTGCCAGTGCCGCCGGCCGCGGGGCCACCTCAGGCCGCTGCGACGCCCCCACCACCCCGCCGAGCGCACAGGCCGCCCGCGTTCCCCCCCTTACCGAGCAGGGCGGCCGCCGCCAGCAGCCCCCGGGCCATGTCGGGGTGCAGAGACGGGGCGCGGCGGGAGCGGGCCGAGGGCGGGCACGGGCAGGGGGCGGCGGTGGCGGCTCCGCGCTCGGGGCACTCTGGCGACGGCCCCGGCCGGTCATGTGACCGCTGACGTCACATGGGGCGGCCCGCCCGTCACGTGAGCCGGACCGGCGCTGCAGTGCCCGGGCCGGGAGGGAGGCGAGGATCTCGCGAGAGCGGGGAGCCCCGTGTGAGGGGGCGGGATTTTGGGGTGTGAGGGGGCGCGCTGAGCTCGGTATTGCCTCCAGAATATGCTTCGTGCCACCGAATCTGAGGCAGTCTAAGGTGAGTACAGTCGTCTCACACAGAACTGATCCAGGCCCAGCTGTATAAAAACATTGGAAGTTGATGGCCTGTTATCTCTGAAGCGTTCTGTCTGTATATACCCAGGTATACATATGAGTCACAGGTAGCTCATGTCCTTAGCAGTCCCTGTGTTTGCAGGGGTAAAAATTGCAATTTCACAGCGCTTCAGATGGCTGATGGTTTTTAAGGAATTTTTTTTTTGAGAAAACCAGAAAAGAACGTGAAGTGAGTTTGTAAACATTCTCAGATGTAATGGAAAGGGACAGCCCAGGTAATTTGATCACTTTGTAATCCAATGCTCTCTCTAATCCACACTGTTAGGGATATGCTTCCTTCATTGGAAACATCAGAAGCATGTATCTTGCTCCTGAAATCCTGTTTCAAGTAGGATTGGAATGAGTGCCAATAGCAGGGTGCCTCTGCTTTCTCACAATGACTGCCATATAGTCCCTCTCCTCACTACAGGCTGCTCCAGATTTATCATCGCTGAGGCAGAATGATTTCTGCTCCCAAGATGCCTTCATGTATTTTTACTTTGAACCCATTTGAAATGCAATTTAGCTACTCCCATCTGCTAAAGTCAAGTTCAGCTGCTGTGAACTTGACCTTTCCTTGCTGTTTGTCTCAGTTCACTCACAGTCCCTGTTTCCCCAAAACATCTTGGATAAGTTTAGTTGCTCCTTAGGGTGGCATGGGGATCTACCTTTCATTTTCAATGCTATTACTATAAGCACATATTTCTTTTTTTATGCTGCATTTTTATCTGTGCAGTTTTAGACACAGTAATGCATTATTTTGTTTGTTTTTCCCTGCAACACTTCTAGCAATCTTTATTTTTGCCATGCATTGCCAAAAGCAGAAGTTAGTTTGAAAAAGGACATAATGAGCAGCTCTGGTCAAGCATTTGAATGACTCATCTGCAGAGGAGTTGAGGGTAATGGAGGTGGGACATGGGTTGTTCTCATTTTGGATTGGTTTTTGGAACCTCACTGGGAGTGGAGGAAGGGCTGCAGAACACAAAGTCTCCCACAAGACAAATGGAGAGTGAAGCCCAAGGTCAGGTTTACACTTGGTGTGCAGCATTCTGCCTCTCTGCTGGAAAATCTGTAGGCATCTATCAATGGAAAAATAACAGATGCTTGGATTGTTACCAAAAAAATGATCACTCTCTCTCTCTCTATATATATATAAGTTGCATAAAGCAACTATTGTTACCACTATTGTGGTAAAATTTGGTAAATAAAGAACATAAGGTTATCAGCAGAGAATGATGTTGACCTTCCATGCTGTGGATCATTAGCTCACTAGGCTTTTATTAATAGTGCAGAGAGGGCACCATACCAATTTCCACCTCCTTTCAGTACAAGTATTACCAGTGTGTTTGTTAGATGAATGCATCAAGTCTTGCACAACCATGTTGGCCATCAGCCCCACTGCTTGGTAACTTGTTGTCTGACATCAATCAAACATGAGAGCAGGGTAAGACATAAACAAACAAAGTTATAGGTTCTGTAAAAGCTGCTATGTACACAGCCTGAAGGTCCAAATTAGTGCTGTCACTGAGGGAAATGAAATGTAGTCCATACCCAGCCCCTGCACATTTCATCTGACAGAGATGCTGGCCAACCATCACGCTCACAGGCCCAGATATGAACCACAGTAGGAGCCATTACTACAGTAAAAGCTCTCCTGTGAGGTCAAGGCAAAGTACAAGCAAGGGAGACAGAGTACAGCCTAGGAATTTTTACCAGGAAAGAATTTCCACAAAACATAACTCTCTTTTCCCATAGCCTTTTGCTGAGTATTACCTGACTTCACACAATTACTTTCTTTCTGAAGAGACATGCTAGGAATGGCTAACCAAGTTTGTGGTACAGAGTCCACTCTCCTGAACATACCTGCCAAAGATAATAAACTTACAAACAGAATGGAACCATTTAGGTTGGGAAAGACCTCAAATGTCATTGAGTTCATGTGGTAACCCAGCACTGCCTAGTCTACCACTATGTCCTTAAGCACCACATCTGTAGGTCTCTTAAATAGGGATAGTGACTTTATCACTTCCCTGGAGTGGTAAAGTGACTTCATCACTTCCCTGGACAGCTTGACCCAGTGATTGACAAGCCTTTCGGTAAAGAAATTTTTCTTAATATCCAATCGAAATCTCCCCTGGCACAGCTTGAGGTCTTTTCGTCTCATCCTGTCACTTGTTCCCTGAGAGAGGAGACCAACTCCCACCTGGCTACAGCCTCTTTTCAGGCAGTTTAGAGAGCAATAAGGCTCCCTCCCTGAAGCTGCTTTTTTCCAGCCTTAACAACTCCAGCTCCCCCAGCTGCTCCTCATAGGACTTGTGCTCCAGACCCTTCACCAGCTCCACTGCCCTCTGGACACTCTCCAGCCCCTCAATGTCTTTCCCATAGTGAGGGGCCCAGAAATGAACACAGGATTTGAGGTGTGTTCTCAGCAGTGCCCAGTACAGGGGAACAATCACTGTCCTGGTCCAGCTGCCACACCATTGCTGGTGCAGGCCAGGTTGCCATTGGCCTTCTTGAGCACCTGAGCACACATTGGCTCATGTTCAGCTGCTGTCACCAACACCCCCAGGTCCTGCACCCCCAGGTCCTTTTCCACCAGGCAGCCTCCCAGCCACTCAGCACCCCCTGCCTGGAGCAGTGCATAGGTAGATCTGCATAACAAATTGAGGCATTGAAGTTACCTGCAAGGTGTCATTTTTTTTTCAAATATGTATAGCACAAAAAAAGGATGAAAAAAAGCTGCAGCAGATAAAGAGAGTTAAATGATAAACCCAGATTTGGATAAAGGAATCCAGGGGAAGCTAAAATACAGAACTAAGAAGAAATGACCCAAGGCGAGGGCAGAAAGGAGGCTGTTGGCTGGTTAGGAGAGCTGTACCTGCCAGGCTTGGGAAGCACCTTTAAGTCAGCCCCCAGCCTACATTCTCACACTTGCCTTCCCTCAGGACATGTTGGGCTAGCTAACACTATGCCACATTTAGGAAAACTGCTTTTCAAATGCATATAACTTATGTTTGGATAACTTAGAGCCTCCACCTGTATCCAGGTTCCCACTGTTATTTTTGTCATTCCATGGAAGCTGCTATACAATTTGTTCTAAGGACACTGATTTGCCAAGATCCAGGTTTCTCAGACATACCTGAACATAGATGCTCTACAGAGGACATCTGTTACTTTGCCCAACATCTTCAAGATTGCCTTTTCCAGGAAGAAATGTTTAACAATCTCTGCCCTGTGGGTACAAGTATGCTCAGGCAATGTGATCCCAAAGAAGTAACTGATTGAGACAGGCTGCTCAGCCAAATTCCATCACCAGCTACCACAAAGCAATCAAACAGCTATTTCACTATGGAGAAGTGATTTCCTTGCTGACTCATAAAGTAACTGCTTACCTGTTTGGTTCAGCACATAAAAAACCTCAGTAAGAAAAAATTGAGGAAATCAAATTAAAAATGAGGACCTGAGAAAAACAGTCACAATTACCTGGCCTGTCAGTCTCTCCCAAAGCTTTGAACCTCTGAAGCCACTTGCAGACCAATCTGGAAGACTAAGTCTTCAGGGATCATGACATTCTCTGTAGGTTCAGGGGATAAGGGGATGAGTAGAGATCAGCAGCTGGATGAGGGACAAACCCCCCACTCCCACAAGCAGAAAGGCAGAATCAAGGAGAACCCCTCTGAGTACTGCTGCTTGAGGTTATTTGCAGGGGATGATACAGTCAGGTACCAAGGGCATACAGCACAGAAAGACAGGCTTCATAATTTCCACTGCTGTGGAAGAACTCATTTTTAATTGCTAGACCAGAATAACATGGACAAAGAGTTCTTAGTCTGTTGCAATTAAGAAAAACTACACATCTCAGCACTTTTAATTAACATAACTTCTTGAGGCAGAACCATTTCAGTCATCTTCAAGATGACACCACTGCTTTAAGCTATTGTTTAAAACTACTGAAGCAGAAAATTTGGGTTCAGAAGGGGCAGGCAGTACATTCTCACTGCTTCTTAACAGCTACTGCAGACTACTGCCAGCTTTCAGTGTGGATAAAACCTCTCTGGGCATTACCTTTCCGTGAAGCATGTATTCCTTTTTGGTTTAGAAGTCTGGCCAGATGAATCTCATTGGTTTCCATATACATAAAAAGTGAACTACAAAGTGAATAGTAGAACTAACACTAGAAAAACAACCACAAAAATAAACTGAAGTGCCACATTCTTGCAAAGGCTAAGAAATTAGTATTTCATACGCATCAAAGATTTTATTTGCATTAACTGAAGATTCAAATATTAAAATAAGTCTACATTAAATTATAATATTAAATATGTTTTAAATACAATAAACTAAATGTGTTTAGTTTCTAAACACAAAGGGAACAAAAATAATGCAGAATGCAATACAATTAATGACACCAGAGGACAGAACAAGGACTTTTAATATGTAGTTCCACAAGCTGTCACCTCATAGCATTGTTTACTTTAAGAAGTGGCCTTTTAATTGATGCACAAACCCCATGTTACATAAACTCAGTAAGGTATCTCTCAAGAAAATATTGCTCAGTTAAATTCTCATTTATGTAGCAATTTAAACTCCTTTGGTAGCTCTTTTTCAGAATGAAACATACCAGTAGACAATTCAGGAAAATAAACAGTCTTGCAAGTATTACCAGAAAAGGTGTCTTCCATATAGTAACAGTTATCTAACAGATCTACAGCATCATTCACTCTTTAATTCAAATCAACTTACATATGTACAATATGTAACAAAGTACTCACAAAATCCTTAGTCTTTCAAGACAGAAAGCTATGCTTTCCCAATATGGAGACCATAAAAGTATTTTTTTTTAAAAAAAGGTTTTGTTTTCTTAAAGTGGGGCACACTGTACAGTAGGTTCCTGGATGTTATTTTCAAGGCAGAACTAAATGTTACGGCAATTACAGGAACAGTGAAATACACCTGCTGCCCTAAAATGAGACAGGGCCTCTTTGACTCAGATCTAATCTTTGCCACCCAAGCCAGCAAAAGTAGTAATAACAGAACAATCCATATTTTAGCTAATTAATCCAACAGCTAAGTACACACATGAATGCAGTTGTCCTCTTGGCACTTCAAGAATCTCACTTCAAAACCTGATTTATCCAAACCAGACTGAAGTTTCTAATAACTTGAAAGAAAATTAACTGAACACAAGTTTCAGGGTTTTCATGGTGCAAAACTTCAGTGTATTTCAACAACACTGGTTGTACATACATGTTCATCTATGAAGCGTTTTTAAAAAGTCACCCAAGTTGTCACTGTAGCTAAAGAATGCAGCATTTAGGGACTTTATGGATGCAGTTAGGAACACCTAAATGAAGAAACCAGACTTGCACCCATGACAAAAGTATTTCTCACACAGGTGATTTTACCTTTCCATCCAACTTCAACGACATTGTTAAAACTGTAAAACTAAATTTTGAAGAACCCAAGAGAACAGAAGATTAACTAAAGGGAAAAAAAAACCCAGGACATTTAAAATTAGTAAGAAGTCTTGACAAAGGTGATCAATTAACATGTCATTTTGCCTTTTTTTCCACAGCAGTGCATGCAGCTGGTTGAATAATATACATCAACCTGAAATCTGCTAAAAGGAAAGTCTGGAACAGCATAGGTATTTGGTGTCCTGAAGATATATGATTTTGGTTTTTATTATTTCATTTTTGAATTTTTAAAAATAAAACGATTTCTTCTCCTTTATGCAACATAGTGGTACTGATTGGGGTTGTCTTTGTCTCTCTCCATATAGTCTCTGTCAATGAGAGATTCAATTCTCTTTTTCAAGTCTCCAGGCTACAAGAAAAGATGAGATCAGTATAACAGTTAGTAATACAAAGGTAAACATACTTCAAAAAAATACTGCTAAAAGCTACGTAAGAAATGCACCATAGTACATAACTGATGTACTACTGATACTCCGACTTATTTCTGTTCACACAATACCTTAATCTTTGGGTTTAATTCTATATTTCACATTTCTTGCTCTTACAGACAAGCTAAATAGAAAGATATATTGCATATATTTAGATAAATATATGTGATAAGGATGGTTTGACAAACAAAAATGTAAGTTACCTTTACAGGAAATTTCAGTTGATTATACAATTCAGAAACAAGAAGATTATGACCAAGAGTCTTCCTCATCTTCATTATTCGTACAATAGCAGCATCAATCTGATATTGCCTGTCCTGAAATACTCTTTCAGTTGTGCTGACCTGTTCTTCTACCTAAAGAACAATACAACACCACAAATCATATCACCTTCTGTTGCTACTTTTTATCATTATATATCTATAGTTAACCTTTGCAATAAAATGAAACTCACACATTCTTACTCATTCTTGAGACAGATGCACACATTACTGCATTCTAAGAGGTATGTGATTTCTAAAGTGTACTGCTAAAGCAAGTAAAAGAAAATTAAGGATAATGCAAAGGAAAAATGTGTCTTATTTTACATTATTTGATAAAGTATATCTTAGAAAGTCCCTTCAGATTTTTGAGAGAACACACAACACTTTGACAGCCCAAGTACAGCAGTGTTTGTGTCAAACTCCAGTTTGAATTTTAGGGAATTTAATATGCAAATGCAAAAAAGAAACAAGCTAATGTTAATTAGAATATGTCACCTTGTGTCAAGAATGGGGATTCAGATACAACAAAAAAGGTTTGTTTTCACTGCAGAATCAGGAACAACCCTGACTTTTACAGCTCTCTTACCAGCTAAATATAGAAGTGATGTGGTGACATTTGATTCATGAGTTAAATATCGTACCAACACTTCAGCAATACCACAGAAACTTCTAACATGGACTGAAACATCTACAAGATCCTTTAAGTTTAATATATAGGCATTTAAATTTGCAAGCACAGGGAGCACAACTTAAGTTGTTTTCAAGTTCAGTGATTTTAAACTCTTCATTGCCTCTCTGAGTCATCTTGACTACTCTAAAAATTAAATATCCCTTGAAATTAAATATTCATTTCTTCATATGCAAAAAATACAAGAGATTACATCTTTCCATATGGGATATGTAGATAAACAGTTAATACATAAATTGAATGAATGCAAAAAGTACGTACTGTTTCTTTCATTTGAATCTGGTTGATCTTTATTCTAAACAATTTATGCTTGAAATCACCATTAAAGATGAATTTATCTCCATCTTCTACATCCTTGCCCTTTGGATTTTTAATCAATACTCGTGCTTTTCCACAAGCTAAAGACTGCAAGGTTCTTCTTAATTCACTGTCCTCTGTGAAGGAGTTCAAATATGGGAGAAAGAACAAAACATTAACATCAAGAGTTTTATGTGATTAATCTAGAAATAAATTGAAAAGCTAGTAATTTTATGTTAACACTCTCTTCCAACTAAGTTCCAATTAGGAAGTAGCTCACAGCATTCAAACTTGGTCTATCTTTCACAGGTTAAATGCCGAGAGCTTGCACAGGATTATATACATCAGAAAGATTGATTTAGGCTCATCTCAGTGAGTTTTCTATCCAAAATAGTTTCAGAAAACATTTCACATTAACACAAACTTAGTTTTATTGCTTTAGTTTTGTGTGGTAGTAACTGGACTTTGGAAAACAAAAAGTCAGTGTATGACAAGAAACTCAAAGTCACCTAAGATTTGATCAATGTTTTTATCACACAGCAAAAATATAATAGAATAAATAATAATATATAATACATAATAATAAGAATAGAATAAAAATACAGAAGTCTAAATTGACAGATGTTTTGTGGGAGGGTAGAGCTGATAGCTACTATAGTCAAACTTCTCTCAAAACACAAAAGTAGTAGACAAGTGTGTGAGGAAAATTTTATCTAGTAATATTTAAGGCTAGAAGCATTTAGGCAAGAAGATAATGAAAATCTTTGAACTTTATTTTATGTTGCAAAGTCTTGTATCAAGATTTTGCATTGAAACAGCCTCTGCAGTCTCTAGAATACTTCATTCACAGTATAAAATTACCACAATGTGTTGGATCTCCTCAACAGAGTTTTAATATAAAACATGAAAGGTTTTGCAATCCAGTGCTGAAGTACAGCCGAGTAAAGGAGTAACACCATTGCTATTTTTAAAATACTTAAGCTTTTACACAGAGCAACCTTTTCCTTCTTTTAAACTTCCAACTGTTCTATGATTTCTAAAAAAAAAAAAATCCCCTTTAAACAATGCAGGCTAAACAGGCATTTATGACGTTTTGAGACATTTTGTGTGTTTCAACCTCAGCAAATGAAGATTGTTGAGCTGTGTTTTTGTCCAAACACATGGCTGCTGTTAAAAACACTTTGGAGCTTTGCATGTGAAGTCACAGGTTACAGTGTGCCAAAGGGAAGGAATTTACAGTTACCTATGAATCCCTGAAGTAGAAGCAAAAACTACAGCTCCTAGAGGCTTCCTTGATAATAAGTCAAGTGAAAACACAGAATATATTTGGGTAACACATCTCAAAGCAGCACAATTGAGAGAAGGGTGACCATTCTCTCTCTGAGTAACAGTTTATGCATTTTCACACTGTCCTAATGTACCAGGGAGAATCTCTTTAAAGAGGTTGATGATAATTTATTGTAACAGTGATTGGAATACACAAGTTCCAACCATGGCCAGTTAATCCCTACAAGAAAAATGGAGAGAAACTTGTAAATTTAAAAGACCATGTAGAGACATGACAAGGGGGAATGACTTCATACCGAAACAGAATAGATTAGGTATTATTAAGAAATTCTTTATTGTGAGGCACTAGAAGGCACTCTTGCAAGGCACTAGAACAGGTTATCCAGAGAAGTTCTGGACACTCCTTCCCTGGAAGTGTTCAAGATAGGCTGGATGGAGCTCTGTGCAACCTGGTTTAATGGAAGGTGTCCCTGCTCAGGGCAGGGGGCTGGAACTAGATTACCTTTAAGATCCCTTCCAATCCAAGCCATTCTGTGGTTCTATGCTACTCATCCTGGCCTCACAGGAACCCTGTGGACCATGAACTGTCCTTACTACCTAAATTTCTATACTACTTCTACAAAGGGGAGAGAAATACAGGCATGGCGCTCAGTGCAATGACATGCAGGTAGCTCCCAACTATCAATTCCAGCCACCTGCCTTATAAACAGTCTACTGAATTTCTTATTTTGTGCTATAATGGAATGGATTTCCATGCAGCAGATTTTATCTGTTGCTGTCTGGCAGCCAGAACGCAAGCTCCAAGGGACAGCAATCCAAGATGAGAAAGCAGGACCTGGATCAGGCTTGCACGAACCTTTGTTTGTTCTGTAAACATTGTACTCCAACCTAATGAGCCTCTCCAGACTATCCTGATGATTATTATCACTGGCACAGATTTTCTTCAGCTCCCTTACCACTAAAGGAGAGGGTGACTAGACTGACACTGAGACAATGAAGCACCCAGGCTGTACTTCCTTCTGCAATGCATCATTCTGAACTGCAAGGATTCTTCGTATCCCCGTTTTACAGTCTTTTAGTAAAAATATTACAATATTTTAGTACTTGTAAGGGCTCAAATACTCTTTCAGATACTGCTGTATTAGGTTGATCTTAAGTTTCAACATGTGAAAGACTACTGGATATAAGCTGCTCATTGATGCAAAACTTGCAGGGAGTAATGACAGTGTTTTAGTTGTAACTGTTTCAAGAGTGCAAGAATTCAGCGGGGGGGGGGGGGGGGGGGGGGGGGGGGGGGGGGGGGGGGGGAACCCCACCCTAGAACATAAAAATACAGCTGATACTGCAGATGGTAAAAAAGAAAACTACTCTTCCTCAGTTTTCTTTGTCCTTCAACAAGTGCAGAGGCAGAGAGTTACAAAGTAAACACCCAGCACACACTGCTGCTCTGAACAAATCAGACCTACTGGGAAGGGGCACCCCAGCAACAGGAATGGGCAACAGGCAGGTGAGCTCTAAGAACAGTTCAACTGAAAATACTCTCTTAAATCACCCCCAAATGGCAGCATTCTACAACAGATGATTTTCAAAATATAGTATGTGAAACTGAAAGGGAGCAAACATAATCTGTACAAACAACAGTATCACCACTTAAATTTTAAGAATTGCAGTGATACATTTTGTAAATCTAATAAGTTGTTAGTAGTACCACATGCCACACAGCTCTTACTAATAATTTTGTGAAGTATCCATTTTACACACCGAGAAAATATGCTAAGAAATACCTGCAGTGTGTTTTCCTCACCTCTTTTCATGTGTGTATGTATTGGCACATAAAGTTTGTCCTAATGATCATGACAAATTTCTTAAAATTAGGCCTTCACATACCAAATTATAATAGCCAATCACTCGATGAATAAATTTAAGAATCAGAAAGTATTCTTCCTACCTACACCAGTAGCCATTTTAATTTCTTCAAAACTGAATTCATCTCCTTCATTAAACATAAGCAATACTAATGTCTGAAAGAGCGATACTTGAAACTCCTTCTTCCCCTAAAAGAGAAACAACAAATAATATTCAGAAAAATTTCTATTGTACCCCCTACATTTGACAGTTACAGAAAGCATACATTAATTTTTCTATTTCTAGAAAAATGGATATGCCTTTTAGAATGCCTGGCACTGAGAAGAATCTGCCTGAAAGTAGGATTAAGGAAACAGGATATTCATAAAAGCTCTTTTTTTTTGCTCCTCTAACACTAATACAATACACAGCAGAAGCTTGTTAGAATGGCTTGGTATTTACTTCACATCCTTCACTTTATTTTAATTACAATCTATGAAACTTTGCTGTTGCCACCATCAATAGTGAACTTGTCCATAATTAACTCAAGTTAATATTCACAGCAAGTTCGCAAAAGAATTCAAGGGGTTTTTTGTCTTTGCTGCGGCTCAGTGAAGCTGCACTACTACAAGGCAAGATATTGCATGAGACAAAACAAAACCACATGAACAAACAGTGCAGTTATTTAACAGTTAAATAATTTAACAAGCATTTAAATTTTAACCACAGCCATCACCCTTCTGTTTCTTTATGTATGTCAAACATACTAAAAGCATCACCAGCATTTCTACAATCAAAACAATTCAAAATTGAGGATAAAAAAATGCTGTGTTCTTTTTCTTGCTTTAATTTCTTGTTTTATAATAACTTAATTTATTTGAATGAGCAACAATTCCTATCAAATTAATACTACCAAAAAGTATCACATTGTCATCTTATTAGCTAGGTAGTATTTCAGTTTAATAATAAAAAGCCTACTTTCTGTACAAAATAACAGTATTGAATTGTGATTGTTGCTCCACAAAAAAGTTAGTACCTTCATAAAAAATACAACATGATTAGATTCCAAATAATTAACTTAAATTTTAATCTAACAGCCAAAGCATTATGCAAGCAAACTTACTTCCTTAAATTCTGCCTTTAGGACAGCATGCCCTAAAGTGGTCTGCCACTGAAGTTTTCGACCACTGTGTTTTCCCAGGTAAAAGGTTTTAAATACCTCTTGAAGCTTTATCATCTGTTAAGAAAAGACAAAAAACACTAACATTGTATCAGTGCAGTGACACAAAATGATTTCACACATGTAATTTCCTTATTCTCTTCAACCATGTTTCATAATTGGTTCTTTCAAGGGAAAAACTTGATCTTAAGAGCAAACTTTTGCTCTCAAGTAGACTGGTACTATTAAACATAAGAAAGCCTCAATTCAAAAATAACTGAATTTTCATCAGGTTTTTATTTGCTTATTTTGCTTTAAATAACAGTAAAATAAACTCCCTGTAAAGGGTTTTAAACCTCAAAAGATATACTGGCTTTGTCCCAGACTTCAAATTTGACCTAGAAGTCACGAGACAAAAAGCATCCATCTCACACCTTTACACTGGCTAGTACTATTTGCTTTTAAGTTCTTCCTGTAGTTTGTGGATGGAATGGAACTCCAGTCCCATTGCACTACTTTATGCCCTCTTACTTCTAAGTACAGGGGTTCTACCCTTCCATTTTCATGAGGTGTTGCTCAGGCTGGATCCTTCAGTAGTCTGCCATGGAGGAAAAGACACTTCAGGAACTAGAGTACAAGAACTTCCATATCTTCCAAACTAAGTGGGAACCTCTGGCCTCTGAAGAGTTTCCCATAGATCCAATCAAGCAAGGTATTGCAGGAAATAGGGACACCAAATACACATTTCAACCTAAATCACTCCTGGAAGGAGCTTTTCAAAAATCTCTCAACTTGGAAACAATCATTTTTCAGGCAGACATTTAAATGCAGGGGCTAGTTTTGTGTGACACATTGCAGGGAACAGAGGATCTTTTAAAAAAGGAATGTGCAGTAACATAACTATTGACTAGTTCAAAGTGCCTAACCAATGTAGTTAAAGAGTGACTAAATTAAGGTGAACTGATCAATTGCAAACTTTTAAGTAACTGACCACAATTCTAAGTAAGGCAATGATATTATTATTATTATTTAGGTAAAAACCCCATACCAAGTGAAATAATCATCTGAAAAAGTAGATTTTATCCACTACATTTTATTTTTTTGCAATTCTAGAATCCTTAAAATTACATAAACCCCTTAAATATCTAGCAGAAAAACATTGAATGAAAGGCATTAATGCACCCTGTGATAATGATTCCATTGTGTAAAGTGCATTTAGAAGAAGAATTCAAACACAAACCTCTGAATTTAAATGGACTTCCATAGGTGTATAAGTTGGCCAATATCCCATCGTTAATATATTTACTGTGAGATCTATATTTCCTGGGTCACTTTGGTTCTGCATATACTAAAATACAAGAGAAAAAAATTATTCAAGTATACTATCTGCATACTAAATTACAAAATGTATACACTTAAATTAGAAATTTAGGATTAGTGTAACAATGAAAAACTCTTACAGGCCACACCCTTTGTTAGACATGCTCTACCAGGATTTTGAGTAACTATCTAATGACCACTTCCCAACTTCAAAACACTGCAAGTGGTTGGGAGTACAAAGAAAAGATCAACATGCCTTGAAATATCCTAGACCACTGTCTATACAGAGTGCTAAGGTCAAAAAAACTTTAATCACATGCAAATAAAGCAAAAGAAAAGAAACCATGGCAAGGACTGTAAGCTCAAAAGGATCCCCTTGAACTTTTACACCTGCTAGACAAAATATTTCATATATTTGGAGTAGAGCATCAGTCAAGCCAGACTGCAAAATCTGGGACAGAAGAGTCACTGCAGTGTTTTATTACAGGTGCTGTCCTAGGTCAGATCTCCACCCCAGCATCCTGACTTCAGTAAGGCCCCAAAACAAGTACCCAGAGAGAAATGCATCAGCAGGGTGAGCATGTACAGTATTTCCTGCAAGTAATTGTAAGTCACCAACAGGTTGGAAACTTTGGGGCTGAGACATACACAGTTTATGTGCACTTAGCAATCTTCAGGGGGTTTCTCTGGTGTGGGCCATTCACAAAAAATCATCAGAGCAGCACCAGTTTACAGAATGAAGGGATACAGACTTCCAAGGATGTCAGTCAACTAAATTACTATGTGGTATTTACTATTTACTAATTTACTTCAAAAAGAATCAAATAAAACTGTAAGATTATCGTATACAATAAATAAATTCTGTTGTATAAACAGAACAGTAAGTAGACACTATTATTATGACTAGGGCCTGCTCAAAAGCTGTTTTGTTTAATTTTAGCTTAATCCAAGGGATAGCACCAATAAATGCCTCCCAATGACTGTGGAAAATTTAGTATACAAACAAAAGCTAAAGGTACCTGCTTGAACTGTACCATGACATCTTTGGACAGTTCCATGTCCTTGAACATGCCCTCCAGTTTGCTGGTAAAAGCAGCACCACATTCTGTCACACACAAAAAAAGGCAAAGATCCCATAATTACAAAAGCACAGAACAAGTGATAAACATTTAATCTGAGACAGCTGAGCCACATTACCAGGTTACAGAGCACCCACAAATAGGTATGTTTTCAGGATTTTGCTCCTCTGTAGGTACATTAAATAAACCAGTCCCACACCTAAGAAGTCAACTGGGTAATTCTTGCTGAGCATAATGAAAGCTCTGATATACATATACATACACACACACCCATAAGTATTTACGAGCTGTTCAGCTACTACTTACAATTTGGCTTGTCACTTCTTAAAAGCATGAGAAAATAAGGATTCCAAATTTGCATGCCAAAAAGTAATACAAATTTAACACATCTGAAGACACCTACCATGTTTAAGCTTTGACAACATGGACTTCTCAGCATCTACTGATGCACTTTTTCCAACCAGCAGTCTTTTGGCCAAGTCTTTCTTATAAAATGCCTCAAACACATCTTTCCCTGTAAGGAAATTGAAACAAAAAATAAAATGAAATGAAATTATACATTCTATCTGCATCACTGCCCTTCAGGTTTGTGACACAAGCCTTTCTCATGAAAAGCTGATTAGCGGAACAATAAGAACAATATTCATTATGCAGCAGTGAAGAAAAACATGTAGACGTTTTGTTCTTTTAATATTTTAATAATTTTTAACATATTTTGCAGACTTTTTACTTATTTCTTTTTTATTTCTGTCCCAGGAACTTTGACTGCCTTGTACTTTCCATTGGATCAGCTGCAAAACACATGAAATTACTCTTGGGTCCAGAAGAACATTCTCCCGACACTGTCTGATTTAGTTAAAAAAAGGCAGGGGAGAACGTTTTCTATGCATTAAAGAATGTATTTTAAAAGCCTAATGGAAAGAAAATTTAACGGAAGTCTTCTCACATTGTTTGCCAATAGCCTTCTGAAATGAATGAGTCATATAGATACCCACAAATTTTCACACCTTAAACCCAAGCTTCTCCCTATTGACAATGCAAAGATACCAGCAAGGTGATTCCCTTTTAAGAGGAACAAATTTACTGTAACCCAAGCCACTACTTGTGCTGCCTACAGTAGCCCCTCATAAGTCCTTGCAAACACTTTCCAATTTAGTGTTCCTTATGATAGCCTTCTCCCTTCCCCATTCTGTCCTGTTGAAGTTTCATGAACCAGCTAAATATCAAGATATTATCAAAAAGGCCAATGCCCAGAAACTACCTACTAATTATCATCCGCTCTTAATAGAGCTCCTAGGAACTAGACAGCTCACAAAAATCGTGCTTTTAGCTCAGTACTACAAAAAATAAGAAGAGAAAAAGAATTGGTGAAAGTTTCAGATTAACAAAAATTAATCTCTTAGGTTGACAAGCTGCCAAGTACAACTGTTTTCATTCAACATCTCCATCTGACAAAAACGATGCAATTATGTTTCTACCACGCAAATGAAACTGCTTTATGACGTGACTGCTTTGCCATCATATTGTACTTGTTTGAGATTTTTATGAAGAGAGAACCCCATAGATCTCAGACAAACTAATACAGAATTGGGTGCTTCCTGCTATTCCACCTCAGCCCAAGATATACATTCCACTTCCCTCAGAGCAGTGACCATACATCTGTACTGGATTAGACCACTGGTTTTTCCGATATCCAGTCTAGCAAAAAAAAAAAAAAATCCTAACACATTCAAGAGTTTTGCTCAGACAGAGACATACACGAAGGAAATGCATTTCAGAAGCAGTGAAACAGCAACAACACTTTTTCCTGTCATTCTGAGCCCTCCTCTGTGTTCCGTTGCAGCTATAATGAGAAGAGGGAAGTCAAGGAAACTTGCTGGGCTTTCATGTTTTGTACCTACAATATACATAAGCAGCCAGGAAAGAGAAAGTCTGTATTATCATTAGAGGAGAGCCTGGTGTTACAAGCACAGTTAATTTATGTCAAAAAATTTCCAGCAACACCTCTAACTCTTAGGTCTCCACTCACAAGACTCTGAAAGGTCTATACCTTGCCAATCTCCACAGAACTGTTTGTTCTCTCTGGTATATTTACTGTGCTCCTTCGGGTGTAAGGCAACCTGAACTAAAGACCGAGCTGAGCAGAAATTCATGCTGAAAATTTCCTCTTGCATTCAGAGGAAAGCAGCCCTGACAGTAGCAAGGGGAACAGTTTTAATTGCATCAACAGTGCATTGCTATTTCTTACCATGAATGAATCTAAATATGATCATGATTTTGTCAAGGATTCTTTCCAGCTCTTCATCTGTTGCTTCTTTATTACCAGCTCTTAACTTGGAATCCACATACTTTGCTACAAATAAATAAAATTAGGCGACAGCTTAAAAAATAGATCTTAACCAACTTAAGCATCTCTTGCTTGAAACATTACTATGTGTTAAATACTACTATATGTTAAAATATAGGATAAGCGCTAAATTTTCTATATTCCCTTTTCCCAACCCTATGTGCAGTGGAATGACAGAGCCCTACTATATTACTGGAATATTACTGGAGCACTACTACATATAATGGAAAAGTACTGCAAAAAGGACTAGTCCAAGGTAAAAAAATGAACACATTGCAATAATTAAAATCAATGCATTAGAAATTCCCATATTTTGTGTTATAGTCATACAAGCACATTACTTGTTGAAAGACAATGTTTTGGAAGCGTACAATGTATATGAATGTATTTTATGAGAAACAGAAACAAAAAAACATGAAGAGGACTGTATTTTTGTAGATCTTTACCATATCCCTCATGTTCCTTGGCAGAAGCATATTAAAATTTAAACAGAAGCAATGCTTTCCAGTTAGTAGTTTCAGAATGCCAGAAATAAGGTTAAGCCTTGAGTTTAGCTAAGTATTTATTAAGCCACATTAGTATCCTTATACAATCTTCTGTCTAAGAAAAAAACCTTTGTGGCAGCTGGAACACCATGATCCACAAATGACAACCACCCATATCATGGCTTTAACCTGTATCACTATGTTGTGCAATCTGTCCTACATAAAGCTGATTTTAAAAGGAAGACACAAAATAAGCCAAATAAAGGCAAAAGAATGTACAGAGGAAAAACAAACAACCAAGGAGCAGGATCTTCTCCTGGTTTAAAATGCCACAGCTCCAGTTTTTCAGCAGGCCCAGCAGTCCAAAACTGTCAGGATAGCTTTTGCCAGATCAGGGATAAACTAGATAACAGTATTTTTAAAGTATTTGTTCTTATCTTTCCCCTTAATAAGCAAAAGTTCTCCTGTCAAGGTAGTGGGGTTTTTTTTCCCCTCTATTAAAACTCCTTGTATCTGAAGGCTTTAAAATTGTTATCCCAACTTCAACCTTCAAGGCAGATGGATGGGCTGGACTCAGTCCTTTCTGAGAGATCCAGAACACCCACAGAAGTCCTCTACCAGCACAATTAAAGCCAGTTCCCCTCTACTCGCCACAGCTCCCCCTGGCCATTTAGTCCCGTGGCAGCCTGGTGCTGCACCGAGCAGTTGTTAGCACCGGCCCCGTGCAAGCAGCAGAGCACAGGGACAGGAGGGTGACATGCTCCGCCACGACAGCACACCCAAGCTCTCGGGGCCCACCGCACACTGGGGTTAATGTTTGCCTCACCTCCCAAAACCGCTCTCCTAAAGCAGAATGCGACTGCACCGCTATTGCACTAGCACACTCAGCAGCATTACCATGCTTTCTATAGAGTTTTGAAATATTTTACAGAAAAATATTTGTGTACCTATCAATTCTGCAGGCTTATTTGGTCTCTTGTTGATAAATGTTTCAAAGGACTCCTTCATCAAGTTTATAAATTTTTCATTTTTCTGAAAGCATACTTCTATGATATGGTCCACTTTATCCTTAAAATCTAGTAGCTCTTGCACCATATCCTTGTCTTTTTCAGGATTAACCACTATTGTTGTCCCAAAGTTCTGTAAAACAAACACTTTTGATAGTAAAATACTTTAGAGTGCTACCTATCTCCCCCAACAGAATCATTTACCCTTATAAAATTTATCATTAAAAAAAGGAATTTAACAGAACTACTTATGACTGCAAGTTTTTAAAAATGAGATGCATTGAAATTTAAAATAAAAACTAGACACACATTAATGGATTTCAAACATTAGTGTTTGATTTAAAGATTATTTACATTTAAGACAAAGTAAAAAAGTAATTAAATAAATACACAGTAGACATGACTATGACGTGCAAGTTTACAGTGAGATACAGAACCATGATTCATGTAAAATAAATTAAACGGAAACTGCCTCAGAAATGTTAAGCAGAAAGGAAAACTTTGCACTATTTTTATTAAACCCGCTGGAGAGCTTACTTGATTAAACAGGTAGCAAAAATTTAACTGCTGCTCAGCCCTCAAAGATTTCTCTTTCATCAAGGGCTCTAAACCAAAATGATCCTAGCTAACTTACAAGGAAACAAAACTCTCATGCACAAACAGCAGACACAGACTTGATTTTCTCTTCCTATTCCTAAATTTATTATCTCAGAGATAGAACACCATTTGTCTAATGAACCAAAATATCCTGTAAGGGAGGATTTTCACCTACTGGACAATTTACATTTGCTTAGTAACACTGATCAGTGCCCTGGACAGAACGATCAGTTTTCCAAGGTGAGAAAGAGGAACATCTGCACAGCAAAAGCAAAACAGTATTCAACTCATATTTTCACCAACTATCCAGCCTCAGAATTTCCACTGCATTATCTAATTAGCCACTGTCATCTTTCATGGAGATCCCTGTCAAGTACCATTTCAGAGTAAAGCTGAACACAAGGCTCCCAAGGTCCTTTGATTCAACATGTGATTCACAGAATCACAGAACAGTTCGGGCTGGAAGAGACCTCTGATGATCCCCATATCCCTCAGATCTTCCACTTGTCAGAATTTCCCCTTCATTAACACAGCATTTGGGTGTCTCACAGTCTCTGTCAAGTAAATTCATAAATTACAGGGCTTTCTCCCCATTCTGCAAATGGCAAACTGAGATACAAAATGTCAAACGGCACTTCTGAATTCACAAAAAGGAGACTACAATGGATCACAGACTTGTACCACAGTAACTTGGCTCACAAGATGAACATTAGAAATTCCTGAAGCCTCTCTTCACACAATGCTTGGAAGGAGGAGATTTACTGACAGTACAGAAAAGGTTTTCTAGGCTGAGTACGTACAAAACCATCTTAAAGCCATAAGAAGTCTGATTCTGCAAGATACAGGTTACGATAAACCAATTTAGCAACTTGCTGCTGTGAAAGGAGATGTTCCTTTCTTTATTTTCTACCCATCTTGAACTCCTGCTTCTTTCCTTGGACCAGCATATGGACTTTTCTGTTAGTGTCTTTAGCCCATGAAACCTGGGATTAAACTGACCTTGCCCAGGTATTGTGATAAAACGGATCACAGAAGAGCCTATGGAGTGGCAGGCAGCACTAGGATTAAGTGAGGAGCATGATCTGGGAGAAAGGAAGAAGAAAGATGATCCTCCTCAGCCACAGCACCACCATTCAAATAGGCAACACACTAAGAGTAAACACCTCAGTTCTGGGAGCAGAGTGTAACCATGTTCCACTCCCATGAGCTGTAGCACTGGTGGATCATGCTGAACTCCAGACACAGGTGTGCAGAAAAGGCACTTCTAGAACTAACTGATGTTGTGCACTTAGTCCTGAAGGTTGATGAACACATGGGCAGTTCAGGGGAGAGCCATGACATCGGGAATTATCAACTCCAGGGAGAAAAATCTTTTGTGAAGCTTTCCTGTCTTCATCTTCCAAGACCTCTAGAGTGGAAGCTCTCTGGAGCAGCATACTATATAGATATTATGCCTAACAAACAAACCCAAAGCATCTAAATACAACTGATGGATTACTTTCAATAGGAGCATTCACTTCTCAACAGCTTTAACACCCATCAGCATTACTATAGGTTGGTTACCAGTAGCACTGCCTAAGCTGCAGAAGAATAGCAACACCTGATGTTTCACTAGTTTTGCAGGTATGTAAACAGTTGAGTGTATTTGCAGCAAAACAACATACAGTACAATCCAGCATAAGCTAAACACATGTACATGTGGTTCTATTTAAAAGCAATGCAATCAAAACCACCCTGTATAACATCCAAACCTATAAGGACAGCAATCTCCAAGTAGAAACTTAAAACCAGAGCAGGTGTTGCTGTTTCTCATCATGTGACTGTTACTGAGGCAGAAGCATTAACATCCCTCCTCGTATTTACTTTGTTAAAACAGAAATTTGGTGATACACCTGTATGTTATTCTTGGCTTTGACAGAAGAAATTCGTAACAGCATAAATTTTTACATTAGTAATAGATCTTTGAAATACCTTGATGTATTCACTCCAATGTTGCAACAGGATCTGCTGCCCACCTTTTACCCGGCTGAACAGCTGGTATGTCTGGGTCAAATCTGATATTCTGTTCTCATCAAGCAGGCTATCAAGTCCTAAGCAAAAAAAAAAATTAGAAAAAAGAACAAATTTGAATACAGTTGCATAAATAGAGTTAGAAATATATTAGAGGAGATATCTATTAGAGAATATACTAGTATTTCAACTGAAATACTTTCCCAACCAGGTGATGATAGTAAGCCTTTTGCAGAACGGTTATGAAGAGAGGTTGACTTCAAGGATATAGTTATATCAAAGACCTCTAAAGAAAACAAGAAGCTAAGTAAGCTGCCCTAAATTTAAACTAATGATAAATACTTCACAAGATTTTTTTCTGTGGAGCACGATGAGCCATGTTTTTAGATTAAGAATGTGCTGGGAACAGTCTACACTCCTACCAATGGAATAATACAATACTACAAATTCCTTTTCAGCAACTTTTGCTTTGTCAATTCACCCTACATGAGACTGAGCTCTGGGCTAGCAAATGGAGAAGTGAAGCCCAAGGAATGTAACAAGCAAATAACTTCATATTTTTCCATGTCAGAGTATGACAGATGTAGTTCCAGTGCAATCAGAATTACTCTGTCTGATTACAGAGACTTTAGTAATATTGGATAGCATTAAAGATCGATGACTTTTTTAAAAACAAAAAGCTTGATTTTACACAGGTTCATAATTCACACCATCAGTGTAGCTGACACTGTACAACTGTCCTACTTCACCAAATATATTTCATTAATGTTGATTTTTAAATTATATGAAACATTGATTTGTGAATCACTACCAATTATCCCATATTCTACTATATTCTTCAGCTTAAAAAGACTTTCACTGTGTATTTTAACTTTCATGCATGTTCAGAAAGGCAAGCAATGTTCAAGAATGGTGTTAGGTAAACTTTTGCCTGCTATTTTGGGATTTCCTAAACTTCTGAGATATTAGAAGAATAGACATACTTTAAATGTAAGACAACAGACTACACAAATACAGGGGTTTAGTGCTCTCAAATACAGGGGTTTAGTGCTCTCTTTTCATTGAACATGGAATTAAAATCCTAGAAGTCAAAGAATCATAGAAAGGCTTGAATTGGAAGGGACCTTAAAGATCATCTTGTTCCAATCCCCAGCTGTGGGGAGGGATACCTTCCACCAGACCAGGTTGCTCACATCTCCTTGCAGCCTGGCCTTGAACACTTCCAGGAATGAGGCATTCACAGCTTTTCTGGGCAGCCTGTTCCAGTGACTCACCACCCTCACAGTAGAGAATTTCTTCCTAACATCTCATCTCAGATCTCTCATTTTTTAGTTAAAACTATTCCCCCATGACCTATCACCATCTGCCCCCTCTTTTTTATAAGCCCTCTTTGAGTACTGGAAGGTCACTGTGAGGTCTCCCAGGAGCCTTCTCTTTTCCATGCTGAACAACCCCAGCTCTCTTAAGAAATGCCCATCCCATTCAAGCATTACCTTCTATTCATTTAAAGACACCAATACACCACCTGCTTTATTATAACCTAGATCACAAAATATAGCCTTCCCCCTTTCTCTAACATGAGCTGTGTGACTGAAAAAATAGTCACACATTTGACAAACAAAAAGGACAAGCAGCAAAGCCCTCTGATAAAAGGTTTCACAGAGCTTCCAGAAAGCACTGCCATAGCCTTGGAAAAACCTATTGTACTCACAAAAAACCCTCACGACTAGATATAACTCAAGAGGAGTTTAATTACATAAGGAAAAAAAAAAGGTTTCTTATACAGACTCTGCATTTTGAAAGCCTTTTTCTCCTGTATCAAACTGACTACTTCACATTCCTTGACTTAATGAAGAAAATCTACAAAAGGCCACATCTTCTTCTACTTGAACAAAATACTAAGATGTCATAAGCAAATTAAAATATGGCCTAGATCAAATGAATACAGAAAACCAAGTAAGTCAAATGATGATGCAAGTTTTTTAAACTATTTTTTCCAGTGGAGACAGACTGCAAAAGCTGATCCAACAATACTTGAGTCCTGAAGCACAGTAACCAGAAAGCTAGAAAATGTAAAAATCTCTCTGTATTTACATGGATGGCTCATATATTGGTTGTAAACCAAGAAAAAGTTCTGTTCAAAATAAGACCACATACTTCCTGTTTAACCCACTTGATAAAGCATATCACTGGAAAAATTACTTAATCATACTTGAATTAAAGAGCAAGCAAAATTGACACATATCAGCAAAATATAATTATTCTTACCTTGTGTTTATAAGTTTAAGAATAGTTAAGTTGAAATGACCAAGCTTATTTCTACAAATGTATTGAAAATAGTGAAACAACCTATTCCCAGAGTAGCTGAGAGAAAACTGAGCATAAGTCATCTTTAAAAGGGACAAAGAAAGACATAGAAAGGGTATGTATAATATGAAAATGTTAAACATGGATGTGATGGAGCTTGAAGATACCAGACTACTAGGGACATCTGTTTAGCAATATAAAAGAAAACACAGATGTAAGGACAATCTGCTAGAAGATCCAAAACCTAAAATACAGCTACTGCAAGAAAAGGAAGGAAAAGATCATTTAAAGTATTAAAAGATCAAGGAATATTGAACAAACCCAGAAATTTGGGGAAAAAGGAGAGATTAAAATTTAAGAGGAACAAAGAAATGGCAATTTGAACACACTAATGTCTGAATAAGGACCTCTGAAGAAGGCTGCAGTTCTTACCTGAAATTGCCAGACAAAAGGTAAAGTACAGACAAAAGCATATGAAAGCTTATTGCCTCAAATGCTGCCAGTTCCACTACCTCACAATTCTTAGACTACACAATCACAATAATATGTGAAACTATTGCACCTGAGCTGTGTGATTATCACAAAAAAGAAGCTACAACAGTAACTGCAGCTCTCATTTAGAAGTTTATGTAATTCTAGGAAAGAAGCAGTTCCAAAGGTTTAATTCCTAAGCCCACTGCTGTAAGTCAAAGAAGATTTAGAGGCTTAGCAACCTTTACAAATATGGAATTAGATTTTAGACATTTCTTTCCAAATATACCATTTACTTGTCATGGTGAGGGTAACAATCACAGGATTGGCTTTCTGTGTCTGTGGAAGTTTTTCCCATGGCTAATATACCTCCTAAGTAAAAGCTGTGGAATTTATAGCTACTGCACAGTATGAGAATCCATTGCTTATCGAAGATTATATTATATTTTAAAAAATACCTTTTTGCAAAATAGCTGATAAGTGTTCTCCTAGTAGCTGCTTTTCCACACAAGCAATCAGTGGTTTCCTGAATGAGGCAAGAAAAACATATCAGAAACACTGGAGTGTAAAGGAGTCGCCTTACGTCACAGTGTATTTGTGCATAACTTACATTATAATGGAAAAAAACCCAAAATTTTCTAATTAGAGGTTACAAATTAAGAAAAAAACCATCATGTGATACAAGAAAGACAACAATAAACTATGTATGTAATTAAAAAGTAAAAATAAAAAATTCAATAAAATTAAATTCCTTACACAGCAGAAGTGGGATGCTTACACTGCAAAAGTAAATACAAATGCATAACTGGAAAAAAAGTCATACTGAATTCTGGAAACAAACAAGCAAACAAGTCAAAAACGTCCAAGGGTTCGAACTTCAAACCAAAACAATACACACTAGTTATGTTCAAAATTCAGCTAATTGTGTTATGTATGTACACAAGCATAAATTGAGCTAGAGCCACAAGACAAACTTGGAAAACCTTAATTTTTTCCTTGAATATCCCCTACTTTTTATGTTTATATATTCATTTTAATCAGGACTGAAAAATAGTTGGAAATTTTCCCTTACATCTTTCATGGCCTAAAAGGTGAAATAAATGCCTGAAGTGCAAAGGCATAATTAATTCCAATGTTTAAACTTCTACCCTGCTTACAATGGAACAACATAAACCCAACCATTTCTTTATGAGTTAAGTTTTATAAAACTCATTCTCAGAACCTTAATTGAGACTTCCTAGAAGAGATGTGCTCAACTTGGATTGATGGAAGCCTATCCTACAGGAAGATACAATTTTGCTGAAATTGCTAACACACTCTTTCCTGAAACAGCCCATCAGTGACATGCTTGACCTTCCATACAACACACCAGTTTAGGTCCTTCATTTGGAAAGGTTCAGAGAAGGAAGCAGGGATGATCAAAATACACAGCTACAAGACAGACAACTGCACATGTCAAGACTCTTCTTTCTGGGAAGGAGATGACTTAGAGATACCATTAACAGGCAGGAAAGGGGTGAAGGGAACTGACTGATCACTTTTCTTTTCAATGCTTGAACTGGGGTCATCAGCAGTGCTACTGGGTGCCAGACTTAAAAGGAGGCACTTTATCACTTGGTGGCTGTAGACTTTATCACCTCTGGAATGCTTTGCCAAAGCCTGGCACAGACAGAAAAATGGATGTGAATCCCCATGACAGACTGCAAGTATTTCAGAGACGCAAAGACACAAACCACAGCAGGTTCAGAAAACACACTGAGCTGAAAACAGGCAGTCACAAGGAGAGTATCAGAGCATCATATGCACTTCCTCTATTTGTTCCCTTCAGTGGTCATAAGCGAACACGAAACACTGCTTAGACAGACCCTTGTTTTTAACACACATGGCCATTTTTATGGTACTTTCCATATGCCCTGCCATTTCCAGCTACTGCTATCTACAGTTGCTGGCTCTTTCCAACAGCAGGAGTCAGGGCTGTATGAAATACCATCCCTTGCCCTAGAAGACCTGAGTACAGGAGAAGAATGGACAATTTGTCTGCTTGAGGCCAAGAGGCAAAGCACTACATCGTGGCAAGCAAACAAAATGAGTATTTATCTTGACTAAGGAAGGAGCCAGAAGGTACCTCTGTATGAGCACAAAGCCATGTACCTTGATCATCTACTGACTGACAAGGAGACATGCTTAATCTGGTCAGCTGTCCAGAACAGCATCTACTACTGGGCAGAAAGAATCCCTCTGTGGGCTGCAAAAACACACCTCCCAAGCATTGTTTGAAGTATTTGGAATGGTGTTTCACATGATGCTTTTGTCTTAAAAGTATCATTTCCATCTCAAGATCAAGCCAGTTGCAACTAAATGGCATCCTTTCGGCTGTTTTCATGCACACACAGAAACAGTATGACCCCCAGAAAACTCAACTGCTCTTATTTCACAAACTGCTGTTTCTTAATGGAAGGGAAGGAAATTAGTGTGAACCTTTCTAAAAGCAGGTTTCTAAACCTTTAAGTAAGGGCAAGATTCAATGCAAGTAAGTTGATGTCTATCTAGACTGAAAATGTAATGGTATCAATCTGGTTTTTAACCTAAACAGTACATAAATACATATATTTGCTATAACTTTATGATCAGAAATAGTTCCATATATTTCAGTGAGTGATTTCACCAGAAAAAGCTAGTCATCCTGCAATCAGCATTTACAGGAAGAAGACTCTAGTTCAAGTATGTGCCATGACACACAACACACATACGTGCATATATATACATCTATATAAAATATCTGAAGAAAATAAGCTAAAAGATAATTTTTATTCAGTCGTCCTTTTGACACCAAATGAAATGCCAGTAAATCCTCCAGAAGACAAAAACCTAACACATTTAATGTCATGTTCTTAACTAAAGAAAAAAGCAACAGCTTACTACAGGACAAATGATATAAATTATATTTGGATATATGTGGTGTCTCACTTCCTGCAGGAATGTGTTAATGCAACGACATGCAAACTGTTACTTAAAACCCAAGCAAAAACAGGACAAGCTACCTCACACAGTACATTGGCAGCAGCTGATGTACTGTTAAGCTCACACCTTGGACTGTTTACAAATGATACTCATGTCCTCTGTCCTTCTGGGTTTTTGTTTGTCTGTGGTTTTGCTTGTTTGGTTGTGTTTTCTTCTAGTAGGTCTTTCCTTCCCTCAAGGGATTTGTGGTTAGTGATGTTATCAGTACATGAATGGCTAAAATCAGCTACTATTTTGATAATGGAAATTTGAGTTCTTACACTATATTTTAATTGCAGTATACAAAATTAATATTTATGAACAAAGTTCTTTCTTACTGAAAATATACTTTTATTTTAAAGTAGTCACTTTTGATAAAACTGAAATCTTTAAAAACCCAAGCTATTTCACAAGCACTCTCAACAAGATAATAACTGTAAGATAATGAAGAAATTATCTCTGTGTCTCTACAACCATAGATAATCATACTGACTTATGAAGAATGCTTGACTTACAGTAAAAATGACAAAATTTGTACTCACTGTGTGCTGTGATCTAAATATGTTATTACTCTGTCTGCTTCTTCTTCCAAACGTTTATTAACATGATGAAGATATTCTGGGACCTAACAAGACAAGAGAATGACCAGTTCAATTATAAAGGTATGAAAGGC
>VZSR01003803.1:58545776-58562562 GCA_013398615.1 Brachypodius melanocephalos
TACTACATCATCTGTATTTTTATTAATCAATGTTATTTCATATTAAAAGTATTGTAGTTGGTAATGTGACTTTAGCTACAAAATGTCACTGGGTTACTGCACAATTTTATCTATCAAATTCCATGACAACCTGGGGTCTGCTCTCCCTGTTGATACAATACCGTGGTCCATATCAAAACACATGAATATCTGTGTGCCACTAAATTTCACTGGACATTAATACACTATGGCACTACCAAAGTTCTCATGTAATCCCAGAGCTGACAGAACTAACATAAAAGCAATCATCTACCACATGCACCTACCTCTCTTTCCTGCATTAATCTTTGGCCTTCTGCAGCATATAAACAATTTGTCTCTTCCAGAAACCTCTGTTCAAATGATTCCTTGTAAACCTGGTCAAGACATCAATTGACTTACTTACATTAAGCTCACAGTAACATAGCATATTTTGTTTGTCAGGCATATGAGGGCAAGTAAAATTTTAAGGATGTTCACAGCTGTGAGAAATGTCAATGGAACATTACATGAACAAATCCTCTGTTTGCCCACCGGTTTCAGAAAGACTGAGATCAGAACTGACTTCCCAGAGCAGCAATGGTTTGTTTCAGTCACCAGAACTTGAACAGTCTAAATCAACAGGCTTCTGTTTAAGGCACAGAGCCTAACACCAGTATCTGACATGAGAGCATAGCAATGACATCCAATCCACCCAATATCTAAACTCTCACTGCTATTTCTGTGGCAAAAAACCCTTCCAAATAGTGAAACATTGGCATAAAACAGGTAATTCTCGTCAGTAAAATATTAATATGCTCAGTAACACATCTTCAAATCTGCCAGATTTCTCTCAGTGGCCCAGGAAAAATGAACTATATCAAATAAGGTGAACTCTTTCTACAGGGAACAAATAAGGTGTGTAAGAAAGTGCACAAATAACAACCAGAGACATTAAAAAGCTTGTGCATAATGACCAACAGTTTATTATAGAAAGGACATAAGTCACAAAGAACAAGTTCGTAAAGAAAAAGTTTTAACAGTCTGAAGAACAAGGGATTAATATGTAAACAGAGGGACAGTGAAAAGAAAATAGAAAAATTCCTTGAGTGTGGTGGAAGAATAGAAGAAAATATTTCTTCCAAAACATATACCAGAGCTATAAAACTCATTACATTCTGACCACTTTTTGTCTCTTAAGGACTCCTAGTTGAAGGTTACCTGCTCAGTGCAGGAGGGTTGGAACTAGATGATCTTCCAATCCAAACCATTCTTTTATTCTGTCACTTTCAAAAGCTTAGGGATTTTTCAATGGCTTCTCTCTCAAACAGACTAATTTTTCTGGGATGATAGAGGAAGCTACAGATTAAAGTCAAGAGGATTAACATGAGAGGCAGAAAAACAGGTAAGCTGCCTAACCAGAAAGGACTTTTAATGTAGTCTGCCTCTTTAAACTCTTTCAAACCTTCAGCCAGTTTTGCAATGCTGTATTGCCACTTTAAAATTAAGTAATCTCACCAGGTTTTAGGAATGAAGGATAGCTCCAAAGACTCATTGCACATCACACAAAGCTGAAACTTTAACTCAAGGACAACCTACATGGAAACCAGAATCACAGCATTCCTCAGTCTCCTTGGTTACTTACTATCTCTGCTCATGGGAAGTTGCAGTAAGTTGCAGCTTGACATGATCTATCTGAAAACCTTGGCCTTAACATGGCATCCCATTCTATCCTCAGCATTTCTAAGGAGGATGTTTTTGTGATACAGACCCAAGATCTGGACTCCAAAAATTTAAACCTTTTTACAGTGACAGAGAGGGATTTTTCTGTTCCTACATTTAACTGGCGCTAGGATGAGACAATGAGAGATTCACACAGACAAAGTGCTGCACATACTAAAAGACCTGTAAATTTATTAAGAGCTGAGGCCATTACCTCTGCTAAGGAAAACAGGCAAAGAGGTTCCATTTAAAAACAGTACAAGATTGCCTACTAAAGAAGAGGCAATCATACCAATGTAATAGGAAGATTTTACACACACTTACCAGATGAACAGAATAATTTCTGTACAAAACACAACACAGGGAGTCCACACTGTGTTTCTAAACAAAGCTGTTACTAGTGAATTTGGCTGTACTCACCTGCAGATCCGAGAGCATGCTCAACAAACTACGCAGCAAACTTCTGTCCACAGCTTCACCATTTCGTTCTCGTTCGATCAACAGGAGAATTCCATCAATGGTCTTGGTTTGAACTTGCTTGTCACTAATGATATGGTTTCTAAATAACTCTAGCCCCATATCCCTATGTGAATATTGAAAATTAGTCACACTGATGATTGTTTTGAAAAATCATACATACCTTTAAAATATATAGTGTATATATTATACAGAAAAAGATTAATGGTGTCTATACTCTTTTTGACACTGTCCTCTAACAAAACCGTAATAAGAATTATCCTAATAATACCAGATCACATGCTACCGCAGGCATACACTTCAGTAGAGAATTGTTACCAGTCTGTCCAACTTTCCCATAAGTTTCTCTGCTTATTAAAAAAAAAAATGGTTATATACCTTAACCTAAGGATCAGACATTCTACGTGTAATTTTTAAGTTTTGTTCAAAAGTATGAATTCTTTGTATCTTTAGCATCTTATCACCTCTATCAGATTCTTAATTTATTCTAAGATGATGAAGAAAGGTGCCTCTAAGCCATGAAGCAGCTAACTGCTAAATATTGAAAATGGAACAATCTTAGATAAAACTTGTTACATCCGAGTTCTTCACATGCATCAGGACTTCAATAAAAAGAATTTTCCCAGTGTGAGAAAAATAAGACAAAGTATGAAGAGACCTCATCAACAAAAAGGAAGCCTAACACAAAGAGCTGGAAGAAAACTGCTGAAGCTGGGAACAAAAGATATCCACTGGACAAGCAAGAGGCTGCAGCAAGATGCCAGGCTCTTCAGACAGCCTAAGGACTCACAAGAGCATAGCAGCCAGCCAGCTAGGGAAAAGACATGCTCTTATTTCAGGACTTCATCTACTTTTTTTTTGGGGGGTGGGCCAGGGCAGCACTTTAGTTAAGTAGTAACAATACCAGAAATTTTTGGCAAAGCTTGAGTTTGTTTGCTCAGGCCATGATGTAAAATGCCCCTTGGGGGGATGCTTTAAAGCGGAATGCCCAAAGATGGGGGCTGAAAGTACAAAAGCATCATCAAGTGACCAGAGCTGGAAAGATAATCTGCACCTTGTCACCGTATCTGACTTACTTAAAAAAACAGAGCAGGAAGCTGAATGCTGAATTTTGCCAAAACCATGAGCAGCTACAGTAATGCTGGGCCAGTGCTAAGGTGGGAGGCAGCAGTCAAGAGGAAGCTCCCAAAAACCTAGCCTCACCCAGGCTCTGACAACTACAGCTACACACATGCCTTCATTTTTAAGCCCATGTTCACAGATCTTCTTTGACCCCCACTTGACAGTGAATATTCCTGGGGAAGGAGGGCATGACATATGCATATTCTGACACATGCATTTCCATAAACTCACACACACATTTTAGAGATCTATTATATAGCTCAAATATAATGTGAAAAATTTATTTTCAATTTTTGCAAATGTTATAGCACATCAACA
The DNA here is from genome assembly GCA_013398615.1 of Brachypodius melanocephalos. NCBI lineage: Eukaryota > Metazoa > Chordata > Aves > Passeriformes > Pycnonotidae > Brachypodius > Brachypodius melanocephalos. The sequence goes on from VZSR01003803.1 coordinate 58,549,413, forward strand.
CTCTAAACATTTTAAGAATACTTACACAGATACTTACCATATAGAAGGAAGCACTGAATTCTGAAGCACATATGTACGATCCAAAAATAAGAAAATGCTTCTGATCATGATCTGAAATATATAAAGAAAATATTTTTCTCTTCACCTCCATGTGATATTTTAAATTATAAAGCAAGTTCTGGAAAAACTACACCACAGACACACACCTTTACTAATACAGGTATTTTAAACTTTTATGGTGACATGTATGGCCATGGGTATGCAATTTATTGAAGCTAATACTATTACTTGGTGGTATTCCCAAGTACATCCAAGAGTTTTCAAATTCACAATCATTAACTCCTGTTAGGAGTTTTACACCACTGATATACATAAGCTATTCAAACAGTATCTCCAATACCGTCAATAAACACCCTGAAATAGCATGCTGCCATGCTTTTTGCTTTAAAATAAAAAAAAAAAAAACAAAGGTTTAAGCTGAGACAGTAGCAAGCTGTGCAACACATCTTTTCATAATAAAAGTCAGATGCCAAAATCCCTATGAAAAATAGAGATACATTAAATCCCACAGTAGAAAGAGGGTACAAAAATATATTACCTCTTTCTTAAACTCAAAAAGTGGGAGAAGGAGGTGGTTTTGTAGCTTACTAGACTTTTACATTCAAAATCCATCTTTACATTTGCTCATAAGAAGGCTGCCCAACTCCCAGTTTAGCATTAGCATAACTCCGGATGTCAGTAACTCACCCCCAGGCCAGATAGAGATTTCTATTCCCAGCTGTCCACCTACTCCTTCCCTAAAAGATTTCATTGCCTCTGAAGTAATTCTCAAGCTGACATAGCTTCTGGCCATGCATATTAAAGTAAAAGAGCAGTAAGGTTGATTTCTTTTTTCTTAAATAGCACAAGTGCTAACCCATCACATGGGCAAGGCACTTGCTACAGGTTGTTGCTTTAAGGAAGAAAAAAACAATGCTTAGAAGTAATTAAAGCAAATGGTGTTCACAGCAAAAACCCTTTTATGAAAACACAGGTTCACACTAACTACATTTTCAAAGCAGTATCTTCAGCTCTGTTTTCATCCTACAGCTGAATTCAAATAGTTGCCCAAACACCTTCAAATTTTTATTCAGATAAAAATCACATATCTCTGCCCAAGCCTCAGAGGAAAGGAAAGAACAGTGGATTCAACGAATGAAAATAGAAATTCAACCATATGGGCATCTGCAGCCAAAGCTAAGTGACAATACAGTAAAAACTCATGGTTAAATGTTGGTTTGGAATGATAATGACACCTTCTTAAAGGAAGTTTTGATACAGTGTATTTCAGAGAGGACTTTTTTCTGTAACATAAATCATTGTTGAGGTAGAAGACAAAAAAAAAAAAAAAGGTAAATAGAAAGTAAGATTCAGTTCTTTACCCTTTCTGTTTCTTACCTCTATAGTCGGGATAATCATCTCTGCCTTGAAAAAAAGAATCACAAGCTAACCTAGTTCTTGGAGCTACCTAAAAGCAAAGACTTGCCAATTAATCAAAATTATGAACAGCAAACTTCAGCACTTCTTGGTTAGTTTTTCTTTCTATCCAAAGAAAAAAGGTGTCAATATATTTCTAAGTGATGTTCAAACCTTGTATGAGCCTATGAAAGTCAGAGTTAATAGAACCTACATTTCAACAACAGAAATTCCCGCAGACAGCAAAGGAGAAAGTGATAAGCCATGCTAAAACTTGGAGGAGGAGATGCAGTGCAGTCCCAAGTTAAAACTATGACAAACTCATTTTAGCCAGATTTCACACTTCAAGGATATGTACTCTGAACAAATATTCAACTTACCATTTGTCTGCAATGATCTTGCCAGCATTTATTTATCTTCTTTAAAAATAAAAGACTATCCAGAGAATCTGTACAGCAGTCATTAAGGAAAACTAGTTTGCCAGTATCTTTAGAGGCCAGATTCTGGAGATGATCTTTGCCAGCCATTAGGCAAAGCTGTTCCATGGATATTCCAATGCTACAGGGATAAACCATTAATTGCAGAGCTGCCCAGCACAGTGGCTGGCAGCTCTCCAAAAGGCCTCCCTGTGTTTTCAAGGAATAACACTCACAGCTCTTCAGTAATACCATCTACTGGCTGTACTGTGTAACCTTAATATAGATTTAAACAAGAAATCTCACTAGCATCAAACACACATTGGTCACCAACTGAGGTGAGGGGGATGGAGAGGTTATTTTATTTAATGAGTTCACACTGTGCACAACAGGAGTGACCCTAATCTCTTAAAAGCAGTTACAGTTCTAAATAATCCTCAACAAATCCAAATACCACTCTTTTCATATACATCTCCAGGTCACCCTAAGTAATCTACAGAGTTTTCTTCATTACACAACAGATCCAACGGTTATTTACAAGTAATAGAATTCTCATGTGTCTCACAAGTAAATCTAAATGAGGCTTTACCTTCCTGTCCTGCACATTATCATTTCCAACTCATTCTGGCCAAATCTGATTAATCTGATCTCATGTCCTTGGGATACAAAGTGGTACACCTGTAAAATATTAAATTTTCAACTCACCAATCCACCATCACCCTGTCAAGAGGGCAAGGTGAAAGCAAAGTTTGAAAACATTAGTTTTAAAACATTTTTTCATAACATCACCTAAAGTCTGAAAAAGCAGGAATGCAAAAGATGGTTGTACGTTGCTTTAAAGAAGACTATAATATTTGGTTCCCAAAGACCAAGTATGTTAAAGAATACCATACTAATGTGCTATGTAGAAGCCAGGGGCCACAACTGGAACTCAAAAAAAAAAACCCAACAAACCACCTACAAAAAACAAAACCAAAACCATACAGCCATGTTGGTGCTACATACCATTAAAAACCCCAAATTATTCTGAGTGCAGGCACCTACCTGGGGAATGCAATGAACCAAGAAACTGAGAGTCACAATCCAAAGCACATTTAAAGCATTCACCTGGAAAGGACATTCATTCTGGGCCCTGACCTCTTGTTTCTTTCTACTTTATCCTAACTATCATTTTTGGCTTAAAAAATCCATAGAGAGCTGGGAAACAATGCCAGCAGCCACAGTGCTGTAATACCTGTTCAATATGGCAAGCTCCATCCATCATCTGCTGGCTAAGGCATTTTCCAGGAATATGGGGACAGCAAGGTGGACACAGACTGTTCATCTGCTGCTCCAGCAAGTGCAACCCTGCGGCTGTTACACAAAAGACACCTATGATATAAAGCCCCTTCTCAGCATGCAAAGCTTCACTGGATTCAAGAAACAGGGCTGGCTACAGCCAGGTGTCCACAGAAGATCTACAGGCACTTCTCTGACCCATTCAGCCAGAAGAAAAGTCCAGCAATGTAACTTCAGTAAACCATGGGGAAATTTATCTTTAAACTTCATCCTTCCATGCATCCCAAGAGAGCCAAATGATCTCCTGAACCTCCCAAGGTATATAAGATATGTGAAGGCTTGTTGAATGCCTCTGTAACACATCACTGTGGACCAGTTATTTTTGGTCCAACAGGTGTACTATGTTTGAAAATTCTTTTGATATTGACAATCACTGAGATTTTTTTTAAGCTGTTGCTGCCATAAGCATCATAACTACTCACCTGCCACAGAAATTCATACCTGCTGAGAAATCTCATAGTGCTATTGACATTTTCTAGATTTAATGTACAATTTGCATCTCTATTAAAATGATAAATAAATTCTTATTAGCATGCTACATATATCAATACACAAAAATTATTCACTCAGATGACTAAAGTTGCCTATGACTGATTTAAAAATAATTTAGCAAAGAACCTCTAACACATTGATAATTAGTGGTGCAATTTTTGCAAAGTCTTGTTTTAAAAAATAACAATTTAAACTAACCATTCTAACCACTTCTGTGCATGACAAAAGGATATTCTCTAAACTGAAGGATTTGTGCTTTCACATGTTCTTCACAGACTTGTCGCAGCTGTTTGTACAGTGTAGCAGAGACTTTGTAGGAACAGAGATTTTCAACAGCCTAGAAACCAAAAATGAATCATGTGTGAGACAAAAAAACTTAAATTTTTGTGTCTGTGTAATTAAGACTGACAAAGAAAAAATAATTAGCATTATACACTCAAGCTGTGTACAAAACCAAAACAAAGTTATGTAGAAAAATTAAGATTTCAGGTGTCCTTTGTGAATTTGGTCCCCTCTTATTCTGCTAGATTTTGTGTCACAAACAAGATCCACCATCACAATCTGGGTCATATTTCAGATGTGCTGTTAAACACTACCAGAATTCTGCCTCCTTCAATACTGCTCAGCAGAACTGCTCCAGAAGATCCCTTTTTGTGCATGCTTCAGTATGCATACAAGTGCTTTTTTGGGGCAGGAACACAATCATACCAAATATTTTAATTTCTTAATAACTTTAAGGCAGACATATCAACCAGTCTGTCTAAATGATAAATGACCATAGCTACTTTGCCGTCTTTTCATCAACTTATTTCTTCCCAAATATTTCCACTGATTCCCACACTCACGCTAAGGTAAATAAACTGAGGTGAAAAAATAATTAAGAAAAACCCCAAACAATAAAAAACCCCAAAAACCAACCCCACATTAACTATTACATAAAGACTTGAACTGATTTATTGGGAGCTCATAGGATTTAGGTAAGTATTTACCCCCAGTTAACTAAGGAGGCCAATTCTGCCTCAAACCAAATGGTCTGGTGGGCACTACATTAATATCAATTGCCCTTATACTATGAGGCAATACTGCACAGAACACTGCCACGGATTTAAAACACTACATCACTTGGGCAACTAAAACTCACACAAGAATGTTTCCCTCTGCTCCAGAGGATTCCAACCTACCTAACCTAATTTTATTTAAATGCACATAAAAATGGCCTCCACAATTTTGATACAACATTAAAGCAGGCAAACAAACAAGCAAAATTATAACACAGCGCTTATAATATATTTTTCATCTGGTCTTAAGGTAAGTAAAATGAAAACTTGCAACAAACAGTATTCAGATAATCACTTTGCAGATAGTCTTACAGCCACTCCCATCCAAATACAAGTCTAGTCAAGACTCTCATAATTTTTTTCTTCACTGCTCTACTATCTTTCCTTTGCTACTACACTGTCCTGGTCTATGTCCTCCAGAAGGGCAGTGCTGCCCCACTTCAGGTTATATAGGACCTCACTGCAAAGGTAATTTTCTTTTTCTATTATTTTTAATCACTCACTCCTCATTCGGTAATTCTTTGTACTGCCCCACTTTCTCTATCCCATCAAGTATAAGCTACTTCTATCAAAATCTGTGCAATCTACCACCAATCCCAGACAGCACTTCTATTTTAGTCACAAAAAATTGGCTGCCACCCTCCCATTGCTCACTGACTACATTTCTGCCAAGCACCTTCACGCCTGCTTCCATGCTGCCTCTAATGCCTGGAAAGGAGTATCCTTCAGGCTTCCCACACAGCCTCATCATTGCTCTTCAGTTTCTTCTAAACCACTGTGCCAAATTAAATAAATAAATCAGAAGGTTCAACTGCAGGCTGGTACACCAGCCCACTGAGTGCACTGAACTCTATGGGAGGAAGTGAGAGGCCTGCTAATGTCAGATAAAGACTCAAAAAAACCCCCAAAAAACAAACAAACAAAAAAAAAACCAAAAAGGCCTGATAGTAAGAACTGATGCACCTATAGATAATTTCCCCTGTGGATGACTGGGTGCTCACCAACAGGCAGTTAAAATGATCTGTAAATACAGATCAGGTTTCCAATGGATGCTGAACCTCATCTTTTATTCCTCTGGCAGGAGACTAAGTACCTGTCTATGCACAGGCACACTGAGCGCCACCACCCACTGTGCAGAAATCTTCCTGATTTGCTGCATTACAGATTATTTGAACAGCCTTGCAGAGTTTTTACAAATAAGCAGGCAAAGAGAAACAGCAAGAAGTACAGTTCTCCCTTCACAGTTTATCTGAAATCTCTCTCCTCTTCTGCCAAAACTCAAGCATGTATCCTAGTGATTTCATAGCCATATTACTATAGTATCATTTCTGAGACTCTGAAAACAAGTTAGGTAACACTCAAAGCATCTGTAGGCTAACTTGGTTTTTTTTGGTTGGTTTTTTTTTTTTTTAACTAGACATGAAAAAGCAGGGTTTTTAAAATGCTGAATTTAAAACAATAAAATGCATTATGTCATTCAAACTCTGCAAATCTGCAAGTATTAATAGATAAATATATTACAGTCAAGTACTCTATTTAAAGGGAATAATTATATTAATGCAATATACATTTCCATAATCAGCCAGTTTAGACCTATATATTCCATATCCTAACTAAAGAGACAAGTATAATCAGTTCTGAAATCCATCCTGATTTTCTTGAACTGGGACCCAGTATGGACTACTGGCCTTCTCCTCTCTGAGTCTCCCCTTTGCACCTCAACTAAACACTTAGCAAACTTAAGGTGTGCATAATAATGTTTTCAGTCCTGGTTTGTCAAGAACATCAATCTGCAGATCAAACACCTGCACCCACAGAAAACTCCTAACTAACTTCTGTTGTGTAGCACAATTTAGCACATCAGTAATTTTTTATAACATGATGGGTCTAAAAAGCTACCACTTCAGTTAAATACCTCAAAGCACATACATCTAAAATAACACAGAACTTAACCACATGTAGGTGGAGAAAGTAGAGAGAAATGGCTCAGGACTCCATTTCCTTTTACCTTCCCTAGCCCCTGCTCTAGCAGTCCAGGTGTTCCAGAAATGCTTCTTCACCACTTGAACAGAAAAACTAAGATCTTGATTGTTATGAAAATGCAATAGTAATCTGAAATGTGGGCAAAGTGACAGTTAGTTGCCTGCTCAATTGAGATTCCTTTTTAATTAACCAAAAAGGTATAAAAGTGTAACATTATAATCTAATAATATCAAACATTTCAACATTACTATTTACAAGAGACCATAGCATGTACAAAAATCATCATAAAATAAGTAACTTCATAACCCTTTTAGAGTAACATTCTGTTTTCAGCATGTTGAGTGGGCAGAGTATTGAAGATATGAAGACTTAGATCTCAGCCCTGCCCAGGAATAGCCTTCTGTGCCTCCCAACATAAACTGCTTTTTCATGGGCCCAAATCCTGGTAGCTCTCCGAGAAACTGATATACAGAAACTAACTAGAAACCGACTATGTAGCGAAGAATTCAATCAGCTTTTAACAAATCAAAATACATTACGATGAATGTGGGCCAAAGCAGTTTATTTGAAAAAAATTAAACCAAAACCTTATGTGGCTTACCTGGTAGAGCTCTTCAAGGTTGTATTTAATAGAAATGCTACTCTGTATTGCTCCCACCGCTTCATGAAGTTTCTGCCAGGTGTCCTGAGTATAATTATCTGGTAATTTGGGTCTTTCTGCGAAGTAAGACACAGGGAGTTTAAAAACGGCCACCCACCGGGAGCCTGCAGCAATGTCTCTCTCCCTGCTGCTTCACCAAGTTCTACCAAGCCACTCTGCTCTTGGCCACGTCACTCTGGCACTCTCAGAGGGGTCACTAATTCCACCCGAGCCTTTGCACGACGCGCTTCACCCCCCGGCTGCTGTGTTTGACGCCCGTGTTACTTTTAGCGAGGCAACCACCCTCGCCTGGCTTTAATCTGCGTTGACACTAAGGTGGCTTTCTGCCCGCTGCCTACGGCCGCTGGCGCCGCGCACGGAGCCCCACGCGTGTCCCCGGGAGCCCTTTCACGGGCACGGTGCCGGCAGCGCTATCAGCCCCGCGGCAGCCGCCCCTCGCCCCGATAAGGCGGCGGGCCAGGTGACAGCGGCGGGGCCCGGCCGCGGGCAAGGGGCGGGGAGCGGCCGGGCCCGCAGTAAACAAAGCTCGGGCCGAGCGCACCTGCCAGGACAGAGGGCCCGGCCTGCCCCGTACCCACCTCTGAAGTTCTTTATCACGAGTTTCTTGGAGGAGGCGGTCGCGCCTCCGCTTCCTCCTCCCCCTCCCGTGGAGCGGGTGGCGGTAGCAGCCAGCGAGGCGGGCTTGGTGAGCCCGTTCGTGTGTCCCACCAAGGCCGACAAGTGCGGCTTCTTCTGCGGCTCGTCCGCCATCTCCGCCCCGGGCGCCGTGTCCGGCCGGGGTAACGCGCTGGGCTGGGCCGGGCCGGGGCCGGCTGGTCTCCGCCTCCGCTCCCCTCCTCCTCCTCCGCCACCACCCAGCCGCCCTCCCCCACTACCCGCGGGCGGCTGCCAAGTGCTGCCGGGGCGGGGGGCAGCGATAGCCTGCCGGCCGCCTCTTGGCCGCCTTCGCCCGCCCCGGGTGCGGGTCCGGGTTCGAGTCCGTACACGAGTCTGGACGTCCCGCAGCACTCGGCCAGCGCCAGCCCCGCTCACAAGATGGCTCCCAGGCCGGGGCAGCCTCCTGGGGGCGGCAGCAACCCCCGCGGTGTCCCCAGCTTCCCCTGGCTCTGTTTACTGATACCCGCCGAAGGGCGGCCGGAACGAAAGCCAAGGAACAGCCGCGCTTCCCGCCCACAACCAGCCCGAGAGGCCGCCCGCGCCCTGCTCACCGGCAGCCCGCAAACCCAACCGAGCCCAGCCTGCACGAGCATGGAGCGTGTACTTGTCTCACACATCTCCCCGGCGGTAGTGCTCTCAGGAGTCAACCTGTTCGGGAGTTTAATACTCAGTTCAACTTTTTCCACCAAAGTTCACCGAGAGCCCTCTCCAGCCCGCGAGCGAGCGAGGGGAGGCGGGCCTCCAGCGTTCTCCGGGGAAATAACTGGGGAACCCCGCCACCGGGTTCCTGCCACGTGGAGGCCACCACCCGCCTCCTGTAGAATCCGAGGGTACAAGGGCTAGCAGGGGCAACAGTAGCAACACCAACAACAGCCACAACACACCACCGCCCAGCAAGCCGCGGCGGGCACCAGCGCACGCGGTTTACCGGTGACGCGCACTCTGCCCCGCCCACCGCTCACTTCCATTGGCTGCCTGGGTGAAGCCACGCCCCGGACCCGCGGTGGGCGGGGCGGCGGCCCTTGCGGACTGTCACGTGACTCTCGGGGCCATTCCCGCCGCCTTAGGACGCGCCGGGAACCGGAAGCGCGGAGGGAGCTCCGGGAGTTCCGGGAGTCGCAGTGTGGCACAGGTGTGGAGCTCCCGCCTCATCTCCTTACCCTTTAATGGCGCACATCACCATAAATCAGTACTTGCAGCAAGTAAGCAAGATTTTTTATTAATTTTTTTAATTAGTCCGTGGGCCTTGTTTGAGTATGCGGGTGTGGTTTTCTTTGCTGCAAATATGCTGCCTTGGCTAGGAAATAAATCAACGTAGGATGAGTGATGTGGTGGGGAAATGTATTTCTTCAATGTGTGTGAAGCACACACCGTCTGAGTACCAAGGATGTGCACCTAGAATGCCTGAAAAGCTTGGAGGTTTCTGAGGTAATTTATTTGTAAGAACCGCCACGGAGGTTGTGTGTGTGTCCAGGAACAAGTGTCAGGGATTCGAGGAATACAGAGGGATCTGAGGTGCACAGAAGTGCGGACGCTTCTGACGTGGAGGATGGAGAGGCAGGAGCGGAGCCGCAGGGGTTCCAGCTGGACGGAGCTAACAGTGAGAAGCTTTTTGTGTGTCCACTCTGGGTGGTTCTTGCTGGACCATCGTATTCTCATCACTGTTGCCATCTTACTGCATCTGGCATTAGTTAAGGCGTAAAAATAAAGTAATTGTTTGGGTTTTTAGTGTCCAAAAACAGACCATCTGACATCTGCCAGGACAGCGGGCTGCTCCACATCTCGTTTGGTTGACACTCCATTGACCATTCAGTATGAAAAACTGTCTAGCAAACATAAAATTATCTCCTCTTTTCCCTGAAATAAAAGCTAAACACAAATTTCTGAAAGAGTTTAAACCGTTGATTTTTTTTTCTGTTGTTGCTCTTTTAGTCTATGTGGTTTTTTCCCATTTGGTACAAGCTTTCCATACATCAAAAAATACTTTTTTTTCCACATTGGGACACAGAAATATGACAAAGTTCAGGCAATGGGAAGGGAACTCTTAATACCTAAAACTACTTCCATAACTGAAGAAATTTCCACCTTGATGTCACAACCTGTCCAAGCAGACTATTTTTTTACAAGGAGTTATATTTAGCAGGAAGCAGAATTAAACCATTCTTTCACAGAATATAGCATTTACAGTCTTAGCAGATTTCAAAAGCATTCAATATAGACAGAATATCAGTCTAATATCAGATATTGCCTTTGGAATTATATCTACATGTTAAATCTGCCTGTTTTCATTTTAAAACATTTCTCAAAGATTGCACCTTTGCATCCGTGTTTGATGCCTGTAAGTACAACTGGAATTTTAAAAAGCTTGACCAAATCTGGCTCTCACCTCCTGTTTTTCAGTGTACCCATGTACATACATATACTTGCATACTATAAATAAGGGAAAAAAAAACACAATGGTGTTCTCTTTACCTTCTCCCTGAGACCTTTTTGAATAACAGATATATTGGAAATACAAAATTATTTATTCAGTTTTAAGCCTTTAAAAACTTGATTTGATGTTAATAGGTATGAACAGTGGTAACTAGGTGGTGGCTTCTGTAGTTGTTATGTTGTATTCCTGTTGCTGGATTTTATTCTGTAATGTGACTGTTTCCTTTGGTAGGTACAAGAAGCCATTGAGACCAGAGATGGTACGTTTTGTGCAGAATTAGTATCATTTAAACATCCACATGTTGCAAACCCAAGGCTCCAGGTGAGGATCTGGTTTTTGACCTTTTGATTTACTTTCAGTTTTCCTATGTCTATATGTGGGTTCCTTTCCATTGGAGAGAAATCTCAGAAATCTGTTTCGCAGGCTGAGGTAGGATCCCCTTGTAGGTTTGCTTCCCTTTTCTTCTTACAAGGATACTACATATAGTTTTTGTTTCTGGTTGGCTCTTTGTGTTCCACTTTGAATTGTTTTCTGGATAGATACAGTTTTGAATGTCCTTTCTGATCAGGTCTGCATTAGTTATTAGCACAGCACAGTGGAAGGCACTACAGAGAAAAAAGGGCCTGATGTTTGTGTGTTTTGGATGCTTTTATTTAAGGTTGGCTCTGTTGAGGTTATGGAGGCAGATTGCACACTAGCAATTCATTAGTCTGGATATGACTGTTAATGAAATGTAAAGTTCTGGTAGATGCATACTAGATGATCTCCAGAGGTCCTTTCCAACCCTAGCAAATAGTGAGAACTGCCATGACAAAATAGGCATATGATGTTCTGGTTCTGGTGCACTGGATGTTGCTTCAATGTTTTATTGATTTATTCTACACTTAGCTGCCATCTCCAGAGGAGAAGTGTCAACAGGTTTTGGAATCACCGTATGATGAAATGTTTGCAGCTCACTTAAGGTAAAGATGGGCCCAGAATGTAAAGTCTGTTATGAGATGTACAGCAGGGATGGGGACGGATATCCTTAAGTTTACTTGCCTATTTTAAAGGGCTTACACCTGAAAACTTGGTAGTTAATACTCTTACAAATACTGCTAGAATTGCAGGAAATAGACTCTTTCTCCTCTCCACACAAAGTTTGCTTTATGTATCTGGCTGTCATCTGTGTGTGGCCATTGGCACAGCTTTGGTGTCAGTTGTTGTGGTTTCCCTTGCTCTGCCTACTAGCTGCAGAAGAATTTAGAGTGAAATAAATATTTTTTAAAGGGATTTTTAATCATAGAAGTACTCTTAAGAGAGCTTAGTGTCTAAGTAATTCTGTGAGGCTTTTACTTAATAATTTGCTGCATCTATCTCTTTCAACAATCTTGCATTTTTTAGATTTAATCTTGGTGACAGTTTCAATGAGCATTAGCTTGTATGAAACAAAAACCTATTAATCTCTAGAATCTGTTTCCTACAATTATCAAGCTTCATGCTCTATTAAAGTACTTGTGTCAGTTTTTTAGGAATTCTTCTAGTCATATTTCTTTGTGCCTTAAATAAACTGTAAAACTTCATGCCTGGTAGGACACAAAAATGAATATTTAATTTATGTATATCTTCTGATGCACTAATGCACCTTTTCTTTGACAGGTGTACTTATGCTGTTGCAAACCATGACTTCGTAGAAGCATACAAATGCCAGACAGTTATTGTCCAATATCCTTTTCCATAAATCTTGCAATTGTTTTCAGATTAACTTCTGGTAGGTTAAGTTCTCTTTATGGTTTTTAAAAATCTAATAGAATGTGGTCTACTTCCCAATACACTTCAGTTGTTTGGTTTCTAAGCTACGAAATCCAGATTCATTCTTCTTCCAGCTTTGTATAGGGCTAAGAAGGAATTTTTTACCTGGCTCTAAAGCAGAATATTAGTTTTTTCCAGAATATAGGAGAGTCTCAAGTAATTATAATACCTTGCAGTCTGTACTTAGCTAGAGGGGAAGATAATGATAAAGAAGCTCCTATCTCTGGCCAGCATTTCTTACTGCTGCTGCCACTCGAAGGAGTGCATGGCTGTGCTCACATTCTTCCATACTGCAACTCAGCTCCTCCACTTCTTGATGATGTTTTGTTTTGTAGTCTTTCATGAAGTTGTATATGGTTGCACTGAACAGCTGTTTCTCAAATCTGTGCTTCAGATTTCATGGCATTTAAAATTTTCCTAAATACAGTACATCTTTCCTGCGAGCATTTCAGGCACATAAAGAAGAAAATTGGTGAGTGCATGGTAGAAAGCTCATCTTTTTCCTAGTATAATACCATTGTAGTCAAACTAAAATTATACCTATAGTTTTATTTATCCCCAGTGATGCTAAAATCAAGCCTAATTGGCTTTGTTGCCTGGCTGAGTTTTCATGTCCAAAGTGTCAAAACTAAACATCTGTGCTTAATCACGTAGAATGGTCCATGTGTAAATACATGACGGATTTTTTTCAAAGAGAAGTGGAATTTTATTAAAGCCACAGTAAAAAAGACTTTAGAAATAATTATTGTAGTGTGGGATTTATGAAATGCTGAGATCTTGAAGAATTGTCCTTGTAAGAAGTGCGTCCTTCCTCATTTAAAGATTAGTATATGCTAATATAGTTAGTTCCAGCTAACAAAAAAAA
>VZSR01003803.1:58562572-58592434 GCA_013398615.1 Brachypodius melanocephalos
AAAAAAAAAAGCTTGTGTCTCATGTCTTGCTTATTGCTTGATTTGCACCTACTAAGTATATTCTATATATGATTTTCTTTTCCAGGGCCTTACCTATTATGTATTCTGTGGCCCTTGATCTTCGAATTTTTGCTAATAATGTAAGTAGATCTGATTAACAACCTCATTACTTTTATCTGTTTGGTATTTCCACAATAGAAGTGTTTTTATGAAGTTTATTACACAGTCTAATTTTGCTCAGTTGTCTTTAACTCATTGTTTAGGATTTTGTTGACACACTAAATTCATCCAGTCCTATTGAGAAATGAGCTTGCTCGGTCTCCCCACCTCCTGTTTGCAAATGGAACTAGAGGGATTCTAAGGACCTGAATGCAACTCCCAGCTGTTGCTTAGAACTTCTGAAGGGATAGATATTTTCTTTATTGAGTAGCATGTGACATAAGTCACTATTTCCATGTTATCCCTGGGATTTGGTGGAAATTGGAGGTATCACAGGCAGCCAAGCTGATCTAACCATTCACCAAATCTGAAGAGGGAACTTTCTGCTCCCCTCTCCCCTTTTCTAGACATGTCCACCACTTCTGATGCTCCTTGGAGCCCTTGGTGAGCCCATACAACTGCTGACATGCAAATAATCCCCAAATTTACATTGAAGTAGCTTGTGTAGGGATCTATTGAGAGCTTCTAGGCCAAGGTAAGTGGCAGAATTGTGATTTTGTTCCTAGTCACTCTGCCTGAATAGTTGAAGGTAGAGTTCAAGTTAGGTTAGGATTTGACAATATCCAGTATTTTCGGTGTTCATCCCTTCATCACTTTTTTTGTGCCAGCTTGCCCACAAAACCACACATGCGGAATGCTTGCACAGGGAGTATTTTTCATGTGTGTGACTGCTCTGCAACAAGTCTCAACTCTCAGTTTGAATGAGGGAAACCCATATCTCTGAGATGCATGAGAAAAGGAAGTGTTGAATCAGTCATGCTGGAAGCATTTGAACTCTGCTTTCTAACCTGAGTGTATTCAGAGGATTTGGTTTCAGAGAAGACTTCTGCAGCAAGATGCTTTTCCATTTCTTTTATTTATGTTTCAGCTGATGAGAATGCAAACACTATAATAAAACTTTTTAGAAAGCATGTAATGAATATCTACTTGATATATTTTTTTCTGTTGAAGTTCTGCATTACTCAGTGTGTGAATCTTTCCCATATGTTGACAACTGATTTTTTTTTTCTCTTGCTGCTGTAATGTATGTTTTATCTTCTGGGAGTCTCAGGTTTCAACAGTGTGTGTTACTGCTGGAAACTGTTGAATGTGGTTTAGAAATAAAATCTAGCCTTTGTGGCTGTGGAGAGAAACTGAGTTATAAATTCTAAGACTCAAACTCCATAATTTTTTCCAGGCTCTTGGTCTTTGTACATTTCGATTGAAATGTTAATGCTCCAATTCAGGTGTTAAATCTGAATTTAGGATTCATGAGACCTGCATTAAACTGAGTGATACTAAAGGTGATAGTGATCAGTGCTATTTTCCGAGGACTGTCCGTCTCTGCATTGGGCTTGATACATGTCCAGGAACCTCTCCAAGCGTTTTCTTTTGTTCTGTGAGGTTGGCTGCTTTCTAGATTTGGGAGAAAGCAGCCATGACAGATCTCTTGCTATAATACTTTATAAAATGCTATATTAAAGAAGCAAATTTTGCAGCCCAGTTAACTATGATGTAGAAATGCATATTATTTTTTTGCTGTGTAATGCTAGGCAGATCAACAACTTGTGAAGAAAGGGAAAAGCAAAGTTGGTGACATGTTGGAAAAAGCAGCAGAACTGCTGATGGGCTGCTTTCGAGTCTGTGCCAGTGACACGTAAGTGAGAGACCCTCTGTTAAACTTGCACTAGTAAATTACTAAGAACTTAATGAACTTTCCTTTAGATTTTCCCACTTACTTAGACCATATATGGGTCTTAGAATGAACACTTCAAGGCTTGTCTCTTCTCATTTATAGTCTGTTCTCTCTTCACTATTAACTACAGAGAGAGAGCCCTCACTTCAGGTTTAGCATTCCTAGCAGGTATTGTTGGGAGGGACTGATTATGGCCCTGTTCCTGTTTCTCAAGAAAGATGATTAATGCTTCTGTGCCCTGTTAGTTGTGAGGTTTGTGCCATTGAAATTAATTAGATGGAAAAGAGGTGACTCTGGTTTCCAGTGTTAGCAATTTTAACACTTCTGAAGTGCAAAAAATGCTTTTTCCCCAGGTCTTTCTTTCACCTCAAGTATTATAAGCCACTGCTGTGCTTGTATATGTTATCTGCAGGCTGGAGTGAGGACCCTGATGCATGACATCTTTTCATTATGTTGAGAAAATACATAGCAGAGCTACACCTATGTTTGCCCTAAAAATGCTATGGAGTGATTACCTATGGAATGAATTTAGTGTGAGAACAAAGTCATTACTTTCTTACAGTGTTCACTACTAGCAGGCTTTTTCTTTTTCCTTATGACAGTCGAGCAGGCATTGAAGACTCAAAAAAGTGGGGCATGTTGTTTCTTGTGAATCAGCTGTTCAAAATTTATTTTAAGGTAGGGTTCAAGTCTGGTAAGCTGTGTTTTGTATTTCATATTCTCAGTCAAACCCACCCTGTTTTTAATGATACCATCTATCAAGATTCTGATTAAAATGCTATCTTTTTTTTAACAGATCAGCAAGCTCCATCTCTGTAAGCCCTTAATTAGAGCAATTGACAGCTCAAATCTGAAGGATGAGTATAGCATGGCACAGAGAGTTACATACAAATATTATGTTGGACGCAAGGCCATGTTTGACAGTGACTTTAAGCAAGGTACTGTGTGCCAGTAAGACATGTTTAAAGTCTTGCTGCCTGGCATGAAATCTTGCTGAAATTGTTTATGTGTGTGTGTGAATCAAAATTGCAATGATCAAAGAAAAAATCATGCTGAAAGGTCCGAGGCCCACAGACTGACTCGAAACAGAGATGAGATTACATGACACTTCTAACTGTAGTGTATGCCCAGCTTTAAAATATTTGTGTCAGTGAAGTTCAATTCCTGCAGTCTTATGCACTATGTGTGTGCATTACAAAATGTGTAAGCATCCAAAAGAATAGGTTTGTAAGGGTTTCACAGAGGTGCCTTCAACTCTTTGATTTGCTGTGTGCCATGTGGGAAATCTTCAGCAAACTGTAATGTGGAATTAGTTTCTTGATTCACTGATTTTGGAAGATGGACAAACTGCATTTCCTAGGTTTCCAATGGATTTCACTAGCAGAAATACATCTAGACCTAAGGTGTACAGCTTCATCACTAACTGAAGCCCCTGACCAACATCTATTCTGGAGCTGGCTCTGTTACTCCAGTGTGTTCTGCCTGTCAGGCTTACCATTTTTTCTGTTAGTGGAAGCTGGTGAGAGATTTTCATGCTGTTATGGTGTGTGTTCTCACTGGCATATTTCTGCATCTCAGGAGATGTCTGCATTGCATTCAGCTTTTATCTCTTGAAGAATTTAGGAAATAGAGTGTATTATTAGCACTTCTTGAGATTCTCTATTTCTGTAATAGGAGCACAATAATATTACTGAAATGAGCTGAAAATTGCAATATTACTTGTAACTGTAATGTCTGGCATCAAGATCTTGACAAGTTTTCTTTGACTTTCTGAAGGAGAACTTACCTTTCTGGTAATACTTTGTGTTTTGTGTGAATCTCCTATTTTTCTTTGTGTATTTTGAGTGGTGTGATTCTTTTTTATACTATTTCAAATGTTACGTGTTCATTCAAGTTAGAGATGGACACTGAGCACAGAATTTGTGTTACAGCTTTGATCCATTTTTGTGGTTGATTAATGTTACTCATGTTTGCAGCTGAAGAGTATCTGTCATTTGCCTTTGAGCATTGTCACCGATCAAGCCAGAAGAACAAAAGAATGATTTTGATCTATCTGCTGCCAGTGAAAATGTTGTTGGTGAGTAGATAATTACTTTCCTGAATAAGGGGAAGGGGGTACACATGCAGATAGTGGAACTGATGTTCAGTATTTTCTTGGTTTTCCCTTAGTGCAATTCAGAGGCTATTTTACCCCTTGTAAGCACCAGTGTATGCACACCTTGTTATGTGAGGGCAAAAAAGTGTTAAATTGTCATTTATAACAACACAGGAAAGGAGATGGGCGGGAAAATAACACAGCCAAACAAAAAACCCCAACCCCCAAACAAAACTAACCTGGCCCTCCTTTCCCCCTACCTTTCTCTCACCTCTCCCAAAGGTGCAACCTGATCTTGCTACTTTAGTACAGTCGAATTCTTTGAAGAAGCCCTCAACTGTGTAACTTCTGTCTTGTAGCAGAGTGCCTCTCTGCTGATCAGCTGCACACAAAAGCCAGGGACGGTGTGAATTCACTAGAACAAATTTGTTTGCTTCTTTCACTTGGTGGGAGAAAGAAAGATGTGCAAACAGGTGGCTGAGGACTGTTGAAAGGGATTTGTCACAGCTGAAGCCTGTCTTTGGCTTTTTTATTTGCACCTCGTACGTTTTCCCATTCGAGGCATGTCAGAAGGGTCATGAGGCAGAGCATTTTGGTTGGAAAAATCAGTGAAGACTTGTTACTATTTGATCATTTCATATTTCTATTAAAAGAATTACGCATATCTGTTTCTTGTTCCTGTCCTTTCCCAAGTGCTATGCTAACATCTGTGTATCCCTGAATTAGGGGATTATGCTGAGTATTAATTCATTATAACTGAGGGGACAGGATCTAGATTTTAGAGTTTCCTGTTCTGGCCCTGTTACCCATGAAGAATGTTATCACCTGCCTTTATTGAGTTGCCATTTTCCACCTTTCCCCTGACCTGTTTGTGACCTCCCTAGCTTTTCAGTTCGGTGCTCCCTTTCCAATCCCTTGCTGTGTAAAGCAGGTAAAGGGGAAGTATAGTGAGTATGGTAATTGGCTTCTGCTTTTCTTGTTTTATTTGTTGACTTTCTTAATGGTTGTTTTCAGATCAATCAGGGGTAGGGTTGATGAGGGAAAACTTACTAACAGTCTTCCTAAAAACTTTGTCCCAGTCCTGACTCGGTGCTTTAAACTGGTGGGTCTGTTAGTGCCTAGAATTACTGTGGCTTTTCTAAAGCCATTTTAGTGTACAAGAGGCATTAAAGAAACTACATAAAGGTCATTGTATTTACAGTTGCTTTTTTTAAATCAGAGCCCTAACATTGACACTAACTTCAAACTACTAAAATAGCTTGTGTGTTGGTTTTTTTGTCCTAGCAGCTCTCAGTAAACCTGCAGCTCAGTTCTGCTCTCAGCTAAGCCTTCATCCAGGAAAGGAGTTAGCAACAGTATAGCATGATGTAACTAAATTTAAAGTGTGACCAAATCAATGTGCACTCTGATGTTTGCTGTGCAGGGGATAAAAGACAAAGCTTCTTTTTGATTCTGTAGATGGTTCGGTCTTACCTGATCTAGCAATAAGAATTAATTTTCTTTCTTTAAATTTAACCTTTCTCTCCCTTTTTTGGGGGGAGGGCCGTGGTGGTGTTTGTTTTTTGAGAGAACATTTTTATTTCTGCATGAACCATAGAGAAGAAAAAAACGTGTTCTAGACTGAGATAGCACTTGACAAGGCTGAAGCACTGCTTGTATTGCCTTGGAAGTGCTTGAGATTCCTGCAGTTCTTCTGTTTGTAGATTAGATGATACAACCATGACATAAAATTTGAATCTGCCAAGGCCTCATGTCACAGGATCTTGATTCTACAAGTTTGATAGTTGTTCCCTAACATTAAGTATTAATTGTCCCTAAATCAATGATCAATCACTAAGTTATTGTGGGTTGTGCTATGAGGTGTTTGAGAGGGATCAGGGGGTTGTCTTACAAATATTTTTATTCACTTCTTATTTTGTAGCAAAGAAAGGAGTGGTTAAACATTCCTCTTTTTCTCTTAATAAATTTTTTTTATAGCTTACCAGATTCTATTTAAAATGCATTTGACTTTACTCTGGAAAACTTGGACACCATTTATTTTTCAGGGCCATATGCCAACAGTTCAGCTCTTAAAAAAGTATGACCTTATGCAGTTTGCTGAAGTAACAAAGTCTGTGAGGTATGATGCTTGTTTTTCTGCTTTGTGTTCAAAAAGTTACGTAAAAAGTGTTTCTTTGGGGTGATTGACGAAAGCAGGGGAGGCATATTCCTACCAAGTTGTAGTTTCTTTTCTCATTGGGGTGCAACCTTCTCACTTTTTCATTTCTTTATCCTTGTAGTGAAGGAAATCTTCTCCTACTGAATGATGCTCTGACAAAGCATGAGACGTTCTTTATTCGATGTGGAATCTTTCTTATCCTTGAGAAGCTGAAAATCATCACATACAGGAATCTCTTCAAGAAAGTGTAAGCCTAACAAAAGCTATGTTTTTGCAAAAGCAGATTTAATATTGTTTTACCTGGGACTGGGGTAGAATTGTATATGCTCCTTAGTTGTCTCTGAGAGAACTGACTTCCTGCTAAGGTGAATTTATTGTAGAAAGGCCGTTTTTCTAAGAAACAGCATTTTAAGTGATTATTTCTCAATAACACATTTTTCCTGTTGCTTCTTTCAGATATTTGCTACTCAAAACTCATCAGTTATCTCTAGATGCTTTTCTGATTGCTCTGAAGTTCATGCAAGTAGATGATGTTGATATTGATGAAGTCCAGTGTATTTTAGCTAACCTTATATATTTGGTAAGTGCTGACCACACATTGTCTGGTGCTTCCAGACTTCTGACAGTGAAAAATATTAGAGAATGACAGTTTATGACAAAAAACATATCAGTATTCCCAAGTTTTCGTATGATTTTTTGAGGGACTTGTGCTCAAAGTGAAATGTTTTCATTTGTCCTGAGGACTTCCTCTGGTTCCTTCCTTTTTTACAGGAATCAGTTAAAATTGAAGTTGAATTCCACATTACAAATTCAATACTGACATTTCTATATATGAAGAAACATTGATTTAAAAACATAAACCTTTCAAGTGGCACCAAAAAGATTTGTTCTGCATTTTAAGTAGGAGACTCTCAAATTAGAAATTAGAAAAAAAAATAGAGCCAGATTTCTTTGGTTCTCTTCCACATTTTGTTTTTTACTCTGAGTGAATCTCAACTGCTTATGAATGGATAAAGGCTTGAAATCTAAATATCTGTTTTAAATTAGAGGTTTTGAAGCATCATTGTCAGCAAAAAATTAATCACTCTTCTGTTTCTAAAACATTATTTGGTGTGGTCTAGGTCACTGGGAGATTTCTTTCAGTGTTACAACAGTATATCTGAAAAGGAAGTACTATGGCATTTAGTTTATTAGGTATGGAATACTAATTGATTAAAATCCTCATTTTAAAGTGAGTAGGAGTGAATTTAGAAACGCTTGTGTGGAGCTCTGTCTCTTCAAGGCAGTTTAAGCAAACCTGTAGGGGGCCCTGGCAAGAGGCTCTCAGTCTGACAGCAACCTTAGTACACAAACAGGGTGGTGGCTCCAGCTTTCTGCTTACTCTCCAAGGTCACCCACTTACATGAACTGGACCCTCATGGGTATTTCAGTATTTCAGTACAGCAGTGCAGTGGTGAGTGAGCATACACAGCTTTGCTATGGTTAGCTTGTAGGTGTTTGCCTGAGTTGTAGGATTGTGTTACCAGCTCTAAGTACTGACACTGCCTTTTTCTCCTTCTGCCAGGGTCACATTAAAGGCTACATATCCCATCAGCATCAGAAGCTTGTGGTCAGCAAGCAGAACCCTTTTCCACCGCTGTCAACAGTGTGTTGTTGAGTGTTGCATCTCAGCCATGCAAGTACTCTTCAGATACTCAGCTTGCTCAGTGGAACTGCTTCCAGTGACCCCAGGAACACTGTAAATGGCCTGGTTCATGTCCAGGACTGAATACCAGGAACTGTTGGTGGCTACATTCCCAGAATGGCCAAGGCTGCCAGTGTTACAAAGTGCATTGAAATGAAATGCTGACTTTAAATGGTAGTTTCCACAGGCTTTCTACATCATTCAGAGTATTTAATGAAGAAATAAAGCAAAGCATTCCAAATTCCTTCCGAACTATTAAAAAGCTTTTATAAAGTACTTCATGTTACTATTTCTATGTTTATCCATCATAGAGAAGTATCAGCCTTTGTTACTTGTGTTAATCCATTCTTCAGAGTGGAAGTAATGTTTTCTTACATGGTTTCCAACTTTTTTTAAGTCTCAGTTATTTTGCTGGTGTTAAATACTCTTCAAACTGTCTCTAAAAAATAGGAAGTGTTTGATACCAAAAGCTTTACTGTGTCAGTAATACTTACGTGTTTGAGTAAATGTGGTAGGTGCCCACAGATGGCTTTGGGATTTTTTAAAATTCTGGTCATAATTTGTTTAATTTTTGTTACGATGAACAAGAACTCATGTAGCTAAATTATCCATACTCTGTTTTATTTTGCTTTTTGGGAAAACACTACCACTGGATCCAATGTTTTAAGTGTTACTACCCTGGGGGTTGGTTTGTTTGTTTGGGGGTGGTACAGTATAACTTTGTCCAGACTGATGAGATCATAGGTTTGGGGTTTTAAAATTATTTTTAATTTTTTTTTTCTGTCTTTGACAGGTGGGTTTTATTGTACCCTCTAACTGACATGGGCATCATTCATAAGGGAAAACATAGATTCCATGTATGAGGGGAAGCATTTTTGAGTGTGATGAAAAAGTTGAGTCCTACCTCAACACAGACATTTAAAAGCTTGACATTCCCCATGTCTTTGTAAGTTTTACTTGTATGGATCCTGAAATAAGAATATGAATTGCTGAAATCAAACCTTAGGGTACTAGCGACATTTAAAATCACAGAAAAATATTCAGCATGTTTTGAAGTTTAGGATTAAGAGTTTTAGGAAATTTAAATCAGTTTTTAGTTCAATAACTAGGTTTACTGTATCCTGACTTTCACAGTACTGTGTGTCAGCCAAAGGAAAAACAAACAGGCTTTTCTGTATAAACGAGTTAAATAGATGTCATTGTTGCAACTTCCATTGCTGCAAATAGTGGTAGAGTCAAAAGGGGGTACTGGCTGCATCCTTATGTTTCCTTGCAATGATTGGTAGGGGCTTGATGCTTGAGAGTTGGTTGTGTTTGTGTCTTACTTTATTTTTTGTTTAACCCATATCATATACCTTGCAGTGTTGGTGAAAAGCAGTGTTTCCCAGTCACTGTCTTCTAGAGGCCAGGATCCCAGGATCCCTGTCAGAAACCACGTGCCCTTGTACTCAGTAACCAAAAAGCTTCCTCCAGCCAGGCGCTTGTCCACGGCCTCCTGGAGGTGCCCACAAAACTGCCTGTTGGTGAGGCTGGTGTTGAGGATTTGTTTGCAGTCCTCTGCAGGAAGGTATGAAACCTGCAGCTCTTCGCCTTGAAGTTCATCACCCTCCACTCTCCAGCCACTGACTGTACCAGCCAGTTTTGGAATTAAAACATGTTCTGCAAAGTCTCTCTCAGGGGTGCACACAGGAAGGTGGTAGTTGTCACACTCAACATGCTCTTGAAGTTGTAGTAATGCAATGTTGTTCTCACCAGTGTCTTCATCATACCGGATGTGTATGTGCTTCTCACTCACTTGCATTATCTTCCCAGTTCCACTTGTTCCATTAGGCCCTGTGGAGCAATGACATTTCGCTGCTCTTAGGAAGACTTCATTAGAGACCTGAGAGCTGCATGCAAACTGCCTGGTCATGCTGGGAAGCATGTGCAGCAGAGGAGCTAAAGGCACTCTTCCTCAAAACCTCTGCAGTAAAGGGAAATGAGGAATAATACACTGGCAGCTTTTTAATGCTGGTAGGAGCACACATAGTTTCAGCAGTAAGGATAAATACCCAGCACTGATGTGAATTGTGGAATGAAACTAAAGCCACCACTAAATCCACCATGTTTAGCTGATTGCTGGGTGCTGAGTTCTAAAGTGAGCTCAACAGGCACTTGTTTCTGCTTGCCTTGTAAAGTGGGATGTGGGGTAGCTGTAGTTCTAGCTCAGATACTTGACTGAGATGCTTGAATGAAATGGCAGCATATTTTTTTCTTTTAACAACGTTTTTATGCAACAAGAAGCTTAGTAAGCTTTTTCAAAATTTAGCTTGTCAATACCGAAATGTGCTGCAGCAAGGAAAGATGTGTTGGATCACCTACCAGCACCAACGCTGATTTGAAAATGGCTGTGCAGCAGGGCACACTCTGCTGTGGTCAACACAAAGTTACTTCGTAGCAACACCCCTCCACAGAAGCCTTTCCCTTCTGAGTTTAGCAGCAGCACCTAAGAAAATGCAAAAAGACAATAGATAGCACTATCTATGTGAGGGTAAGTGATGGGTTTCATGAATTGCTAGGAATACCTGCCAAGGAAATCGTTCATCACTCTTCTTCCTGGTTTCACTTATGAGGTTATCACTGCCTTGAAGTCTGCCACATGCACATGCATCTAATGAATTAAAAAAAAAAAAAACAACTTCATGCTGTGTCATTTCGAGATACCTGCAAATGCCTTACTGTTCCACCTAGACTTTGGGTTTCTGCTTTTGCACAAAGCAAAAAAAAGGACAATTTCTCAGTTGATGAAAATTGGAGTAATTTGGCAATTACAGTTTAGCAGTGGGCTGAACATTTTGAGTCACTGTGTTTAGGCTTCTAGTGACCAGGTTTCTGTCTGTCTGTCACTAATGAAATGAGGCTTCCTCTCCAGCCAACCATTGACACAGCTTGCTTTTTCATTTTTGTATCCTGTATTCAAATTGTGTCAAATATCTTGTAGCTGTGGCCCAGTCTGGACAAGGTAAATCCTGGGTTTTCCTTGTTACAGCTGTCACTTTAGGGACATGCATGCCATCTCCTCTGGTTCAAACAACACACATGCTTTTTGATTGGATCACCTGGTTACCTGCATTTGTCACGTTTCCACTTGGTTTGGGTCACACACACTGAATTCTGTTGTGGTGAAGATAAACCACAGGACACCTTCCAGGTGCACACATGACATGCTCTCACAGCTGACTGGTGCTTACTCCACAGGACTGAACTAAGCCAGTTTGATGTAAAGCCCACCTGAAGTGTGCACTGAGTGTGGACATCAGTCTTTCATCACCAAAAGTGTGGTTCTACAGCTGAACTCTGATTTGACTGCCCCATTTGTGCTAATACACACACAAGTCTAAGTATACTTCTGTGTTTTTAGTAGACCTGCTTTGTAAGGGGATGAAATTGAATGAGATACCTAAAATGAGACTGAAGAAATAAAAAGGGCTATTGTTTCAAGTTAATTAATACTGCAGCAAATGTTTCCCTTCATTTATCAGACCATTGGTCATCCCTTGGGAATCAACTGAATCTCATTCCCAAGCAAACAGGTGTTCAGAAGAATTACTCTTTACCAAACACAGGAGTGGAAAAGCTAGTCCAGTGAGTGATATGTAGGGTGGTGCAAATTCTCTCTGCTGATTCATATTTAAATGTTCTGATCAAATAGCCCTTCTTTTACCATTACTTTGGCATCTTGGGTGGTGGTCCCTAGATTCCTTTTTCTACCCAGTAATGTTGCTTTAGGCTGGAAGCAGGCTGATCACATCTGTTAGATGGTGGCCTGCCCACCCCAGCCCTGAGCAGGTGCCTCCTGTACCTCCATGCTCACACCTACCTAATGCGATGCACTGTTTTTCATCCTTCCCAAGCTCGTAGCCATCAGCACAGGAACAGCGGTAGGAGTTACTTCCTGGATAGCAGAAGTGCTCACATCCGACCTTTGCTTGGTGGTGACATTCATTTTTAGCTAAACAGAACAAGCAGAGGAAAAACATGGAGTATTCTTTCATTGCTTGAGTCCTCTGTTTTATTTTTTATTTACTTTGTGTGGTGGTGGGTAGGGATTCTGGCTTGGTAGAATTTACCACTGAGATTTTTTCCCTTGTTAAGCAGAAATTGGAGAGAGCTGAATCTCTGCAGCATTCACAGACTCATTGCAAACTCTGCTCCCTCCTGCACTTCCCTACACCAGACATTGCACCTCTGAGTTCTGGGGAGCATTAGCCATGGGTCAAACTGGGCCTTCCATGTGAACCCATGGAAGGATGTCATGGGTTTTTAAACAAAACACCAAGTATCTGCAGCGAGGAGAACTGTTATGAAGACACGTATTGCTTGAGGAAGTTAGCTAAGGTTTTTGTTTTTGAGAAAGAACAAATCCATAGCTCTTATTTTGCACATTTATTTAAATTATCAGTTACCAAAGATAAGAGAAAAAAAAAGGGTAGTATGAACATTGAAATATGCTCAACTTTCCATAGCTGAGCAAACACTTAGCACAAAGCAACAGCTACTTGATCTAGCTCTTAAGTAGCAAAAAATCTTGTGTAACATGGCTGCCTAAGGCTGATACTGAGATGATCTAGTTCCCAGCACTGGTCCAAGCTGTGTCACCTTCTGTGCTCCCCCAGAAGCTGGTCACAGTCACACCCCTTATACAGAAAATGACCCTGCCTTGCTGCAGCCAGGGCGTCTCCCACCCCAGGGGACCTCTGAACCAGCAGAAATACTGATGTAAGGGCTGGAAAGTAGAATCTGGCAGATATAGAGATGTAATATCTGGCCCAGGGTTTTCCTGTGCCAGAAAGCATCTGTTTTACTTTATGCTTTTTACTTCATGTTTTTTACTTCCACTGGAAATGGTTTATATTCTGGAGTCCTTCTGTCCTGAGGGACTGGCTCGTGGGTGTGTGTGGCCTCAGAGGCACCACGGTGCCTGGGAAGCCACGCTGGCACTGCAGCCTTGGTCCTTCAGGCCACACACGTGGGACCACAGCAGGACAAGCAGCCAGGCAGTGCAGGTGGCAGTGGCAGGGCTGGCTTTGGGCTGTACACATAAGGTGGTTTGGTTTCAGCCCTTTTGCTGCATCCCTGGAGAAGGGAGGCTCAGGGCACAGGGACAGCCTGCAGAACCTCAGGATGCCATGATGTTTTGTAGACAGGCAGCACACATCGCCCCTGCTCTGCCCAGAACTGTGTGTTTTAACCAAAACCATGGTTAGTGGCATCACAGGGAGGCTGAGTGTGGTTTACAGGGACACCCTGTGACAGGAGGAGACCAGGCTTCTCAGAAGGGGCGATGCCTTACCGAAAGCACAGTTCTCTCCCTCGTAGCCCTCAGCACAGGTGCAGGTGTAGCCACGGATGCTGTCCTCACACACACCGTTGTGCTGGCAGGGGCTTGAGGAGCACCTCCTGCCACCTGAGGAAATGGAGAGAGAGGAGTCACCACCAGCATTGATCCCAAGTCAGACAGCCCCAGTCCCAGTACATGAGCTGTTCAGAGAAGTGTTATGAGAGCAGTTTGGAAGGAAATGGGATAAGTGCCACTGAACTACTCCTCAGGGGTAATTTCTGCTCAAGGCTGCACTCTTGCAGCCCCTGTCAGAGGGGCTGGGCACTGCCCAGAGGCAGAGCCTGCTTCTGGAGGATGGATGCTCTGATTCAGGAAAAAGGACTGAGTTGCAGTTCATGCTTTGTTACAAATGTAGTATGAGACTGGTGTTTTAGGTCTCCCATGTTAGATTGATATGCCCTAGATAGAGAAAGCTGGCATCAAAATTATAGAGCGAGTGTACAGCAAGCAACATAAAAATGGGAAGAAATATAACTTTTATATATCTGCACAATTATCATGCAGCAGCTCAGACTCTAGCAAGCCTAATCTTTCTGATGAACTGAAGATCGAAACGAGAGAGTGTCCTCACTATGAGTGAAGCACCAGGCAGAGCCGCCAGTTTCCCTTCAAGCTGCCCACAGGAATGACTCCTAAGCACTTTGAAAACATGCTCCAAGTAACATCCACTTATTGTAGACATGTTATCAGTAAGCCAGCCAGAAGAGCCTAACCTGGGACATGTTGTCCAATCTTTCTAAAAATTAACACCTCGTCAGAGAGGTTAACTCAGTCAGCAAGCTGCCCTAGCTGATTTTGGGGATGGAGAAGTGAAACCTCTGCTAGCCACTGGAAAAAAAATAAAAAACAAAAAAACCCCCAAAACAATCACCATCTGCTTAGACAATGGGGACATATTATCTTTGAGTGTTAGATGTACTAAAATACTGGCTGAAAGAGTTACCACCTTCAACCCATCTGCAGTCACATGCCACCAGCATATCCAAGCACAATGTAGCCCTCCAGGGAGGGTTTTTGGGTGAATTAGGAGAATCTCACCTACACAGCTGAGCAGGCAGAATTGAGGGGCTGGAGCTAGGGAGGGGTTACCCCTGCAGCCTGAAGCAGTTAGATGGATTCAAGCCTCTGAAATGTATGCTGGGAAGAAAATAATCCAGTACCTAGCTTTATTAAAGGAGGGAAGAGAAGATTCAAGGAAATATCGAGAACAGCCTGATTTCTGTTACTGGCAAGCTATGACTGAACTGTAGGCACCCAGCAACATAAAAAGGTGGTAAGTAAAAACCAACATACATTTTTCAATATAAAATAATTCAAACCATTTAAATCTAATCATATTATAGGATAAGGAACCTAGGGGAATCAGTGAACTTCATGGAATAGAAATGTCTCCAATGATGCTGTCATCAAGTGAGCAGACTGCTATAAGGCATGCACAAAACTTTTGGAAAGTGATGTTTAAAGAGAGATTGTCAATGGCTAAGTTTATATGGTTGATAAAAGAGAGTAGGGGACAAGAGTGTGGCAGGGACCTCAGGCAAAGTGCCCTGACAGGAGATATCCAGCAAGATGCCACTACATCACTTTTGACTTGAAGGAACAAAGGTGGAGCTGTACAAAACAGAACTGGTGGGTGACCCAGCAGTTGAGTGGGTGCTCAGCCTTTCTGCTCAGCCCTCTTCTGTTCACAATGCAGATTTATCCACTGCACCCTGGACTTTCAGGGGAAAGCAACATAGATACCAGAGGTCTAGAAAATGAAATTATTGGAAGACAGGATGAAAAAAATATGTTTGTTTAGTGAGGAGGAAAGAAGCCACTTTTCAAAGGCAACTCTTCAAAATGTTAGAGAAAACATTACAGAGAAGGAAAACACACTGCTGTTCTTTAGGAAGAAAACAGAGCATACGGCTTTTAATTACAGCAAGAAAGCCACCCCTGAGGCTGAAGTCAGTAATGTGTCCTGATTGTGGCTAAGCTTGTTTGCAGGGACCATTCTGAACTGGTTGCCCTTCTCTCATCCTAGACTAGAGAGGAAGCCTGCATGACATGCTTAGTACAAACATCCAATGACTCAAATTAGAAATTAATCCCACCCTCACAGAAGTAATAAAATGCCATATATTTAGCATCATTCTTCATGACATTTATAGCACTGATGGGATTCTCCTATGCAATGGTTCCCAGGACTCAGTGATTTAGTGGCTTCCCAGGACTCTGATTTAGTGGCTTGTGCAGAATATTATTACTGACTGCTGGTTTTGCCACCTCCTTATCCACTCTTTAAACCTAAGATTAGAAATGAATAATAGCTAAGTTAAAAACAAGAGCAAAACTTGGGATGAAGCATTCAGAGAAAAGGGAGGGAATAGAGCACAGTCACCTCAAGCAGGTGCCACAGGCTCCTTGTTCAGGTGGCATTCTGTTACATCAGGCCCTTAGCTTCTACAGATTTGTTTCTCACCTTGGCACCTGACAGGGAATGATGCAATCCCAGTATGAAGAGTTTGTAGACAGCTCAGTAGCTTTAAATATCTATTTATCTTGCTCAGGTTTAAGTGCTGATTCTGTATTTGGGAGATTTTGCTGGTAAAATTGCTGCTGTTCTGTATCAGCAAAACATACTGTCTCATATTCCAGCCTGTTTCAGAACAGCTTTAGATTCAGGAAAAGAATTAGCCTATTTACTATGATAACCTTTGCTCACCTACTTTTATTGTTTTTGCAGCGTTGAATGGTTTTTCCTGTATATTACTTTTTAAAAATCATTTCACATCAAGAATTTTTCTTCTGCTTTACTACAGATGTGACAAATAGAGACTAATTGTTTCTCATAGAACAAACTCTTAGAAAACCAGCATTAGACTGAATTATAATGTTCATAAAGTGACAGTACTATGAAGGAGAGAAATCAAGAAGCCAGCTTACCATAGTAGATATCCCAAAACATTTGCTGGGTAAAAAAAAAAAAAAAGGAAATTAGATTTTAATTCTGAAGTAATGTAATATGTCATAAATACTTTGCTAAACCAAAAAACATGTTATGAGAGGATATATATAGTGTTTTAGCACAACTATAGCACAACTATAATTTCTGCCCTGCTAGCAAAATACACCTGAGAAGGGAGTGGCTTTGCCTACTGCTTGCTTTATTGTTTCTTAAGAAGCTGTAAAGGAAAAGAAACACTTCACAGGCCAGAGAGGAACAGCTGGATTCTTTAGCAGTGTGGCTTCCTGAAAAAACCATCTGACCATTGTCTCTCTGGCGTGCAGCCGCCTGGGAAGTGACCCCATCCTGCCCCATCCCACCTCCAGGTGCTGCTGGAGGCAGAGCAGTCAGCACAAAGCAGAGCTGTGGGCACCACTGATGCTCACCACCACCATGTGCCCTACATTCCCTGGGTGCTGCTGCTGGCCCTGAAGCTGCTTTCCCTGAAGAGACACCTCTGCTGACCCCTCCCTTCCCCAAAGCACCACGGCTGCCCATGGGCAGCCCAGCAGCTGTTTCCTCTGCTTTCCCTGCAAACAAAGCTCCATCCAGATTCCCACTAAAGAGCCCAGCATCCATCTGTGTATGTCCAGAGAGCCCCTGGTGCAAAGGAATTTCCAGCTCCTCACCAATTGAGCCTCTTTCTGTAGGTCCCACTACTTGCTGGTGCATTCATTACCTATGTCCCAATCATAAAATCACAGAAGGGTTTGGATTGGAAGGGACCTTAAAAATCATCTAGTTCTAATCTCCTGCTGTGGGCAGGGACACCTTCCACTAGACCAGGTTGCTCAAAGGCCCATCCAGCCTGGCCTTGAACACTTCCTGGGATAGGGTATCCACAGCTTCTCTGGACAACCTGTTCCAGTGACCCACACAACTCTAATTCCTCTCATTTATTCCCCATGCTGCATGCATTTGCATAGAGATGTTTGAGTTGGGCCCTGATGAAGCCAATTTACTGTCTGGAGTGGCTGGAATTCCTTTGTGCTGCCCTCCAGGTGCTCTTCTGCTGACCAACATCCCTTTGCCCTTCCTGGTCCCTAAGGGATGCTGAAGCTGTATTTCTGTGTGTGGTCAGGATGGAACAACAGCCACGTGGTTTACTAATATAAGGAGCATGACACATCATTTTCAGGAGAGGATTTGAAAAATATCAGAGGTGACATCCTCATTTCCATTTTGACCATGGAAGACACCTGCTTGCTACCTGCTGAGATGGCAAATGCAAAGATTTCACATGGAGAGAAACTCAAACAAATGAAGCGGTTTTGTGTTCAATAAGTAAAGGATCGTGGGAGCAACTTTCATTGTGCATGCAGGGAAACAAAACACTTACAAGCATTTCATCATTTTCAAATACTTCTCTTGCTTCTTCCTGTGTACATCTCTCTTCTAGGCATTCTCTTTCCAAGCTGCCTTGAAGGACTTCCTCCAGAAGTAGGGAACTGGCACGTCTCTGTCTCTTGATAACGCTGTTTGCATCATCAGCTGATATAAATACTGGAACATTGTATGACAAAACACTAACATAAGTACCTAGATTAATTTCCTTATATACTTCTACCTTCTTTTTAAAGATAAATAATTTTGGTTGATTTGGGGTTTCAGCCACATAAAACTTACATACTTAAAGAGCTCTCCTGTCTTAGTCCAAATTCAGCTGAGGAGTTGTGACCTTTTACTTCTGGGGAATGCCTGACTTGCTCCCAAGCAGGGGGAATTTGAAGCCCTTCCTGGCACATTTTACTGCATGAGACACACAGAGCAGAGTGTGGTGGCACAGCCAGGGAAAGGGGGAAAGCATTATTGTAAAAGGCAGAAGCTATTTTGTGAGACTGCACAGGGGTTTCAGATGTATTGGTAGAAGTTAAGTTATGATGGTGGATCCAAACTGATGCTCTTCATTCTTAGCTCATGGCAATTTTTTTTGCTGAGAAGCAAAGCCAAGACATGGCTGAGTTCTCAATCAATTCTCTCTTAAGGAGAGTAGATAAAAACTACCCCTCAGCAGTGCTCATAGTTAAGAAAGCTCTACCCCATACCACTGTTTATGTGGAAGACATTGTAATCTTTCAGATTTGAGTAAAGAAGAGGGACCAGAGACACCAGAGTTAACAGATCTTAAAAATTCTCCTTGCAAATGATACCTTCATCAAAAACTGCTTGCCTGCTGGGCAGCTGGTGCCACCCTGGAGCCTTATCTTCCACATGAAGCAATGTGTGACTGTGTGTGTCAGCACGTGTTTGTTCTTCTGTGCTTGGAAAGTAAATGTGGTGGGGCAAGGAATATTCAGGGATTTTTTTCTCTTTTATACAGTGTTTAGGGACCCAACACTGCTGGTTGAAGTAATCAATAATCATGGACTACTGAACTGGGAAAACAGAGCAATAGCAAAATCATTCTGAAACTATGTACAGATATTTAGTTATCTTTTTGAAGGGTATCCCATAAGCAACTGATTTGCACATGATACTAAAAAAAGAAAAGCTCCATGACTCTGTTCTGCATTTTAAATGTTATCTGACCCCCAGCATGTATTTCTGCCACATCCAGCACAGCTGGCAGTGAACTCCTGCTGCAGGGTGTTTAGATTTTCATAAGAGATCACCATCTTTTTCTTCCTTGCCTGGCTCCTCCTAATTTTTTGACAAACCATGGAGGATTAATACAGAAACATAAATTTCTTCAAGCTATAACAAGCATGTATGTGAAGCCTCTTTCATATGACTCTCTTATTTTTATTTCAGCAGCAGCCAGAAATATAAAACAAAATTCTCTTTAATATATAGGACACTCTAAAAATTGTAAGGAAAGACAAAATATTACCCTGGCATAAATGATGGTACTTCAAAACTACATTGCCCCATTAGCCTACAGCAGTTTTCACTTAGCTGCATGAAATAAACAGCAGAAATTTAAAGAAAGTAAGGAACAGGCTGTTTTATTGATTTCACTGTGTGGTAAAAAGTAAACGTTATACAAGGTACAAAATTTCTAGTGTTTTTAGAAAAGCAGCAGCACAAATTAGAATTAAACGTGCAACAAAACAAAAGCCATACCTGCCTGCTCTGTCTGAAGGAAAAGGGCAGAGAGAAGGAAGAATATTATCCAAGAGCACCTTGCCATTGTTACCCTTTGAGCCTAATGGTGCCTGCCTGCATTCCTGCGGCTCTTGTGGGAAATGGCTCCAGGAGGGATGTTGAAGTTTAAAGTCCAGTTGCTCATGAGAAAACAAAACCTCTAAGGGCAAATTCTGGCTGCAATGTCAACACATGAGGAAAAAAACCCGAAAAACAAACCCAAACCCCAAAATATCCACACCCAGCTCAGCAGTGAGCAGTGCCCCTTCTCTGTGTGTCCTGGTTGACTGGGGCCCTTTGCCGGTGCCACTGAGAGCTGCTCCGAGATTTGGATGTTCCTGCCCTGCCCCAGAATTCACTTACTGTAACACAGCGTGGGTGGAGATGAACAGCACGAACGTTTCTTTGTACCAAACCAAAGCACAGGCTGGACAATGACCTCAGGCACCAATTACATGACGTGGCCCTTTGTCCCCACAGAACATTTACCAAGGCTTCGCTGCAATGGGCAAATCCCACCAGCTTTTGGAGCAACCAAGCACACACATGATTTTTCCCCTAGGGATGCATCTGAATGGATATGGCATTTTTCTTTTTCACTCTTAGGTTTGTAATGCCCAGCCATGAAGGAGAGCATGGAAAGCTCTTCCTGACATCAGGATTCCAGCTGCACAAACAGACAGAGTCTGTGAAAGGAGGTGTTGGTATGGAGAGGACAGAAACACTCCCTGGGCTGCTGAGCTATGCACCCTGTGGACAGGGTGACCCTGCTTCCCAGCCCTGGACAAGAGGAAGGATAAACCCCATTGGAATGCAATGGCAGTGTTGCTGCAGGGCTCCCAGAATAGGCTAGCTCCTGGGAAGAGCAGGAAACCATTTCTACACTCAGAGCAACAACCAGTGAGAGAAAGAGTGGTTTTTTGTCTAATCTTAGTCACGAACTGAGACCATTCCGTGTTTTCGTATCATAAATCCCCAGCTATTATTTGAATACGTAGCTCTTTAAACAAAGATGGTTGACCTGAACATCCATGGGTAAATCCAGAAGTAAAACTTCACTTCCAATCAGTTGCACCTTTGAAAACAAGCTTCAGTGAGTCTTGACGCCAATGAGGGAAACAAACCACATCCCTCACAAAGACCAGTGAGGCTGCTGTAATGAGTGTCCTGGGACTACTTGCCTTTACTTTCTCGTGATAATAAATATCATCCCATGCATACACAGCACAGCCAGTCTGGCTTCCTTTGGCATGAAAAATATGTCACCACTTGATGTCAGCACAGGACTTTGCAGAACCCAGCATGAAAACGTGGATCCGCAGATTTCTTTTTTTTTTTTTTTTAAAGAAACTGTTTACATTTCACAAACCTAAACCTATGTCAATTAAGGAACTCTTGTAGGTATAAGTTTGTCATTAAAATTGGTTTAATATTAATAACACAGAGCTTCAGAAGCTGTATGCTCACAAGACCTTAGTTTACACAGTAATTTTTCCTCTTACTGTGAGATCTGTTTTACAAAAGATATCTCTTGACTGAGCAGCTGTGTCCTTGGGCATGGGACACAGTGTACTCAGTACCTATGGCACTGACTTTGCTTTTTCTGTATTGACATCAATGCAACAGGTTTACATTTTAACTTTCATATTACTGTGGGAAACTTCATAAACAGAGAGGTTTAAAAGGGCAGTCCTTTCTGCATGTGTTTCTTTATAAAAAATTTCTGGGATTTTTTTCCCCCTTCCTTTAATTACCACAGTGAGCATATGGTGATGTGTTTCATTATGGAGTCCTGCCCCCTATTTCCTGCAGCCCTGTTTAGGGATTGCCATCCTCTTGGATGGTTACTCATTCCAGGATGAAGCCTCAGGCAGTGTCAGATACAAAATTAGCAGTTCCTCAGGATGGAGTAGCTGAGGGAGTTAGTCCTGCTTTAGCAACTGGTTCACACAAAAGTTGTTCTTTGCCCAGTGCAGTAACCCAGGGGAAGTGGGTTTGGAGACCTGCTGCCCAGACAGTGATGGGGCAGTGATGGAGCAGTGATGGGGACATGTCAATGCCACCCATCTCATGCTATGAGTTGGCCATCAGCCTTGCTGCAGCATGATGTGACAAGGGCAGCTGTCCTGAGTAACCCATCATATGATTTTTCAGAAATGCATACCTCAGCTAGTGAGCTGCTTAGTGCAGTTAAAATGGGTACTGATTTCAGCTAAACACCTGGATTGAGACCAGCCAAGTCTGTTCATCACCTGCAGAAAAAAAAAAAAAAGTTTTCTTTCCAAATCTAAAGAGCATCAGCATTTCTAAATGCAGGAGGAACTTGCGGCTGTTTCAAAAGAACATCAGCACTCTCTTTGTGTTTTGGTGACAGATTGCAGGAAACCTTGGGGGAGTGAAGGGAGGAATGCAACCCCAGGGAGCTCTGATTTTCTCCTTTGGGTGCTGCACTCACAAGAAGACTGTCAGCCCACCCTCAAGGATGTGCAAGTGTCCTGATGGCCTGGCAGTGAAAACAAAAGCCACCTTGGAACTCCTCTGACATTTACTCCATCCCCAGAAGTATTCAAGGCCAGGCTGGATGGGGCTTTCAGCAGGCTGGTCTAGTGTTGCATGAGGTGATCTTTGAAGGTCCCCTCTAACCAAAGCCCTTTGCTATGATCTCTGTAGATGCAAGCTCTGACATTTTCTGTGCATACATTGTTAATATTTCATTTATTAAAATACATTATTTCTTTACTTCCACCTTCATGTTTCTTTGCCTTTTCCCTCAATTTATATATTAAAATCGTTTTCTCTATCAAAATTCCAGCCAAAGAAACTGGCTTTGGAATAACAAGGAGATGGCAGAGCACATGCACAGACATCATTGCACTTCATCCTCTAGTTACAGTTTCAGTGATGGATAAGGGGGGTTGGTAAGATGTTTAATTTTGCTCTGAGATGAGGAATATCCCCCCATCCTGTCTGAAAAATGAAGCAAAATCACTCTAGAATCTGTGCCATTTGGATGAAGATTTCTTTTTTCCTCCAGTTTTGTCTGGTAACATCTCCCCATTGCCCTAACATAGAGTTCAGGATAAAAATTATTAAGGATGGCTCTCAGAGTAACCTAAACAGTGGATTTTCCAAGCAAACTCCTGGAACACTGATGCAGCCTGAAGTGGACAATGAAGGGATAAGGAAGTATTTGGGCTTTATCCAGAATTCAGACTTTTTAATGCAGTTTCCTGTTCCTCTGTCTTTCTGCCTGACTCTCTCCACCGAGGACATGGGGCAGCAGCTCTGCAGCTGTGTCCAGATGCTATAATTTAAATTGTTCCTTTGACACACCAGTCACTCCTTCTGCAACAGATTCAGGAGGAGGGAAGACCTAACATGACCTCAGCAGCACCAGTGCAAAGACTGCACCCAACATCTTCCACCCACAGCCCAGACATATGTAACTGGCTTTTGCCATCAACCTGGCTGCCAAGCTGTGGGATACGTGGATTCTGTGGACTTGTGCAACTGTCACACTGCTGGACTGCTTTTGGAGATTGAATTCTGAATTTACAACAGGAAAAAACTCTATTCATATTGAAATAGGATGGGAAAAAAAAAAAAAAAAAAAAAAAAAAAAAAAAAAAAAAAAAAAAAAAAAAAAAAGCTTATTTAAGTTGCAAAGTGCATGTTCAGGATGACTCAAGTTAAAACTCTGTCCTGTCTGTGCAGACTCAGCGTTGGGGCAGAGCACTGATGATGTGTGCCTGGCTGTGTGCCTTGAGGGAGGATTGCAGTTCTCTATGCAATTAAGCGGCTGTGGTAAGTGTCCCTGCAGACAGAATTTGTTCTTATCTGGTACTGAGCATCTGAGGAAGTTGGTGATGGTGTTTCCTGCCTGCCAATGCAAACTGGGAGGTGAGGAAGGAGCTCAGATGACTGATTCCTTTGAATGCACGTTGAGTTAAAGACAGCAATCAAAGCCTATCAGAGATGTCTGTGCTCTCTGTAATTGATTATGAGTAAACCAGGAGTGCTGCAGAACTGGGACAAGTGGTCATGGAGGGCTGGGTGGAAGGAGAGATGGATGGCAATGAGGGAATGGGTCAGCAAGTGCCAGCCCCATGTTATGGCCTCCCTGTAGTCCCTGGGACACATCCCAGCATGGCCCACTGTTCCATCTATCAGTCTGGCTCTCTCTATAATTTAGAGCTGAACTATAATCAGAGGTTCCATAGGAGGTCCTATGGGAATTCAGACATGGGTATATCCTTTGGAGCAGTGATGTCAGGGAGTGACATATGCAGCCGTCAGAGGTTGAGCTTCTATCCGTGGCTTGAACACCATGACTGTCACTCCTGAATCGAGTTCATTTAGCAGGCTGAAATTCAGGAAGTGTCAGAGAAAAATGGCAGGGAAATAATACAAGTCAGACAGATTCCAGAGCGGATTTTTTGAGGTTTTATAGGGAAAACAACAATCATTGCAGAACAAAGCTGATTACTCTATTCCTTTCAAATTGATCAACAAATTTTATTCTTAAAATCATCCCTGAATGGTGACTTTCACACTTGAAAACTGGATATGGTGAAGGTAAGGAATGAGAAAAATATTGCACATTTTATGCTACAACCCAATTTGTAACATCTTTCTTCTCTCCCAAAATATATACTGACACATTTTTTGTAGTACAACACAGAGTACTATTTCTGTACAGGCTCAAATATCTCAATATCTGCTTCACAATTTTTACATACCACTGAACTGGCTGCAAAGCAATTTTTTCTGTGGATTGCAATAAGGCAGACAGAGGATGTCAGGCTCAGATGATAAGAGAGTTAGGTTTTCATTAGTCTTGAAATATTAGTTAACCTTGCAGATTTAATTTTTTTTCAGTTATGAATGATTTAAATAATACTTTATATAAATAATAACACATATAACAATATTGTAATTTGTAAGGTATACAATGCATTCACTTTATGATAGCCAAAATCAGTATATCAATAAAGCTGGTGAAGAAAGTATCTCAAAAAGAAAGCAAGAATCTATCAGAACAGCAGTGATTTTGGTGAAAGCAAATAAGACTTTCCAATTTAAGGAATTTCATCTAACAACTCATTTGAGTCAGTGACATGCACAGTTAATTAGACTTTTCTGGATACATGAGTTTTGCATTTTCTAGGGATTTTTTTCTGTATACATGTTTATAGCTCTAGAAAACCAGGTCGCTTTTTCAGAGCCCACCTTCTGAAAACCGGGTATTAGCCCATGAATAAATAGATATCATCTCTTAAAGGTAGAGCTAACTGTCAGAATTTTAGCAACCATGTTAAAAAAGAAAAAAATATTACTTAGGAATCAGATCTGAAGGCTAAGGCAACTTGGTTTATCAAACATCAAAGCCATCAATTTTTTTTTGTCAAAACACTTCTCACCCAGGCTAGGAAATTTAACAAGTTGGTGTATACCCTATATTTCTCACCTCCCACACCCTTCTCCCCAGCTGATGATACCAGTAACAAAGCAAATACCATTTCCATTGGGTTCTGTGGGAATCTCCTCCATCTACAAATTCACATATGGTATTTGGTCTTCCTTAATTTTTATGAAGTCTCTTTGGGAATTAAATGGTTAGGAAACTGGAGTTAAGGCAACTACATTTTTTGCTCTGGTAGGCTGAGTACAAATTTTATGACTCAGAACACCATTTTTCAGTGCCTAGAATTTGTGATAAACTACTTTTCAATAAACAACAATGGCAAATAATGTATTTGAGGTTTCAGGTATGGAACAGTCCCAGAATAATATCTACATACTGACGAAACAGTTATTGCTAATATCTGAATGAGGCATCTGGAATTCTTCAGTGTTTGGCCAACACAGGAAATTGCATAAAGTTGTAATATTACACCAATTTAACTACATCAGCTCAGCCCTACCTGCTCACATAACTGCCTAGTTTATATTTGGTTTCTAACATATATAAAATACACTAGGACAAGCCAAGCTTAAAGAAACTGCCTATTCTATAAATTTGGCCGTGTATTTCACTGTTAGTCAAGAGATAAAATGAGGCACCGAGGAACAACAAGAGGGTAAGGAAAGCTCTGCTAGAATTCAGTGGCTCTCATAAGAAGAATAAAATGTGGGGCAGTTTCTTATTTTTGCAGTAAAGGGAAAACAAGGAGCACTTACCAACAATCCCATACCTGCAACCCACTTCTTCCCTAGGCTGCCCCTCTCAGCACTTGCTTGATGCTGAAATGAAGACAAAAAAAATCATTCAGGACTGGAGACCTGTGCAGAAGCACAGTACTCAGCAGAGTGGAATAACCCACCCAAAATGTTGACTCAGGGAAGCCTGGTCCTCTTGGGACTGGGGCTGGATGGGCACAATGAGGAGAAAACAGCTGCCAGTCCAGGCTCCTTGCCTGCCACAGGGACATGCCAGCCTCCCTGGTGACATCCAGTTGGAGGTCTGCTCAAGGCCTCAGTGGATTCCTCATTTTCAGGATGGGCATCTGGATTTGCTGTGATTCCTGTGACTTCCTGCCGTCTAGTTCATGATTTCTGAGCCTTAAATGGGAACTGGACTGCAAAGGCAAAACCAAAATGCTTGATGTGTGGGTGGTACTGGGACTTTGAAGCATGTGTTGCATGCTGACAGCAAAGAGCCCCTGTCCATAAAACTCAACACACCCTGTGAATGCTCAGCTGATGTTACCAGCCTCCACTTGAGCTCAGAAATACCTTATTTAAGCCAATATATGGAAAATGGAGGACTATAGTCTTCCATCTCTGTGCTGTCCTCGAGGTACCAAGCTGAGTGACACGCAAGGAACCTTGTAGAGCAGAAGGAGAGACAGTCGCTGTTGAAAGCAATTTCTGTCACTGAAGTGCCATTCAGCAGTGCTTCTTTGACAGAGCCCTTGGTATAAAGAACAGTATTATGGCCAGGAAAGGACATCTGGTTTCCATTGCATCTTGGGCTGGTTTTCATCACAGTTACGAACACAGGCTGGAACACAGGTTTTTCAGTCAAAAACAGCCTTTAGAGATATAGATAGAGATATAGAGATGTAGAGATATAGAGATATAGAGATTAGATAGATAGATAGATAGATAGATAGATAGGTAGATAGATATAGATAGCTGCGGTGGAGGGTAATAGTTTGCAGGGAAACAGGTCACTTTCAGGGAATCAACCCTTTGTGAAAACAAGAGAAAACTTGCTTAACTTTAATTTCAAGGAAAACTCCTTGACATTAGCTTTTTACAATCTAATTAGATATGCAGGTGTCCTTGTCAAGTTCGGCTCTGTTAGGTTTTTCAAGATATTAACCAAAACTTTGCACATGCAAAAAAATTTGGAATCTCTGAAAAATGAAAATAATTTTAATTTCTTTTAAAACTTACCCATTTGGGGCTAGTAGGCAAGTGATTTCATAATTTCCAAAGTATCTAAAAGTTAAAAATCTTCCATTATGGGTATGTACCTGTTGTTAATAAATATTTTTAATTGGAAAATAAAGTATTCTATGCTTGGAATCATAAGCTCATGATAGTAATTTGGCATTAAATTACAAAGGGTATTATAACCCATATCACAGACAGAAGAATAGACTAAGACTGTTAAGTGTTAATGTTCAATTTGAATGAAGGCAAAACTGATGGAATTAAATTCAGTGTTAGTAGTTATTAATGTATGTAGGTTGCCAGATGTTAACTGCAGAAAACCTGTTGTTAGAAGAAAAGAGAAAGGCAGATTGCATTTCTTTCAGATGGAACAGGTGGTATTTGAAGAGAAACAAGTGGAATATAACTCAATCACATGATGTTACTAACTGCCGAAATGATAATGAGTCTTTGTGAACTGTTTACTGTTCAAGGGGGAAACTTCTTGGATTTCTGCTTATTTGGATCTGTAGGCATTCATTCAGGCATTCAGCATGTCCCAGAGGCCTTGAAACTGGACACCAACTTTCATTAATCAAAAATCCAACCTGTTGCTTTCTAGCAAAATCCTCCATAGCATGAAAGACCTGTTTCAGTCTTTGGGAGAAGAGGAATCTGAGCCCTGTTGTAATCACCAGTTTCTGATATGGTTTTCCCCCTGCTGGGACATGGATTTTGCTGTCCCCTGAGAGAACACACCCAATTGCACTTTCTTGAGCTGTTTTTGCTGCTAGACACCTCTCACGGATGCATAATTTGATATTACTTAAATTATGTCTTCTGGCTAAGGTCCTACTAAATTTGTTATCAACAGCTCAAGTAAGCCATGTGAAAGGCCTGAACAATTAACATTATTCTTTATGCTACAGTGGCACTACAACACAGTAACACTTCCTAAATGTGGTACAGATGTGATGCGTCCCATAGAATGAACTATAAATGTGCCTTGTACCTACAGAAACACAGGTTTTGTCATTGCCCAGGCCACAGCCAGCAGCACAGCAACAGGTGATTCCCGCATCTTCAGTTTTTCAGAACTGCTCACAGTTCTCAAGTTGACCTTGCATCACTTGGTATGACTTCAAAGGAGACAAATACATAGGCAGGTTACAGGTTCATGGTGACTTCATAAAAGTACAAACAGCTTATAAAAGCTGGTTCACAAACATTAGTTAAACACCCCACCACTTTAGAAAATACAGTACAATTCCTGCAAAAAGACTTAATAATAACAATAGTTGTATTATTATTTAAATAATACAACTGTAAGCTGTCAACATTAGGTAGACTGCTATTATTCTACTTTTTATGCTGTTTCTCACCTGTAACAGCTCTCAGAGGGCACTTCAAGGAGCTATCTGTACTTGCCAGAACAGCCATTGTGCTAAGGCAAAGACAAACATTGGTTCTTATCCATGTAAGAGGCAAAACATATCAACAACTAAAGCATCAGTAACAAATGAAGTATGGGACTCTTGGTAGATCCTTGCAATATTCCTTTTCTATCTGTTTATGGCTCATGCTACCTTAGCTCAGTCCTGGTATTGCAGGATCACAAGCAGAGTGAGAGAGCTCTTCCTGGCTCTAACAGTGCAAGAGCAAGTAAACTGGTCCTGAAGATGTTGTCTAACCTGTTCCTAGAGATTCATAATTAGATTCCACAGCCCACCCACACAGCTTAACACACTCCTTAATCAGCTTTATAATGTCTGAAAACTGTTTCCTAACATCTAATCTGAGTAGCGCTTAGAGTGATGGGATCTCATTACTTCTTGTCCTGGCTGTTCATCCTCATGAAAATGAAGAAGTAATGCTTTTATTACACATTTTACAAATCTCTGTGGTTGTATGTTGTGGGACCAAAGGTGAAATTTGGTTTCATGTTTACATAATTGCCTTCTATTTACATTGGACCAGTGTTCCAGTTTCCCATGACTGCCTGAATGCTCATCTCAACTTACGGTAGTCCTTCCAGTCTGGAATGAGGTAAAAAAGCAGTGACAAAACACTCTCTTTCGTCTTGCATGTTACTGTGGAAAATACCAGTGTCAGACGTCTTCAGGCTCACCTGTGTGGAGATTGGCACTCCATATAACCTTTCAATCGAGTAGCCCAGTTCCTTGACCAGATTTGCACCAAACTTACAGATGTTCCTCTTTCTGTTGCAATAAAAATGTTGGATAAAATGATATTAGAAAACTCTCTTAAAGAAGAGACCTGAGGTTTACTCCATTTTTTGCATCCACCCAGCCTATTATCCTGTCTTTGGGGAAAATTGATGTGATTTTTCCCTTGGAGAAATCTGATGCAACTTTTTCCTGAATAGTGCAGTTCAGCACTTTCCTCCCTGTTGGGTGCAAGTTATTTGGTACCTTAAGGAAGAAAGACTTTCTTCTCCACTGGCCACAGACTAATATTCATAGTCTTTCTTCCATTGTTCAAATACTTAGATCAGCACTTGAATTTCACATAATGTTTATCTGATTGTATTTACTCCTCAGCTTTTCTGGTTTTATGTCAGGATGTTTACAAATCTTTTATACAGAGCTAGGCACTTTTACACTTGCTTTTGGATGTCAGGTCTCAAAAGATCTCACAGTTTTAATCAACTATCCTGTACTTTCTTGACCCTGGGACAGTTTTGACATATGCCTTAAACACTTTGGTGTTTTGGGGGATTTTAGAAGTAGCCTCTCTTTTAAAAATACATTAATTTTATTCTCTTGCTCTTTTTCTTTACTTCATTAATGAGCTCTGTAATTTTTACAGTTACTTTTATAGAAGTTACCTTCCATCTTTGTTTTGTCAGCAACTTCT
Source organism: Brachypodius melanocephalos (assembly GCA_013398615.1). Taxonomy (NCBI): domain Eukaryota; kingdom Metazoa; phylum Chordata; class Aves; order Passeriformes; family Pycnonotidae; genus Brachypodius; species Brachypodius melanocephalos. Next base: position 58,592,114 of record VZSR01003803.1, read on the forward strand.
ACTCTATATTTTAACATTAAATGCTGATAAGTGCATTCAAAATTGCTTTCAATAGGTTTATATGAGATTGTCCTTGAAACATTCAGGAGACTCACAGGGCACCCTGTGTCCCACTAAGTATCTCTCCCATTTCACCTCTGAGATGTCAAAATCCTTCTCTAACTCATAGCTCTTGTAATAGTGATGACTCAGGTGTTTGGTCAGTTGTCTCCAATCAGAAACAACAACAAAACTAAAACATATGGCATGCATCATGTCCACAATATGATTCATAAACTTCCTCTGTAGAAAAAATCTCAGAAGCTGTCTGGAAAGTTGCTT
>VZSR01003803.1:58604191-58872464 GCA_013398615.1 Brachypodius melanocephalos
GGGGAAGTAGTGTGTGTTTTGTTTTGTTTTTAATTGCACCTTTTGCTTTGGAGGAAGGGAAGTGAATCGTCTCCTCAATAAGCTGGCGTGGCCCCGGCCCGCTGGGCAAAGCCGGGCTCCCAGCCCCCAGCAGCCGCCGTCCTTGGCTGCTCCCAGCCGTGTGTCCCATCCACATCCAACACTGTAACTTGTTGGCTCCGCGCTTTGGACCAGTGACCTCGGCCGGGCGCTCGCCAGAAACTGGCCTCAATCTCTCCTTTCTTGAGGGGCGTTCATAGAGCATTGCGGAGGGCCATGTCTTCGGTGCTTCCAGAGCCAGCCATCAAGTCTCTTTCAACTTCTTGGCTTTGCTAAACAGGCTGTTATATTTAAAAAATATAATCTAAACTCCAGATTTGTTTTGAAAGTGTCATTTTGTGTGGCAGTTATTAATACTGATTTCTTTCTGCGTTTTACCCTTGTTTCTGCAAGGTGATTTGTTCATAAATTCCGTATTTTCAGTATTGTTCAGTATTTTTACTGGAATGTTACAGAGGAGAAATCGTCTTGTGGATCATGAAAAACACAAACTATTCTACCTTGAAGGCTTGTCAGGGATGATTTTACAGTGCCGAGCACCTCATCTAAATGAAAATTAGGCTTTATTTGCAGATCACTACTTACAGTCACCCTTTCTCCGTGAGACTGGACTCTCTTTAGGAATGAGGAGAACGTCTAGTGCATGTATGTAGGTGTACTGTAACATGTCTTGTTTTTCATGTCTCTGAAATTTGCTGCCTTTCCTAGTTCAGTTCACTACCTAAGTGAACAGTAAAACTTCCTTCTCTGTTAGTAAAACAGGTTATAGGATGTTCAGTATCTTATGGTATATGTACCATACGATGACAATGTTTTCCCCTAGTAAAAGAGTATGATCAATTGTGTCCTACTTGCTGATAAACTTTTGTGATTGAGTTGATTTTCTGCATTATTTGAACAATCTAGAGTGTAAATTCTGCATGAGATAGTTAAACTGTTTTCTAATCTCCTAGTTCAGTTTTATCTTCCTCACCTTTTCAATGTTTTCACGCTAAGGTTAGAAAGTACATTTTTGATCTGTATATATTTTCAGAGAGCTTCAGGTTCTATCATTTATGCCTTAAGACTTTAGTGAATAGTCTTTGGTCAGCGTTTTGCAGATAGGTAGACAATTATCCTGTTCTGGTTTTAGATCTCAGGATAGTACAATTGAGATTGTACTGGACAACTGATAAACATTCCCTTTCATTTGTGCTCTTTGTAACGAGAAGCATAATACCAAGGCAAAGATAAGATTAAATCAGTGATATTCTTTACCACTCATAAATATAGCGTTAAATATTGCACTTACTGGCCTTACAGCAATAATGCTTGGTGCAAGAAGATTTAAATCAAATTGTCATAGCAGACCTGTAAATATGGAATCAACCTTTCCCCAGATTTCTTGTCCTTGAAAGTGTCTGCAGTTCCTCCCCTTCAAATCTCCCTGTTGCCAGTGCAACTGCGAGAGAAAGGTGCTTTAACATAAGCTAAAGGAAACACCTTTTCTATTTTTGTTTCTGCTATTTCATTGTTATATTACAGGATCCATAGCATAGGAAGTTATGAAAGCCAGAAGCATAAAGGTGTTCAAAGGAGATTGCACACAATTATGGACAACACATTCATTCATGACTTTGATATAATGCAACTTCTGGCTCAGGAAGTCTGTACTTCACTGATTACCAGAAGTTGAGAGAGTAGCTGGGGGAAGGCTTATGGTCTGCATGGTGTGTTGCTGAAAGTCTTTCTCTCAGCATCTAGCTCTGACCTTTAGCAGAAATGGATGCAGAACAGGAGGGACATTGTGTCTGATTTGCTACAGTCATCCTCTGCCTGCTTGACAAGATGCACACGTTTACAAACAACACAAGAGGGAAGTTATTTTATGTATTCAAGTAGACCTTAGGCTCACTTCAAATTTTTAATAGTGTTGTGAGTATGGCATGTATCAAATATCTAAGATAATGAAGGAATCCTTCAGTGGGAAAATGGTACAGAGAGACTGGGGGCAGTAACATGACCTGGAAATGCTGTGGCTCATCATCATTCATCCATGTGCTTCCTCAACCAGTCAATGTATTTGGATACCCTTGTGTAAACCCCATAGGTGCCTTCAACAGCACAGCCCTTTCCCCAGCTGACAATCCCAGTCAGAAACCAAGTGTTCTTGTACTGTGTAGCATGAGGACCACCACTGTCTCCCTTGCAGGAGTCCTTAGCCCCAGACAGGTCTCCTGCACAGAACATATTCTCTGTAATATTTAAATCGGTCTCCTTTTCACATTCTTGTGTCTTTACACGGGGCAAATCAACTCTCATCAGAACAGAAGAGGTGGCACCTCCATCTATTAGGCGTCCCCATCCACTTACTGTGGAGAACTTGATGGTGGACAGTTCATACACAGCAAACCTTTTCTCAGGCAAACATATTGGCACCACATAATCAGTGAGATTCACCGGTGTTTCCAGGTTCAAAAGGGCAATATCATTATTGACGTGTCCATTCGTGTATTCTTCGTGAACAATCATCCTGGCAACTCCCGTTTCTTGCTCAGTTTTCTCATCAACATTTATTTTGTGTTCACCTGGAAAAGTTATTAATCACAGATCACGTCAGGTAGCTCCTTGATTCCTTGGAAGTTTGAGGATATAGGGTGTTTCTAGTCTGACACCTCTAAGGACAATTACCTTGTACTGCCAAAGCCTTCTACTCTGATTTTATCAGGATGAGAAGCTGCCACCACTTTGATAATATGAGGAGGGGAAGATACATACCCAGTCTCACCCGAAGCTGTTTAGGGTGAGTATGCTCCAAACAATGAGCTGCAGTAACCACCCACTGTGGGGAAAGCAGGGTGCCACCACACTTTTCTTTCTGATCCTGTATTATAAGGGCCTGCCAACATAAAACAAATTCATGTCTTACATCAAATGTGCTTGACATAAATCTCAGTAGAGATGGATTTCATATTGCTTCTTTCTGTGTTTGACAATACCACACTGACTGCATGGAGAACTTAGCAGGGGAAGTATTCCCCCGAACATTTTCTTCATCTTGTAGTATGGACCCTGCATATTATGACCAGAGTATATCCCTGGAAGCAGCAACTAAAATTCTTGCTGGCAGTAAAGTTAAGGACTAAGGGATCAGGAGATAGAGACAGTTGTGCTACCACTCTGCTGCTAGGAAACCAGGTATTCCAGAACAAAGCTAAGGTGACCAAGTGAAACAAAGATCTGCTGGCTGTGGATGAAAAAGGAATTTGGTTATCAAGACAAGGCACTTTTTTTAATTTTTAATGTAATGGATTTGAAGCAATGAATTTATTGCAGTGATTTCATGAGGAAATTTTAAAAATAAAAGCAATGAAAGATTTTTGAAAACTCACTTGCCATGGACATTCACCAGGAGGGCAGATTAAACCACCTACTATTCTCCCACGTACAGTCGAATTTTTTTTTGCCAGAACTGGTATTTTTCCACATGGGTATTTCACTGGAAAAAAGAAAACAAAAAGCCAAAATCCAAAACAACAAAAGGCAGCAAGTGGGATTTTATTGTACTGAATTCACAGCAAAATGAGTAATGTCTTCAGTGAAGCTATGGCAGGTGACAAACTGGCTTCTAGTCTACGAGCATGGACGCTCGAAAATAATGAAAAGGAGCTCAGCAGGTAAGTAGACTTTTTTTGTTGTTGTTTGGAAACAGCCAGAAATGCTCTTACAATTAGAGTTCAGGCCCTTACAGTGTCATTGACATGGTCACCTACCATAGGTCCTTGCAAACAGTAGACCTGCTTAAGATACACATCAACACAATGAAGTAGGCTGCAGGCTGGAGTGCAGAAGTGACCTTGACAAGCTCTGTAGTCTAGATATTTTCCTTGTCCCTGCTGACTTTAAGTCAGTTGTACCAAGTGCACAACATCCATGGCAGGGTAGAGACAGAGGCTTAATCATGGGGTTTATGTCTTGCCATCCTTTCTTTGGGCAGAGCCAAAGATGTCCCAAGAGCAGACACTGCCTTCCCAGACAACTTTATTTGCTTGTGTCCAGAGTACACTGGATTCTTTCAGACTGCACATCTCTGTTCTGCCTGAGCCAGCTTGTGAAGACTGGCAATAAAGAGATCCAAATCCTGACTGAACTTGCAGTTAAGCTGTAGTCCAGAGGAGGTCTTGGTGTTTTCAGTACATCCTTCACCCAACAGAGTTTTCCTGTAAAGGGGAAGGCCTACCCTTGGGGGTGCCTGTATGCCACATGTCTGTGCTGTAACTGAGCACACCATCCCTTCTGTTTGGCAGTCACTTCTCTCTGTGATAACATTGTGAGGAGGAGTGCTCTTTTTCTACCTCTTTGGGAGCCAGGGTCCTATAGTCTCTGCTGAGCTGCATGCAGCATCTCCATGGAGTTGTAAGTACTTCAGCTGGCATGAAGACAGCATCAAAGTTTTACAGATACACACAAGGTATGGAGAAAGAGGGCTAGCTTTGTGGTGGCAGCTGGTGGAAGAATTAACAGACATAACACATAATGCCCATACTCTCTAATGCTGTGTATAAGGCAACACAAATTTGGGCCATTGTGCCAGATGACAGAGGGACAGTGAGGGGACTGTCAGCCTGGCAGTTACACAGCTTTTTCTACTTGCAACACATAGTCAGTTCTATGGCTATTTTGGTCCCCAAAAAGCAAGCAGCAACAAATACATCTTCCTTGCAGAGAAAGATGCACTGAGAAGCCTGTGAGGAACTTTGAATTCTTTGTTCTCAGCTTTTAACAAAAGCAGCTTTCCCATCACATGGTGTTGGAGAATCTGGTAATAAGGGATAAACACATTAGTAGACATTTTTTTTTCTAATGAAATTGCTGCTGCTGAGAGCTAGGTTGTCATTACCAGCTCTCTGCATGAGTGCTCCATTGAGGTGTGTCTAGAGGGGCACCACCCCTCAGAATTACTTTGTATGCTCCCTGTGGCTCTGTCCATTATGTTGTTATGTTCATATCCCCAGGGGTCTCATTTTCCTTCTAATGAAGTAATTCAAGTAGGCATCTGCAAAAGAGTCAGGTGCCAGCTTATGTATTGGCAAAAAAATTAACTTGCACTAGCCGAGTCCCAGTTGAAATTTACCTTGCTAAATGAAAGAAATATCTAACCATAGTGTCTACAGGAATACCAAAAGGGCATTATTCCTAGGAAAAGAAGGGAGGGAGGGAGGGAGGGAGGGAAGTTCAGAAGTTCGGAAGGAAGGAAGTTCAGAAGAAAGTTAGGAAGGAAGGAAAAGGAAAGAGATTAACTGTTTTCTTTGGTTTTAATAGGCCTCTTCCTCTCTAGACTCCTATGCTGAAATAAATAGAGTAATAAAATCTAGTCACAGTTTCAGATTGGAGAGACAACAGCAAAACAAATCTGTCCCCAAAGTATTTTCCTACTCTGGGTGTAAGCTAATACAAAAGAAGGACTTGTGAGGCCCAAAGCCCCTCCACTCACCAAATACCCCTCAGCCTGATCCCAAATCCCTGACCACCTGCTGCCCTGCTTTATTTAGTTCACCTGGTGAGGAGCGAGGAGCTTATCTCTACTGCTCAGTTCCTTTCTACTCAACTCCTCAAAGGAAGAGGAGGATTCAGCGCCCTCCTAGCTCTGAGCAGGTGGGATGGTCAAACTCGAATTTCCCACATTCCAGAGGAGTGGACCTCTGGGACCAGGAAGAAATCTAAAAGGATCTCTGCTTGGTGATCATGCTGACAACTGCTTTTCTGGGATGGCTAACTTGCACCAGAAGCCAAGTGTATGATCTGGGACTCTGCCCATGGAGAAGAGGTGAGGAGCTGGTATCTGAGGGCTATGTATTGCATGTCCTGATATGTATACATTGTAAACTTTTCTTCCAGAGCTGGCTTAGACTTAGCATCAGGTTGGTATTGTCTTACCTTGAGGGATGCAGGACACGCCATCACTTGCTAAAGTGTAATCATCATCACAGAAGCACAGTCGTATTTTGGACTGCTTGTCAGTGCAGTACTGTTCACAGCCACCGTTGTCAAAAATGCACTTCAGTTTGTCAGCCACAGCTGAAGTCAGAGAAAGAGCATTTAGGATTCAAGACTTGGATTTTTGTGCTTAACATTGATAAGTTGCAATTGGAATGTTGTCAAGAAAGCAAGGCAGGCAAAAGTATTTCTGTGATTTATGCAGAGCTACTTCATCAAAACTACCTTCCATCAAAAACTAAGTAGACCTGGATCTCCAGGGATTAGGGAAGAATAGGCTTTGCTTAAGAAATATATACCTAAAATTAAATCAGTCAGCATTTATACAGTACCTGAGCTGTCTCAAGAATGGTGATATTGTAACTGTGTGGTAACCATTGTAAAACATCACTGAAAAATTGTATTTCTTTGACATTTTGCCATTTAGCAGGAGGACGCTCTGGGGTGAATGTTGAGACTGCCTGCCTAGACTTGATGAATACCTAGCCCTTGTCCAGACTCTGCATGTTCTGAGGATGTAATACCCAATATTCAGTGTCCTCTGAAATCAGTGGAAAGGTCTGTGCTAACTTCATAAACCACTGGATCCTTCCCTTTGGGCTTTGTACCATGCATATGCAGGGTAGTTCTCGCTTACATACTGCATGGAGCTTCTAAGTCAAAATAACTGCAGCACTTGAGTAGGAAATAATTCCTCCTTTTCTCTCAGATGGTACACAAATGAAATTTTTCTTTTTTTATCACAAAGTCATGATAGGGCAATAAGTATCTTGCTGCCTTGCAGTGCCTGACTGCTGTCTCGTTGGATCCATCATGCGACACCAAAAGTGGTATGAACAGCAGCTGTCACAGGTAGGATGACACAAAATCACAGACTATCCCCTGTTGGAAGGCGCCAATGAGGATCATCAAATCCAAATCCTGAATTATAATGGCTGCTACTGCTCATCTCAATGCCTTGCATTTGGATTAATAATGGCATTTTTACTTTGTTAAGTTATGCCACAGCTGACCTTTTTCACAGCTCTTGCCCTCGTATTCGACGGGACAGCGGCAAACATAATCCTGAAACTGGTCATCACAAATCCCACCATTCTGACAGGGGTTGGAGGCACACTGGTCAGGATCTGTAAAACATTCAGTGTCAGTCCAGCTGATGCAAAGAGCTGCAGCAGTGGGAGTGTTCCACAGCTGTTAGAACATCCTGAATGATCGTACCGGAATAGGTGAGCCAGAATTCTTCCTGGAAAAAAAAGATGTGAGATTTATTAAACAAGAATCAACTCAAGTCTTACAGCCCTTGTTGCACAGGATGGGTTACAGACAGTCATAGTGATGCCAGTTCTGCCTTTATGGTTTGTGACAGTTAATATCCATAAAATATTCTATTTTCTGGATTTTACATCATTTTCATATACTAATAGAGGAGGGCCTTGTTTAACATGCATAAATGGGTCATACATAAATAAGGTCTGTATAGCTGAGGTAGGATTGACTGAAAAAAATCTTGCACAGTAAAATAATTTAAAGTATTGTCAGGGCAGGCATTACTGGAGGTTTGGGGAGATGTCTTAGAAAGCATCCATTTTCCCACCATCCCCTAGATGGTTACTGCTTGGGATTGCCCATGCAGTGTGCCCTCCCACAACTCATTGCTGCTGTATACTCCTGTAAATGGAAAAGAAAAATGCAAACAGCAGGACACCAAGGATTTTTTTAACTCTTGTGGCTTAAAGTGTCAAAGCACACCCCTGAGTCGGGAGAGTCCTTATGACAATGAGTGCTCACCCAGCCCTGTGTTACTTACTGTCCTCTCAATATCACCGTAAATCTCTCTTGCTTCCTCATAGGAACACTTTTCTTCTATGCATTCTCGCTCTAGTGACCCCAGTTTTATCTCTTCAAAGAAGCTGTTGGCTCGTCTTTGTCTTCGCAAAACGTTGCTTGCCTCTTCCTGCTTTAGAAAGACTGAAAAACAATGGCACGTTCTGTTTGTCATACAGCTGCGCTTGCCAGTCAGAGGGGATGGGGGGACGATTTCCCCTGAAAGCTTTTCTGCTTCCCAAGTTTTTTCTGAGACACTTTAGAAAAGAAATGGGCAGATGTGAAAGAGTGTCCTTTCTCTGGCCTGCCTCACATGTAAAGTGACAACACGGGAATTTTAGAGATCCCGTAGCTTAGGAGAAGATGGTGTGTACAACAGTGGGGTGTGTGTGTGTGTTATGTGCATGTCAGTGATTCCTAAGGTACTGTGCATGTCATAGGCATCTTAACATGTGCAGCAGTTTCTTACATCTGTAGCAGCTGGACAGCCTGTGTCACTTTATTTAGCACTGATGTACATGGCACTGGAAAGCTCGTGTCACTTTATCTAGCACTGGTGTACATGGTGAAAGCTGATTTTTCTGTACTTGACACTGTCACAGTGACAGGTGGACCACAGTCACATGTTATTTCACACCCCTCCACTTGTGGGACCTGAAGAAGGGATTTATCCCACCACTAGTAGACAACAATTTATGAACCACTGCTTTAATATATTATCTTTAATTTTCTTCTGTGGAAAAGGTTATGTTAAGGTACACAGGAAGGCTGGACAATGCTGACTGCATTTCCTAGTGGAGCCTGTGAACAGCTGCTAGCTCCTGCCATCACCACAGACTACAGCCATGAAGGGGTCTCCTTGTGTGTCTCTGCCATGCTTTGGGAAGATATTGGGTCCACAGGTTTGATAGCAGGCATCAGCAGAGCTCATTTCCTAGAACTGCATCAACCTGCAGCTGGCAGAAGTGTGCACTGGAAACACTAATGTCATTGTCATCATGCTGACTTGCTCCTCAGCCTCAGGATGTAAGCACATCGCAACTGTGCTCTCCCAGTTTAATTCAGGATAAGGAACAAGAAGTCCAAGTGCTGGTGTGTAATTTTACTTCATGTACTACACAGTAAAAGTCTTGATTATTTTTTTTTCTCCTTTATGTCAGTAGGGGAGCTTCTGGAGCTTCATGACAGCTTACATTTCAGCGCTTTAACTATTTCACTTCTGTTTGTGGGTAGATTTGGGGATTGAGGCTGATGCATATCTCCTGCCTTTCCCCAGGACTCTCTCCAAAAGAGTGGGAGTTATCTTCTACCTGCTGAAGGGGCCCTAAGGGATTCTGAAAGACAGACTCATGTGTGTCATCACTAATATACACCCAATCATATATGCTGAGACGGTTTATTCCAGTCTGAAGTTGTGTGAGGTGTCTCCATTAGCATTTGTCTCTAATTCAGGATATTTGCTGAATTACATGCAGAATAGTGGTAATTTTCACCAGTATTTCAAAGTTACTTAGAAGAATAAAATACTGTGCACTGAATTTATCCCTGGGTGCTTCATAAGCATTTGGTCCTCATAGGAATGTCAGATTGGTCTTTCTGCCTTGATTTCAGTCAGGTTGTATGCATTTGATATGGCCTTCCTTAAAGGCTTTTAATTAATCTTATACTGCAGATACATGGCACATGTACAGTGCATGGGCACAGACTCTGAGCACATGGCTGGGGACAAGCACATGGCTTGGGATGTCCATTTTGGCATTATCCACTTATTTATATTGGATCACTTCTAACTTTGCTACCTATTTTTCCACTTTTCTGCACTGCAACAAACAAGACCTAGCCAATGGCTAATGGGGAATCTGAGAGTACTGGATCTGCTTTATTAATATGGGAGCTGATTTTTGGTCACATACTGAGCAACTAAAGATCTACTTCTTTTCTGCCTTCTACTGAAACAGGGTGGATCCTCCTCGCTTTAATTACTCATCAGCTGAATGACAGGCTATTGATGCTTTGCTTTGAAAAATGTCCCAGTTCTGCTTGAAATAACAGTAAATCTCAATTCCTTTCTTTGTGTAGACAGCTGGTGGTTTGCCTGCTGTCTGTGCACCAAGATAACAAATTAATTTAGCAGTCTAGAGGTGCTTTTCCTTAGTTGGCAGAACAAGTGCATGGAGCCATTTCTGAGAGTAAATTAGAGCTTTAGAATAATGCACAGGCACAGCAGGAGACAGGACAAACATGCAACATTGTTCAAAACTTGCTGTGGAAATCATGTCAGTAACAGGAAAGAGGAAAGAGGTCCATTGCCAGTAAACATAATTACAGCTATATCCTACAACATACCTGCATCCAGAGAAAGAGGGATCAGTAGCAGAAAGCAGAGAAACAGAGCCACATACTGCCTGGAAATCATGATGAACCCTGCAAGCCAGTGTTCTGGTAGTGTATTGACATTTCAGCAAGGACTGTTTGGCCAAAGGGCTCAGCTTCAAATGCTTGGAGCCAGAGGAGGGGCCAGCAAATCATGGAAACAGCAAAAGATCCATGACAGCCTGGCAAGCTGAGCAGAAGGGCACATGCAAATCCTGCAATATGCCCTTTTCACACAAGCAGGGAGCTTGGTTTTGAAGTTTGCTCTCCTGACCCGTGCAAAAGCTATGCTGGTTACACAGGCTGCTACCCCGGGCCTGCATTTTCCATTTACCACACCTTTTGCATGAGAAATGTGAATTCTGGGACCCTGAATCCATAGGACAGGCAATAACTTGGCCACACAGCGCCACAGGCAGAGAGCAGTGGTGTGATATTTATCTTGCATCAGCAGTCAAGATATGGCCTTCCAATGCTTTGGAGTATGATTGTACCACTGGCATTTATTCCCATTTTTCTATCACCAGTTGAAACTCGCCACTTCTGCCTGAATTTACTTGGAGACACTAATTAACCAGCAAGAGACACCCTACACTGGTTCTCTCCATCTTTGCTGCAGACCCATGTGGCGTGCACAGGTTGTACCAGCTGGAAGTGGCACTGAGCTGATCCATGTTGTACTGCACTGGGAACTACTGGGGCTTGAGGGGCTGCTCTGCAGACAGTGCTTTATCTGGAACATAAGCAGTCCCCTGATTTAATGGAAATCAATTAATGGTATCAGACCGGAGAGCTGACAACATTCTGAGGGAAATATTTACTTAAGATAGCAGCAAGGTAAAGAGCATGTTTGTCTATGGGAAGCAAAGCATTAGATGAAGGCTGGAGTGTTTTCCAGGCTTCCTGCATGGAAAGGAAGGAGGGTTAGCCCTGCATCTGATTGCCACAGCAAAGGAAATCAACAGCTGGCTTTTTACTTTGTGCTAACGCTCAGCAAAACTTGCAGAAGTTGTGATTGCTTAGGAAAGTCAGGCTCCTGGCTGTTGTTTCCATGCAGTCCTGTTGTTTAGGGGCAGTACACACAGCTGGATATTCTGCTTTGAAATCACTTTCCCAAGAGGCGGTATCCAGGCACTTCTCTGGATCACAGCCTGGCTAATTCCCAGCAGCCCAGTTCCTGGGACGGCTGGGAACAGATAGCATGTCCTGTCCCAGGCAGAGGAAGGAAGCCAGTTACTGGAATGCAAAAGAAGCTACAGCAGCCCTCTGCTGCTTTTTGGGAACCCTCTCCATACCTCTCAACACAGCCAACACAGCCCTTAATCTTTGTTCATTTGCCTGTGGCAGTGAGTTGAAAATAGCAAGTGCATGTTCCGATTAGCAAGACCAAAACTAAGCTTGAAAATTTCTTTTTATCTCATCTTGGGAATGATCTAGCCCCACCTATCTGCATGAGCCATGCAGATCAGAGAATGAAGTTCTGCCTTCTCTGCCTGAGGCCAGCCTGAGACAGCACCTATGTCCCCCACTCCCTTTATTTTCTTACACAGGGTGGGCATCTCTTTGCCAGGGAAGGTGGGGTGGCTCCACTCCACAGTGCCATTGCAGCACCTCTGCAACCTCCACCTTCTTCATAATGTGCAGATTCTGTACATCCTTAGGAGATTGATGCAAGATTTTCCCTTTGCCTTCCTTCCTCTGCTGGCATCCCGTAAGCCTGAAAGGTTTTGCTGTTATTTCTTGTGAATACAACCAAACAGTTATTTTTAGAGCCCAGGAAGAAGCCCAAGTGCTGGGAACAAGGGTCAGTTCATATGGGGACCATCCTTCTTCCAAGAAAATTAATGCAATTAGGCTCCATTGGGATGAACCTGAAAAGTGTTGCTGAGGATTCAGCACTTCAGGACTACATTCCAACTCCTTGTTTAAGAACTTTGTACTGACAGATGTCATCACACAGGTGGTGTCACTAATTTCACACTAACTTCAGCTGGGCCTGTTCATTGCTTAAATAGCTGTGTTTTTAAAGGAGAGTTCCCCCTCCTTGCAGTCTCAGACCCTGGATGTCCTGGTTTCAGCTGACATAGAGGTAATTTTCTTCTCAGTAGCTTGTACAGTGCTGTGGTTTGGATTCAGTGTGAGGATAAAGATATTGCAGCTGTTGCTGAGCAGCTCTTCTCCTGTCAGGATCTTTTCAGTGTCTCACCCTCTGCCAGTGTGGAGCTGCACAAAAAACAATGAGAGAGCATGGCCAGGACAGGTGACTCAAACTGGCCAGAGCGTTATTCCATACAATAGAATGTCATGCTTAGTAGGGGGACTCAGCTGGGAGGGGATGTTTACTGCTTGGAAGTAGGATGGGCATTGGTCAGTGGGTGGTGAGTGATTGTATTGTATATCACTTGTTTTCCTCTTGGATTTCTCTCTCTCTCTCTGTGTCTCTGCTTTTTATACTAGTAATATGATTGCATTTGTATTATTAATATCATTATATGTCATTTTGCCTCAATTATATTATGCTGTTCTTATTTCAATCCATTTTTCCTGGTTCTCCTCCTCATCTCGTGGGGAGGTTGGCATCGAACGAGCAGCTGCCTGGTAGTTAGTTGATGACTGGGATTAAACCATGACAGTCCCCTTAGTCTCAAAGTAGGGCCTGGAAAGCTGAGATGATGACTGACCTGACCACAGAGTATTAAAACAAGTTTGTTATTAGCCTTCATTGCATTGGTTTAATAGTTACTGGCCACAATGCTGATTTTTTTTTTTTCCACCCGAGTGGTTGTGCTCGTTCTCAGGGTTGTGTTATGTAATACTTGCAGCATTTGTTGCTGTTTTGATGTCTGTCGCCTTCGGGGCCTGGGTTCTGCTGTATTTCTTCCTATCGCTTTTGATCCCATAAGAACCGCTGCGAAACGAGCCCGGCGCGTCCTCAGCATCGCTGCCCCCTTTGTATTTGGGGCGCCATCTACTGGGAGCTGTTATAATTACACCTAGCCGCAAACCCCGTGACAAGCACCGCTGCTCGGAGGAGGAGGAAACACATTCAAACTCCAGCAACAGGCTCTGAAGCTACTCAAATTCTATTAATGAGCTTTGGGGCTACTCCCACTCCAGTTGATTTTACTTGGAAGGATGTCCAGCACACCTGAAATTGACTGCCCCGGGTGGGGAAGCACAGCCCTACCATCTGCCATGGATGGATCCAGAGGAAAAGGGTGAAGCTCTGGAACACCTGCACTACGTTGATGATACCACTGTGTGGATACAGCAGAAGTTTTTGAGAAAGGGAAGAAAATAACCTAACTTATTCTGAGTGACAGTTTTGCCTTAAAACAAAGTAAAGGTCAAGGGACCTGCACAGGAGATGCAGCTTTAGGGAATACAGGGGTGGGAAGGGTGTTGCCACATCGCAATGGATGTGATCATAAAATAACAGCAATGTCTCCACCAACTAACAAGAAAGATATAGAAGATTTCTTAGGCACTGCAGGTTTCTGGAGAATGCACATCCCAAACTGCAGTCTGATTGTCAGCCCTCTCAAGTGTCCAGGAAGAATGATTTCAACCAGGGCCCAAAGCAACAAGCTTTTCGATGAGTCAAGCAAGAGATATCCATGCTGTAGCTCTTGAGCTAGTCTGAACAGAGCGAGCTGTAAAGAATTTGCTTTAGGAGAGACAGTCCTACCTGGAGCCTCTGGCAGAAAGTACCAAAAGAGACCCAAGATTGAGCCATATGGAGTTACACTGACTCCAGAGGACTGAAATCCCACTATACTGTAACTGATAAAGAGCTACTGGCAGCTTATGAAGGTGTTCAAGGGGCTTTGGAAGTGATTGGTTCTGAAGCACAGCTCCTGCTGGCACCATGGTTACTCATGCTGCATTGGATGTTCAAGAGAAGGGTCCCCTCTTCACATCATCCAACTGATGGTGGCACAGTGATGATGGAATCAGAATTGGTTTCAACATGCAACAGTCCAACACCACGTGCCATCTTTCCTGCCCTGCAAATCTGTTATGAAAGATGAGGACTGGGGTCGCAGACTGAATGAACCCAGTGGACTTTTATAAGGATGGCCTATAGACTTAGAGAACGGTATCTGTGTGTGTATCCATCAAAAGATGGAAAAGGTGATGGGGTATTTGGGAATGTGGGACCTGGTGTGACACAAGTGATATGGAATAAGGGTTGGATACTCTTCTGGTTTCAGCTAGGACAGACATAATTTTCTTTTTCAATGCAATGCTGGGATTTTGGATTCAGTATGAAAATAATGATAACACACTGATGTTTTGGCTGCTGCTGAGTAGTGCTTACCCTAAATGAAGGAGTTTGAGTTTCATGCTCTGCCAGTGAGGAGCTGCACCAGAAGCCATGAGGGAGTATGGCCAGGGCAGATGACCCAAACTGGCCAAAGGGATATTCTTTCTTAGAAGTCATGCCCAGTATATAAACTGGAAGGGGATGATTGCTGCTCAGGTCTGGGCTGGGCACTGGTCATCAGATGCTGAACAATTGTATACTCATTACTTGTCCTTTCTTGTTTTTTGGGTTTTTTCCCTCTCTCTCCTACTACTAGTAGTATCATTAGTTTATTATTATTATTATATTTTACTTTGTTCCAATTATTAAAGTGTTCTTATCTCAACCCACAAGTTTTCTGTTCCTGATTCTCCTCCTCAGCCCACTAGGTGAGACGGAGTAAGCAGCTGCATGGTCATGTTCTGTTTGGGGTTAAACCATGTCACCAGCCAGAGGAGCAAACAGTTTGCTTTTCTTCCCTAGAAGATCCCTATGTGTTACTTTGTTTTCCTTCTTGTGTGGTCTTGGTCTAGTTCATGAGATCTCCCCTACAGTTCTGCTCTATAAATCTCCTTGTCAGTGCAGGCTTCAGCTTTGGCTTATGTTTTCTGAGCAATTCCAAGAAAAATGAACTGCTGTTGAATTAAAAATTAATATATATTAATGCAAACGTGTACCTCTGCTGTTCATGGGTGCTACTAGAATCACTCTGGGCACAGCTCTTTAGAAAATATGATTTAGGATTTTTTTGATGTGCCAAAGTTTTTATTTCAAAAGTAAGAAAGTTTAAAAATTTAAATATGAAAAATGTTAACACTACGAAATGAAATCTAAAGCAGAAACATGAGCCTGAAGACATGATGATGCCTCAGAACATGTCCTTTATATTTGTTTTGTTTTCTGCTGAGTTAAGAGAAGATAAATATGGAAGCTATTGGAAACTGGGCAGATTAATCTGAATCCAAGAAGTCACTGGTCATTTCAACATGAGTTTTCTTGTCAGGAAACAATTTTTAAAAATAAATCATTATTATTTCCATTTTGAAGAGGCTATCAGAGATCATTTAAGTAAGCTGACAAAACTGTGTCCAGGTAAGAAAGCTTCAGGAATAATCTGCTTTTTGAACTTACAATAGCAACTTGCCATCAGTCATTTATCAGACTGACTAAAAGCAAAGACTTTGAGGAAGTTAGTAATTTCTGTTACACTAATCTATAAATATGAGTATTATGCTGCTAAGCTTTAAAACAAATTATTTGAGATTTAGACCTCAAAATAGAACCATGTTCTGGGAGAAAACTACCTGCCTATTTGACTGAGTTCTGTACCTCAATTATTCTCATAAAGAGGAAAGAGAAGAAGGGAAGATAATTTTTTTTTTTTTGTGACAAGCTCTGAATATAAGCTTAGCATTGTATTTTTAAATTTTGATGTGTCTTTCTGTTCTTTCATTGCTTGAGAAGGATAGCTGAAAATACAGAGATAATAAAGGAAGACAAAGATAATGAAGGCAGTGTGCTCCAAAGTTTGTCTGTTTAATGCCACATATTTCAGTTGGTAATGAGAGATACTAACTCTGCTACAGACCCTTTCTTTGACTGAGGCAATCACAGCTACAACAGCACCACTAGCAAATCTATAGTCTTTTAAATGTAGCTGGGGACCTTGCTGTCCTGTTAATGGATGGGGATGGGGAATAAATGGATGGGGAATAAATAAAAATTCACCTCCTTCTCCTTCAGAGAAGGCACTTCAGTAGCTAAATGGCTTATTTTGGTAAAACCAGTTAACACAACGCCTTAGGGGACATCAGAATTTCTCTCTTCTATTCCTGCATCCTGAATTAAGGTATTTGATTATTTTTACCTGAATTTACTTGAATACCATTGAATTTGTGTTACTTCATTATACCAGGCAGATTTGATTCTTGCCACACCCATCTAGGGAGATTGCTAATTCTGGGGCCTTGTGTGGACACTCCAACCTTCACAGTGGAGTTCATGGTATCATCTAACATATCACTGAGAAGGGGAATGGGAGTTCCTGCCATTTTGAGTTAGGTGATGTAAACGAGTTACGGCACAACTTCCTTGGTTTTGCTATATGACAACACCAGTGCAGGATGGAGAAAATGCTTTATATTCCAACTAGAAACTACTTCTGTATCTATGAAACTGTTTCTGCCCCAACTTTGAGACAGTGATCTAAGAAACCAATCATTATTAGGTTTTTATACAGAAAACCCTTTACTTTTAGTCTTTAGTAAGGTAGTTATTTCATTCTTTTGCTCTAACAAGTATGATGTGGATCTACTCAAAAAGGCTGGACCTCCTTTTGCTCAGAAAAATAGGACTACCTATTACAGAGGGAGCTGTTAGGATGACAAGATCAAGAGTAAACAAAAAGCAATCAAGTCTCAGTAACACTGTAACTGGAACAACCCAAGTCACTCCAGTCAGTATGAAATTCCTCTGGTGTGGCATGATGGCTCTTAATGTCATGTTCCTCCTCAGGTGCAGCAAGGGTGAACATGGTGTCTTGTTTCTGACTCAGCTGTGGCCAGATGCAGACCTCCAACTTGCTCTGCTAATACCACAGGACCCATGGATACACATCTTTCTTCAGGAAAACCCAACAGTGATGTGCCCTCTCTCAGAAAAGGGTGTGTGGGAAAAAGGGAATCAATCCAATTGCCTGGCACTGGCTTTCATTTTTTATCCTATTTTTTTTATTAAAACCTGCAGCCAGGCTTTAATTCCCTAGTGCCAGGCACACGATTCTAAATGAGACATGACCACAAAGGTGAAATGGTGTTTTTCTGAGATGGTGCCAGAATGAGCAGGCTGAGGATTTGAATATACAGACCTAGTTTTCTGTTCCAAAGCCTAGAACCTCTCTGTTTTAATGATACCCATAAAAACCTTTCAGGACTTGGAGACAAAATAAACCCCAGAGCATGTCTATGTAAAGGCATTCAGCAAGAAGTGCTGAAATTTATTCAAATTAATTACAGTAGAGACCTCTGACTTTGAACTTCTAAATCACAACAGCAGTAAAAAAGGAAATGGTGAAATGGGTTGTATTAAAGTGCAATGATGTGGAAAAAACATTGAAATAACACAAATGAGGCTGCAGTGAGAAATGAAACAACAGTCTCATCCAGGCAATGACAGCAATATATAAGTAAATTATGTTACAGATAATTTACAAAATAACTTACATAGATGAGGATAAGATAAGTTGAATCTCATGTTGCTATTCCATTGTTAAATATCAGACTAAATATTCCTAGTCAGCACAGTATTATATGGAATAATAAAAAAAAAGATCAGAGGATTTCTGTGTTGAAAAAGATGCCTGAAGTAAAACCCTGCTCAGCATTTATATTGCAGTACTGCAAGAAAACTAATTATTTATGAATTGTAAAGTGACACATTCAGCAGCATGAAGACTATAAATACATCTTTTACATTGATACATCATATCTACACACATATACATATCTACACATGCAGATATATACACACAAGCATATACATGCACACATATATGTGCATAAATATATGTGTGTGTATATACATGCTTCAATTTGTGCTGACCATGGTCAGCTGCATTTTGATTGCGTCTGGGGTAGGGTTGCTTCTGCATCATTCTGAGGAGTGTTTGTCATTTAAGTTTTATAATCTGCAGCCTCTAAAACACCAAATTCTGATATGGCATAAAGACAGAATTCAGGGCTCAGCCATCAGTGAGTCTGATGATTAACAGCGGTTCCCATTGACATAAGCTGCTGTGCTTCGTGCTTCTGAAGAGTTATGCTCCTCATGTCCCCATTATTGTTAAATAATGTGGTATATGAATCAGTTAAAAACCTCTTTTCATATAAGCAAAAATATTTGAAAGATGGACAGGAATGAATACAGTATGGTATACATGCACTTAGTTTTGTACTGTTTGTAAGGATGATGTGTGCAAAGAATGCCTGACAAAGTGAAAATTTACAACACTGGCTTACATCATACCCTGAAAATGGCAAATTTAACATCACCCTTCCTTTAAAAAATTTAAAATACTTATCTGTAGCATAAATCAGACTCTTCTCTGTGATTTTTTCTTCCTGTGCTCCCCTTTTATAGAAAAACTATGTCATTGAGGTTTTTTTCTCTTTCAATTAATCTGGAACAAACACTGTGGACTAAAAATATATTGGACTTCCAGCCCTCATAGGACTGTTTGAAGGAAGGCTCCTGACCCATAGTGCAGTTACAATAGTTTCCTCTGCCTGTAACTCCATGTTGGGAGAGCTGAAAGTAACCACACACTTACTGTTTATTAAAAAATCATTTAGTGAATAAGAACTTTTGTGGTTCATTGTGCACCTGCATAAGGAAAAAGATATCACTAAATTGCCATGGCTATGTAAACACAGTGATCCTGGTAAAGAATTTGGTTGTGAGGCCAAACAAAAAAGCTCAGAAAAGAGCTATTCCATTGCACATGTCACTAAAATGTTGGAAAGGATAAAGTAATAGTTTCTCTTGATGTTGTTGTGGTCAGTGAATTGGTCATGTCTGCACCCCAACCTCTAGGAAGCAGTAGAATATCCTGAAAACCCAAGAGAAAAGGGTGGACCAAACCTCCTTCCTCGTTGCCGTAAGAGTCCCATTCATTGCGTTGACCGAGGTACGTCCTTGGAGAAAGGGTTTCTTGGGGTGAAGAATTGTAAACTTGGATTTATTTTCCTCATACCTATCCTGTACAGTGATTGCTATGTCATTTGTTTACAATGAGCATTTAGCATTGAACACATTTTGTTTGCTCACATTCAGATTCTGGCTGTTACAAAATGATACAGTTCTGCAGAAACCTGATTGTGTGTCAAGGAGAAAATGCGCTGTCTGCTAACAGCTCTTCAGAGCAGAAACCTCTACAAAATCCTATTTCAAATCATTTAACTTTTATTTACAACTTCACATTCCATGCACTTTTCATTGGGATCTTCTGAGAGAACCTATAAAAGTCACCACTAAAAATACTCAGAGCTGGCAACACAGTACTGGTGGTTCTCCAATAAAGTCCAATGTCCAGAACTCTGCAGCAAATGAAACTCTCCAGATTTACCTTCCAGGGAGGTGGGATGAACATTTCATATTAGCCCTTAATGTCAGAGAAGCTGGTGCTACTGACGTTGCAGCTATCACTGCAACTTGATGATGTGCTCAAATTGCTGGAGGCAGTGCCTGATTCTGGGAAAAGAAAGGGACAAAAAAAACCCCAGAAGAAAATATTATATAGTGGTTGTTTTTCATTACTTTTTTGATAACAGAAATCTTCAAAGAGACAATAATCTTATTTAAAATGCATAGCTTACCAGAGCTGCTTAAAGACTGAACTGATTTTGAGTTGCCTATGAGCATCAGCAGATTGTTTGCTGGAATCCAACCTTCTCTACCACTGCTCAGGTTCTTTACAAACCTAAAAGAACATTAAAAAATTACAAGTCAGAGTTATTTATCTGATGCCTTTGAAAGTTTTGCCCTAAACATCTGCCTTCTAAACACAGTTCTGCGTATAAAAATTTCCAAACACAGATCTGCGTACCAAAGTCCATCCTCCCCTTCACGAATCAGTTGAACTAGATCTCCACTTTTCACTGTAAATTCTTCAGAAACTCCTTTGTCATAATCAGTCACAACTGTATATTTACCAGGAGTCTAAATGCACACAGAGGAAAGAAAACAAATTATTTCTGTTGAGTACTTAAAGGTATGTTGCAGCTTTTGTTATGTAATTATAATACTTTTCCCTTCTTTCTCATGTACCTACATGCTGAAGATGGTGTAAATATACATACTGTGGCATTAAAATTCTGCTGATTGACTACATGCAAATTCAATCCATTAATTCTCATTCCCTGAAAAACATTCAATGAAATGTTCCCACTACAACCATTAATTGATATGGCTACAGAAAATAAAACCAAAAGAAACAGAAGACCTGGCAAACCCGTGCCATGTAGAAGTCTATTGACATGGTAACTGAACAAGTCATCCTTGATTGCTGTATCATGGCACAAGCAGCCACAGCTCGCTGGGCTTCAGGTGAGCAAAGGCACACAGGGACCTCCCCAAGGGACAAACACTGGGCTGATTTAAGAGAAGGAGTTCTTCGCCATTGCCCTGGGAATTTTGCCCAGCTGAGCATTTGACTTTCCCTCCTACCAGCTTCAAAAGCATTCCTGTATCCCACCACACTATGCTGGTATCACTTGCTCAGCTCCATAGGAAAACATTTCTGGTTACCAGCTTCATCTCGCCTCCCCCTCCTCCTCCTCCTTCTTCCTCTGCATCCGATGAATTCAGCGGTTCCTCAGCACTGGACCAGCCGTCATTTTCTTCAGATGCATCGAGAGAATGGGATGGTTTGGCCCAGCCTTGGGGAAGGAACAGCCCACTGTTAACTTTGCATCAGTGAGCCACTGACTGGGAGAAACTTCTCCCCACTGAAAAGCTTGTAAGTGATCAACATAAACAGGAGAAAACTTGACACAGGGAGGTTATTACTGGGTGAAATTCACTGCTGACAAAAGTTGGCCTGCTTCCATCTGAGTAAGTGCAGTTGTGGAAATGCGTGGCAGTGAATTTAGCCCTTTGGATTTATATAAAGGGAAATGAACAGAGAGGATGCACATTTCCAACTGAAAAGCAAATACATAAAAATATTTGTATAATAAATATGTATTATACAAAGATAAACGAGGGATAATCTTTTTTCTTGGAAGGAAGCAAAAGACAGGAACATACACTTCTTGGGAAGAGGTTGAACACACAGGGTTGTCACCCAAAGCAAACTAACCAGCTTGCTGGAATAAGGGATAGATAAGCATTGCCTCCTTCACACTGTTTAGCACTGTCAAAAAAATTCCACACAAGTTACAAGCACTCTGTACTTCACCTGACAAGGCAGCCCATTATTTCAGAGGGCTGACACAAGAATATTTAAGTACTTCGAACTATCTTGGTGTCAAGTCACTGCACCAAACACCACAACAACAATCTCCTGCCTGTCATTTATTGCTTTTTCTCTCTCAGGGTGAAGCATTTAATTTATTCATAAATCTGAATCATAACCAGAGTGAATAAAATCTCTTCAAAATAAAACTACATCAGGTTTTATTAGTGGGATGTTTGACACCAAGTTCGGCAGCTGTTAATAAATGTGTTGAGCTTATAATGAAAAAAGAGTCATAATAAAAGAGACAAGTATTTGTAAGCCGGTTTTTGTTTCAAGCCAAATAGTAACAACAGTGAAACTCAGTGGAAGAGCAAACCTCCCATTTTATGTAATTATTAGTTAAATTGAGAAAGCACCAGCATTTTCACTTTGCACTGCTCCTGAGGCATTTGTCACACACTGGTCATGCTGTGCATTAGGAAAAACCAGAGCAGCATCAGAATAAAGCCAAAGAAATCATAGAAAGGAATCACACCCAGAGCACACCAAATGGAGTGGGACTTTTACCTTGCCTACGCTGCTGAGCGACCTGCACAAGATTGGAAGTACTGGCCCATTTGACCCTGTCCAGGGTTAAGAATGAACTGCTATCTGTGAAGAAACTGAGTAATTAATTTCTGCTGTATTCCATGAAAATTTCCTTGGAAGCTTACATCTTGTAGTTGGCTTGTTGGACACAGCTGAAACCATTTCTGTTATTTCTAAGTCAGGAACAATGCAACAGAAGAAAACTTGGTTTCTCCTAATTGTTCCAAGCTCTCATTAGAAACAGAACCAATGAGTTGCACAAAAGAAAAAGAAAGTGAGATCACTCTAAGTGCCTGTAACCTCATACTCAGCTCATACTCATAACAGCTTGGGTGCATTTTGGGTACATTTTGGGTAGCAGCTCTTGTTCCTCAGCCTCTTTCTTTTCTTACATTGTGCTGATGTGCTAAGAGCAGGCTGGCCTGGTCCTGCCATGCCAATGATACTACTCCTCCTCAGACAAGCTGGCATTCTACAATTAACAAGTCTCTATAAAAGCCCAACTGCCCCTGGGAAGGGAGGTGGTCCCTATGGCAGTATTCATATTAGCAAACTATGGGACTTAAATTATGCATGCACATTCAATCTGTACGTGTGTGTTCTGCAGGATGGGACTACATCAGAGCTCCCTATAAAGGCAGGAAAGGTAGGAAAAGGGTAGGCAGGCCTGAGAAAAGACAAGGTTATCCAGAAATTATTTTAAATGTAACACTGCCAGGAAAACCAAGAATTCATTAACTGCTTCTCTTCAGAAATAATCTAATATCTTCTTAAAAGAGCAATGATCAGCCTACAACATGTAATTCTGACACCAATTCATATTCCTTGAGCTCCCTTCAGCATAAATCAGAGCCATACAGCAGTGAAAGGAAATGGATGGGGGCCATGTGCTCCGCTGTGGCCATCACCTGGTGCAGTTTCATCCTGAAATACCCGGGTCATCTCCCTGCTTATCCCTCTCTGAGCTGGGAAAGGAGAAGAGATAAAGTGCCGGGAAAGAGATTGGAAGGTGCAAGACAGAAGGAGGAGTTAGTAGATGTTTTAAATTAATTTACTTGGTTTAGCAGTTTCGTAAAGTAAGATGCTTCTGGGACAGAAAATCAGATAAGCCTGTTCCAAGGACACAATAATTTTACTGTAAATCAGCAATGACCAAGGACTTTGTTCCTTGGAAAATTCCAGCACCTGAGGAAAAGGCCATAAAACACACTTTTCTTTCAGACATTTTTGGGCCTGCAGGACTTCCATGGTACTTGGAGATCTCAGAGTTTTGCCTGCTACCTGCAGAAGAATAACCTTGTAACTCTTATATCCACCCTTGGGGTGTTTCTGCACCTGTCTATCCCAGGATTACATTGCCTCCTGCTCAGCAAGGTGCAGTTTCCCCACCACAGCAGCTGAGCTTGCACCATTTCCACAGACAAGACAAAGACTTCAGAAACCTGGAGAGGAGGCTGATGGTAGGGATTGAAACAGCTTCACCTTTAGACTAATATTTTCTAAAGGAGATAGTGGTGCAAAGAGTCAGGAGGAGGGGGACTGCCCTCCTTGTACTCTCTGCTACTCTGCTTAATTAGCCCTAGGGATCTCTACTCAAGCTTTCACCATCAGTCCTGCTGGTTAGAAATGGGTTGTTTAATTGAAATACTTTCCCATTCTCTGCTTAGCTGTGAGTTGGAAAGATGGGAGGCAAATTGCTGCAAGGGGTTAAGTCATCTGGGGTTCACAGGGTAGTAAAAGTTGCCTACTATCACCCACAGAAAGATGCAACAGGTCTGTGTCTGCAGTAATAAATGCAGATCTTTTTGGATTTTTTTTGCTTTTTTAAAAGTTAAGTCCTCTCCACAAGGGTCCCAGTGACAGAAGGATTCTAACACATGGAAAACCATGGTCGCAGAGCAGCTGGACAACCCTGTAATTCCATTAAACACGGCTTCTGGCTCTTTCTTCAGCAACAGATCTCTTTCCCCCCGTCTCCTAAAAACGAGTTACCCATGTGCTACTTTATTTAAACCAAGGTAAAACTTCAACCAGTTGTGCTCTCAAAACCAGTATATACAGATCCATTTGGAAAAACACAGCCAATGTCAATACCCCTGCACACAACAGCATCGTACAGGTATAATCAGCACTCCGATGTAACATATTACATGAGGGATGTGTGGGTACTTGTGGAGTACAAGATGTGGCATCACTGTACCTCTTAAACCAAGAGGAGTTGGGTCACTCACTACTTCATGCCGTTTGGCTTTTTTGTCAGGACTGGTAGGAGAAGCTGCAAGAGGATGAATAGGTAAAAAACACAGAAGAGAGATATTGAAGAACTGGAAAAAAGAGAATAGGTGGATTGCATGCTAGATACCTTTGAGTTTACACTGGAAAACAAGTGGATTTCTGTAATCTAATTTTAGCTGTCATTGGTGCATGGCAGCAGAAGGAATTAACTATTTACAAGTAGTTATTTGAAGACAAATTGACAAATTTATTTTACAGTAATGGATGAAAATATATGTAAACTTTTCTAAATTGGTTAGACATCAACTGAATACAATTAAATTTCAGACAAACATTACCAAATTAAGCAATCATTTTCATGTAAATCTAGTGCTACAGCAATACCTGGTCCTGTAAGAAGGATCATAGGCAATGTCTGGCTTTTAGCAGAAGAAGATGGAGTTTCTGTCAAGGCAAGCATGGGACATTAGTGCTCACCTCAGTAGCATTAGATACACAGCCCTGGAGTCTCTCCAGAAAGAACTCAAGGGTAATTGGTTTTTAAACAGGCATTCTGGAAAGATGCTTGTGGGGGAAAAAAATACCATGCTGTTGAACAAGTGCCATCATCTTAATGCAATTCAGACTGTTCAAAGACAGCTCTTCAAAGCAAGAAGTGACTGTACCAGTGTGATTACTTGGCAGGAGGAAGCAAGAAAAGTCTCAAGCTCTTATTTCCTGTTTTAGAAAAAAAGAGGCAAAGACCATTTCTGGAAGAATAAGGAAATTCTTACTTATTTTTCTATCCAGCAAAACAGTCAGACACATTCTGCTGTTTTTATCTGTACTTTAAGAATTTGGTTAGCAAGGATGCCAATAAAAAGAATCCTCTGTAAAACCTTCACAGAATCACCTTGATTCCTTTTTGCCAAGTACTAGTGCATTTGGGGCAGATCCACTGAAGCTAGAAGCAGGCCAGGTGTCTGGTCAAAAGACAACTTCCTTCCTCTAGTTTTTCTACAGGAATGGGGTACTATAAACTCCGTCCTTGGCCTTGACAGTGAGATTGGAGGCACTGGAAACCACACTCCTTCTGCATCTCCACAGCTCTACTTTTCCTAGCTTGCATCTCCCCCTCCCACTCTGGAGCTGGCTTCCCTTGGAATCTCCCTGTCAGAGGCACCAACTAAGGAACCTAGCTTGACCTTGGAAGAGCAAGCTAGTGTGCACACTGAAAACCTACCACATTACACACACATACAAGGTGATGCTTCAATTACAGCCTCACACAGAAAACAGTCTAGCCTTTTTTTTTAAAGTTACCTTTCTGACTTTTGAGGTTAGTAAAGCCCTGCAGCGTAAAGCGCTTTTTTGACAGTACAAAGCATTCTGAGGTAGAGCTAGTGTTGTCTACAAAGGAAGAGAGAGACAGAGAAAGGGAGAAGGCCATGAAAAGATCAAGGCCAAAAGTCATTTGCAGTTGTGCCAGGGAACCTGAATGTTAGGATGAGAAGGGACAACTGAAAGTCCAGGTACCACACAAGTGTCTGGTTGTTCTTGTTGTGCAAGGACTTATACTGCCACTGGTTCAATAAATAATTACCATGATGGGAAAAAAAAATAAAGAGAAAAAACAAAACCAAACAAAACAACTCCCTCTTAGGCCAAGTAATGCCAAGAAATTTTTTCAGAGAAAAAGAACCCTGAGAAGCTGGGCAGCTTTAAGAGGAGACCTACTGCAGACTTTGGCCTCGTAACAAATAGTTTCCACCTGCCTTTGGCTACCATCCATTCCAGAGAGCTTTGGGCCTGTCCACACCACACTTGGATTGCAGAAATCAATCCCAAGCAAAGGGCAGATGGGACCAGCACGCTGAGGCACCACTTTGTGGGTGGGCTGCCTTAGGGCTGAAAAGGGCTGAAAACAGCAAAGCCCTGCCTGTTCAGGGGTCCTGCTGCCTCCCCTGCACTACCATGGCTACTCTGCTGGTGGATCTGCCTGTGCATCTGCAGTGCAGGCAAGCTCCTTGCAATTAAAGACCACAACGTGTATGGGCAAACTCACCTTTGCCTTTCTCGGGGTACTTTGGTGCTACTGTAGTGCCACAACCTTCTAGACTTGTGAGATCAGCTTTTTTCTCCTCCATTTTTTTGGTATTTCTGAGGTGGTTTCGTGAAGGACTGTTTAGAGAGAGGATGAGGACAGTCAATGAGGACAATCAATCCAATCACAGGCTTTTACATACAGATATATAGGCTGAAAACCATTTATTTGTTACTTCCCAGACTGTGCCTTCCAGGACTGAAAAAATCATTGGTGATTGTGCATTTAAAGACCATGAGAACACACAAATGAGAAACACCTTTCCTGACTGACTGCAATCACATGTACTATGGAAGTGGGAGTTACTGGAAAGATGGCTCAGGACAACTTCCACTCACTTGCAGCTAACAGGTTCCTCCTGAATGTACTAGGAATAAAAGGAGAAAGATAAAGGAATAAACTCTGCCTCTCAGTAGCTCTTAAGACAGGAACAAATGAGGGACCTTGCAGGAGATTCCCATCACAACTCCATCTGGGAATGGGATGGAGAAAGACACTCCACAAATATGATGCATCTGGGAAATTCCCCCTGAGCAGTAAGTAGATACATAAAAGATGCAGGGCAGAGAGCCACCAATACATATTTGAGCACACACCATATGGATATGAGCACATGGGCTTATGGACAGGTATACACACACATATGAAAAACCAGGCTGAGTAGCAGAGGACAAAGAGAGGTGTCAGGCAAGGGCAGAACAACAGATGGGAACAGAAGAATATATAGGTTGGTATGGTGAAGGATGCAAAAAAACCCCCAAAGTTTACCCAGAAATTGGGGCACTGGAGGAATTAACACACTGCTTAGGTTAAAAAAAAAAAAAAAAAAAAAAAAAAAAAAAAAAAAAAAAAAAAAAAAAAAAAAAAAAAAGTAAACTGGAGTAAAAGAACAAGAGACAGGAAAGATACTGACGTGAAAAGGACAAAATAGAAGGTAACGTGACATTGGAAAAGAAAGAAAAAGTAAGGGAAAAGAACAATGAAGGAAGAAAAAGGCTACTCCATAAAACTCTTATCTGGACTGTAATGTATATAATCAAGCAGTCACATAATACCATCAGGATTTTGGCTGGTGCACAAAATTACATTTCTGTGGTATTCTCTATCAACTGGCAGAACACATGCCACTGCTGCTCAGTTTAACAGTTATGGAGATGTATAAACTCCAGGTTTTACAGCTTTATAGTAGGAAGAGAATTAATGCAAAACCTTAAAACACAAGGACCAGTGTTAAGGGGTAGGAGCAATGAAGAGCTGCAAATCAGATATATTAGTATATTTACAAGATAGCCAGGCTGATGTGACAACATACTTACCTTGCACAAGATGATGCTGGTAGTGGTAGAGGTAAGCTCTGTGTTTGTTCTAGTGTCCTGTGCTGACTAGCTTCTGTAATGGAGGAAAGAAAAAGAACTATTAAAGTTTATTTGTATCCTACACCAGGAAGATCTACAGGGCAGCATCTGAAGATCAAAGAGAAAACAGATTAAAAAAAATTGAAAAAGAAAGAAGAGAATCTCCAAAGTATTTTACCTCTGCATGCCTGCAGTTGACTTGTCAGTACTTTTCTTATTTCATTTACCCAAGTAGCTTTAACTTCAGGGGTTGGTGCCTACCCAAAAATAAATACAATCAGCCATCAAACACAGAATAATTATTACACAAATAGTTGCATGCTAAAGCATAGCCTCAGAGGAATCATTCAAGAGAGACAGACAAAGCTCCCTCTCCAGTGCTTCCATGAACAGAAACTGGTTGTAGCCACTGGAATGGGCTGAGGCAGAGGCTGTGCATGTGCTGCAGCCAAACCCCATCTCCCAAGGCATCCACTACTCCAGTGACAGCTGTACTAATGGTGTATACAACATTCTCTGTGGACATTGCAAGACATGGTTATTTTTTCCCCGAGAAGACTCTTCCACTGAAATATGATTTAGGTTTTCTTTTTTTTTCCTACATTTCCTCATCACACTCTATTAGTGATATAACAGAGGAAAAAAAACTCCAGATCTTCTTAGGTTTAGACTCCTGCTCCCCTCCCACTTTTTTTTTTTTTTTTTAATGTAGGGCCATGTTATTTACCTGTATAATGTAAACTTCTTCCCTTGCATTATACCAGATTTCAAATTTTTTTGCATCACCTTTGACATTTTCTGTTATTCCAACTGCAGCCATCTGGAAGCAAAGAGAACACAAGTTGACCTACTGCATTGCAATTATGTTAAAAACAGAAGCAGGCAGCTACTGGTATTCTTTGATATCATTTCTGAAAAGGAAAACCTCCTGTGGCTTCTTGCACAAGGTAAAGAAAAGCTAACAATTTGTGATTTCTGCATTGGAGACAAGAGATTTAGTGCTTTGTATCAGCCTGGCTACCTTGGAGGGAAGAAGGGTTTAGGTATATAAGATTGAGACTGCTTTGTAAAACTTTTTAAAAATCGCTTTTAAAATCCAGATCACCAAATCCTTCATGATTTTTACATTACCTCTCCCTGTGTTTTCTGTGTGAATCATGCAACTGCCATTCAGCTGGACAGACAGCAATACAAAATAACACAGACCTGCACCACCAGTCAGGTTTGTCTGAAAGAGTGAAGTTCCCAGTACAATGCTGCAACACAGGTTTGCACAGATTAAACCAGAATGTTGTATTACTACAGGCTGAGCCCTAAGTACCTGGACCATCAGGATTGATCAGTGTCTTACATTTAAGGAGTGTTTGTAGCTATAAGAAGGTGCTTTTTCGTATCCCTCTCCATTTTCTTCTCGCTTTTTACAGAACAGCACTGCTTTCTCATGGAGGAAGAGGTGTCGCTGCATTGGCTTGAAGCGGGCCAAATCCTTCACCTTTGTGTGACCCTTTTTATGATCAGTCCAGACATTGAAGGATCCCTGCATTAAAAGCTTGCCCAGCTCATTCAGGTTTCCCTGGAACAAAAAAAAAAAACAGTGATATTTGTAACTACAGAGATAACATCGGATTAAAATACAGACTCTGAACAGGTCTTTAGAAGCCTGTTGTTGCCAATAATCTCTCATATCAGAGTTTATTTTGGATTTGGAAATGCAATAAAGTCAGTGTTGAATTTTTACGTATAATTTTCACTGACCAACACTGTTCAGGCAGTGACCATTGATTTTACAGTCAAGAGTACCAGTAGCAGAGGCACAGGGAACTATGCATAGAGAGAAGGAAGCACAAGACACGTTTGGTTGTTTGGTTTTCCCCCCACAAACTTTGCTCCAAATCTGCTTATGTATTGTTTTGGTATTTTGATATTTTTTGGAAATTGAAAGTTTTGGGTGTAGTTTTACACAAAGATCAAAAAAACCCCCAACTTAGTTAGACAGACGAAAGTATTAGTCATAGGAGAAAAACTTCAAGAGTATAAAGAGATCCCTTTCCTATTATTTTTATTACACAATTAAGTTTAAAGGCATGTTTTCTAAAACACTTCTCATTATTAGCACATAGTATAGGGCATGCTGTACACATTTCTAAAAAAGAAACGAAAATAAAATTAAAAGTAAGCAAAAATACTGCTACTCACATCATAGCCTGTAATGGCTATCTGGTGCATAGAATCATTAACTGCTTTAAGAATGCCCAGTATAGAAGTTAGTGCTTCCTGAAGATCCTCAGCACCTTCACAGTTCTTACTGTACTTCAGCATTTCCTGAGTGCAAGGGAATGACAACACACTTACTTAGCTTTTGAAACAGTGGCAAGTAAGAATGTTCAAATTTTAACACTGGATTTTAGGCAGGAGTGTTGGAATGAGATGATCTCTAAGGTTCCTTCCAACCCAAATCATTCTATGATTCTGTGATTTTGAAGTTAGCCAAGTAAAGCTTTATGCCATACAATCTAGTTAGCTCAATAGTGGCTGAACTCAGTAGATCTTAATGATTTACTTCTCATTTCTCCTGCTCATTAGGCAAATATATTTTATTCATCTACAGGTTTCGTTCATCTACAGGTTTACATTTGGTATGTAAGAATTTTACAAGACTAACTTTGCAAACATCATTTTCATCACAATTGCAAAAAACCCGAAAACCAAACCAACAATCCTCAAACAAAAGGATAGGATTTTTTAATTTTTTACTTTTTAGAAGTGAACAAACTTAAAAACATAGTCAAATTTAATTTACTCTTTTAATTATAGCAAGGCCTGGCATGCTAGTAACAGATTTACTGCATTGAGTATTGTCTACACATTTAAAAAGGAATCTCTTCTCTAAAGGGATTATTGGTAAAGCAGCATCTTCCAATTTGATACAGATAAAAAACAGCAGCAAGTTCATGTGGAACTCCTCTGACTCCACAGTATGAAAATAAGAATTAACTCATGGACTGTAGGAACTTTATAGTTCTCTCTTTACATAAGACTAAAGTAATTAATTCTTTAAAGAATTTTAGCTCAAGAGTAAATCTGGTTTGAGGTAAATTTTTAAGCTACTGTTAAATACAAGAATTGTAACATGTTTTTGTGAGAAATATTTCTTAGTTCAAACATGGCAAAATGTTATACAATAATTTAAATAATTTTAAGATAGTACATTACTCTTATTTTGCTCTCTCAGTACAGCTTATTTAAGGGAATCACAACAGCATCCTTCATACAAACACCATACAGTGCTCTCTTTCAAATGCATTTCCTAGAGTCCAAGCAAGGCAAATTCCTGCAATATGGCAGGGGTGACTACAACTGAAGTACTTCAGATACTCTATCATCTTTGTTTCAAAGTTTTCTTGGACCTTCTCATTTCCCCTCATCAACTTCTCACCTTCTTTTCAGCCACAATCTAAGGGCAAAAGTAGTTTGCCCTTAGATTACAAGAAATCTCTGTGTAATGTTTGCTTATTAGAAGTTTTTTGACTGAAAGAAAAAAAGAACTGAGCTGAAAAGTGATGGACAGGGATTTGTGTGTTTCCATTTACACATCTAAGTAAAGTTCACTAACTTTTAGGTTTCTCTCCAGCAGAATGATAGAAGCAGAATTTACAAAAAAAAAAAAAAAAAAAAAAAAAAAAAAAAAAAAAAAAAAAAAAAAAAAAAAAAAAAAAAAAAGCACAAAATGTGCTTAGCATTATAGTTTAATAATACTTACCTTTAGCAATAATTGGTATTTGGTTATTCTTTGAACAGGTTTCAGCAAGTATGAGTCCAAACTGAGCTTGTGGTCGAGTTTCCTTTGACATTCCTGCAATCAGTGTTGGATTTCATCAGCACACTAAGCAGTATTTGTGCTATTTGTTCTTGAGAAGATTCAGTAAAAATAAACCAAACAAAAAACCCCCAACCCCAACAAAACCAAAGTCATCAATTATTTTAGGGGTTCAAGTGAGCATACCTGGAAAAATACAGAGTCTGAAAACTGCCTCCACAAACTTTCAGATCGAGGTTTATTTTGACAGTATTTCTCATAAATCTGGAAGTCTTCCATCTGGAATTGGAGAGAAAAGCAAAAAGTCCATTAGCTCTTGTGACTTTAATAGACAAAGTTCATAACAATTTTTTAATTTTCAATAATGCTATGAAAAAATTCACCATCACCAAAAGTTGAATCATTGTTTTTTTGCTTAGGATGCCTCAAGGAATTGCAAAATCACTGATTTTGTAATGGCTACTGATTTGCAAAATAAAACATTCCTGTTAATTTTTGCTTCAGTTGAATGTTAAACACTTTATGAAGAAGCATATATCCCATTTACAAATATATTTCTACTACAATATGAAAAATATCTTTATGAGTGCCGAGCCATGAGACCCACTGTGTAGCTTTTTAAAAAGACTTTGTCCTTTTTCTTTATTTTCATTTCAAAAATGTGATTTTCAGTGAGAGTTGCATAAGGCAAACCAAGCGGTTTGTTTCCCCTGATTACTTCAAAAATTAAATAGCATGACTTCAGCACTTCCTGAAAGCAAAAGGAAATAAAGACTGTTGAAAATGTTGTGGTAACCATGGATATAAAGGAAAGACGAGGTAGGAAATCAGCAGGCACAGAAGTACCTCCATCCCTCAGTTTCAGGAAACAGCATCTCCATGGATGTAGGCAGTAAACAGAAGGGAGAGGGATGGCTCCTCCCAGGAGCTTTAGAGCATCAGTAGGCAGCAACAGCAGGAGTCTTATTTCCATACACACATTCTTATGTAGCCTTTAGTATACTACAGGTGAGACTCATTGTTTAGTACACCCCCAACTAAAAAAGTTTATTTTTGTCGTAGCTTTCTATTTTTGGACCAAAAATGCTTTGGAATTACTCTGTTGAGGTGTACTCTTTAAAGAAAACAGAAAAGAACAAACCAACAATCCAATAAAGAAATCAAACCAAGTAAACCAATCATTTATAGTGATGTGAAACAATGCAGGGCATGACTCCTCTTCATGCTTTCCTGACTGCCACTTTAAAAAAGAAGTTTTCTTTTAATGTGATAGTAGTTTTTTCTAACAAAATCAATTGTGCTGCACAGGGAAAAATATCTAACTCTCAAATAACATCTACATTCTCAACCTGCTACATGCTCAGGACAAACAAAGGGGATGTGGTGGTAACTGCTACATGAGAATCACTCTCACATGTGACAGCCCTGAAGAGGTTTGTGAATGAAGTGACAGCAAAAGGTGACACATACCTGATCCAGAAAGCACCGTCCTACTAGTTCTGGGTATTCTACATAGGTTTCCAGCTCTCTCAAGAATATTCTATGAGAAAGAAAATTTTCTTAGAGCACACATTAAAGAAAGTTGTTATAAAGTCCACAGTCTTGCAATTAGTTTTCTAAACTTTTGGAAACAGAGTTGTAATGCTACAAAACTAAACATAATTCTTCTAGATCATGTACTTTAAAGTATATGATTAATTAAAAATTAAAACAAATATTCTGATCAATTCCTTTTAGCTTACTCTTGCTGCAACTGAAATCAAATACAGGGTTGGAGAAGGAAGAGGGATTTAATTTCCCTTCCTTATGTATTCAGCAGCAGGATTTGTACAGTTTAAAGTGTTTGGGTTGTGCTTCCAAATACTACCAAACACCACACACCAAGCAACCCCAAAACCACCTTCCCAAAACTAAAAATAAACCCACCAAAAAACCGAACTAAAAATATCAGTGACAAAACTCTCATTCTAGTTTTGCCTGAATAGGCAACAACTACTTAGTATGCTTAACTTCTTTTGAAAATCAATTTGCCTTTCCTACAAATTTAAATATTATCCTATGAAGAAATACCTCTCGAGCGGCAAGGACTCAGACTTCAGAGAGGTCACCCAATATATATATTTAATAGATATAAATAAATATGGGTTTATATATCAATTTTATATATTATTTAATACATCTATAGAAATATAAAATTAATCACCCTCAATCAGATGTAAGAGCTGAGAATTTATGGTTTAGAACCATTCACTTTTCATAGCAAAAGTAAATAAAAAAACAACAGATAAAACCTACTTTAATTATCTTGTAACCAGATCCAAATATCTTGCTTCAGAAAGACGACCACAATGTGGAATTCTACTTGTGTACTGCATGTATGCAGTTTCACACAGCTTTGCTCATCTTTTATAGATATTTTGCTTTTCCACTTCTATGAAATACGATATTGACATGCCATATAGACAAGTAGAACTTTGTAAGGATCTTTTAGCAATCTAAGGCAGATTAAAATACAAAGTAAAGATTCTCATCCAGATGCTCTTTTTAGAACTGAATGCAAATCCTCACCTGTTGTGAAAGTGATAAATTTCTTCCATATTCCCAAACAAGATATCTTTCTTATTTTGCAGTTCTGGTGAAATGAGATGAGCCATTAAGGGGTTGTCCATCTCTGCAGCATAACCCTGCAACACAGGAGAGAGGCACAATTATTATTTCTCTCTACCTGCAGTACTTCTCTCTCTAAGAAGGCAGTCTGCCTTCAGCTGACAGACAGACAAGAAAGGGCTCAGTATTAATCATGATGGAAGAATACAAATTCTGTTCTTCCATCACCCCACTCAGACACACACAGAGTCTTTAGAAAGACACTTGAGTAAATCCCTCAATTCTAGATAAGTGAGGATAAAACAAAGTTTGCAATAATTTTCACCAAGTAAAGGCTCTACATATGTATACTGTTTACAAATTATAGCTCATACTCTTTTTGCTAAGACTTCAAACATCTGAATTTAGAGCCACAATTCCAGTACACACACAGACCTTCATGCCTGTCTTAGCCATTGTTATGAAGGAATAATGTAGTTATTTCTGCAGGTAACAGAAACCATGAAGCTAAAAATTCTGTTTAAGGCACTTCCATTTGCTTTGGTACCAAAAGAAAAGGAATAATTTTAGATTCCCACATCTTCCATTTGTCATATAAGCCCACTTTCTCTAGTCTGTCTATCTGGCACAGAAAAGGACACAAGTGGCTTTAGCCCAGGACTGTTCTCCTCTGGCCCTGAGGTCACTAATCTGCATTCTCTCAAAACACTAAAAAAACCCTAATCAAACAAAACACTCCTAACAAATCAACCAGAAAAAATGGCACGAATTTTCTAGCACCTGCATTGTAAGCAGATTTCTTAATATAAGCAGATTTCTTACCATACACAAATTGAATTAAGATGATCCTATCTTCTTTAGATTTGGATTAGATCTTTCTCTTTTGTCTGTTTTTGTCTATTTTTGTTTGTTTGATTTTAAATATTTTTTTAAACACAAGGTGATCCTTGCATTGTCACACTGATTATAATAAATCACACCAAATTATAACAAATTAAATAACTAAATAGAATAATAATAACTAATAACTAAAAGAAAAGATATGAAAGATATGCAAAAGTGCACCTACGATTAAGATTTTCAATTTTGACATGTGGTCCAAACTACAAAAAGTGGAAGAACTAGCTGGTAAAGTCAGCTAACCTGAGGAATTCAAGCATTTGGATAGGACATAATTACTTTTTTTTAAAAAGAACATAGAATCAGCCCTTTTAAATACCTTTGGGTATTTTTTCCTCAAACACCACAAACAAAACAAAACACTAAAACCCCAGTGGTATAGGCCAAGGTGATGGAACTTAAATAGCTCAAATAGCTAAATATTGATTCCTCTCTCATATTTCTCCTGCCTCAAATAGGAAAATCCAGAGTCTGAAAGAGAGAAAGTGGAATAAATAAATTAAGAAAAATTGTACAGCCTTAAAAATTTTTAAAATAATTTAGATAAAATAGAGGTTGTTTTTTTTTTTAACAGGAAAAGAGCTACTGCAGCCACCATGCAGTATAGATGAAGAGCTGCACCAAGTGAATGATTTCCACTTTAAGTCAAGATGATATCAAACATAGCAGCACAGCCAGCACTGGCAAAAAATAAGGAGTATTGAATTTAGCTGATGTCAAAGGAAGCCTGACAGAGTTCATTACTTGTGAATTTTGAAGGAAAAAAAGTGTGAAATACATACAATACATGTATGTACATCAACACTGACAAAAAGTTTTTGTCTTTTTTTCACTTTAGGCTGATATATGTTTAAAATTTACTATAAAGACCTTCATGTTTTACTACCTATGCAGTAGTTGTGTTTTAAGAAAAGAGAAGGAAAGCTACTTAATGCAGCCACATAGATTTTTAATCTTACTTAGATTATTTAATCTTTAAAAATGTTTAAGGCCTTACTTCATCTTTCATTTGAAAGCTGTTCTAAAACCACCCAAGTAAGTGGAAGAAAGGGTAAAATTCAAGATCTAAAAAATAGACTAGATCAGTATTCTCCCAGTAAAGGTTACTTAATTTCATGCACTAAAGTGATCATGGTTATTAATGAAAAAAGAATTATTGATCTTGGATAAAGTGTAGCAGTTTCCACATAATCAGTCTTGGGAAACTACCTTGCTTTTTTCCTATCAGAATCCTTGGCAGACAGAAAATGCATGGCAAACAAATAGGACATAATTAGAGTAGACACTCTCTCTACAAAGGAGTACCAGCTTATTTTACGTGAAAAATTGAAAAGTTAATAGAATAGGAGAAACAAAGGGAATGGGAGAACAGCCAGAACTAGGGACTAATAACTGGAATTACTCAAAAGCTGGAAGACTGCCACTCAAACATACCTCAGCAAGTATCTGATCCAGAATTACTGCTGGTACTCCCAATCACCCAAGTTCAAGCTAGAGGGATACCAAACTGCAAGGAGGCACAGAGAGGTGTGCCTGGCACAAGTTCTGGAGTGTCCATCACAGTGGCACAAAACCAAGACACCTGGCCAAGCAAGACAGGAATTGCACCGCACTCTATGGAAAATAAGAGTAATACCACAGGAATAGAAAGATGCTCCAGGAGCAGCAGAAAGGACCAAAAATCCTCCAACTAGTCAAGGCTTGATTTTATGAATAGACCTGTACAGATGCATTGCATACAAAAGCAGAGAATAAAGTGATCTTTAAGGCCCACTCCAAACTGACTTGGGTTAATTATCACATGTCAGATGTGACCATACCACTGTACTAGCACTTGGACTGAATAAAGGATCTAAGTGCTGTGGGAAGCTCAGCACGAACTAGCAAAACCAAGACCAGAGTCCAAATCCCTTATACACTACTCTTACTTGAAGGTATATACTCAGAAATTATCAGTCCTGGTCCATAACTTTAGACAGTTCCTATTTAGGAGCTTAACATTGATATGGACACCAAGAATATCCACTTGTTTCAACTCTAGTTCATCCTGATCAAATTATTCAGCCATAGTTATCTGCAACTTCATCATTCCCTGCAATCAAACTGGATTACAGGAAAATGACACATCCATAGCTGAAGACTTAAACTTCAGGAAAAGAAAGAATTCTGCAGTGTATTTCTACAAGCAACTCAGCAGTGCTGCAATAATGCCTCCACAAGTGTGGAGCAAAGGGAGCACCTTTGCTTCCTTGATCATTTCAAATGAGGATTTTATTACAAGGCATTCTGTTCCCACAGCTGTACCCAAGACTTGTGGAAGATCACTTAAAGCTATGCAAAGAAAGATGTAAGAAACAACTTTTCTCCTCTGACACAGTAGTCTCTTGATGCAGATTCACATTCTTGTGTGACTCATGACCTTCCTGGAACCAACCCCAGACTCTGGAAAGAACTTTTGCAGGAATTAATGATCACTACAAATCTCACTATGATTCCACCTAAATACTAAGGCACATCTTATTTTCTGCTCAATTTATGTTTTCTAATACAAAATCCTAGTTGTATGACTATTTCTAGAAAAAAATGACATATTTCTGCCTCTGTCAAAATATGATCAGAAAGGAAAAATATAATGACCACATTGCTTGACAGAACAAATAGAGGCTTTATGCTGGTAAGGAAAACATAACAGCATCCATGAAATGCAGGAGATTCACTAACATCCACAGTGAAACTTAGTCTTTACCTCAAGAACACAGAGAAGCTCCTCCACATATGCTCGTTCAGTCTCAATAAGTTCATTCATTACATGCCTGTGGACAAAGATTGATAATTAAGGTGGGCCTATTCACTTATGTAAAGTAATGAGACAACATTAATTTTGTCTGTGCTTCTTCTTTACTTCAGACAACAAAAGAACAATTTCCAGGTAATAGAAAATGTGATGTTCCATGGATATTCCTGTCATTATCCTTAGTGAGAGATACGTGTTTTTAAAACATTTTAAAATTTTTGAAAATGTGTTTGAACAAGAAAACATAAAATCTGGCAGTTTCAGTGCTGTAGTAACTGAACTGAAGCAGTAAATTGTTTTATCATTGTATGTACAAGGTCTGGCTATACTGTGTTTGCAACTACTACAGGAGCTGGAGTTGGAGCTGCATAGGATTATCAAATACAGACTTAAAGCTACACTGATAATTTTAAATTAGAGACATTTAAGGCACACTTTAAATATCTCAATGATGCTTTAAGTTTAATTTCCGTAATGATCAAGCATTGAATCGTACTTCTACCCAAACTCATTCCCTTGTGATTTTGTGTGATGTAACAGAAGGTTGTACCAGTAAATGACCATATAAGTAGGCAGTTTACAAGTAAAAATGCAAGGTCTGCTCTGTGCAGTGCAGGTGGTACTATGTAATTTCTTTAACATATGTTATGCTCCTCAGTTTTTATAGAAGTCATTTTTTGGTAACATATATCAAAACAGGGACTAAAAAGAGTCCAATAAAAAGACAAAATCGCAAAGCATGGAGACCGAAACCTTCAATAGATTTACAGGGGGTTTATTACTCAAAACTGTATCATCTCTGAAATGGAAATATGTAGTTGTCCTGCTGTAGCATCACCTCATTGGAGCAGAGGTAGACTTTGGTACTACCCAAACTCTAAATAATGCTGCAGACAGACTGAAATGTCTTCCTCTGTACACAGAGCACAGCCAGTGCATTCCAAAAAGCACTGAGGGTTATTTCAGAGAAATATACTTGTTTTATCAAATCCTTAGCCAAACTCAGGCTTTGCTGGAACCAAATCAGAGAAAACCCACACTTTTTGCTTATCAAAATACACTTACTGTCGTAACACTGCGAGGTTTTCTTCATCATCCATTGTAGATCCTCCTCTGCTTTGATGGAGTTCAGTCATTTCACTCTAAAGAAGGAAGCAAACAATTAAAAATAATCATGAAACATCATAGATGCAGAAAAAACACTTTACTATACAGAGCTTTGTGCTCAGCACTTTTCAGTGGAAAGACTGTACTCCACTAAAAATGAAGGCAGTTTGTAAGAACCCTGTGAAAAAAATCAGGTCACCCTGAAGGTCTTGAAACAGACAGGATTTGGATGTGGAAAGCTCTCCATCAAAAGCCAGTTTAGAAAAGATGGTGGTTCAAAGCCTCTTTTTAAGAAGACATCAGAGCACCAGCGTAATTTTGTAGGCAACACTGGCCTTAGTCTGTTTTCCAAGATAAAAATACGGTACTGTGCTAACTTTCTGGTTACTTCTTAACCTGACACAGAAATTCACTCTTAAAACTTACCGTAATGCCTAAACCTAACTATGGCTTGCTGAAAAAAGAGAAGGGGTCTGCTTTGAAGTCCTCCTTCAACTACCCTGTTTCTCTCCAAATGTTGTCCATCCTGGTCATGTGGTCCTGCCTTCCTTGTCTTTTCTGAGTCTTCGCTGAGTTGATTCAACTCTAACCCAGTGAGAAATTACTTGTTTCTGTTGCTGCTGTCAGGATACTTCCCTTCCTGCAGGCAGGGCAGGAAAGCCATCCTCACTTGGGAATGGCAACCCACTAGGTCAGGTGAAGCTGTCTTGGAGCCAATGACAACTACTTCTTCACTGTCAACAGTTTTAAGAGTAGCCAATTACTACTGGCAAATAAAAAATATTTCCTGTTCACAGACTTGGTATTTTGCTGCCCCTAACATTTTTCCTAATATTGGCAACTATTTACTTTACCCTCCTCATAACCAGCCCAGCAACAAAGCAGCCCCTATTTAAACCACATGACTGTTTCACCGGCGTTACTTCAACTGGGACGATGCCATCACTTTTTCAGTAGAATTCCCTCATACTTATTGAGAGGTCCTGAATATTCTGCTGTACTATGACTCCTTCAAGTAGTACACGTGTGAAACATGCAAAGTGGAAAAAATACCTTTCCTTTTCTGTAGTTTACCCTCCGAAGCGCGCTGCTTTCTGAGCTGGACACGTTTTCTCTTTGAAGACCTACACATGTCAACCAGAATCAAACAGAAGTTAGAATTGGATCAGATCTGACACACACGTTCATGCAACCACAAATTACGGCCCAAAGTTTCTTTAAGTTTCTCAGCATAGCACAAAAAAACTAAAGGCTAATACAGTTACTTACCTGGGGAGGTACAAGGAGATTTTACAAATGCTTCAGGTCTTGGAGCAACTGGCTGAACAGGACGTGTCTGCTTAGCTGCCAGCTTCTTAAGACTTACTTGCCGCTTTTGAAACATTTCTTCCATACTTTCTTGCTTCTGGAAAACCTTTTGCACATGCTCCTACAATTGCCATGTAAATAAAAAAACAACTTGGATTAAAAAAAAAATTAAATAGTTTATTATAATTTTTAAATTCCTGTCAGAGACCTATCAACAAGCTACATTGACATTTAAAGCATCTGCAGCATACTGATTTGAAATTGCAAGTACTTTTATACCACATATAGAAATATTACACTAACTCTTCACTCTTAACAAGGTATAATTTACTGTGATTTAGTACATTTAAAAATTGGAACAACACTGCAAAAATATTTTGTGTGCTTACTATAGAGAAATCTGTGATTCAAGTTTCAATTTTAAAAAAATAATTTTTTTCATGTCCAAGGGTTCTGTTACATGAAGAGATCAATCACGAAGAAAAGGAATATTGGCGAAATATCCAAGAAATGGCGAATCTGAAACCACTACAATTCTCAAGTTCTAAAAAATAATAACAAAAAAGTAGCACATTTTTGCTACATAAAACAAAAATTATTTCAAATACTTGCTTGGGAGAATTTTTTTAAAAGCAATTTTACTGTCTGAAAAATTTGAGTAGTTATGAGATGTCTCTGAAGCCCTTGACGCTTATCCAAAGATACGATGAGGCAGAGAAATGTATTGGCTTTCCAGTTCACAGGTATAACTCCTACTGCTGATTATTCAGCTTTATCACTGGCAGTACGAGAGAGCAATTCTAAAATGAACAAATGGACACACAGATACACATAAACATCTTCTGGTACCTTTAGATCTTCACTGAGGATATGTGCATACTCTCTGTAAATTTTATTCAACTCCTTGATTTTATTGCCAGCACCAGTATCCAGGAATTTTTCAATCTCCTGTAATGCTGATTCTGCACCATCCTGAGACTGACACTTATCTACTGGCTGGGAAGCCAGCAGGTAAATTCCTTCATCACACCACTTCATAGACTGGAAACAGAGAAGAACAGGCTCAGAATGCACCAATGTCAGCATCACACACGAAGAGTCTACAACACCTCAACCTTGTCATGAATTCAGCTATTTAAAGAGAAAACTTCCAGCATGGTGAGATAATGTTATCTACCATTATGACAGTTGTTCAACTGAGGCTTTGGGAAACAACTGTTGCACACTAAATTTACCTTCTCTAGTAAGTCATGCAGTTCCAGAGATTTGTTAAGAAGATTTCTCCTCCGTTCTGTCTCAGTAGTCAAGGCATCACAGAGATGATGAAGTTCACTGCATTTTGGAATAATGGAGTCCACAGCATAATGATTGCTTTGAATAAAAGCATCACGCTCTGATGCCAACATCCTGGCTTTTGCTACAGCTTCCTAAGAAAACAAACACTGATTAAAGTACATCTTTCCTTGGATCAAAATCAATGAAAAAAATTAAAAATTGTTTTTACGCAGTGAAATACACATATTGATAAAGAATACATCTTTAGTTAATATCTGCCTTGCTTAATAAATCAAAGTGATTTCCTGTCTTTCCAGATGCCCAAGAACTTTCATGTACCAGAGTACCTCAGAAATAACAGTGAGTTTAATCACAGTCCTCCTTGTGAAGGAACCAGTGTTGTCTTTCTATACCTTATTCTGCAGGGTCTCTGTGTGTATGAGTGCAACTTAGGGTACAGCAACCATCTCAACTCAAATTAAAAAATATCTATCTCAGCCTTAAGAGCAACAACCTCATTTAGAGAGCAATTTGTTTCATCGTGAAGCACAGACCAGAAAAATGTTCCCTTTCTGTATTAGGTGTATGTTTCTGTTGGCCATCTTTATTGTACATTCAATACACAGCTTTCTTATTTCTAAGATCTATTGAAAGACATGGCTTTAATAGGAATGGAAGTGGCCCCTTGATCAGTAAATGCAAAACTTGGCTATGTAGACACTTCATGCAATTCTTACATGAAGGAATGACACTTTGTGTCTGGTCAGTCTGCTGTTTATTGAGGGACATCCAAGAATTACTCTGCTCCAATGGTTAAAGACTTTATTTCAGATTCCCTCTGTACATTACCTGAGACGTGGATTCTGCCTGTTGTCAGCTTAAGCTGACACACTCGACAACCAAACCCCATTCCCCTCTGCATGTGCATTGTCATAGTGGAAATTAAAGAGACTTGCAGAATTCTTACATGTGACTTTTCTTCAAAGTTGGCAAGATCTTTCAAAATATGCTCCACATGTGCACGGCTGTTTCCCACATCTGTGAAAGCAGACAGTCTCTCAGACACAATATCCAAAGCTGCTTTGACCTGAAATGAGACACAGGAATGTATGAATGAAGAGAGCTCCACCTCTCTGGAGACTCGATAGACACTATCTGCAGTCAGGGGACTCACATTATGTGGTTGCTGGGGCACAGAGACAAAGCACCTTTTTTTGTCAGCCTACCTTTCCCCTGCCCCCCAGTTCAAAATGAAAACAAACACTAAGAAAAGGCAGTGAAGTAATCCTGTTTCCTGGTACTGAAAAAGATGCAAGAAAACTAATGCTAAGGAAAGATTTATTATCTTGCTTTTACCAGGTGACAAGGACACAAAGCAAACATGAGGGAGAGGTGCCCACTCCAGCAACTGTTTTAGAGACAGACAAATGCTTGCAGGAGGGTTTCTGAGTGTTGCTCTTGTGGGACACAGGGGCTGTGCTCCAAGACCAGCTACACCAGAATAAAGGGTCTGTAGGTGCCATTAAGCACGTGAGTTAAAAACATGAGATCAGAAACTGGCTGTGAAAATTGTAGTTCAGCCTCCACCCAGCTTCTAGTACTATGGTTGCAACTTCCCACCCACAGTGTTGGAGACAGTTTTCATAAAATTTCAGCCAGAATGTTTAGTTGAGACTTGGTTCCATAAAAGGACCTATTGGCAAGATGAAAGTGTTGCAGAAGCA
This sequence comes from Brachypodius melanocephalos, assembly GCA_013398615.1. Taxonomy (NCBI): domain Eukaryota; kingdom Metazoa; phylum Chordata; class Aves; order Passeriformes; family Pycnonotidae; genus Brachypodius; species Brachypodius melanocephalos. The sequence continues at coordinate 58,647,497 of VZSR01003803.1, forward strand.
TTTTATGCTGCTGTGGTACAGAACAGATTTCAAAGGAGTTTTTGAATGCTTATACACTGCTAGGTTCATGGAAAAAAATCCTAAGCCTGCAGAAAAGAAAATGTTATGTCTCTATAGGCAAGAATTCAAACTAGTAAAGATAGCAGTGTGTCAAGTAAGGGCAAGTACAAGAAAAAGGTTGGGGAAAGCTTTCAAGTACACACAAGAACTGTAAAACGAGGAGCAGGAAGCATTTTCTAATAATTTCTGTATTACCAAACATTGACTGCCACCAAGAAGTTCTCACCTCTCTGAAATCGTGTTCAAAATTCCGAAGGCGCAGACACTGCTCTAGTTTTTGCTGGTGCTTAATCCAAAACTCATCAAAGGCTGTCTCTGTTTCATGTAATTGAGCCAGTAGCCTTTAAAAATCAAAACAAAATATATTAAAAAAACCTCTAAGAATGATAGGTGCAATCTTCAAGGGACAATGCAATTCTGCACAGTAAATAAAAAGTCTCCCCCACAAAGCAGTATTTTTCAGGACATAAAGTAATAAACGGGATACAGGAAACATTTTTTGTGTCGCGCAGTATCATTTCCTACAATAACATCGATGTAAAAAACTGAAACTCAACACAAATATTAAGTTCTGAAAAACTTAAGTGTTTATTTTAAACACCTTCTCAGCTTTGGCCTGGGGTCATGGGGAGCTGGGGCTAATATGCATAAATAAGATATGTAAATGTATGTGGGTTAAGACTCAGAGGAACCTAAGCCTTAGGTTATCAGGAAAAATTAAGGTAAAATTTGTACTGCTGTGACCAGCCAGCTGCCCTTACATTTCATTTCTTGGAGCAAAGCTCATGATAAATCTGAAGGCCATTGCTCCCTTCCTTCCAAGCAAGTTATTAATTAAATATCACAGGCAAGTGTACAGCTGTACTGTGATGAGGAAAACCTTCTTTGATTATAATTCTGGCAAATAACTTAAAACTTTCACTTCTTGACTTACCTTCTATTACTGCATTTGACTGTATGATATCCCATGGACTTTATATAGTGCACTTTGCTATACTGACTACATCCACAGAAGGCTACACATCTGAATTTTAATGAACTTCTATCTTTAACAGTACAGAAATGAACTCTGAATTTACAAATTAAAACTGAAAAGAAAAGGCAGTGACACACACACACACAGAGTTTGTTCCAACTTCCATCAGATATTGTATTGAATAGGAATCTTATGGATAAATTAGCAACCCCCACCCTGACTGTCCTTGGATAGCAGATAGCAACAGTGACCAAAAAAAGTGACTTCTGCCAAGCTTTGTGGGCTGGAATGGACAGTTGGCCTGAGTGTAACAGAAACACAGAATGACAGACAAAAAAAGAATGCAGAACACTGCCTGGGGGAAATGAGCTATGCTTTCATAGCTTTGTGAAAATTTACATCTGTGCTACAGTGATATAATGTCTTCAAACCTGCCAGGAATGTGAGGGGGGTGTGTATGTGGCAGGCAGGGACCAAAGGAAAATAATACCTGTCACTTGGATGCCCAAAGAAACCACAGAGGAAATAGGTGCATAAATACTTCAAGAGTAGTGTACTCCCTAGCAGCCCTTTAAAGGCTACTAAGAACATTGATAAGTTATCAGGTTTAGAAGAAAAAAACCCTCCCACTCCAAAGGCACCTAACAGAAATGGACAAATCTACTGAAAAGAAGGGATTTATCACTTCAGTCTTCCCGTCATGCCTTCTGTACAGCAGCAAAAATTCTTGGATTGTACTTTAGTTTCTAAACAAAGCATTGATATTCTTTAAAATAAGGAAAAGATACTCCAGTATACAGTCCAAATGTGACAAAAATTAAAAGAAGACCAGTGTTGTGTGGTATCAGAATTCCAACTCCGTTTCCCTGTAGTCAGGTGACACTGCAGTGGGCATCAAGGGGTTACTTTGTTCAGGACAGATTTGACAACAGATGAGTTGTTTCTGAAATGTTCTGTTATGTTCACATTGCAATGTTTGCCTATTTGCAAAGCATAAATATGGAATTAAATAAAGAAGCTGGGGAGGGCTTGAAAAAGCAGGAAAGCAGCATATTTAGTATTTCACATCACTCACCTTTCTACTGTTGTTTGATTGTCTAGCTGATCTTGATTCAGTTTGTATTCAGGATTCTCTGTAACTGGTTTTGTAATACTTCCAAGGATATCATCTCCCTGTTCTACTGCTACTCTGATATCCTCCTATAAAACAAAACAGAATGAAACAAAATGAAACAAAACCAAACCAAACCCCCACATGCCGTAGTGGCATGTTGTTGTTTTTTTAAGCAGAATTCACAAGGCACTAAACTGAAAGAAGGATTTCAATAGCATTCGAGCAAGCAGAGTTTTATTAAAAGCAGTGGCTGACAACAGACAGTAAATGATAAATGTCAGCTTCTTCCACGTTTACCATCTTAAGACCCCAGTGTAACTGCGTTGAATTTTCATGGTAGACAGCCTTCTAGTGTCGCTTTAGGCTACAAATATCTCAAAAATTTTAGATGCACAGCTCTGAAACCGCCAAATAGCTTTCATTTAACTCTTTTTGAAAGAACATTTGTTCATGCTTCAAAAGGCCATATATTTTAATATGCATGAAAATACAATCAAATTTCCTGTTGCAAACAAAACTACAAATTAAACACATCACCACTCACAAAGAAATTACTGTTTCGCTTACAATCCATTATGCATTTGTACATACATAAACTTAGTTTCAAGAAATGCCATTTTTCAATGCAAAATGGATTTTTAACATCAAAAAACATCAAGTTCAAAAAGATATTGATGGTTCATATTACTACTGCCTGTTAGCATTGCCCATATTTTCCATTAATATTGCTAGCTATAAATTAAAAGACAGCTTAACTAGAAGACAGCATCTCTACAGAAATTACATACCTTCATTTTGTCCTTCTTTTCTGTGTGTGTTGCAAGAAGGGAGCTGGTTGATTGCACATCATTTGGTAGTTCTGTTTCAGCCAGCTCAGTCCCAAAGGACTGAAGAATCTGAGCTGTTTGTTTAACCTTTTGGGCGAAACCTTCTATAGCCTTTTGGAATAAAAAGCATTAAAGATGTTTCGTGTTCATCACACACATATGTACAAACAAACACAAGCACACAAAATATAACTCTCAAAACAAACCCAAACAGATGAATTACAAGACTGAAAAATGGCCAAAGCAGAATTTTGCAAGCAACAGATACCGTCACCATTAATTCCTTAATTGTATATTTTTCTTAGTCTTGTATCAGGCGTATCTTCTTCATATTTTTATAATCTGGAGTTATTTTACAACTTGAGCTTTTTCTTTCTTGTAGCAAAACCAATAAACCTCAACACAATAACACAGTGTCGTTCTTTTGCTCCAAGTGTTCAGAAAACCACTCCCAAGTTATTACTCATATTATTTCTCTAAGATGACTAAGTACCATTGGGAACATCTTCTCACACTGAGCAAGTCAACTTGCATCACTTGGAATCTGTTTTATAAATGACAGGGTATAAAACAGAAGGGTTCATTAAGCTGGAAAGTTAAAACAAAACCTAAGACTTACAGTACGACGGGACAGCCATCTGTTGTGGCAGTAATCCAGGGTGCCACCAAGATCTTCTGTTAATTGTGTCTTATCAATGTAACCCTGCAGTTCTGACACTGAGCCCAGCATTATGATCTGCAGCAGGACAGGAAAAAAGCGAACGTGATCAGTGGTGACGAGTCCCTTGTTAAGGATTCTAAGCCCCATCCTTCAGACACTGACAGAGAAGATGCACTTTAATATAAAAGTGAGAGATGGAACTGTTTCCTGTGGGTATAGAAAAACAAAGTTAACAGTTCTTTCGGTTGAAGGTGATGTAAATGTAAATGACTGAATACGAGCATAGGCACCAGGCATATTAAAAAAAAAAGCTTATGGATTGTACAGAATAACACTACCAGATTCTTTATCTTCATAAACCACACTTTGCTATTTTCTAAAAGCAACATTCATTTCTTGTTCATTTTTCCTTGTTATCCTGTGTCTGCAGGACAGAACGATATTGTCTATATAAATTTGTCACGTAAGGAGCGGTTCCCCAAAATAAATGAAAGATGGGGGAAAATTTTCTTAAAGACTATCTTTCCTCCTCGAAATTTACATCTGATAAGTATAATAACATTTATATCATCAGCTCATACAGTTTTAAATTTTATTTTAAAATATAAATGCTGTACACTTGCAAACAAAAGTACAACCCGTGTGTTTACTGGCAATATAACTACAGGCATCCATTGTATGTTTGCTCAAGTGACAGAAACCATAGTGTTTGTCCATGGGAAACGCATCTGCTTCAAAATTCACATACTCTTTCAAGAAAAAGCCATCATGAATTAGCTAAAATTGCTAGAACTGCCTCTAAGCATGGCTTTTTGTTGGGCTTTCTTTGGTCCTCACTGGCTACCTTAAGTACTTTTACAGATTCCTGGTAGTAAAGTGAAAACAGGATTTTACTTACAGGTACTTTCATTTTAAGCTCATCTTTGTTGAATCTGAAAGCAATGTCTGAGAGAGCTCGATGAAAAAATCCTGTGGGGCGCAGAACGAGGACTAATTGCAGGTTTCCTGGGAAAGATGCCTGCAAAGCAAGTTCAGCCTGTTATTTTCTGTATCTCAGCTCCAGAAAATATTTTTGAACGAGGAGAAGCCCCTGATAAACCACAAACTAACTGTATCAAAGGCCTCCCATAATGGGGTGACCAATCATATTGTTGCATAGCTAGTACAAAGAGCTTCATTCAAAAGACATTTACTTGTCTTTGGGAACAGGGATCTATTCTCTTGGAAACCCTTTTCCAGGGCTGGTTTGTAATGCTCTTCAGCTAAGATTACAACCTACCCAAAGAGGCTAATGAACAAACAGCAGTGGTTTAGTATTTTTTAAACAGCAAGACTTTTATGGTTATTTCTTCTTCTCTTTAATAGAAGAGAAAGAAACCTCCACTATTGTGTGAAAACCTAACAACAAATTTCTAATTTCTGCATATGCTACCTCGCCAGTTGCCTACACAAGTTTTAGCCACAGAGGATGAATGTCTCAGTCAGTAACTTAGAAATTTTAATTTGGCTGGCAAAAATAAAAATCTAGCATAAAAATTCTCAATTCTGTTTTTTCTCATCAACTTCCAACTAGCAATCTGATGGATCTTTCCCAGTTCTACAACAGGTAGAGGGAAAGCAGAAGATAGAAGAAACAAACAAAAAAATAGCATCAAAATATTAAAAATCAACCTCTGGTGTGGCAATATTTGCATATTTGGCATTTAGCCACTCTTGGAAACATTCTCCTCTATTCAGTATTTCCACTGTAGGGAGGCAGTGAAATTCACTGAAGAAATGATCATTATAATGATTAAGTATGCAATTTTCTTCATTATACTGTTGGAAATTATTTCACTTTGCTAGCTAACTGGTGTACCAGAGGGAAGGGAAAAAAGCCCCAGAAAAGCCCCACTGACTGAAGGAGCTGTTATGCTATGTTCTGTTCCAAGCCTACTGGAACAGTTAGTATCTGGAAGGCTGAAGAGTGATTTAATAATCATTTTGAGGTTTCCAAGGGTTCCAGGTACTTAGCATTAGAAATTAAGAACTTTTAAAGGGAAAAGTAGTTTAACAGTTTTCTGGAAAACTTCACAGATTCATTGTGGTTCCCCAGATATTCAGTGTACAACCAAGATTTCAATTTGACTAAAGAACCTTATGGGCTTGAGCTGCCTGTGCTTCAGTGATGTCCAAATTTTCTAGAAAGTACAGTAGTTAAGTTCCAAAGGAGTGTGAGGGCTGGGAATAAAATCCAGGTAATTCTGAGTGCCCTCACTAGCTCCTCAGCCTTGCAATATAAAATTCACTAAAAAAGTACACTGTTCACTAAAACTAGTACTAAAACTAACCTGTGAAGTTACTAACCCATAGTTATCAGAGGAAAAGCCTTTCTTAGATAGTTTCTGACTGTATTCAGAAGAAAAAGAAAAGATTATGCTTTCCTTACTATTTTTTCTGAACTACCACACAAAGCAAACCCATAAATTTATTTAAGAGATATGAAAACAACAGACAAAAATATTATTTAATTAAATCTCCTGGATAAGTCTTTTAGAATGACAGTTGTATTTACTTCTCTCATTCAACAGACATGTCAATTTATTTTGTGCCTGTAACAGCAGTCTTCAGTCCAACTGAGCAGCTACTTTTTATCTTTAACTTCCAAAATGCAAAGTCTATTCAGTGGCAATGCAAATATTTCAGGATAAAAGTGATAAAAGAGGTACCTTTTAGGTAACACATTTTGAAAAAAATAAGGTGCCTCCTTGTGAGACATCCATCCCACCCATCATGTCCTGACCCACTCTCTATGGCAGCAAATATCTGCAACCCATTTAGCCTTCCTAGCACTGGGAAATGCCCTGGACAGGGTGCTAGATAATCTCATCGAGGCTCCCTTTCCCCACAAAAGGCTGGGCCAGATGGTCTTTTCAGGTCGCTCCCAATCTAATCTGTGATTTTATGACATTTAGGCTATTACTGAAGCAAACAGCAGTACCCGAATGCAATCTAATAGTAAATTTTTCTGTGTATTAGTTCTTATGAAATAGCATTTAATGCCATGATGAAACGAAGGATGGTGTTCAATTCAATGAAAACAGAGAGCGCGCATTACAATTATTTTCTATCTTAATGTGTCAACCCAAAATGATGCTGTTAAAAAGTCAATCCAGTCTTGTATCACTTGAATTCCTGTTCAAAATCTGTCAGAAATCTCCCTTCTCTCTGAATAAAAGCTCAAAATCTAGATTACTTTGACTTTGTCTACAGTATAAACTTGTCTCCACTAGTCTGTCTCCATTTGGTTTTGATTTTTATTCTTCAAAAAAACCCCATGTCCTAAAAAATTATGCCTCCTTCCCTTGTTGTGTTTAGGAGTCAAATCTGCAAATTGATTTTTGTGAAACAAGAAAGGGAAGTTGTGCTGGAGTAAACAATGTTGGACTTGTGCCAGCTATTGCAGTTTATCAAAGGTTGTATCTGCACTGCCAAAATACTATCATTTTTCCTAACAATTTTTTGCTAAAGCCCTGGTGACTTGCAGAGACAATACTATGATGTAAGAGATACTCCGTAGCTGCCTGTGAACTTCATTGACCAGTCAACTTCACCCTGAACGCTGGAACAAAACAAAAATTCTCTGTTCCAGTCCAGCAGCACTTTTGTTTGAAGCCATTGTATGCTAACCAGACAACAAACAATGGCTTCTCAATAATGCTTTTCTAAATACTAAGCACCAAAAAATATTCATGTTATGTTTAGCAGTGCTATCAAATAAAGTGCCTTCAAGGACTGTTTCACTGAAATCAATGAACCTTACTCAGATTTGTTGAAGGGTCTGTATGTTTAAAAACTAGGTTGGGTTTTTTTCCCCCAAAGTGTCTTTCTTTGCTAGATTAATTAACATTAACAGTTCCCCCAACATCTTGTCTCAAATATTGAATTTATCCAATTTAATGCCAATGCAAAAGAGACTAGAGGTCATGTTTTCTGTATTCTCTTCAAAAATTAGGAGAGCCCAGCCCATATATTCATTCATCTCACTTGTACTTGTTTGATACTTCATGACAGTCAAGGCATTAAGTTTCTATCTGCTCATCTGCTTTGCCCTCTCATCCAGTCAGGTCAGTGCCAATTCCAGAGAGAAAAAGATGTAGATGTGCACATTGTTATCAGCTTTAAATTAAATCTGACCAAACCAGGAATTTGTATACAGCACAGCCCCAGGATCAAAGTGCTCCAATACACTGAGATCTTTGTTGCACTACAAGTGTCCTGCACCTAGAATACAGGGAAGAACTTTTTCTGGCTGGACAAAATAAGAAACAATTATAAATTCTCCAGAAAACCAGTTAATAATTTCTCAGGAGCAGGTTAACCTGCCTGCTTTGAGGCATCTGCTTCTCAGGGATGGGGAGCCTTTCACTGCATGCCTCAGGTTTCTGGAAAAGGGAAAATGTATAGACTGAACCCAGCTGAGTTCTGGACAAAATGTAAAATCAAATTACCACAGAATTACAGAATGGATTGGAAAGGATCTTAAAGATCACCTATTTCTAACCCCCCCACACCCAGGGCAGGAACACCTTCCACTTGACCAGGTTGCTCAGGTCCTCATCCAACCTCACCTCGAACACTTCCAGGATTAAGGCATCCACGACTTCTCTGGGCAGCCTGTTCCAGTGCCTTACTACCCTTACAGTAAAGAATTTCTTCCTAACATATAATGTAAACCTCTCCTCATTCAGTTTAAAGCACCTCCCCCTTGTCCTATCACTATCTGACTGTGTAAAGTCACTCTCCCTCTACTTTATAAGTCCCATTTAAATACCAAAAGGCTGCAGTGAGGTCTGGCCCAGTGCCTTCTCTTCTGAACAACCTCAGTTCTCCCAGCCTGTTCTCATAGGAGAGATGCTCCAGACCTCTGATCACCTCTGTGGTCTCCTCTGGACCACGTTAGTTGCACATAAACCTAACTACCATTTTTCTTCACAGAAGTTACTGACAGAGGCTGTGTGTGCCACCACACACAACTGAAGTTAAGCCACCTTGTAGAAATATCATAACCATGTGAGCCATCAAAGAACTAATGCTTGACTCAGTTTTAGTAGTTCTGCCTCAAAATATTGGAACAACACTAATTTTCATTTTATGAACAGCTTCAAAATACCCACATTACCAAACTCTGTGCTAGTGTTTTCCTTTCTGCACTTACTAGTATGCCATAAGCCACAGAGTACTTCTTTCCAAAATGTTTCTGTATATAAAGGGCCTAGAAAGTACTTGCTTACCTTTTTTTTAAGACCATTTATTCCTGGCTAGAATGAATAAGCGCCTTACACATAATTCTTGTCACAAAAGAATCTCAAATTAAATCAGTTTATAAAAAGAGCAGCTTGAAATCTTGTTTTAAAAACACAGAACTGTTTTACATTAGATCTATGTTTAATGCTTGTGACATTATGATCCTGCTTTCTGAATTTAAGTGACTCACTTCTCTGTTTTTATATATTAAACAAATATATAAAGTAAAGAAAAATGGCTAACAACACAAGGATAACTGCAAAGGTGCCTGCATGTGTAGTAGTCTCGAAACATCCAAAGCAGTCAGACAAAAAATAAATGTACTCATTTATCATTTACTGTACTCATTCATAACAATAGCCACAAAATTAATACAAATACTGTTCCAACTTCATCATACTGCCAAGTTCTAGGCTTAAATCCAAGCAAAATGAGAAACATCACTGGGGCTGAAAGAAGAGCAGTATTTTCAAACTGAAGCCACACAAAGTGTGAAGTGTCATCATACTTTTCAGGACATGATGCAAAGAGCTAACCAGAAACTGGGCTAATGGGAAATACCTATCCCATATAAATTTAAAATAGTGCCTTTCATGGGGCACCATTTAGAAAACATACCTTTTCTACATCAAGAACTCACTAAGAAACTCAGCATCTCTGAAAACAAGGCCAAAGAACTTGAAGTTGGATTACTGCAATTCAGCATTTCTCACCTTGGATATCAAACCAGTAAGATTCCAGATGGCACAAAAGTGGGACTGCCTGACTCCTGGAAGCTTTAGGCTGGCATTACAAAATCAAAGAATCAATTAGGTTGGAAAAGACCTCCACAATCACTGAGTCCAACCTAAGCACTCTGGTGTGCTGTGTCCATTGGCTTCTGATTTCCTCCAGCCAGCCAGCAATCTTGGCCCTGATCTTCAAAGAAATTAATGGGCTAAGCCACTGTTACAGTGAAGAGTGCATTTTGATTTATGAACAGCTAAGAAAAGCAGTGCTCTGGACGAGGCAGTCCAAAACACAAGGCATGAAATCTTCATGCAGCGCATCCTTAGTTAGCAGTTGCAAATCGCAAAGCAAACTTCTTCTCCAGGAGAGAAGAAGCAAACTTCTTCTCCATCTCTTGTCACATTTTAAAAGGGCTGCATAGTTTTATAACTTGATAAAAATTCCTCACTGCCACACCCAACCAACCTCCTTCCTAACTGCTTACTCAAGAGCAGTGGCCCACGGGTACATTGCTCCCTGCACACCAAGGAAGGTTATTTTCCCTGGACTTTCAATATGAGGTTGATGAATGTCTATGGTAAAACTTTTAATGATGTTGAGTGCAGGGGTTTTTTTTCCCTAAAAGAAGTTCACACTGCAACCCTTCCCTGTAGATGGAAGAATTCAATGATGACAGGACAACAAGAGACTAATACAATATAATGACATAGACTTCATTTTTTAAAGAAAATACACTGGAACTGTGAAAAGAGCAGTGTGAAATCCTAGAACACATTGATCAGTAAAAAGCATTGCTCCTACAACTGTGGATTGAATATTGCTTATTTGGGTATGATAATATTAGGAGAGAAAAGAAAAAAAAAAAGAGGATAAAAAATAGTAATTTTTAACTGCATGGAAAGAACAAATTTGTCTGGCATTTTTCATTCACTCATCTTCAGCTGGGACAATACAGAGCTGCTTTACCAGGCAACATGACTGCTCCTCCTTGCACACTTATCCATGGGACTACGCAATTGCCCAGGCCCAGGAGCTAAAAGGTTCAGCAAAGTCTTGCATGTTCTTTATACCCTCAATACTGTGTTTAACTGAAAACAGGACATTCTAATACAAATTTAGAAGAATCACTGCAGGTAACAGTTGAAAAAATTTTGTATTCTCAAACAACAATGGAATTTGCAATTTGCAAATTTGCAATTTGCAACTACTAACTTCAGTATTTTTCTTGTAAGAACTTTCAAATTCTACTGACTCCCTAACAACATGACAATTTGCTCTCTTCACACCTAACATGAAACTTGGCTCTTGGAATCTCTGCCAGAACTTCACCTCTCAGCCTGACTATCCCAGGAGACCAGATTCTGCCTAGGCTAATAATTTCACTTCAGATAAATCAGGTGAAAAATAAAAATAATAATGTTGTTTGCAGTGTCTCTTAAGCCATAGAGTTTGTGAGTCTTGCACTTGCTAAGGATGACATCCTGAGCCACCTACCCATTGCAACTTCATGGAAGAGAATCAAACAGTAGCAAAGTCTGCATGCCTGGGCATGTTCCTGCCACAGTCTCTGTCCCATCCCAGGAGAAGAAGGGCTCTGTTTCAGCCCAGGCCTCTGGCTTTGCTCTCAGTCCCACTGCACTGCATGTGCTGCAGCAGCAGTCATCCTGGGTGAGCAGTGCAGCCACTGACTCTCCACTATGTCTGCAAAAACAGGTTAACCTCATCTCCAGAGTCTTGACTACAACAGCCTTTAAATATCAGCAGGAAATACAGATTCAGCTCATCATCGCTCATTTTCTGCCCCAGGAAAAAAGACCAGTACCCCTAACAACAATGAAGGAAAAATGAAGCTTAGAAAATTTTACTAATGTATTTTCCACAATAATTTCAGCCTGAAACCAAACATTTTGTTTGTTTTGTTTCAAAACATACTTCCAATACCCACTAGTACAAACCAAATGTGTATGAAGAATCTTGAATATAACAAGAAATAATAATAACAAATACATGCTAGTATGAATTTCTGTTTAGCAGCTGCTCCGTGCTTACAAATACACATACTATAGGTGCCAAGATATTAGTGATGGGCAGATGCTCCAGCCAGGATATTCCTGTCGGGCAGTGCTCCAGCCACAGTACCCTATGCTGGCATTTCTGGTTTCACAAATCAAGAGGGTTAACTCCCTCGGGATGAATAGAGAAAAAAACCAGGAAAGACGGCAGAAATTACAACAAATAAACCGACAGCCAAAACTCTCTTCTCAAATAACGAGACTCCTATCCTCACACACAGCAATGAGCTTTAGCAAGCAAGCAAGCAAAAATAAAAATTAAGGAAGGCAAAAAAGCACTGAACAGGGGCCTTTTTCTACAAGGACAAGGGATGGCATGACAAGGGGGAATGGCTTCAATTTGAAGGGAGGGAGATTTACATGGGACACTAGGAAGAAATTTTTTACTGTGGGGGTGGCAAGACACTAGAACAGGTTACTCAGAGAAGCTGGGAATTTCCTATCCTTGGAAGTGTTCAAGGGCAGTCTTGGGTGGGTCTTTGAGGCACCTTGTCCAGTGAAAGGTGACCCTGCTCATGGCAGGGATTTGGAACAGATGATCATCAAGGTCCCTTCCAACCCAAACCATTCCGTGATTCTGTGACTGAAACTGCCAGAGCTATCCGGTGTTCAGACACAGAGTACAGCCTGGGTAGCCCAAATTACACTCAGATGCTTCATAACCACCAACAGACAATTCTGAGTGTCAGGAAAATCACACAAGTTGGAGTCTCCAGTTACCCTTTAGCCATACAAGAGAAATCTTTGTCTTTCAATAGGACCTCACTAATTTGGCACAATATACATACATATCTTGTATATTTGGCTTTTTCTTTTGTTAAAAAACAGACAGCTGAAATGCATTAGATTTCATTTATATCAAATACTATAGCAAAGATATGATGGACAAGAGCAAACAGTTTTTCACTACATCTTCTTTTGGAATAGGAACACAAAATGTTCAGTTGTTCAGGGCTGATGTGGCTATTGCTGAAGCACAATAATATGAGAGGACTGCTATAAATATATATAGATGGGTACAGTTCAATTCAAAGCCAACACTGTTGCTGTTCAACAAAAGAAGCAAATATAAAAAAATCATGACTTTAACAGATTCAACTTCAGCTAAAAAGCATGATTCTTTGCTCAGAAGAAGCTCACAGAAGAATGAAAAAAGTGGAAAAAAGCAAAATAACCCATCAGCAGCAGTACTGCAACTGTGCAGTTGCAGTGCCCTTCTCTGGGCATATCTCTGAGGCACCAACACCATCACAGCAGTGACAGATCCCTCATAATGGGGAATAGTTGCTCAGTTCTGTTCACTGTGCTTCAAAGCAGAGGAAGACACACTGGAGGAATGTTACCATAAATGTTATCAGCATGGCCATAAGCAACTTGTCTGTGGTTGCTCCCTAACCCTTACAACCCCAATTATGCAAATAAAAGGACCATAATCTGTGCAACATTTGTCTGTCCTTGAACAGAAACTACAGCACTGAATTTTGAAAGAGATTCTAAACCTTCAGACAGAGTCCTTTTTCTTCAATCATCCTAAATTATGCTGCTCTCAGTTTTCAGTACTGGAATGTGCTCAATGCTGCATCTCAAAATTTCAAGATGAGCTGCAAAAGCAAAGTTAGCTGATACTTCAATGTATTTTCAATGTTTTAACATTCTTGCCATGATTCTTGTGTAAAGAGTTGTATTGTGGGAATATTATATCATTATATATTAATTCACAAAGCATCACATAGTGGGAGTAATATATTACCTTTAAAGATGTATTACTTTAAAGTAATTAATTTATAGTAAACAAAAAATTCTTCAGCCATAATCAGGCCACATTAAAATGACATTTGCTGTTTCGATTTGACTTTTATCTTACAGACTCAAAATTTTTCAGCCACTAAAAATTAAAAGATTACAGCTTTGTTTTTCAGCCCTTACTGGAAAGACTATTGAGACTAACAATTCAAGCAAGGATAATAAGAGAGAAAAAACCCACAAACAACAAATCAAAAAATAAATAAAACCAAGTAAACCAGAAGTAGAATAAGCACATGATAAACATGAATCTGTCCTTCCCTACTTCTGAAAAAAAAAGAAAAAAAAAAAAGGAAAAAAAGCTTTTCTAATCAGCTTTTTATTTTTCTGATTTTATAAGTATTGAGAGGGAGACTGAGGAAGTTAAGAGCATGTAGTTTTGATTGATCAAAGAAGGCACATAAGGTTTTCTTGCTTACATGTAATCCTTGTTTTAAATCAAACATCACAAGAACAGTTTTTCCCTGTGAACTCCTTTCACAAGTGGTAAACTCAACCAGGACCCTCACCCTCATTTCTTTGAAAAAGGGAAGCTCACTTGAATAGTGAAAAGTGGACCCATACTCTATGGGACCCACGGGGGTCCATGCAAATATTAGCTCCCACGTGGGAGAGCTGCATGCTCACACATTCACACACTCATACACACACACACACACACACACACACTCTCCCTCCAAGTGCATACTTAGGAAGATGTCCTGAGCTGCAGTCTGCATTAAAAGCACATCATAGACACATGATGCCCTCTCTGGAATACAAAAGACCTACTGGATACTTTCTGTATCATCTATTAGCTGACATATTGTTGAAGAGAAAAAAGAATTATGTTTTTCCACTTCTAAGAGGAAGATTCAAAAAGAAGAACCTTTCTAAGGAGTCATTGAAAACAGTACTCACTGCTATCCGCAGTATGGAAGCTTTCACGGAGGTCCATTTGTCCTGTCTGCGATCTATGACAAGAATAAATCCAATTCCAGCATCTCGTAAACTAAGTTTGGAAGAGGAAAGAAGAGAACAGGAGAGTTTCGTTAAAAATACAAATGTAACTCCTGGTTCCCTCACACAGAAAAGCAGTTTAAAAAAAAAAAAAAGAAGAAGAAAAAAAAAGTAGCTTGACCTTTTTGTGCAGAATTTTCTTCATATAAATCTCTTAAATACAGATACACTGTACACCATTGCAAAGATGCAGCAGTCCCACAGCATTTCACAGAGTTTCAAAATGCATTCAAATAATGAATTCTTTTTCACAAAAGATAGTAGTTACATTTCTTGCACAGGGATTATTTCAGAAGAAAATAAGACTGATTTGATTCTCCACTGTTTGGTGCTGATATAATCCCTTCCTCATGATGTCAGTATAATTTCAGGATCAAAATAAAGTTGTTTTCCTTTTGCATCTGCTTTTAACCTTCTGTTGAAATGTCTTCCTCCTCACTGATACTTAAAACTCCTTAAAAACACAGATCCATCTGATCATTCCATGATATTGCTCCACACATCTGAAATTCTCATATGCCTCCAGGTTGTAAACTTCTTCCTAGGTGCATTTTCCCATTCACCGAAACAAAAAAACCTCACAGCATTTAAACTCTTCAAACCATAGACGAGAACAACGAGCTCAGAGGCACTTCTCTGGAATGGAAACATCTGTGAGAGAGATCCTGCTCAAATCCTGGTGCACGGGTGACCTTTCCCTTTTGCCTGTGCTCAGCTGCATGTGCTACCGAGCCCTGACCAAGGGATATGCTCCTGTTTTGTAATTCCCCATCTAAGCCAATTGTGCAATGCCAGCAGCAGCCCTTGCCAGCCAATCGCAATCAAAATGGAAACAGCAGGCAAATACAAGGCAGACAGGCTCAGATTTATTGTTTTCTCATACATTTGCTCCTTTCTCAGCATATGTCCCATATTTTTACTTCTGATAATTTATTGCAAGGCCTGCTGTGGCACTGTGTGACCTTTAGAAATATTGTGCATCAATTTGTTATGGTAATATCTTAAAAGAAAAAATAAAAATCAACACAACAGAACATCAGGATTCTTTATTCTAGAGTGCTGAATCATGGAAACACCAGCTTTTCTTTATAAGATTATGTCAGTAGCATAATGATAAGAGGATGTTTAGGAGGATGAAGAACACAGGTACCCAGATGTGTCATGTAAGATGTAAGCTACGCTTCAAAATGACACATTTAAACAGGACTCACAGTTTATTCTCTCTTATTTACAAAATGCAGTATTCTCTCAAATTTACAGACGTACTATTTAGTGGGAAACATGAATAATCATTAGAAATGCAAAGGAACCCTTGCTTTCTTTCAGAAGAAGCCAAGCAGTGCTTTTAGCACAGCAGAATATTAGAAGTGATCCTCACTGCCCACATTCAGTGCACGTTACTTAACTCTTGCCTCTGGGTTAGGACAACACTGATAAACAACATCTGAGCCTTGCCTTGTAAGCCTGACAACCCTTGCAGACAAATACGGCTTTATATTAGCAATGTGCTTCCCACTACAGTAAATTTCCATGATTTACTAAAGTTTCCCCTCTTCTTTTTCTTTATTTAAAGGGTAAGGGGAGGAGAGAGATCCAGACAGATTTTAGCCTCTTCCTGTTCCCCATTTAAAGTTCTCACGATTTTAACCTTTAGTGACTGAGCAAAATAAAATTATAATAGCAACTATGTGCCCCAATGATCAGATGGCAAAACAAACTCCTTGGGTACACAGCCTTAATGAGGATGAATGGAGTCAAAAAGGTGCTACAGCTGTTCCCACAGGAGTCAGTGTGGATTTTGGAGTGTATTAAGACTCATAAAGAGCTGTTTTCCTGGCTCAGTAGAAGTTCCCTGGAGCCCTGAAATCCCTCCATACTTCCTCAGGGGAAGTATAATCTCAGAGTACCTAAATGCAACATCTGTATAATATTTCAAGAAACTAATGACATTTCAGTGCAATATGAATAAAATTAAAGCCTCTGAAAGAGCATCAACAGGATTTCCCTCTGGGAGCACATGAAAATACAGGCTCATCTGGGATTCCATAAATCATCTACATTGCAGCTCCACACAGTTCATCACCTGCCCCAACAGCTGACAATAAACAGAGCTTAATATCATTATCCTAGAAAAATAAAAAGACAAGGCTTACTTAAGTGGAAGAATTAACAAAGAAAAGCACATCTCTAAGATAGCCCAAAAGATGTCTTCAGCCAACCTTCTTTTTCCACTGGATCAAACAGAAGGATCAAATATGTTGTGTGCTTGCATGAATCGGCAAGCTCAGACATAAACGCCAGGATTCCCCACTGCTGCCTAGAAGAGACCTGATGGCAAAGTCTTGAGCATCTGACTTCAAACTGTTAACACTCCGTTAATATAAACCAGTGGGGAAAAAAAAAATAAATGCCCTGTTCCAAATCAATCAGGGTGGGAAAAGTATTTGTTATCTTGACAACAGTGCCTTGTTGCAAAGGCCTGGCTCTGGAATCTGGGATCCAGCTCCAGCAAATCACAGGCAGGAAGCAACAAACCAAACTAAGACATTGTGTACAACAAAGTTGAGAACATTACAAAGAGAACAAAGTCATGTATTCAAGAAAAGTAAATATTGAAAACAGGTCTGTTTGCCAATGTACCCTTGCTCTGCTGACCTCTCTTTGCTGCCAGACACGCACCTGCAGATGGAGTTGCAAGACACCTTGCAATACCCTCCTCTCTTCTAGGGCACAGGATGAACTGTGCTTTGGAAACAAGAACATATGCAATTTCCCTTTGGCTCCTGATTTAACCGTGAGTGTCCCTCTTTCCCTCAGCCATATTTATTATATTTAATCCTGACATTGGTTTTCTCACACCCCTCCATGTGCTTGAGAGGAATGCTTTTTTTTTTGTGCTCAGTGTCTCAGCAGTGGCATGCTCTGATGGACAGCTCATCAAAAGCTCATCAAGCCTTTCTTCCCTGCCTTGGTCTAGCTGCATTGTACTCATCATCTTAGCTCTTATCTTCTCATGCCTCTGCATCCCCCTCCAATAAACTTGTCTCCATCACTGACATCTGTCTCTCCCATTCATCACTCCTTGTCCCAAGAACAATTCAAAAAGTCTTTTTTTCCCCCCCTCCCCCAGTTTTAGACTGTCAGGATGAATGACATAAATTTGCACCCCTTCCGAATATCAGAGTCCCTTCACCTTCCAACTGCACGCTATGTCCCACTCCATCTCCCAGTATCTTCCCTCGGGTGGACACTCCCCTCAGCTGTGGTCCTGCCTGTGGAGTCCAGCAGCTTGTCTGCACTGCCTGCTGCTCAAGAGGTGGCACTCACATCCCATGCCACAGCCTTCCTGCTCTCAGCCCTGGTAGAGACCAGGCTCTAGAGCAGCTCATCCTGCAGCCACAGAGAAGCCCCTGCTCAGCCCCAGGATGAAGCACGACATATTTGGCAACAGGCTTGAGTAGTTATTCAGTAGTTATCTGTGGCCTGGGATTTAGGCAGGTTTTTCTCAAGGTACTTTCTTGACACGAAAGCCATCATTCTTGTGAGTGTCAAGTCTGAGTCTTTGAACAAAGGAAGTAGACACTTCAGCTTCTCAAACAATTGTTTCAGTGTTTGAAGAGCATGGTGGATTTGTTCCCTGGCATCTCAGGAACCACTCAGCTATTTTGGCTGAACTTTACACCATAAAATCAGGTGGCACCTCACAAATGGGAAGAAAATTTGGAAGAACTGTAGATTACTAGAAAGGAACCCTTACAGTGAGAAATATTAGAAAACCTTAGCAGAAGCACCTGTCTGTTTAGGCTTCTTAACATTTCCCATATGACCTTTGTTGTCTTTAATGTATTAACTTGTATCCTGTGTACTTTCTGAAACATAATTTATATAAGCTTTTAATTCAAATTTAGTATTTCTTTCCTTTGTTTCTCTCTTAATACATACACAAGAAAAACCCCAGACCAAAACAAAAATCCCAAAACACCATGGGATAAGCACTGTTCTTCTACTTATTCACTAGAACAAAGAACGGAACATTTTTAGAAAGGCAGGGAACCATCCCTGCTTCTGCAGGAAATGTGCCTAGCAAACTCACAGGGGCCAGGTTAGAAAAGTAGAAAGTGGAGGAAGAGGAGCAGGGCCACAGAGGACAGGAGAAAATGCAGCAGAGGGTAGACTTTCTGCTCAAGCCTCTCCCTCTGTCCTGAGGAGCTGGTATAAAACCATTAGGGGAAGTGACAGTGAGGGTGAAATACCTGCCCAACAAGCAGTCAGTTTTCCATGTAGACTGTAGAGCAGAAACTGAATTTTTCACTGAGTGACTCCTCAGCTTTAGATTATGGGGACATCTCCTCTTGGTCTTGTTTGCAAGACTTATTAGCTCATGCACTTGGGGGAAAGGGTGGGAAAGCTTATAGTACATAGGACTGTGGAAATAAACTTCCCTCTGGGTATGTGGAAGCAATTACATAAACATCCTCTGAAAGATCCTTGCATTTCTCTAAGGTATGGGTGGTGACAACTGCTACACAAATAATTTCGTGTTGCTTCTACACTGCTGTATGAAAGCAGTTAGTATACTTTGATCTCTGCTACAAATGAAACAAAGGAAATCTTTGGGTTCATCCCAGAGATTTGAAAGTATCGAACCTTTGCACGTTTGAAATTCTGTACAGCATTTTAGGTTACATAAGTCCACTTATTTAAAACTGAATTTCAGTCTTAGAGCTTTATTATTAAACAGTTGGCCTACATTGCAGTCAGGACTGTTCCCTACCTCAACTACCTTGGCATACAAATGGACTAGAAATTCTTGGTCTCAAGGGCTGAACAGCTATTTCCATAGCAAGACTTCAGTAACATTCCAGGAAGAATTACGGAGCAGAATTGAAGAACTGCACAGAGCACCAAGACAATGTCTGCAGCAGTCTGTATCATAAGCAGAACCCTGGTACCACCCTATCCTAAAGCTTCCTCACCCACAGCACAGTGACACACACACACCCCTTCAAAAGATGTGAGGTCGGGGGCACCTCACAAATCCTGATCTTTTTTGGCATACAACTGTAAACCTGTGTAAGAAGGAATTGGAATTGGCTCACCCCCTCATCAATGGTCACTTAGCTTAGGAACAGGCCATTGGAAATCAGACACTTAATGAGCAAGGTTGATGTTTCCCAAGAGAACCTTTGCATTCTACATTTGCAGAGACAAGACACTCCAACTGACTGAACCTGAGCTACCTCAAAGACTACTTCTCCATCTCTCCTGTTGATGTTAGGAATGATTTTTGGGGAGTGAAGGGGAGATGAGAATTCCTTCTTAATCATCAGTGTTTAAAAAATGAAACCACAAATGCCCCAGCAATTAAGGGAAGCAGAGAAGAGCCACCTCCTTAGTGGCTTTTATAAGCTCTAGAAAACAGTCAAATAATATAATGAAGAACGTGATATTAATAGAATTAACAAATCAAGATAAAAATCTCCAATACAGCAACTAGGAAAGGAAAAAAAAAATCAGCTAAGCCCTGTGGTGACATTTGAAATTACCAGTTTTATGCTGGTTTGCCAGCAAGGAAAAGGGCAGTAACAATTCACCTGGTGTAGCTTTGCTGTACATCTCCTCTCCTCCTGTCCCTCATGTAGGGTAACCCAGACTACTTCAATTTGATCATTAGCTATGTCCTAAAGGATGCAGTGTTTCCTAGAGCAGAAGAATTTAATGGATTATGAACTTGACACAGAAAAGACAATTTAAAAAAAAAAAAAAGGAAAATTCAGCTGTAACATTATACAGAATGTAGTACCCAACCACAAAACAGTAATTAGATCTAGAGCAGTTTCATTTTCTTACAATACTTGATTGCTTGTTATTGTAAAGACAGCTTTGTTTCAAAACTGGCCAATTCATCCATTTCATTCCAAGAGAAATCCACCTGCTGGGTATTTTAAAAAAGGGACAAAAAACATCATACTTGGCATGTACCCCTAATTTTAAAATGTTTAAAAGCTGCTTAATAATTTTAAAATGTCTTGTACTCATTTGGACCTTAAAAATTTTTATCTTACGACAGCTTCTTTCTCACAATCCAAACTAAAATTAAACTTAAGGACTTAACATTTTAAGCCACTATCTCTAAGGAAAAGAAAGCAGACTTGTGCTTTCTTGAGTAAAGGATGAAAGTAGGTTGATATATATCACACTCCACAAAGCTCCAGTTTGAAAGCCTCAGATATTGCAGGCTTTTATAACCCAAAGTACCCAGCCCCTCTGCAGAAGGCTCCTGATTGAAACAATTTAGAGATAGCAGAAACTGAAAAAGAACTGTAAATCAGAAATATGAGCTCTTATATAGAACTTCCTCGTTTCAATTGTAAAGTGAGCCTGTAGGTTTTAACACTGCATCTAAGCTGAATACTGCTTTGTAATCCTGCTGCTATTTCCGATCTTACTTAATGAGTTTTCTAAAAACCTGCACTTAAATTAATACTTAAAAGCATTTGACTGAAGAATAGCCTGGCAAATAAAAGAAGTTATAATCCTTTAGAATGTGTTAAAAATGTAACATTTTATAAAGTTACATAATGTTACAAATTATATTCTGAACTTGCAATTTATTATTTTTGATGCTCATGAAATTATATCATATCTAATCATGAAGTAATTACACCCCTAAGACAAGTTGGAAATGTTTTGAAAGCTGGACAGTATTACCTTCCCATTAACTACACTTGCTCTAAATTAGTAAACTTTAGAATTGTATTTTCTATTTTTACAGCAGAAAATTTGAGACTTGCATTGTTATTGAGAGACCAGTGGCAAAGAAACCATCTGCCAAGAAAATAAAAAGAATGAAAACGTATTTCCAAAAGATGGCTGCATACACAACTGCATGTTGCTGTCATGGCATTCAGTCACTTAGGCAGAAAACAGCAGTTTGGTGCCAAGTTCTGCCACAGATGTAGATGTACGACTAACTGAGGTGAAGTACACTGAACAAATATGAAGATAGAATTGTCCCTAACAAAGGCAGCATTTATGAACACCCAGATGAAGCTCTTTGGCTACCTAGCATACCTCCTGAGCCCCTAAAGCAATCCGGCATGACATTTTGGCTCCCACTCAAACAAGGGGCCTGACATCTTGTGGTGATACTCATTTGTGACATCTCAGTTTAGATTCCTACAAGAATCACTTTCAGCTGATTCTATCAGTAATCGCTTCTTATTCCAGCAATATTTATAAGAAAACCCAGAAATTACAGGTGCACTCTATTTATGGTACATGGCACTGCATATGGGGTAAAAACAGGAATGCAATGATTAACAACTTCATACATTAATTCTATCATTTCAGACAGAATTAATATAGTTTTGGCTTTAGTTTTTGTAACCTCTGTCTCTTCAGCTGAAAACACTGAAAGTCAGCTAGTGCAGAAGTGCTGGAAGGACATGTCCATCTCTTCTATCTCATTGAAAAATCATCCAAAGCAGGCTCAAGGAACAGGCTCACCTCAAACTTCCTGAGGTGCTGATTTTAAAGCTGGTGCCTGCTGGTGTGGAAGTTGCTGCACTGCACCTATCTCTCCATATCCTCATCTCTGGAGTCAGGCAAAAATCTTGTCATCTACCCCTTACTGTGTTTAACCAGTGAGCAACCTGCACTGTGCTTCAACACTAAAAAAGGCTCCTGATGTAGAAAAGTTTGTTCTATTTGATTACTGAGCCCTGTCACACTCAGCTCAATGAACTGTAACTGTGGAAGGCAAAACCTACCCAGCTCAAACTAAGGCTGGCCACTGTTCATGAAGAAATACAGGAAAGAGAAGGAATTCCAGCAGAAGGAATTTAAAATAAGACAGCCAGAAATGCTGTTATACAAGTGCAGCCTCTAGTGGTCTGTCCAAAACCACTGAATGCCAAGTGAAAATTATTATCTTTTAAGCTCTTGGCACTAACAGCTACATTTTATCCAACACAGCTGATGCTGTGAGACTCCAGCAGCAGCACAACTTGCAAGCAAGGAGGCACCATTTCTTATTGATGCTTATGCTTCAAATGTGATTTTGAAAATAAAAACTCCCTCCACCCCCCAGAAAACAACATGCATACTAGTCTACAATCAAATTAATTCTGAAATCCTGTGAATAGATAAGTTTTTAAATGCACATTAAAAAACCCAAAGCATTTACACTGTCTCTTTAGTTTGGTTTTGATAGTTACTGCCTTCCCTTCACAGAAACAGATGAAGCTGCACAGGAAATTAAGAAAATCTGAGCTTCTGTGTAGGAGCTGAACCTCTTAAAGCTTCATCATTAGACAAGGTTAAAGTGAGAAATTCGATGCATTTCCTTGCCCCAACTATGCACCTTTTTTTCTCCACATTCCAGCTAACTCTCCCTAAATCTTATCCAGGGTATAATGAGATATATATATATTTAAATATATATATATTTCATCATCCACTGATGAAAACCTTCTCTGTTTCCTTTCCTACTATGCTTACTTTTGGTCTCAGCTGTTGTTAGTTCATGCCCCAGGCACGTCTAAAACCACACTGTATTTGCAATTTTCTCAGGACTGGGGAACCATCAGATAACCAAATTTGCATTTTAGGCTCTCTCAGCAAGCAGGCAAAGAAGAATGGATGGATGTTGGGCTCTGAGGTGGCATAAATAAAAACCATCATAGGCAAGTGATTAAAATTTGCTCATGAAGCAGAAGAGATGAGCAGAATCACACAGTCTGGCAGAGTGACACCATGAAAATAAATGCCTTTTGCCACTTTATAAGCATAGGCAAGAATAATTACACAGGATATTAAGTCAGTGACAGGAGATTTTAAAAGCCACATAAACAGGGGAAAAAATAATGAGAGCAACTTCAAACAGCTTTGTCTGAGGGGTTATAAACAATTCAAAACTTTGGAAATTTCATCCAAAATTCACAATGGTTGTGGGCCAGACAGCCACAAGAGGTTAAGTGTAGCCCTATGCCTGATCTGAAAATTTCTCAGTCACCACAGGACTGTGACATCAACAGCTCACTGCACTGCCAGCAGACCAAGAACCTGCAAGGAAGAGGGGCCACTATCAGAGACATCCTGACAAACTCACTGACAAACAGGAGAGCTGCCCTCCAGCCTTGGTCCTAAAGGCAACCAGAAGTCTTTATCCTGCACAGAACTAGGTTTCTTAAAATTGTGAGATACAAATCCCAACATATTTATGTGAGGGAATTCTGTCTCAAGCACTGCTTGTGTTCCTCAGCCAAATGGATAGCACTGATACACACCTTATTTATTTTAAAATATTTATGCCAATTTATATAACATTCAAGGCATACTTCCTTTATCTCCCCACTCAGATTCAGAGATATGGGCATCAGTATCTTCCTTGATTGGTCCCTGTATCTGCTCTTTATCTTCTGTGCTTCTTTAGGTCACCAAATCAGCCTCTCTCTCACTTTCAGCAGTTCCTCCTGAACCACAACTGATTGGAAGACAGTAATGCTGGCTATATTCTATCATAAATGCTGACCTTCTTTCTGCTCCAAAAAGCTTATGCTGTTGGGGGGGAAGCCAAGGGAATGCAGCCAAGGTTAAAAATAACAACTAAAGTGTCCAGGCATCATCATCTGCCTGGGCCTGGACATCTGCTTGTACCACATGCACTCACTGCCTTTCCATGGCACCCATCAGCCTTTCTTATGGTAACTTCAAAGATTCATAGAATTACTTGGGTCGAAAGGGACCTTAAAGATCATCTAGTTCTGACTGCCCAGTACTTCACAAGCTTTATCCCATCAAAGAACTAAAATCAGAGTGATCTTAATGCATTTTTGCAGGTAAAAGAAAACTTAATTTAACAAGTCATTGCTTAACAGATCCTCTTTTAGTGTGTGAAATCAGGTAAAATAAGAGTTTTTTAAGGAAGAGTTATAATTTTCTAAATGGAAAGCACAGTGTGATTTCTTCAGGTCATGCAGAGCTGCATTTAGAAGGACTGTTTGAAGAAAGGCAACAACTTTGAGGACTCATTTAGACTTAACTACAGATGGCTGAAGTAGGTCACGTTATCCTGGAGGGACAATTAAGGATAAATAGGTCAATAAAGGCAAAAGTGCTCCATGCCGGTCAAAGCTTAAGAAAATTGAGCAACAGAAAGTCTGTGTGACCCTCATTTTAGAACTATTAAGTCCAACTCTATAGAAACATTTTTACACCTACTCAGACCTGCAATATTGGAATTATACATATTCCCAGGACACTGCAACAATTACTAATGCTACTGCACAAAGTAGTGGAACAACCTTACAGGGAATGATGCACAATTTATTTTAGAACTGTGCCATTACAGTTAAATAGGGTGTTAAATTCTCTGAATTTAACAGTGGACTCATAAAAACCCCTGTGTGACAGTCCAGAATTTTAGTAATTAACTCTCTCAATTTTACAGTGCTTAATTTACTTCGTCTTATTAGCAGACTAAATTTACCACTGGATGGTGCGTGTCATACGTACTACCCAAATCCTCTAAACCCTAAAGGTGTAAATGGGATTTAAAGACTGGAAAGGCTTTACCTGTTCAGGGCCGGGCTTTAAAACAAGTTTAAGGCACTTATAAGGTGGACATTGAAACAAGTGTAAATATTTCTAAACCAAATAAAAATTCAGACTCTAAGTAACAATTTGAGGTTTGACCTTAATCTTGTGAGGGTATGTATCTGACACAAAAGCTTTGGACTACCACTTAAATTGAAGATACAACGCTCTTACTTTGAACCTAAGACCTTACATTCCCTGTCTGCTTACAGCAACATATGGCATTTACAACTGTTTGGCAGCCGTGCTCTGAGAAAGAAGGGTACACACAGCGTGACAGATTTTGCTGGAAGTCCTGGGATATTCTCTGGGATATTTCTCTCTGACAAATTTGAGGGGCTGCCAAGGTAACAGCAGGGTACAGGTTCCATTATCTTCAGCCTGGATTGTAATCCAGCAAAGAGGAGAGCAGGGAAATTAAGCACAGCTGACAGAAATAAACTCTGAAGCTGCAAAGCTGTTGCTCAGCACGTCAGTATGAATTGTCAGGGCATCTGGGTTTTGGTTCTTCTTTCCCATTAGGTGGTGATGTTCATCCCTGGCACTCCACAAAACAAAAGTGCTTAACTCTTAGCTAGTGGTGGGCTGCCCACTCAGTCTGCAGATAAATGAGCAAACACAGGCATTTGCCCTCTGACTCCAGCTCTTTGCAAGGTCTGCTGGACCCTGACGGACTTACAGGCTCAAAACACAGCACTACCCCAACACTGGTGCCTCTGCTTTCAGAGCAGTGGTAGATCTATGCCAAGGAGACTGGCCAGGCACAAGCTGTGTGAGCCCTGAGCTCTCCTGTGTCCCTGGCACTGAGGTTTGCTAGCTCCAGCAATACCCATGCTGTGCTGCTGCATGCCCTTCTGGTCCCTACCTAAATCCATCTCACCATGCTTTGCTGTGCCCACACAGATCTGAACCCACTGAAAGGCTCAGCATACACATTTCCCTTTCAGTTTTCCAGTGTTATCCCAAACAAGGGAAAGCTGGTGTAGTAAACAAGAAGGGGTCTACCAGAATCTTAGCAAACCCTGACTACTGAGCTTTTGAACTTCTGACATCAACGCTTTCAGAGGTCATCTTGTCCTGTTCCATCACTTGGACAGGATGGCTCCCTAGTTTCCTACACCAGAGAGTACCAAAAACAACAGGATTTTTAAGAAGGCTACATGGTGTTCGAGCATTTGTAAACCTTCAGGGATCTCAAAGAAGGGGACACTCTCCCAGCCAGGAAACTGATGGACACCTTTCCAAACAGGAAACTGCTGAACATGCCAAGTTAACCTGAGGTATGCTCCAGATCACGGAGTAGGACAGAACAGCATTACAAAGAGAAGCTGTACAAGGCTCTGGCAGAATACAAGCAAAAATGGCCTATGTATGATGCTTAATCAGCAGTATGGGACTCAAACAGGCCATCAAAAACTGTTCTGAATTTTCTAATCTACACTACTTATTTCTCCTGAAAGGGATTTTGTGTTTAAGATTCAGCTTTACACTTTTAAAATATTAGCTTTCCAGTCTCTTGTGACCACAAGAATTTTAGCTTGCTTTCTTTGTTCAAAGATGAGCCTATATGAGCAGGAAACAAAAGCATAAAAACTATACTCTTTTGTTCTCATACTCAGCAAATTGTTTTCTAACTGCAGTAGAAACTGTTAATTAACCAGAAGCAAAACCATATGTTGAAAAATACCATGTAGTTAAGTTAAGGGACTTTTTAACCACTACAATTATCTATTAATTTCTTTCAGAGCAAGTTCTCATGCTACTGCCCATATTTGGTAAATTCATATTCCAATGATGTGTACGCACTTAAGCTAATAAAATGCATTTCAAGAAACAGCACTGATGAAGAGAAATTAAATAGGAATAACACCTGCCTTCAAGGTACACTGCAAATCTTACAAGTCTGTTTACCAGGATCAATAGAAAAATGAAAACCAAAACCAAAAAGCTTTCTAAACAGAGAACACTGAATGCCCTGAAATGCAATATTCTTCCTTCAGCCTCAGTACATGTGTGATGTAAAAGGTACATTTCACAGCTGCCTCTCCCACTATGCAGTAAGAATGATGGTGTTTGGAGGTTGTCGGGCTTTTATTCAGCTAAGAGAGAAGACAAGCTCAGTGGTCATCCCCAAAGGACTCACAGAGTGAAGTAACAGGAGATATTCTCTGCAGAAAGAGAATCAGACCAACTACATGGACATTATAAAATCTCAAAATATCCCAAAGGGATGCAAGACATGGCTGACTGTCCTCTACTGAAACACAGTTGAATTTAAAGTTGTTACCTCTTACAGACACTTTATCTAGAGATATTACTGTATTCTACAACTCCACTGATAAGAATTATTAATTTATGTGGATCAATATTTACATGTTAACTATTTGTACCCATGGAGCATTTCAGTTAAACTACTCTTCCTAGAAAGTACTGCCTTATGTACTGCCATGGATTCTCCCACTTGGGCAGCCTTTGTATCTTTCTAAGACAACTCTCACCTTTTAAATAAAACTTTATCTTATATTTCAATGCAAATTAAAAAAAAAAAATTGCTAAAAGGAAAAACCTGCTTCAGAAGCACGACACAGATACCTTTACAACATATATTTCAATACCAAAACAGAAGTTATAAAAGCATTAGCTGCAATCTTCTGCTGTCTGTTGTACTCATCATTAATCCACTGTCTTTCCTGACAAAGCAGCGATCTTTCAGTACACATGGTACATGAAGGCTGTCACACATAATGGCAACAATCCGTACTGAGTATTTTGAGATAACTACAAATCATATGTTAGACATTGTATTTTATCCAGCCATCTATGGAACAGGAGTTTACCTTGCAACATTAACAACACTCACCTGAAGAATATGGTTCAGCTCTCTGCTTGATGTTATACATTTGCACCAAGGTTAACTGAGTATCTTTAAAGTGAGATGAGGTATTCCCTTTCCACTGTGTCCTTTCTTAACATCCTCATGTATCAGGCATTTACACATCTAAGCACATGCTAATAGCTCTACTATTTACACTGTTTCACTCCATGATCATCTCTGTTGATAGCATGCAACTTTTAATAGTTCTATTCCTAAATGCAAGGTACTCCATGAGATATTTTTTGTTTCATGATTAAAGTTTACTGTCAAAAAGACAAGACAAAGTTCACACAGAAAAAGCCTTTGAAACCCAGTGTTTAGATAATACAAACAAGGACACAGTAAGAGGTGACAAGGTCACGCTTATCTATAAAATTAGAAGAAATAAAAAGGTAGGTTGAGAGGTTTCAGTTTTTTCCTCTTTCAAAAAAGTCCTAAGCTACCCTTCTTTCACTTGGGAAGAGCTCTTGAAAACCTGAGGTCACTGCTAAGATTTATTATACCAGTAAATATACTATTGGGTGAACTTTACTGCAGAGCACAGAAAGATCTTTTCTTATGAGGCTCTTATTTGCTCCTTACTGTCATCCCCATGAAATATAATTTCCCTTAGCATGTGACTCCAGGCAGTCAGACAATGAGGTTTGAGTTACTGCTGCCAACCCCTCGCTGTGATCTCGTACAGGGCCAAGTAGAACAAGCAGTTTTCTGAAGAACTGGGCTGGTCCCAGATGTGTCTGTGCTCTGCAGTCTGTGCTCTTAGAAAAGTCCATTTCCCCCTAGTCTGTCAGAACAGCCAAAAGACAGAGTTACATATCTGATAAACTAAATGACAATAACCTGGGAGTGCAGTCCATGCTTAAGAGCTGTGGGCTGCATTTCCATCCTTTCTGTAAACCTGCACTCCTTACACCTCTTTAACCAACTGACAAACTAAAAACTGCCTCCACTTCCTTTAAAAGCCGCTTCCAAAGCACCTAAAACAGTATCTGAACACTAAGATAGCTGGAAAAATCCTACCTTACACCATGTTTAAGAGCACTAGAAATATCCCAACTCAGGAAGAACTGCAGCACTGTCCCTCTTAGGGTTATACTTGTATCAATATATGTTACATATCAACAGCAAAACATCTTTCACAAGGAGATGTATGCTGGCATGTGGCTAGTGTCATTTCTATAGTTTTTTATTCCTATAAATCTGCACAAGGCCTCACAAACACAAATTTACACAGTAAGTTTCTGACACTGCTAGTGAAGATATCAGTCAGGAATATCCTAAACCCTTTGAGATTCTATCAATTCTCAGACACAAAAAGGTGGCACATTTATTAGTATCTTAACAACAGCATTATTTTTACAAGATTTGAAATTGAAATCACTTTAAATCTAGAGAACTGTTATATTCACAATAGTGAATATCTTACTCTTAACATCTAGACAGCTGGGCTATCTCCTTTGTTTATACAATGAACACTCCTCTCTTTCTGAATACTTAAAAATTAAAGAAACAAGAAAATCTTAGAAGAACAGGCAGACTTAAGGAATGGCCACTTCTAGCTCAATACTCACAGAGTAATTGTTTTCAGGGAGCAGCAACTGACAGAACAACCTCCAGAACATCTGCTCCTATCAAAGCTGTGTGCTGAGATGCACTCAGTGCTCCCACACTGTATCAGATGCTGGCTGTTCTGATCAGAATTTCTCACATGAACCCCACTCTGTGCAGAAGTTCAGTGGGCCACCATGAAGTGCACCACCAAGGACTTTCAAAAGGAGAACCAGATGTGAATTTTGAATATAATTATCTGCAGAAACAGTACCCAAGATATGATCAAGAGATGCTTAGCACCATGCAGTTTAACCACCATGAGCACAAACAAAGAAAATGCAAAAGCTGGCTTTGAGCTTCAGAGTTTCATTCCCTGACAAACTAGGGATGGTTACATCAAGTACCATCCTGGTACATCAAGTACAACTTGATGAGGGTGCACTTCATCTCCTACTCCAGATCCTTGCCAAGGACATCAGACAGCATGGATACATACAGTTCCCTGACGAAGTCTGTCTCTGGATAAAACATCAGCCAATAAACACCTTTCTTTGAACCAAATAATCCAAGCACTTTCTTACCCACCCAGCAGCCCACCTGCAAAAAATGTAACAACTCAAAGTGAATAGAAGAGTGCTGAGGAAGACTGAGTTGAAAGTCTTGCTCAGGGTCAGGCAAAAGACATGCACAGCTTTGCCTCATTGATACATCCAGTATTGTCATCACAGAAATAGGCTGGTCAAGCACAGTTATTGTTGTTTAATTCATGCTGGCTATTCCCCATCACCTCCTTCTTTTATGTGCCCAAAAGTGTGTTTTAAGAGGACTCACTCCATAATTTTCTCACAGATCAACGTGAGGTTATCTTATTCTCAAAACCTTTCAAGGATTATAGAGAGCAACCTTACTATGACACTGGTCAGTGTCCTCACCACTCTCAAAGCAGCTCCTCTTATCCCAAACACTGGACTTGGGTCAAGATTTCTCCAGAGATGCTTGATTTTGTCCTCAGCCACTGCTTGTCATTCTCCTCCTCGAAATCTCTCTCTGAACACACAGGACTGGGAGACACTGTCAGAGAAGACTGAAGGGAAACACTCAAGTGTTTCAGCCTCATCTGAAGAAGCAGCTTTGGCTGCTACTAATTTGCCCAGTCCATTCAGCACAGGTCACATTTTCCTTATTCCTGTACTGCAAAAGCACTGGAAGTTTTTTGGAGTGGCCCTTGATGTCCCTTTTTTCTTGTCCCTCAGCTCCAGGTGTGCTTTGACTTTTCTGACGCCATCCCTTACATGTTTGGACAGTTTATCTACATTCTTCCTTTGCAGCCTGTCCCTGCTCTCACTTCCCCTATGCTGCCTTTGTATCTCAGCTCAGCCACCAGTTCGCTTTCAGACAGTGGGGTCAGTCTCCTGCCACGTCTATTCACGTTCCAGGATGTTCCATTCTTGTACTTGGAGAATGCTGTCCTTCAAAACTTGGCAGCCTTCCACAGCAGATTCACTCTTCAGAACTGCCTTCCTTTGTATCCCAACTACCAGTTCCCTGAATAAGCCCAAAATTTGCTCTCTTGAAGTCTAGGGTATGTACTTTATTCTGCTACTTGCCTCCCTCACCTCCATCAGGATTTTGACCCCACTATTTCATTCCTTGACTGTCAAAAATCACAATGTTTATTGAGCATTGATGACACTTATTGTGCCCTCTAAGAGAGTCAGAATTATTCCTTGGGCCTGCTTTGCACCTTCAAGCAAAGCTCTGGAAGTCTGCAGTGTACATTCAACTAAGCCAGGGAAACATGGAAACTGCTCGAGTGGTGAGGACAAACCTCTGTGTGTTGATACAGAATGTCCCCTCACGGAGTAATATCCTGAGCAGCACCCAGGAATTAGCCTGTTCTGCCAAAATTATACATGTGTTCAATTAAAACACTGAATATTGCATTCTAAGACAAGTGAAGACACAAGAGGATGACGTCCACCATGGAACCGATAGCCATACATACCAGGAATTTTCTGATGAAATATAAATAGCAGTACATAATTTATCTAACAACTATCTTAGACAGCTGTCACTAACCAGCACTCACTGACACTGCACCATAAGCCTAATTTTTCTTTTCTTTAATTAAACAGCAAGCCTGACTTTTACACCACATATAAGGGATCAAATGTGAAAAGTCTCTTAGCATTTATCTCTTAGCAGACAAAAGGTCATTTTCTTCTAGACAGGTGCTCACCTTGGAATGCTTGTCAGGTAGGTCAGGACATTCTGAAACTCTTTTTCAGGAATCTCACTGAAAGCTGGATAGTCTGGAAAGGTGATAACAGGGCAGCCATCTCCCCCTCTTCCACCTACAAAAGAGGCAGCAAATGTGTTTACAAGCAAGTCTCTTTACCAGGACTGAAATTTTGCAGTAATAAAACAACTGCATTTTTTTCCCTCTTTCATTTTTTTTTTCTTTTCTTCTTCTTCAGGGTTCATGGTGGATGTGTGGAGAGTTTATTCTGTACAGTCTCTCTCTTCTTCAGTGCTTCGGAAGTTTTATAGAAAGGAATTTGTTACACCCCATTCACCACATAAGATTTTCTCTGGACAAATGCCTTGGCTCCTGTGAGCAGTCCTGACACCAGATGGCAGTGCATCTTTTGATAAAAGTCAACTGCATGTAAGTAGAAGCAATCGGGAGAAAGAAATCAACTAATTTAGAAACAAAAAAGTTAATTCAG
Organism: Brachypodius melanocephalos; assembly: GCA_013398615.1. Lineage (NCBI taxonomy): Eukaryota > Metazoa > Chordata > Aves > Passeriformes > Pycnonotidae > Brachypodius > Brachypodius melanocephalos. The sequence goes on from VZSR01003803.1 coordinate 58,679,778, forward strand.
AATTAAGTAGGCGAATCTCCATCTTGAACTGAACTCAACTCTCTCACAGTGGGAACTCATTGATGCAACACCCCCTGCCCTGCTGAGTTGGCTGCTTTGCTTCCAGGTTGGTGAAACAGAAGGGGCAGAACAATAAAAGAAATGGGTGTAGGTGTTTCAAATGAGAGTTCCCATTCCCAGATTATGTACAGAAGGTAAGGCAGAGCTGAACACCTACACTACAGCAGAGCTGCTGATGAGCTAGATACCGTGGTATTTGTGCCACTGGGTACAATTCACAGCCACAATCCCTCTTCATGCACTTCACACACATTCTTACATGCGAAATGTAATAGTTTGTTTTTAAAGGCATTATTAGTGTTTCATGTCTTTAGCAAGTATATCTTCATAAAGACAGGTAGGAAAAGGGGCTTGCTGAGCCCTAGTAAATGCATGAAGTTAGCTGTTCTGGGGTGGCAGGAACACACTTCTGGGAAATGATCTCTGCTTCATAGGTCAACAGGAGAAGAAAAACAACAAAAAAATTATTGTTATAAAATAACAAGGATATTTTTCCAGCCTTGAAATCTGGTAACTGAGCAGAAACCAGCATTAAACTGTATTAACACCACCAATTATGAGAGCAACAGTGATTTCTGAAGATTAGTACCCACTTCCAGTCCCTTTGAGTCTAATCTCACAGGAAGAAGAAAGAGAAATATTTGACCTCAGATTCATTTGATAAAAAAATCACAACTTCCATCCAAACCACACGTAATTAGAAGAGCTCAAATAGCATCTTTATGTTAAGCTGTGGTGAATCTGATTTCCATTTACCAGCTTACAGACGGCATGGTGCTGTCATTGTGAAGCTCTTGGAATCAAAATACATGAAAAAAAATAATGTGCTCTGGATGTATTTAAACAACAACAAAATGCAACTACCATGCAAAGATCACAAGTTTGCAAACACGACCTTTATGACACATCCAAACATGGCAACACTGAGTGAAGGGAGCTAATTTTAGCTATACAAATATTCACAACACAAATGTAAATTAAGACCTATTTTGATTCTATTGATTTTTGTTCTACCCAAGCTCTCACGACTGAAGCATTTTCCTCTCTTGTTAAAAGCATAATAATGATTATTTCTGTTGCTTATTAGGTGTTCTGCTCTCTTTAGAGTAACTGCTTTTAGGCACAGTCATACATTATTTGTGATATTTTCATTGGTTACTTGTTTTGTTCAACTTAATTTCTATAAATAGGACATATGAAACAAAAGAACAATAACAATAGGCTTGCAGCACATGTCCTAAAAGCAGAAGTCTGGACTAGGATTTTCAGGAAGTTCCCAGACCATCACTGATTGTCAAGGGCAAATAGAGCCATCCTGCCTGGTGACTGCCTATTAATTTCCAGTTTCTAGCACAGTCATCTGTGGTTATCTTGGGTGGGGATGACTCTGCTCTGACCTGAGCTCTTAGAATGTTGTTCTTCACTTATTATCTTTTTCTTTGGTGTTTCCCTGCAGGGCCACTGGAGCACACATATACCTTCAAATGCTCCTCAATCCTGATTTTCCTTATCAGAACCCTGCTGCTCAAAAGAGTTTAGGGCAGAGTGACCTGAAATGCTACACATAAGAAGTTCTGGAAATTTCAGCTTTAACAATACTGACTTACAGAAGCTGCTCTCTATATTGCAACTTTATGGGTGGGACTTGATGATCTCGAAGGTCTCTCCCAACCTTGTGATTCTGTGATTAAACACATGGCCATCAAGGGAAGACAAGTCATTCTAGCCAGAACAGCTCCTTTAAAAGGAGCATTTGTCAGAGAAATTTACAAAAAGGGCATCAGAAATAAAGCAAAGTAAAAATCCTACATATTAATTATGTTTATATTAAATAACAGAAAAAATAGTGAGTTCACTTTTAAAGTGTCCTTTATTTCTCAATGAATCTGATGCAGCAAGAAATTATTTTTTTCTTTTATTCAGAATCATTTTTTTCTCCCTCATTTTTATTCACCTTTGCAAAAGCAGTGTTACACTGTTCATAAAATCAGCTGTGTAAAATGTGATTGTCTTCTCTTCACCTAGAAGTAAATCAAGCCACAGAAGTTAAGGGGAGGAGATAAAAAGTTTAGGAAGCTAATAGGGTTTTATTGTTGTGATTTTTGGTTTTAGTGAGAGAGAAAACATTCAAGTGAAAAGTATTGAGCAATTTCACTTCTCTTATCTTTTTTGAAACCCAAGTTTAAGGCAAAAAAATTCAAACATCCTACTAAAATTAATTCATATAATAATCTTCCAGCACCTCAGAATTATATACATCTGATTATGAAAAAAAGACACAGATGAATTTGTGAGTGCTACAACAATAATTCAACACATACAGAGTAATTTTTAAAATTAGTTACTGCAATTTTAATCACCACGCAAAAATTAGTAATTTAATAGCAATATTTTAATAAATTCAGGTTGGTTTGTACAGTGACTACATCCAACTACTTCAGTCCTAACCACTGGAAAATCACCTAATTCACATTCCCCTCCAGCTCAGAGTCCTGAAATTCCAGCTACAGCTGTTGAACAGCCTTAACTGATTTGCTGGACAAGTTCTGTCCACAGAGGCACACACAAGCCTGCTCTCCTATTTCTAGTCTTATACTGGGATGCACTACACAACTGGAATTTGATGTGTTTTTAAGACAATCAAGTACCTGAGAGCATTAGAAGCATTTTCTTAGTCTAATCTGAGCCTTTTTTTTTAAACATAAATTTCTGAAAGTATAACAAATCCCCTTATTTTTGTTAAAAAATTTATGAGCACTGTTCTGACTATGAAAATGTCAGATTGAAAGGACCTAGGAAAAGATGCTTTTACCTATGGCAGGGTATGGATAGCCTAGATGATCTTTAAAGGTTCCTGCCAACCCAATCCCTTCTGTGATTCTATGAAACTGCTGAAATACATTCAGCATCATTTCTCTATGAAATATTAAACAAATATCACTTGAGTGTCAGCTTTAATTTCTTGTTTATTGCAAAGAGCAGAAGAGAACACATCAGTCCTTAAGTGGGTGTAACCAGTCTGCAGATATATCACCTGAAAGGATTCCCAAGAATTCCCTGATGCTTGTCTTATAACATGCAGCTGGGAGAAACATTCTGCCACTGAGAGGATTATTACTTTCCAGGCTATAAATGGAAGCACCATAGAAGTAAAGAGGACTGAAGCTTATTTCAGCAATTAAATAAAATAAAAACACCACACTACTTTAAATTAAGCAGATCTGCTTCCATCCTACTTCCCTGAGCATTTACTAATGGAAAACTTGGTTATTAACTAACATACATGACTTTGGCAGCCTATTCCCATGAAACTTCTTCAACAGATCTAGAGTCAAACAAAACAAATTGCCTCCATAAAAAGGAAATTTTTCAGTGGATAGATCTCAACAATTCTAGCAAAGCTCTGTTAGGTGGAGCTCTTCTAAAACATTGAATTGTACTAGCTCCACAGGTTAAGCAGCAAAATGACTTAACTGTGCTTACTAAGTAACACTTAATGTTCCTAAGTTTTGAACACAATTAACACCAGCAATATCACCAACTGCTAAAACGTGTACCTAGAGCATCGTGGTCTTGTGGATGAAAACAGTAGAAAAAATAACCATGGGAAAGTAGCTGTGTTATTTTGAGATGGGACTGGTAAAGTTTCCCTTAAGTTCCAGTGATTTAGCATTTATTCTTTATATTCTGCTATATCTAACTTTTCCCATCACAGTTGCTATATCTTCTGCATTTATTTTCTTTTTTATTAAGCAGGCTGGGTGATAGAGGAGTGCTAACCCAAGGAAATTGCACAGCATTTTCAGAATTTCTAATCAAGAGGCATGTTGGTAACTTGGTGTCTAAAAACAATCCCAAATGAGACTTGATTAGTATTCTTTTCAATTTAGAAAAGCATTGATGGGGAAAATTACAAAACTTGAGTATTATGCATCTGCTAAAAACCAAACACACAAGTGCAAAGGCACACACAAACACAGAGAAAAGGGTAATTCCCCATAACCCTGTAAAGGACATGCTAGTTGTTTGGGGTTTTGTATGGACAGCAGAGTTTGACAGCAGCAAAGAAATTTCTTAGACTTACTTCCAGGAAGGATGAATAAGAGATAATTTTGTAATGTTTCCCTAACTAGTCTGCTCCTGTTTGCATAAAAAAAAAGAGGTATCCTCAAAAGTACTCTGACCACCCCCACAAAAAGGAAGTAAGTAGCTAGATATAATTAGATGACAGAGCAAAGAGTCTTCTGGCCTGATTTTATCATGTAAATGAAATAGTATTTGGACTATAAGAAAAAAATATGATCTCTATGTTGATCAATGTGCAGACACAAGATCCAAGAGCATCATCCTTGTTGAACGGCTCAGATCTAGAACTTTAGTTCAAAAGATGCTGCTTTAAAATTGCAGTCCTGTCAAAAGTGAAGTCCTCATGTGACTGAGAGAAGGGCTTACTTCAGATTTTTTTTGCTATTGTAATGGTTCAGCTATTATGCTTGTGCATTTCTGATGAGGAGCTTCTCCTTTCTGCTTGCATAATATACTTAACTGGAGAATTCAGTATTTGAAATTACATGTAGACTTCAATGAGGGAGTGAGTAAAAGCTTCACTGCATATCCTTTGCAAAGAAAAACAGATTCAAGAGGAATTTATTAAAATGTTCTTTCCTTGAAATGAGAAGTTTTACTTGCATAACTTCTCAAGCTGTATTTTGCCCAGGCTGATCAGCAGCAAATACACTGGCTTAAAAATTGGATTGCAATACATAAATTTGCATCCGAACATATTTAATCTGGAAATCTCTCTTTCCATTTATCTTTTCCTTTACTACATTTTTGCTTTGATTTTTAAAAAATCTGTACAGATGGTAGGTTTAGCACAGTAAATAAAAAACAGTAGTTAAGCTCACACTTGTGCTAGGCAAAGACTATTAAGCAATACTTCTTCCACTGTCCATACACAACATAGATACTGTCTGTATTATATCAGCAACAAAAATCAGGCTGATGTTATTAGCTAACTGTTGCAATGTATGTGGTACAGGATCCACTCAGAAATTCTCAAATGTAATTTTACAGACTCAGCAGCCAGAGCTACTTCAATGGGAACAGCTTGATCAGTGAGGAGTGGTCAGGTCATTTCCACAGAGGAAAGCAAGAGCACATCCAAGAAAATAAATTTAGACAAAGTGGTATGCTTACTATTTACAATGATAAAGGTATAAACATGTATGTGTATATTTATAAATCAAAGCTATAATATATAATATATATAATATAGATATTTTGAAAGTTAGTACCAATGTTGAATTTTTCAATAGCAGGAAAACCAGCTAGGATCAATAGACAAAAATGCAAATAGCATGAACCCATATTTGTATTTCCTTTAATGGAAACACTTTGAAGTTGTTCAATGCATAAACAGGCATTCAAAGGAAAGGGAGTTAAATAACTGGTTCAGTACTTATGGTGGCCAAGAGTCTCATTTGCACATCACATAGCTTGAATGATTTAAGATGTGTATCTACATACACAGGTGTCTGTATGCTCTTCTCCATCTCCATTTATTTTAACACACCTGCACACTGTGATGGCAGACAGACAAGGCTGGATGAGTATGAAAGTCACACAGCAACCATGGAAAGAGAAGATACTTATGAAAGAGAATATAAAACATGAATGAAAGACTCTGAGGAATACATAAGGAATACATTTTCCAGAGAATTTTAAATGGACCTTACACTTTCCGTCATGGGATAAAAACAAAAACAAATAAGCAAAAAAAGGACCCTTTTCAATGTGGAAGAAAAAGTGGTTGCACTAAAAGTAACTAAAAAAAGCAAAGGTAAAAGAGGTGAAACACTGAACCATGTAGACAAAACACTTAGTATAGCCTAGCAACAACAAAAGTAAGTATTTTAGCTCAGATAAGGACCTTGTTCCACAGAAAGAAAAAACTCCGAGGCAAAAAGTAAACAACTGTGCCTGAGGTAAAATATTAACTTTGGGGTTTATAAACTTTCTGTTTATAATGACTAATAACAAGCCTCCTCCACAGCTTGCCCCACCAGCGGATTTAAACTGAACATGACTGCATACTCACTGCTGGCAAGAGCCAGTCTGCAGGAGTAGTGAGCACCTTGATTTCATTGCACTTTGATATATTTACTGACAAACTGAAGGATTAGTGGACATTTTCACTTAATTTTGTTTCATTTCAAGTTTAATTTGCATTTTCCTGCAGCATTTCCCTTACAATCCAGCACAAAGAGGGACACAAGTAAGAAGTGACCCCGATTTAGACCAAAACACAGAAAGAAGGTCGGGAAGGGCTACAGCCTTTAGGCACAGAAGCAGACTGGGTTTAATTCCCTATTCAAGCAAGTGTCCCATGAGACCTAGATACATCCTATTAGAGAAACTAAAGCAATTCTCAAGTTGACTTGCTGTTAAAAAGCCAACAACTAAAACCAGAAATGCATCTAAGACATTCAGCCATACCTGCAAATATGCTATTTTACCAAAGGCATTACTAATCCATGGACTTTCATTTGAAAGAGTTTTATGTCATGTACTTAGATGCTATTTCCAAGGCAACTTAGTAATAAGCTAAAAAGTCCCATTCACACACACTGGGAATGTCTTAAGTGGCCTTAGAGCAAAGCCTCTCTTAGCTCAACTGCGACAACAAATAAATTGTACATAACGAAGTATCAAAACATTGGCTCTTTTCCTTCATTCACAGAACCTGTAAAACCACTCTTTGGTACAGCACAGAGGATTACTCATCGACATCCTGCAGGGGAACATGAGGATAAAAAACCCTAAATTTCAAAGTGACATGAAAATTCCTGACACTCAAGTTTCCCAAGAATAATAAAATACAACAACCTAGTGACAGTAATTCAGCTGACCTATTCCTTGAGGCAAATAAAATTCTAATTGACATGAGTGTGAATAGATAGAAGAAAATAGAGTGAGGAATGGCTGCTCTTACCAAGCTCCACTGCCAGGTGGATTTATTGAGTGCTGAAGACACTGGATTTGTGGACTCAACAACTCTTCTATCACAGTCACCAGTTTTCCCCCCTCACTTCAGAAGGGCAAAATACAAACCCCACTCATAGTTTCACAGATAGGCTGATTCTTGCATAACACTCTTACGAGACATTTTCTGCACATGGATAACAATGAGCTTGGAAAGTAAAAAAAAAAAAAAAAAAAAAAAAAAAAAAAAATCCAGCAAAGAATTGTAGCTTAAACAGTATAATCTCAAATGAAGCAGGAAGAGCCAACTTCATTAAAAAAATCTTATTTTCCAAGTGCTATCACCACCCCACAGAAAAAACAGTCACTACTGCAGACCCACAGTTTATCTTGTGTAGCAGAAATAAATCCTAATTAATAGTTAATTATTAGTACAACAAGATTCAGTGAGCTCTTGCAAAGTAAAGCATGACATTGTTTCATTCCTCTGTGTCTCTGGATCCAATGCAGGATGGCATTCAGAGGAAGAGGAATGGTCAGAGTCGAGCTGTATTTTACCTCAGAGAGGTAAATTTCCTTTATGCTGAAGGATGCAGGGCAGCTCTGCAAAGCCACTCTGCAAAGCTCTCCTTTTTTGTGTATTGGAGGGAGGGCAGGACAGGACCATAACTCCAGCACGTTCACTGCTACACACCTGCAAGAGCTTTTCCAGGCAGAAGAGAGGAGAACAAACTCAGCAGCTTACCAGACAGCTTCTTCCACTCAGCCTGATCAGGGAGCAAAGGCACCATCTCCCTTTGCCCACTGTCAGCCTGCTGTGGGCTCAGCTGGAAATGGACCAAGCTCAGCAGCCATCATGTGCGTGGCACAAACACAGCCCCCATCATCACCTGGCACAGGTGACCCGGGGGCAGAGACTCTGTGTGAAAGTGGCCGTGCTGCTTTTGGAGACACCCTTATACCCAAAAGCAGGCTCCTTTGCAGAAGGCAGTCATTGATACCAAGTCAAAATCCTCTCCAGAGCTCAATGCTACACTTGTCTGAGCCCAGCACCATGGTGCCTGCTCCAGCACTTCCAGCACTTCCAAGGTGTCACCTTGGGCTTCAGTATCAAACATGACAGCAGAGCCCACGGCAGCTGGAGCTGTGAGCTGAGGACTGCAAGATAAAGCAACCACCAGAGCATCCATGCTGCAATCTCCATCTTAACTGGAAAATTACCTGTAATTTTAAAATTTCTATTATACTTTTAAAAAAAAATCTTTTAATAAATCCTTAAATAACAGGTCTTGGTAGCCTGCATTCTAAGTTACTCATTGATTTCTCATATAAGAGTCCTCAGAGACTGTGAAAGGACAGCAGGTTGAACTGTGCATCTAAGCAACGTGTATAGGAGGGAACACCATAGTCTTACCTGACAGATAAGCAAATTGTTTCTTTAATTGGTCCTGAATATCTGCAGCATAGAGGGGAATGATATCCTGATGCATGATTTCATCTGCGAAGAGAAAAAAAAAATTTCATTGCAAAGTCATTTTATGCAAAATTTCACAGCACACATTAAAAAAAATTATTCCTGTAACACAAAAACTCGGAAAACTGTCTAACTTTTGAAAAATACATGAAAATCTTTAGAGTCTTTCAAGCATTTGCCAAGGGCAAACTTTTCTTTGAATAGCACACTAATAAAAGAGAAATTTACATTTACTGACATTTAGAAGCAGTACAGAACTGTCACTGAACAAAACACTGTAGAACTAATATCCCTCAGGAATTATGTTAAACAGTGGGATTTTTACATATTAAATTCAATTTTTATTAAAATCTTCTCAATCAAACAAAACAAAGAAATTTATGATTTCTCTAGTCTGTCATTGAGATTCAAATACCCCAAGAAAACAGCATTAAATAAGATAGGTAAAACTAGCTTGAAAGTACATCTTCCCCTTGAAGACACACTGACAGACACACGCACTCACTCTACCTCCACACTGAAAAGCAATGCTCAATCTTTTATCTCAGCCCTTCCACTTCAGCTTAACGACAACCACGCTGCTTTCCCGACCCTTGGTTTTCTGTCCCAGTGTTGCAGCAGAAGCATTTCCCACAGCATGTTTCCAGAGGTCAAGCAGAAACCTGAGTTTCCCTGATTGTGACTAAAACTGCATGACAGAGTTACTTCATTCACAAGCTATGATCTCATTTTTTACAAGGAAACAAGAAGTTTTACACTTTTGCAATTCTTAAAAAAGAATTACTCCACATATTTGCCTCATTGAAAAGTACAGAAGAGATAACACAGCTTTTTGTTTATTTGGTTATGAACATTTCTTTTAATCTAACACTGTACTGACATTGAAGTTTTGGGTTTTAATGTACATTGAAATGCCATTAAGATAGGTTTTGACACTCAGAGTTGTGAATGTGCACAGGAAAAATAAGTAAAAACCTAAAACTGATGGAAGGATAAGTGTCACCTGCACTGAAGTACAAGCTGAAGTAGAGCTCTGGTCCTCAAGGATTTGCTGTCACTGAGGTCTTTCAAAAGCTAGATCGTGAGCAGACAGACATTTCTATGAGCAATTCTCACATATGTAAAATTCTGAGAACTGCAATTATGTGAGAATGGCAAAAAAGCCACTTTCAGTTACTTCTTCCAGATAAGCAAGAACTTATACTGTGAAACAGAACTTCTCTGTTCTCTGTTGTCCCATTGGGCAGAGGAAGACCCATGACCACTTCCAAGGTCACACGCTGATCAGAGCTATTTTCCTGCATCCGGTGAACTGCTGCCTGATCAGAAGACCTCTGCATACCATGCTGTCAAATCCATAAGTGGATACTTTTAACTGTCAAGTCATATTTCACCCAGACCTTCAGTTATGTCACCATTTCAATGTTTTCAACAGAACACTGAACACAGATGTTTCAAAACTCCAATCTCAGATGGCCAAGTAATTTCCAGAAGAGGAATGCCCACTTCCCCAAAGGAAAAAGGGTTTTAGAGTTTATTTTTTGCTGTCTGTGCCATATGATACAAGGAGCCCTTCTGCAGCAGTGTGTAAAAAAACTACACAGCCCTGACTCTACAAACCAATACCTACAGGTGGTCCCATTAACCTGAATATAAACTCTTAGAGCATTAATGCCAATTTTTTGGTGAGAGATGGGAAAACGAAAAATAACATCATCAGTCTATAAAATACCATCCTGCCTGAAGTCACAGGCAGACGTAATTTTCATTACTGCATAGCACGGCACCCTAAGCATGTAGTAAAATAGCTGAATTTTGAATATATAAGTAAACACATGACACACTGCAAAGATGGAGGCAGGACATTCCCAAGGAAGAGAAACTTTTTATGTATCATTACACATAAGGATCACTACTTCCTCATGTAGCCTTGTGATCAATCCCACAGCAATTTGGACATGTGCCATGTGAATACCCAAGCCTAGATTTGACTGCTCCAGTGTTCACTCTGATAGGAGCAGCAGCTTTTGCCACCTGCACACGTCAGCCTCACAACAATGGTCAAATACTGCTTCACTGAACAGACAGTCTCCTCCTCCCCCTGATTTGAAACTCAGTTTTAACTCCAATGTAAGAGCCCATCTGTTTGCAACTGGAGGAGCAGCACAATGTGTCCACTGACAGACACCAAACTGCTCATCCTGCTGCACTCCCCTCCACCAAAGCCATCTCATCTTGCTCTTGCTGATTTGGTTTCACGACATCTAAAAGCCAAGTATGCACTAAGATCAGAGCGGATTTTCAATAATTTGAAACAACCAAGATAAACAGTAACAGCACAAAAAAAGTGTGAGGAAATGCAACTCTCGGAATTGCCAAACAGGTCACATCCAGCAGCTCAACAGGATACACCTGAACCCAGTATTCCCACCCATGGATTTAGCCAGAAATCCCTCTTCAATGTTTTCCTTCAGAGGAGATGCAATTGTAAAGACCCATTGCTCTGCATCATTTTCTTGACATTGAGCATCTCTCTGGAAAAGAGAGTTCTTCATCACAGTTTGTTTGGGGTTCAATCTGATTTCACTTCAAGGTTGTCCATCATTACTTCAAAATGCTATTTCTTTTAAAGGATAAGGCAACAAAAGGCACACATGCTAAATAGACTGTGAGAGCACACACTACTTACTCTAATGGCCTTTGGGGAAAATATTTTCTTGGAAATATTCTTTAAATAGAGAACCTGCCACCTGCTACATTTCCATTTTTGTAAAGCTAATTAAGTGCACATTAAAATACAGAATTACTGAAAATCTGCTCACTTTTTTTTTTTGTAAGGAATTTTTATAGGATCAAATTCCACTTGTACTTGAATAGATTAATATTCACACAGCCCATATTTCCCCTGTTCTACCTTTTCTGCTTTATACAGTATTTTCAATGCAGAGACCTTTAAGAGTCTGTTTTACCATACCCAAAATTCACTGCTGAAAAAAGTTGCTCATATCACAACATGCTTGAATATCCTGTGTTTCCTGAGGAGCTCACTTCAGAAGCTTAAAAGAAAGCTCCTGGGAATTATAATGCATCTGGTACTGTAGGTGATAATAAACAGTAAAATAAGGTTCTCTAAAGTTAGTATTGCTTTTTCATTACTATTTTTAAACCCCAGCACATAAAATAGCTGGGAACTTTTTTCTAACCTGAAAACTGGAGGTTCTTTTAAAAAATCCCCACATTATCTAGTATTCAAATTATGAGTGTAAGAGAGGGCAGAAGTGTCATCTTACTAACATAAAGTAATCACTTAAATATATGGTTCTTATTACAAAAAAAAGCCTTTCTCACTAAAAATGTGAACCACAATCTTGCAGATATACCATCTTCTAGTTCAATTTAAATCTTGCTTTGATAGTCCTGTCTCAATGACAAAGGATGATGCCTCAGAGGGACCTAACCCAACCCCTCTGAAGCACCTGACTGCATTTCAGATGAAGCAGGATGACAGATTCAAGCGCCAGGGCACAAAGATAACTTGTGTTTGAATTACCTGGTGCCAGCAAGCCCTGAAGAACTTGGGATCTCAGAAAATAATCAATGTCACTGCAGTCAAGAATTTCCCTTATTGATAAAAAGCCCCTCTTTCTTTTCTGATCAAACTAAAGCTCATCATCATTTGTAGTTTTTCTGACATGCTGAAGCAAACCATTTTCACAGAAAACAACATTTGAGCGGACTCTGAACTGACTGCACCCACATTGCACACAAGGAAGTCTCCCAACATGACTTGTGAGCCTCCTGTAACCAGTTTAATAAAATTCCCAGCAAGCCAGCTGGAATTACACCACCCTTTGAGTAGTTCTGCAGGAAATTGTATGGCCATTACTTTATACCGACTTGAAAGCCAGTCTGTTTGTACACATCCAGACACAGCTATGCCTTTCAGCACAGATCCTAGTAGCACATCAGAAACCAAATGACAAATAATTTTTCTTCCTCCTCTTTCTTGTCGAGTCTGCAAAACTTTCATGAAAACTTGTCTACGGCTTCTCTATGAAATCCGTGCCTGAAATTGAAGAAATATTGTATTTTTCTTAACCAGTTTTGCTTTGCTTTTCCTCTGGAACAGCCTATCCACCCAAAGAGTTGGATACTTTTTATGAAGAGGGTCTTAAGCTGAAAATTCTCTTCATTAAACCACCCCTCCCATCTGGTAATTAGAAATGCAAGACAATGACTTTCAGAGCAGTCCCTTCATCTCTCTCAGCCCCAAGGCAAATCTTTCATTTCCTCATTCTTCCCTCTTCATCTTGACCTCACAACCACCACTACAAACAGTCAGTTCCTTTGTGAAGCCCCCCAAGCAGAGAAGAAACAGACCAGCAGAGATGGTGCACAGAAGCCACCTAAAACTAATGAGCTGCTAGAGATGCCAAGTGAGCTTTCCAGCTTTAAAACCGAATTCTAAAAACCACTGCTGATTAGTGACAATGCCTGCAAGCTCAGTGCTCGGTATGCTCAGGCACAACAGCTGCAGATGAGGCTCCTCGGGTCCTCATGCTATTTGCAGCCACACTGGGCTGCTGACAGGAATTTGGGCAAGTGTTCATAAACTAAGACTTCAAATCTCACCAGTTCAAAATACCTTTAGGAAGAGTTCATCCCGATTTAATTTGACTACACCATCATTAAAATGATGGACCAGGAAAAGTGAGTGAATAAATTCAGAAATTTTCATGCAAAACACAGTCGTCTGTTAAAGTGCAGGTGGGAAGGAAATTATCACCTGAGCATAACAGTGCTTTTGCAACTTGTTTGTTTCTGGTGAGCTAAAATATCCTAAGCAAGTAGAAAATGCAAGTTCTTTGTCTCTACCAGCATCCCAGTTGCTGGCACAGAGATATAAAACAACCTAGTGCTCTGAACAGCTTCATATGGCATTGAGTGCCTAATAAACATTTTACATTATATAGTTACATAAGAATTTTACTTGTAAGAGCTTTACAGACTACAGCTAAGCTCTACCTCCCATTTCCTCTCCTAGTTAGAAAAGACTATTTCCTCTCAAAATCCCTGGTAAATAAAGCATATCCTTAAGTTGAGGTACCTTTTCTTTTTAGAGAATCATGCGTTATACAAGTCCCACTTTCACAGCATTACTAACATCAATAAATTTTCTAAGACTCTCTGGCCTATTGTCACAACATCCAGAGAACAGCACTACTACATACTCAGTGCTCCAACAGGCTAGGATGAGATGCCATGCATCTTCAATGTTTAGTAAGGATCTAGTTGAGCCAAGACTTGGAAGCGGTACTGCCAGAGAAAATCTAAAATCTCAGGAACAATATTCCCTTATATATATTATAAGCTCAGGCACAGCGGACACAGGCACTTATTGTTTGGGTGGTGCTTTAAATGTCTAGTGCATCAGAAAACTTGACAGATCCTTCACAAAGACCAGAAATTATATTTCTGCAGCACTGCTCATATTTCCTAAATGTTGAAAATATGTAAAATTATTTCACTGAAATGAAACTAGGTAATTCTGCTTCATTGATTGTACCTGAAGAATAACACAACTACTTACACAAATTAACCCCCAAAGGCTACAACTACAGAATTTAAATACGAGAGGCAGGAACTTGTCATGGGTCAAAGAACAAAAAATAAAACTCAACATCTTCATACAGAAACCTACTGGACCCCCTACTTTACTCAATTAATTTCTGCTTTCTGCAACCACAATACCCACCTGTTTTTCCTTTGAGATCACAGGGTTGGGGATTTGGCACAAGGCTACCTATGAAACTATGAAAATGATGGTTTTGTTTCAGCTAGGGAGATTAAACACTGATGCTTCCTTTAAAAAAAGAAGTTTCAAGGTATACAGCAAATGCAATGCTGTTGGCTTGCTCCAAAATGACAGGAGGTGTAACTGTTCCCATTTTCTTGAGTCAAATTATTAAATACCTGCTCAAAAGCATACTTTGAGAGCCAACCAAGATTTAGGTTTCTTTCAAACTCTAATATCATTGAATTTCACCGCTTGTTATATATGTCAAAGTATGCTTTTCTCTTTCTTCTTCCACCTCCCTTTTGGTAAAAAGCAACAAAGTTCATCGTCTTATTTTGCCAAAATAACATCCCCTCAAAGAACAAACATGAGAGGAAATACAATCCCCTCCCTTTCATGTATAACAGATGCATTCACAGGAGGAGTGCTAAATACTACAGCTTCTTCCTCCTCTGCTTCATCAGTCACACCTACTTGACACACTACTCTAGTCCACAGCTCACCAGCGATCACTTTAAGTTCGCATATGTCTTACAAGAGAGACTAAACACCAGCTAATCTGTAATCAGAAGAAAATGGTGTAATAATTAGAAAGTTAATCTAGGGATCAAACCCAAAATCTAGTATTTCTTTGGTCTTGAAGAAAATCCAAACTAAGACAAAAGGTGAGAGGGGTGTGTGCTGCAATTTTGCAAGATATCTTGAAGTGTTACCAGTTACAGCATCTAATCTGTTTTACCATGCTTTTGCTGTGTACATGCTCATGTGCACCCAGACTGTTTTGGTGAGAAAGACACATTCTTTGTGCTATTTCAAATGATAATAATTACTCTCTTTCCAAACTGAGAAGTAAGGGGAACTTAGAATCATGCCACACGGCCACATTATAGCCTAAATTTGTATTAAGCACAAAATGGGCTTAGAGATAAAGCAGCAACAGTGCCAGGTGTACCTACTATCCAAACGTATAACTAACCTCATGCATATGGCATGCTCTTACTATTGCAACAACAATGTTGCTTTCTTCTTTCCAGGATGTTCTGAAGGAAGCCAAGCCTGCTGGTAAACCCTTTTCTGTTCTTGCAGGATAGTTTCAGACTGCTAGGAACCACACTTAAATATTGTCAAAACTGCAGCATTGTTAACTCCCTAATACTGCAAATCATGCTGAGTGTACAGAATAAAAATACTTCTAAAGTATTAGATGTACTTAGTCACCTACAAGCAACAGATTTGGCAAAAAGCAAAGGTGTTTTTTAATGGAGAAATGGTAGATAAAGACTGAGCAGCAGAGAATGTTCCTCTAGCCAAGACTCAAGTGATAAGAAGGGAAGCGACCCGGATGTGTTTCACTCAGTACTTTAGCAAACAAGCCTCTAAGGAATAACAAAAACATTAGATTTTGCCAACTGCATTTTAGTAAGATTTAATGCTCTGAGAAAATTATTACAGGAATTTTGCTTTCTAAATACTAAAGCTTTGCAAAGAAGCAGAAGTCTTCCAAATAGAACAAATGGAAAAATCAGCTCTGAGCCACATGCAAGCCAAAGGACTCACCTTCAATGAGCCTTCAAAACTAATGATGCAATCACTCAGCTTAAACACACATGCTGAAGTGGACATGTTTCGGAGAATTAAACCAAAGATTTGTCTCCACTGAAACCACCTGCTTTCAACCCTTCCTCTCCAGAAAAATATGTATCTCAAAGCAGGCCCCAAAGCTTTAACTGAAAAGTCAACACACTGTATGAATGTGTGTTGACCAGCTGTATGAATATGAATACCTGGCAGTTCTACTACTCAGAACACTATTTTTCTGTGTTATTTTGGAAGTACGGTTAAAATTTTAAATGTTGAGTGATTTTGTTCAAAAAACAAAACCCAAACACCTTTATAAAACAGCAAAGTAGAAAAATCTAATTGCTTCTTGTACACATCTATTCTGGAGATAAATTATAGCAATGCTAACAATTGTGAGGTTGCACAGAATGGGCTGGGTTGGGTTGGAAGAGATCTTAAAAGACCATCTCATTCCTACCACACTGCTGTAGGTAGGGACACCTTCTACTGGACCAGGCTGCTCAAGGCCCCATCCAACCTGGCCTTGAACACTTCCAGGCTGGAGCATCCACAGCTTCTCTGAGCAACCAGCTGCAGTCTCACCATCCTCATCCTAAAAAAAAATTTCATCTCTGTGCCCAATCTAAGCCTAGCCTCTTTCAACTTAAAACTTGTGCTCCCTGTCCTGTCATTGCAGGCCCTGCCAGGAATGTCTTTTTTGACCTTTATAATTTCAACAATATGGAGGATGGCAAAAATAACTTCTAAGAGACAATACATTATTTTATGGTACTGTTACACAAGTACAGTTTTTCATGTAATTATACACATATAGACTAATGTTTTGAAAGGGAATGTGTGAGTGTGAGAGAGAAAGAAGGGTGAAGTGTTCACTAAGAGGCTTCTTTAGAGCTGTGCATTAGTTTTCAGCTAAAACATTTACTTGTAAACTTCCCAGTATTGGGACACTGATTACTCATAAAGAAGAGGTTGCTGAATTCATAACCCAACTGGCTGCCCCACCTTACCACACAGATGACAGAGCTGCTAATAAAGAGCTCTTGAAGCACCGTGGCTTACTAATGCCATGAAAAAGATGAACATGTAATGACTCTCTAAAACACTGCAAATATGAACTACTTCAGGTAGTTCAGAGGCAGGACATGGACACAGTTCGGTACTTCCCACAGGCAGCTACAGAATCATTGAGTGCAATATAGTCAGCCTTGCTGAGACCTCTCCTTCACTTACGTTTTCTCCCCTCTGCTGACTATAGGCATAAAAAATACTCCACACAAAGCTCAGGAGGAAGAGGAAAGAACAATGCCAGGGAACAGGACAACCCTTCTGCCCACTTTGAGCAGAATGTTCCAACAGCTCTCCAGAAAGGACTGATCCCTGGCACACTGAACATGCTCTCAAGAAGTGGTGGCAGTCAACAGATGAGACTCAAGCCTTGACAGTTGCTAACAAAAGCCCTGCTCACTATTTCTGCGTGATCAAATACAAACAAAGACATCCTATTTTAACCTTGGCAATTTACACAAGCAGTCCTGGCATGGTTACATATGCACCACTATGATTTGACACAAAATACTCTCTGGTTCTACATTCACTGTCTCCTACAGTAATAAGTGGTTTCCTAAATCCACCCCTCCACTCTCAGGGATGCAGATGAGGGTGTACATAAAGAACAGAAGTTACTCAAGCTGATTACTCCACCCTTTCCATCTAGTTATCCTCATCTTTCTTAAACCTTTCATTCACTCCTCTTAAGCAGCATGCCTTTTAGCATTATCCCTGGTAGCATCAAGCACTGCTTGAGAAGCAGAGCACTCAGACTCACGTGTTGATAATTAGTAATACTAATTAAAGATTAGTAAGAAGATCCACCCTTTAGTTAGAAGACCCACCCTTTACATACCTGTTTTATTTAAATCTGACATTTCAACAGCAACAGCACTGGAAAGTTAGACACCAGTCCATGGGTTTGCTGCTCTCTGTCTCCTCTGCAATAGTCACGCATACCAAAAGCAGAAAACAGAACCGGGAATGTAGATTCAGGCACCAGAATAAGGACGCAATTTTTGCTTGTCCCTGTTCCACAAAACATGCTTTCATTTTGCAATGGACTGTGCCTGCACTATTAACAGCAAATAATATCTCTACTATTTCATTATATCTTAACAGAAACAACATTTCTATAGAAAGCTCTGACTGAAGGAATTAAATAATTCATTTCAGATCAACCCGCCTATACTAACAACTAGGGGATGCCAAATTGTATCCTGTGAAAGAAATGTTGCTTTTTCTCTACCACCAATAGGGATCAGGAGAAATTATGCAGCTGATATTCACCCAAAATGCAGTGAACTGAAAATTAAAACACACTGTAAACCAGCAGCAGGACAGCTCTCTGCAGCAGCAAATTCTCCCTGTAAGCTTTAGCAGCTGTTCTGATCACCATAATCACAGCATGAACGAATCCTGAGCAAAGTACCTTCCATGTAAAAATACAGGAATAGAGGCTGTGAATACACATGGTGTGCTGAGAGATACATCTGCAAATAAAATGATAAACTGCAAATTTACACAAGGACAGAACACACACACACCCCAATAAATTATATTTGTACATGAATGCACACAAGCAGAATACAACTTTTGCCTTTGTACTAAAACACATCCCTTTTTCCTCAGTAGGGTAACATTATCTGGCAAAGTTCCTGCCTGACCTGCAATCGAGCAACTAAGAAAATTTGAAATACTAGACACACCTGTGCATTTCTTCAGAAGCAGCCACAATTCAGCAATATCTTTGTAGAGCAAGGAGATCAGGCTTAAGGTCATGTCGCTTCTAATCGATTTAGAGCAAAATAGTTCCGTGGACAGTGACCTATTTATCTGTGAGCTCGTCCTCAGTGCAAAATGAGAGCGCAAAACTCCATCTTTCACTCGAAGCCAAGCCACTGGGGGCACAGTGCCTTTCTTCAAATTACATGCAGAGTAAGTGTGCCTGTCAGCAGGCTCAGAGGTCCTCCGAAGGGCTTGCTGGCTGCTGGCTACCACTTCTTGTCTTCCTGCATAAAGCCCTGGCACACATTAGACACAAGCTGTTTGCTCTAAATATGAACACATGCACTGTTCAAACATTACCAGAGTAATGCATTAAAAAATTAATCCTAAGTGTGCCTTGTCAAAAACCCCTCCCTTTAAAAGTTCTGGTTTTAACAAACAATGGTACAGTAAATCTAGCAATATCATCTTTTTCTGTCACTCACTCCTACTCCACACAGGGAAATTAACTGCCCAAGGGACAAATGCCCTTTCTCCAACGAACCTTTGGCTAGAAAGCTCCCCAGAAATACAGTCAGTTTTTCCTGTTTGTAAGGGAATTCTCATCCATCTGTCTTTGGTGGAACTGAACTGAGGTGTTTTCCTTCATGGGAAAGCCATCAAACACCTGTTCCCTATGAAGGAGCCTACCCAAAGCAGCAAAAGCCGACAAAAAGGCATTCTACTAATGTGACTTTGCAAGTGGAAATGCACTGAAATCTTACAAATAAGACAATGGAAAATAAGGCAACAAATGACAAAATAAACTAGAACAGAAGTATTTCATATGATCTTTCAGACTGAAATGCTGAGCGGACTTGCTTTACCTGATCCTTTAAAGTAATTGACAGACTACCTGTTAATTAATACACTTGAGATTAGTTATCAGCCATTCAGACTCACTAACACAAAGAGTGAGCCAAGGAGCACAAGTGACAGCAACAGCCATATGAAAACAAATGCATTGTTTTTCTTCACTTTACAGTGTTATAAGACCCCTCTCCCAACAAGAGAGGTCAAGGAAAGAGGACAGTGAGGATAAAAAGCTTGAATTGATGGTTACATCTGTTCACAAAATCCCATTTGCAGATGGGAAAAAGCTCAATTTCTGCATCAGCACTCCCAGCCATCAACCAATCCCATAAAAGCAAACCAAAACAAACCTAGATCACCCACAGACCACACTAGAGGTTATTTTCTGAAGTGCCCCACATATGTGTTCCCACCACTCATCTGCCATGGGGTGGGAACTGTTGATATTCCACACCAGTCAGATTTATTCTAACAAATCTACCATCTATACGAGCAGCTCTATTCAGTGTATGACATTAATATGTGACCTGAAGAATAAAATCATGGTAATTTATTTTCAAGTCTGCTAATTCATTTTGGAGTCATTATGTTTTGTAGTAAGCCAAAACACAAGAGTTTTCTAAGCAATAACAGATGTTTTTAAATAAAGGTAGATTTAAAAGAAGTGACACTCTTTAAAAATATTTTACTTAACTATTCTGTATTTTATGAGTTATTAGTGCATTAGATTGTGCAGAGAGTTAAAAATTAGTGAATGAGTCTTCACACCACTCCCTCAAGTCATGTAAATACTCTCACATGTGAAAGCCGAGATGGAGCAGGTGACCTCTCTGAGATCAGGTAACAGCATCTGTTGTGCTCTCAGACACAGGATCTATGTCTCGGCTCTAAGCCCAGACTCCCTCCTTTCCAGGACAGCCACCCAACCTGCTGAGTGGAGCGTGCTCCCTGATCACTGTCACGACTCGTACTCCTCAGACAAAGATCACAATTCACAGCATTTTTATTTCTGGCTGTTGTGCTACAGCATGGCTCCAGGAAGAACAGTCTCAGATACCTTATGTGAGTACACACACTGATATTAACTTCCTACTTAACAGCACCAAGCTGGTATCAAATAGTGGGCAGAAAGTCCACTGCAATATGCTTGGCTGAACAGATACTTCTGTTAGTAGTGGCATGGGCTTGGTGTCACCTACAGCACAGCAATCAGGAAATATAACACTTACTATCTGATCGATAATAAATGATGATAAAGCAGACATGGGAACACTTTCCAAACTTCCACAGAGAGGGAGAGGAAGTTTTATAGCCTTCCTTCAGAGATTAAAACCATGCAAAAGAGGAGCTACACCCTTCTCCAGATAGGAATGACTCCCACCTAGATCTACACAATAAGATCCAGGAACCACACTGGCTACTTCCTTAAGAAAAAGGAAACAAAAAGCCAAAAAACCCTCCATGAATGTAAAAGAGGAAAACCAACAATGTATAACATTGGTTGTGCTTGTTCTCATTGTCAAGACAGAGAGGAACTATAAATCCTTGTATTAATCAACACTGACTACTCGAGTCCCTTCATGTCATACCCAATGTGGACAACCACACTTTAACAGGCTTTTGTCTGCAAATTTCACAGCAGAGACAACAGTGAAATCAGTCATTCAGGTGAAAACCTAGTACTAGTTTAAAAACAATTTAATTTCTTGGATGAGCCCAATAGATACATGGAACAGTCATCTCCCGGGCTCCCACCTAGATTACTCCTTCCCAGCCTTAAATCTCCAAATCCCCCAGTTACATAAATTGTAGAATCATGGAATGGCCTAGGTTGGAAAGGACCTAAAAGATCATCTAGTTCCAATCCCTGTGCTGTGGGACACTTTTCAACTAGGCTTCAGAGCTCCATCCAACCTGGTCCTGAACTCATTCCACGGATGAGTTTTTTTCCAGATTGATCAAGATGTAATAATGTCTGTGGCTAAGAGCACCAAATTAAAGCACTGTATGTTCCAACCCTGTTATCCTCCTGTCCTGACCAACAAGGCACACCTTCCCCTCCCACTTTTAGGGACCAGTGTCTTTAGACTTAGCAACACATGTGATGAAAACATACAGAGAGCCCAGCGTGTGCTGTGGAGGAGCCTTGGAACCTGCCCCCACTCTGCTGGAGGGACAGGAGCCCACAGAGTCTCTGTGGGACTTGGTCTCAGATGCCTGGTGAAAAGTTGTTCAGGCAAAGGTGATTTTTTTCCCTAGCAGGTCCATTCTGCACAGAAAGCTGGGCTGATGATACTACGGGCTCCTGGGAAACACTCTTCTGGTAAAAGAGGGTTCCAGCCAGTAACCAAATGGCTTTTTGTGTTAGCACTCTATTTTGGGCTCTGTGTGTGGGAGAAATGTTTTCTCTATGGTTATAATACCTGAATTCCTTGCTGTACATTTCAGAGAAGAGTAGGAAAAAAGAGTAAAAGCATTGAAGCACAAAACCTTTCCCTGGCCTTCATGATCCAGCTTAAAATAGAACCAGAGAGGAAAATTTTGCTATGTGGGTATGCATGTTAGCAAGAAGACTTTAGGGCAAATTTAAGCTCCATTAAAACACAAAGAAGCAAGAGCCCTCCTGAGAAAATCTTGGTGGGCACAAGATTATGTATTTATAAATGCAAAGAAATTAATTTCAACTCCACTCAAGCTCAGCACTCAGGTTAATCCTTCCTCCCACCTCAGCATGGGATGTGAGTGACAGGCTCCAGCCTGCAGAACAGAGGAAAACACTGTGGGGGAAGCTGTTACATGATGGATGCAAAGTCAATTGAGGTTAAAGACTGTGTTATCCTAGTTTTATGAAACCCAGAGAAGGAAACTATGACTATGGCTTAAATATACAAGATACCTGCTTTATAAAGCATGTGCAAGTGTGCAGCATAAGGGTGGCAATGTTCATGGTAAAGGATATTAAAGTCTGGCAAGTTCAATATCAAAATATAATTATTAAACATATTTTTCCTTCAAGGGTTCTGAAGCTTAGCAAAAAAAGCACAGCAATAAAATAATGTGGCATTCAGCACAAGAAGAGCTATCCTTATAGAATCATCCTTAGTATAATGCAAATGTATATTCTCCCCCCAAAAAAACCCCAAACCCTAGCAAAATACACCAAACTCACACCTGTAGCTGCAGAATTTATAAATTTTTAAGACATGGAGAAATTTGTTGCATAATCTGTTGGCTTCTAGTTTAGCACACTGGACTATTTGAAAGCTCCATTCATTTTCTTCTTCTAATCCTTCTTGATGTTTTTTTCAAAGAATGGAGGCAAAAGAGGTTTCATTCTTTTTGAAGTCATCAAGCACTCAAGATTTACAATTCTGTCTGGTTTACATCAAAAGATTCCAATGATTAAAATTAATTTATACACTCATTATATATACACACACACACACAAACATATATGTTTGAATAAATCCATTATACTAAGCAGCTTGTTAAATCTTCACACAGCAACAAAACTAATTTATTTTGAAACTGCTTTGGCAATTTTCAGCTTGGATGCTAA
Source organism: Brachypodius melanocephalos (assembly GCA_013398615.1). NCBI lineage: Eukaryota > Metazoa > Chordata > Aves > Passeriformes > Pycnonotidae > Brachypodius > Brachypodius melanocephalos. Next base: position 58,702,860 of record VZSR01003803.1, read on the forward strand.
GTCATGAAAAAGAGTCCCAGCATGATATCCAAACTTAAATTTAAGAAAGCACAACCAATCAAAAATCATGGTCAGGAAACAACAGTAAAAAACCACAATTAAAACTTCCATCCATGAAGAAATACACTCTTTCCACTGGAAATGAGCATGCTGGTAAATACAAATAGTTGCTGGAGCACTTATAAGAACAGGATTCTGTTCAATCAAAAGGCTGAACCCTGTACTATCTTTCAAATAGATAATGCCTGGAAAAAAACATAAGGAAAGCAGCTGAGAAGCTCCATCTTAAAAGCGCATTTTGCACTGTACGACAATAATAAACTTCAGAGTTTTGAAGACTACATATCCTTCACGCCAGGTATCTAAGAAGTAAAACAAAAGGCAAAAGAACATGCCAGTAATTTTTGAGGCAGATGGTACTTCTCGGGCCTCATGACTGCTCTGAGGGGCTTTCCCCAAAGTTATGACAGAAGCCTGGCCACTGAATGCAGTTATCACACTCCTGTTTCAATTTCTAATTTAAAAATCACATCTTTCTGGTGTTCTGTGAACTGAATTTTAATCAGTTTATACTTTTTTATTTACATGTCCTTCCTAAAAAAGCTCCCCCACAAGTCTTTAATCATAGGCCTCTCCTTGGCTGTGCTGCAGGGTTTACCAAGGTTTCTTGTTTCAGAGAGACACAAAAACTGGACTTTTTTCTGGATTAATTTAATCACACAGAAGTTAGTAAGTAAGTAAGCACTTTATCCTGCAGTATTCAGTGACAGCTCCCTCTGCCCACAGCTGCAAAGCCAACAAAGAAATGGATGTGCCCTTTTAAACTTCCCAAACAGCAGCAGTACTCAGAAGAGCAGTGCCTACACAGCAACACTGCTATTCAGACTGCGCTGGGGTGAGGAAAAGAGGAGTTCTGGCTTGGGGCTCAAGGTTCCTGCAGTGCTGTTCCAAATCCAGAGCTGGGAGATTGCAGCCTGATGACAACTGAAAATTGTAACTGAAGGTGGAAACCAAATCACTGCTGAGCTTGGGTAGAAGGCAGGACTAAAATTTGGAAAAATCAAGAGGATGAGATCCATTTTTATACCGGCAGTGGGATTAAAGGAGCAAATGAAGTAGGAAAAAAGATGGATGTGGAGCTTAATGGCAGCAGAAAGGAGAACTCAACAGTGAATAATTCCAACAGAAACACGTGATGAAAACAGCACAGGAATTAAATTTAAGAAAGGAAAACCAGGTTTATTATGTATTCTGAAACACACATATTCCTAAGAATATTAATTCAGTAAGCAAGGAAAACTAATAGAGATCATTACAACCAATGAAATATTGTGCCACAATCAGAAATATATTTATAGCCAAAGTATAAAATAAAACTTTGTCAGCAACAGGAAACCCTTTTTATGACTCTTAGTAAGTACACAGAATCTTTTTTTTTTTTTTCCAGATGAACAAGATACTTGGGAAGCAGAAAAACTTTCAGGTCAAAAGTTGTGGAGAACCGGTTCCAAAGAAAATATCATATGCTCCTGTAATACTGATGAACACAGATAAAGGCTACAAAACTATTTATTACAAAGGAAGGAAAGGAAAATTTGCAGAAATCATCATTTCCAAAAATCCATAAAGAGCACACAGGACAGAGAGCCAAGAAGAGAGACCTGCTTTTGATCTGAGGCAAAATTAAAAGCTAAAAAAATATTCATTCCATCACATCTCTTAAATAATCAGTTGGGGTGGGTTTGGACAAGTTAGTTATGATATTTTAGTACTGAAGGATTACTCATAGCTTCAAACAGAATAAAAAAAATTTTGGTTATGAGATCATATCATTACTTGTCATCTTAGGTTGTCAAATGTAAGTAAAATTCTTCAGAATGGGCCATCAAACTGAAGTCCTTCTTACACTGTATAAATCTGACCCACACTGTTGTGAGATTACACTTGAAAATGGTAAAATCTACATAACTGATAGGATGAAAATGCCACTGTATTCTTACTTATCAAGGCAGTTTTGATTTTGACTCACGATTTGGAATTTTTGTGGCCTAGGCATGCACACTGCAGCAAGCTGTCTGAGGCTGTGCAACCCACAAAGTCCCCACACACGGGAAAAGTGTGAAAAAAATGCAAGCAAATGCACTGAGCCATCCTCAAAGGTCACCATTCCCCCCACTTAAATATTTCCAAAAGAGTATCTCAATTTCTCCCACTGCCAATTCTTTCACCCCCCTGGACTTCAACAAGCTCCAGTTTCCTCAAGAAAAGAAGACACTTAATACCAGCAAAGATAAGACCACTTCCCACTGATCAAAAAGGAAAGAAGAAGAAAACAGACTGACCTCTTCTGGAGAGGCAACCAGGAGAACTGCTTTAGGTTCTCAACAGAAATTCACCTCCTTTAAAGATAGAAAGTCTCACTACAGTGAGAGAATAAAATACCTTGTACTTTAGCAGCATGATATTCTTGGTTAAATTTAGTCAGTGGAAAAGAGTTAAAGCTCACAGGAGTTGCTTTCTGTGGAAAGACATGACATAAATCACACCTGACCTTTTTATTTTGTGGATGCAGGACTTTAAATAAACTACTAACGTATTATTTTAAAAGGCAGTGATTCCTTTAATGAGCCACTTCTATAAAATAAGTTTAAAAAATCTAAGCCTGCAAAGAGCTGTTGTCAGATCGACGAACAAGTGCAGCCCAGCAGCTGTAACCGTGTCCTGTTTCCAGTCTCTGGGATCCAAACAGGAAGCCTATGCCCTTACCTGATCGAAAAAGCAGCCAGCCCCTGCGATTTCAATCAACCTAAAGCAACAGATATTCTCCTTCTTTTCCAGCTTCCTGGGATGCTTCCTGGCCCATTCAGGAAAGCAGTGTGGAGGACAAGCTTTTTACCAGCAGCATTACCTTCATTTTCCACATCACAGCCTGCCACTTGCCCTGTTAGTGCATTTGCTTTTGGCCCAGGTGTGACAGCGCAGGCCGGCTGGTGGCGTGAAACAACAAAACCCCGCCTCTGCCAAGGGTGGTTTGAGCGTCAGCCTCTCATCAGGCTGGATTCTTCAGCACACCTTAAAAACCTTCACACCATTTTCAGATGAGCAACAGAAAGAGATGCACCAGCCATGTAAGAGCTATAATTATGCAAGCTTACATAAACTTGGCTGCCGACCATGTCAACTTCCCAAGCTCCAGCAATTAGCGTGTCACAATTAACAGAAAGCAACGCTTCTGGGGTCCCCTGCATCTGCAGTTCTGGGAAAATGCCTCAACCCCAAGAGGCTTTTGAAACAGTTTTGTGTTTCTTCTCCTTTCTGTAAGGAGAATGAAGATGTAAAGAAAGATGACATGAAGGCCAAAGAGCAAATTCCACCTGTTCTGACACATGCAGCAGCTGAACTAATGCCCATGAATCTCACAAGAGTAAGACACAACAGAGACAAGTCCCAGCCATTCTTTCTGCTCTTCCTCTTGTTGACTCTGCAAAAAAATGCATTTATTTTCCACCAGTTCCTGCCTTACCAAGTACCTGATTAGTTCAACATAATTTGAACTGAGCTCTTTCCCTGTATCTGCTCTAAGTGAAAAAGCACAAGGCAAGTGGATCAAAGGTGAGGGCACTCTTTGTAGTTCCCTGCACTACAGTGGCAGCAAATGAGGCCTCTTCAGTTCAGGTCTCATCCTACAGCCCATTTTTGACGTATTTAACAATGTCTTTTTAACATGACAGATTTTATGTCCATTGCCAAAAGCCTCCATCCCTCCATGCTCAAACACAGCACATCCTGTCACTGCTCCTGTTTGCAGCCCCACACTGCAGCAGTTCAGGCAATGCCAAACACTCACAGACACCTTTCCAGGACACCAAATGCTCAACACAAAGGATAACAAATGCAGATACCCACCCAATTCAAAGGATCAGCAGAGAACCAAATATACTCCTCAGACAAACAGAACAACAGCAAAGTAATGTTAAGAGTATTAAAAGTACCCCCATTTCCCAATGAGGATTTATTTGCTGAACTATATTTTTAGGGAAGTTTCAGGGCAAGAAATAGAAATTTTCTTTAAGAAATACCTTGTACACACTTCTTCAGAGCATTTAGGGAAGTAAGGTATAAGGGGCCCTCAAATATTCCATTTTTCCCCCATTCTGAGTCTCTGGAAATCAGTTCTCAGGATTTTTTCTTCAATGGAATTTCTTCTCCTGCGCTCTGAACAAATTTGAAATGGCTTACATTTAACACATATTCAAGCCCCTGCTGTTACTTGCATGTAATTACTTAAGGAAAAACCAATGCACATCTTATTTTTAGTAACCCTATTTTATTAACTAGTGAAGAAAACAGCAGCTCAGCTTCAAAAAGGTAACAGCATATAAGTATTTTAGTCTCCACAAACCAACAACAAAAAGCCTTGACTTCATTGAGCTTATTTCATGTTTTCTTCTTCAGGCAAGCAGAAAGAAGCTCTCATTGTACCTGAGTGGAAGGGAAAAACTCAGCTCTATTATGAGCTTGCCCAAAAGCACTTGCATCTGCCTGGCCCCTCCTGGCAGCTGAGTGGCATTCAGCTTCAGCCAGCCCTGCTGGGGTGAATCCACAGGCATTAAAGGTTTACAGGTGCAGCCACCAGCAGTTGGCTGATAAAGAGCTTGTGCAAACACCCCTCTTGCAAGGAGGTCTTTAGATCAAGTGCCGTGCTGTGAACCAGCAACCAAAGCTTTTCCTAAATGCTGAGAAACAGACCTAATGCAAGCCTCTTCCCATCTATGGCAGCAGCTTCACTGAAGCTATAGCCTCCATGCAACAGCAGAGATTGGCAGCTTATCAGTGTATTTCTGGTGTACTTCACAATTTGGCACACTGCAAAGCCTACTTTGTCACGTTTTCTCTGGTTTTATATTATTATTTTATACCACAGTGCCTCCCCTCACTTACTGCACTGTGCTCTAAAACATGTCTTCTGTCCCTGAAGCACCGATGCCCTGTGCAGGTTACAAGAGCAACCTCTGTTTTTTCCTTTCTAAAATAAACATGGCCACATAGAGGAAATTGTTTTAAAAATTTAAACTATTCAAGAGAGAACAAGCCCATTGTCTGCAGAGGAGGCTTCAGGGCAGCAGCACACTACCGTGACTATGCTATAGAGCATCCACAAAAACCCTGTGGACCACAAGGGTTCGCGGCTGGCATGTGCTGGGACAGGGAGAGGGGACAGGGTATTCTCATTGTCTAAATGTAAACAATAATAATAATAGGGTTTTGTAACTTCTTTGAGAGAAGGAAGCAAACTAATGTGGAAAACAGTTGTTATTACTCTGTTTATGACTCCTTGTTCCCAGAAAAATATTCTGGGTTACTTGGTAATGCTGAAGGGGATAAACTGAGGTGACCTGAAGCTGGGCAAATGGCTGAAACCCCATCTGATAAGATAGGCTTGGGAATACCTTTTACACTGAAAGCATGCCAGAGTGGAAAACACTGGGTGGAGGATCCACAGCTCTTGTGACTGTAAGACTTTTATCTTCAAACCCTCAGACAAATTCCAGTTGTTTAGGGATCAAACACTGCCAGATGGTGGCTTAGGCACCTTCAGGGGAAAGCTGTTACCTGAGTTCAAGCACACAATCCCCAAAACAACCTCCTGACACCTCAAAACCTAAAATTCATTACAGATCTTTCCAACACACTCAGGTTCTCTGCACACCCTCTGATCTGTATTTAGACAATTGAATACAGAAATTTCAAAGGCTGGGCCAAACACCCAAGGGCTTCTTTCGGCAAAGGCAAAGAAACAGGCTTTATTGGGAGCCACTAAGACAGTTCTTATGTTTTTAGGCTTTAATATTAAAGGTAGATACCAGTAAACCTCCTTTAATGCTTTCAATGAATATAGCAGCAGAGGTTGGTTTTGTGCTGAACTGGAGGTGCACATTATTCATAGCTGGGAGCATGCTAACCAGCTTAGAACACCCCAAAAAACTTGGAATCTTGAAATTTTTTCTGAAAGAATTGAGCCCTAAAATAACTCTCTAAAGGCAAATGACAACATCTGCAAAAATATTATTACAACTCACCTTGCAGACAAAGAACATAATTTTCAATAGCTGGAAGTCAGGAAAAAAAATCAGAGAAAGAACCAAGGTCAAATGCTATCAACCAAAAGGGGAAAAGTTTACACTGAAAGTAGTAGAACCACCTGTACTTGCATCTGAAGTCCTTAAACAGCCTTTGATAGCCATCATAGTAAATGACACAAACCATTACCTGTGCCCTACATGCACATCAAGTTAAAATATCTGAAGACACTACTAGAGATTTAGTTGGTAAAAGCTAGAGAGTTTGAAAGAAGACTTGAAGGAGAGCTGTGTTCTCTTCAGAAGAACGTTTTGTGTTTCTGTTTCAAAAATGCAGCTATAACAAACATTATGTAACAAACAGTATTAGAAAGGTAAAGTTTCTCTAGTGTAAAAGGATAGAGACAACATCTTGAATTCTTCATTTCACATATTACCTCTCTTTAAAAACAACTGATGTATTGATCCCTATCCACTTTCTCATATACACCTTTGGAATCCACCAAAGATGGTAAGAATGATATGTTTGGCTAAAGCAGAGAAAATGTTTATTTTTTAATCATGATATATTAGGAATCAGAGTGTATCCTGCTCCACAGACTCACTGCATGAAACAAGTTGCTTGTGTTTCACGAAAAAAGTCAAAAATAAAGGCAATATATATTGCATCTTTCCTTCAAATAAAACCCTGAAAAGCAAGTAGCTCCTTCCCCAAAAGTCAAAAGACACAAATAAATGGGTTCTTTCATTAGGTCTCTGCCACCTATATAAACTATATGTCACATACTTCTAAAGTGATTTTTCAGAGAAATAAATCAAGAGAGAGAATCATTCAGAGAACTACTCATCACTAACAGAACTAAGCAAATATGTTACACTTGTACATCTGAAACTCCTAATGGTTCTCAGAATATAGCCCTGTCCAGATTTAGATTACTGTAGGTAATCACAAGAGCTGTTGTAATCCAGGACAAAATAAATAAGATAAATTTTCATGAGAACCATACTGGATACGATTTTTAAAAGTGTACTCTCGACTAACTGCTCATACCTGAAATTACAGCTTCACTCCCTCCCAGCTGCTCCACCAACTGCTGTGGTTTGTTAAGTGGACCAAATTCCTCACTAAAAGATAACTGCAAGTCATTCCCACTGAGCCCTTCAAGATCTTCATCTAACTTGGTCTCTGGACTCATTATTTTGTGACCTTTATTTATAAAAGCTCCAGAGTTGACTAGAAACTCTCAAGTTACAAAGATGGCTAAGACTGATAATAATTAGATGAGGCTGAGATTCACTGCATGCTGTCAACAGTGTAAGTGGAAAAAATCTCACATTTTTTTCCATCTGGGAGGTAAGAAGGGAGAAGCAGCAGTCCCTACAGAAAATTCCCAGGTCCTTCAGTTAGTTCTTTGGCCTCATTCCAAAAGGAAAAAATGAACTTACTCAACAGCCTGGTCCCTCATCCTGAATTGTCTGCAAATTGACAAACTCACAGTAAATGACACCAAAGACTGCTGACAGATACTAATGAAGAGTAAGTATCTGTGAAAACCAGAGTTGTCAGCTGCCCTTGGCCATTATTTTCAGAAAAAAACCCACCAACCAACAAAACTGCAGAAGGTTTCATGCCATACTCGAGTCCAAGTGCAAGAAACAAACTGAGATGCTGGATAAACTGCTGACTAAAATAAAATATATTTTGGGATGTTTTTCAGGTCACTGAGCAAGAAATGAAACACACAAAAGTTGCACCGATCTCCGCTTCCTGCTTTGGAAGGAGATGTAATGGCTCCAAAATAAGACATAACAAATAAGTAAATACAAGGGCTAACTTTAGTCAGGAAGGGCTGGAAATCTTACAATAAACTTTGATCCTTTTGGCTTAGGTTGCTTCAGCACGAGGCTGTGTGTGTTCAGCCTTTTCAGGTAGGCTTAACCTCTGAGGTTCATTTGAAGATCATGTGGGATTTTGTTAAACACTGTAAGCATACACAGTAAGAGGAAGTAGTGCAAACCGTCCTGTTAAGCACGACTTCAGCAGAACTAAACAGATTGCAACAGCACATGAGATTGGCAACTTCTTGGAAGAACAATGACTAAGATAAAGGGAGTAAATAAAGCTACATCCTGGCTCCAGGACTGGTTCTGCCCAGAGAGTAAATATCTACTTGTTGACAATTCTCCATGTGGAAAACCAAAAGTATAAGAAAAGTAAGTCATTTTTACTCTAAATTATTGAAGCTAAGTCTCTGAGATTATTGCTGAGGGCAACTCTGTTTTTCACTACTGCATTTTTTTTTCATATATTTTTCAGTGAGCATGAAAGCAGGAAAAACACAGATTCCTACTGGCTCACTGCCTGTTATGGTATAATGTCATATAGACAGCTACTCCCTCTAATTAAATGGGCTTTTCAAACAGCACTAATGGTCAGGAAGACATTTCCCCCTCCATTTCAATAGCCAAGGCACAGCTAGATTTCATTTTCTGAGGATTCATCTTACATGTACTGAAGTAATGGAACTATTTTTCCCATTTTTTTCCTCCATTCACATGTGCAACCATTAATGTCTGTCACACAACCATCACCTACAGAATAGTCTCTTCCCTGTAAGAAAACTCAAAGACAGCCTAAATCTTAGAAAACAGGGAAAAGGAGAGGCTGAAGAGAGGTCCAAGGGAGCAGGCTCATGGAGTTCAGTCAGTGTGGATCTACAGAAGAGGAGCCTAGAGGCACAGTCTTGTACTGCCCCCAGTTCTGTGTGCATCTCTCGCTTATTAAAGACTCTTAAAAGTATTTGTTTTCTTAGAAGAATCATCATCCAGGAGCCTAAAAGTGCTGGTCTATGTAGCAGCATACCAAAACATATTCCTTCCTTATTATGCACACAGCTGGATAAAGTAACATTCTTTTCTCCTGAATTAAGGCACCAAACATTTGGAAATAGTAGCTTTTACAACAGCACAATTTAGAATGTTCTCATTTTATTCAAATCACTTTTTAAAAACAAATAATAGGACATAATAAGCAATTTCAGGAATCTTGAGTGGGACCAATCTCCTGAATCTGCTGATAATGTCATGGTCTTTAGATATTTCTACTTTCTATCACAGCATGCCTCTCTTAATGTATTGTAAAATACACTTCCCAAATCATGAATTTCCTTAACTTTTACTTTGTAACACAGAGAATAAAGATTTTAATTTTTTTAAGCCAAAAAAATGTTTTAAAAAAAGGAAGCTGAAGTCCCTCAGATTTATAGGACAGGTCAATACAGACACTGAAGAGGAAGAAAAATATTTGCCAGTGTTGCTGAATTGGTATCTGAATTGTAATAACCTCTTTATCAGAAAACATATACTGAACACACCCCTATTAAATTGTATGATGATGCTCTGAAAATGATTTCAGGGAAGAAACAGTTCACTTTTAATGGACATCCTGCTTGGGACCTTTTCTGTCTTCACAAGGATGTCAGCTGTAAAACCAGCTGTGACTAGTTTTACTGATGCACTCACTTTTCACTAAGTAACTTGCCTGAGCCAAATATACCAATTACATACATCACAATTATTAAAAGGTAATAAGTTTGAGGAATGTTATCTGGTAAAAAAAAAAGTCTATAAAAACTTTATATGAAAATTTAAATCCTAAAATACCTGATGTTTTACTTCCTTTGGAAAAAGCATTTTGAAGTACAACCCAAATACTACCATTTACCACTCAGATTCTCCAATGGTGTGTTTTCTATTAACAGTGTGTATTTTCAAGAATCAATGAGCTAGCAAAGTTTATATTAAGACTATTGAAATACATGGGCGTTTTGGCCCATATAAAAGATGTTTAAAATACTCCCAAGAGCACAGCCCCAAGCCACACACCTTACACACCCCTGACTTAGCAGACTACACAGGTCTGTTTACATTTACAAGATCTAGGAGTTATTTTAAGTTAAGCCAACTTACCCTTCGCGACAAAGTCCAGCCATGAACACCATTCTGAGAAAAAATAATAACTCTTCATTTCTGCTACTGAAATTCCCCTCTGATTCATCATCAGAGAAAAAAAGAGGTCCACTTTTCGCTTCCCCTGCTCAGAACAAACTGCCCTGAGAAGGTAAGCCTTTTTGTATTACCTGAACTTTGTTCCATAAATACAACAGGTGGCACAAGATGACTTCACAAATATATTTTCCCCCACTAATGCCACTGTTCTTGTAATTATCTCTTTAATTATAGTGTTCTCCCCTCGTGACCCCACCCTGAATATTTACAGACTGCTGATATACCCAGTGTCTGATACAGTATATATAAGCATAAGCCCTTGGCATATTTTTGTTCATGTTAGGCTTTAACAAGGCAAAGCAAAACTGTTTTCCATGCAGATACTCCCAATGCTATCTGGAACTAGTCATAATGAATTGCTCACTCACAGGTTCAGTTTATCACCTCTGCTATAGATTCACACCTAGCCCTTTTCCCCACTTTTTGGATTGAAATGTGCAAGAGCATTTCAAGCAGGACAGGTCAATCAAACCTCAAGCACAGAAACCCAAAATCTCAAATGAATCCCTTTTAAACACCTTTTGCAGCCAGCAAACAAAGGCATGAATGCAGCAAACAGTGAACACAGCCTCACACACCTGGACCTATCTAGTGTGGGGACTAACAGTGATGAAGTTGTTGTGACAGACTTTAACACTGACCAGAAATTTCAGTGTTTGCACAGGCTCCAGGCAGGCTTTGGCCACACTGAAGCCTTCAGGTACTTAAATATTTTTTGCTATTTTTGTGTGTTCAGTCTGACATTTCCTGCATCCACACATTTTGCTAGCCTGCCCGTAAGCTAACTCCCTCTCCTGTTACAAGAATGCCCAATATCCAACAGTAGTACTCATACACCTTCAGGAAAAGATGTACCACATCTGCATCCCCTTAGCTGACACAGATGATGCAGAAGTGCTCTTCCTCTAGACTCTTCTTCACTCTTTGTGGTGGATTATTCAGGTTATGGATTAACCGAGCTCTGTCTGAGTCAGTACGAAAACCTGTTAGTATGAGACACCCACACTACAGTGCTGCTCACTCTACCTTTTCAGAGAGCCTCCTTGGATTGGAAGGACCCTGTAACACAGTCTCCTCAGCCACCCATTCACCACATTCCTAGAACTACAAGAGAAAGCAAACTGTAGAGCTAGACAAACCCTAGCTAAACCCTAGAGCTTCAGTCATCTTTGTCAGAAAACCAACCTGAATCCAGAGTGAAAAGATGCAGACTACAGGATGCCTCCAGAGATCCTCCCCATCCATACCAGGTGCAGCACAGACTGAACACTGAGATGTCTCTGGCATCTCCACTTGCCAGACTTGTTCTACAGCCCTCGGTTCAAGCTGACCTACTGTTCCCATTTGCTTAGAGAAAGCGAGAGGAGGGAGACTCTCAAAGCATGGTCTGTGAGCACTGTGCTGGGATGCCCATCACAAAGGGCCACAGCACACCAGCACCTTGGAAAATCTCCCCTGCTGATGGAAGACAGGTGTCCCCAGAGAAGACTGCTCAGAGCCACAGCTTCCCAGGGCTGAAATCCTGCACAAACCCACCACTGCTGTCCTACCTGCTTGCAGTCAGAAATGAAGCTCACAGAAGATACACAGTCAGAGATGGATTCAGAAAACCTGATGCTGTCTCACAGCACTCACTGTAGCAGTCTGGCCACATGGCACCTGGTCCTAAACATCTGCATCCCAAAGGGCAAGGATTGCCAGAGCCAGGGCTGAACCAGGGTGAGCAGATAAAGCCAACACAGCCTGCCCTGAGTAAAAAGACACCTGCAGAGAACAGCACAATGAAGATTGGGCCAAGGAGGACAGATCCAACTGTCAACAAGCTGTAAGTCAATAAAGTCTGCTTTGTTAAAATGAAAATAAAACAGACATGGATTTGATGAAGTGTGATGACTCTGGAAGCCAGCCCAGCTTCCCTTATTAAGGTAAATAAGGTAATGCAAAATCAATAGATGAACTGTGACATTTATTGTTCAGTTATTCTATATTAAATATTTTAAAATGCAGGGAAAGGATGAAGTGAAAGCAAAGCAAACATGCTCTCAGCAATTTCCAGAGATGCTAATGAAGAGAGAACAAAGCTTTGTGAGACTTGGGATGACAGAACAGAGCAGCTCAACTTTGGCACAAGGAGAAGGGAGGTGCATACATCATGGGATTCATAGAATCACAAGCACATTTACTTTGGAAATACATTCTGCCAAAATTGTGATTTCATCCAGCAGAGCTACAGGACAGAAACATTCCCAGGCTGAATACCTCTCCCTTTCCACAATCTAAAACTTTGATCCACCTTCTATGTAACATTTGTCTGCAAGTGCCACTGAAAGATGAGGTTTGCTACCAGGAAGGCGGGAGAACTCGTATCAGTCCAAGAGGCCATAAACTAGCTTTGACCAAAACAATGGAGCAATTCTTACTGGATATACAAGTCTAACATTTAAAGCCTGTAATTGCTTTCCTACTGTCAACATAAAATGGGTAACAGGAAGGAAAGGAAACAGAATTTTTGCATACTTGAAGACTTCAAACAGAAAAGGCTGCCACATGATCAAAAAGAGTTCTGGAATAATAATAAAGATGGGTGGGAGACAGAACGGACAGCTTCCTACAGAAACATACCATTTTCTGACTATACTGACACCTTTAAATAGTGAAAGGAACACGTAAATAAGACATAATAGCATTACAAGATTTATATTAAGGATCTTGGCTTAAAGGAAATTAGGCAAAAATTAGGAATATTATCTATTAGAATGTATTCAACATATTAAATTTGTGCTTTTCTCTTAGTAGTCAATGCCTTGCCTATACTTTGGATTAGCTCCAATCCATTAAGGAATGGCCAGCAGGTGTTTGAAACTCATAAAAACATAAATATCATAAAGTACTTCGTGAAAGTTGTGGCTTTCATGGCTACACTATGGGCTTGATTGCAAAGTGAGTGCTACCAAGTGATAGTTGAATCCTACATAAAAGTAAGACTGAAATTTGAGGAGACCTTGTTTTGTTTTGCTTTACAAGATGGCATTCCATATGGTTAAAATGCTACTACATTTTTCCTGATTTTTCTTTGTTGTTATTAACAGCAATTTACATCAAAACTTTTTCTAGTCTCACCTGAATAGAATTGTTAGATTTTGATAATTTACCAGCAAGCACTCCTAAAAGTGCCAAGTCTTGGCCTCACAAATGCCCAGAACTGATAAGTCAGGAAAGGTGAAATCTTCACATTTCAGAAGTTATTTTAAAAAACGTTTATTAAAAACCCTTACAATTTTAATTCCAAACACAACAGATGACAAAAGACTCAGCATAGTACAAATGACTGAGCAGAGTACAAATGAAGGTGTAAGAAAATCAAATCACCAGAGGCATTTTTTTCTTTTTTTTTTTTTTTTTTTTTTTTTTTTTTTTTTTTTTTTTTTTTTTTTTTTTTTTTTGTAAGAGTAGATATCAACATCAAAGAAAGGCTTACTGAAAAGCCTTGAAAACTAACAAAGATAGCTTAGTTTATGTTGATGTAGATTTCCAAATTAATTTAAAAAGAAACAAAAATGTCCCTTTTCTTTTTTTTAGAGATTGTAATAGGTCACTGTGCACAAAAGAAAACAATAAAGCTTTAATTAATTACTGAAAAATCTACTTCAGCTTATCTTAGCCAGTCAGAGAAATGAAACTTATTTCAGAGAGAAAGAAAAAAACAAAATGTAGCTTTACTAAACACAAAGATTATATAATTATCAGTCGCACTAACCCATACTGTATGAGAGGGATTTTGAGACTAAGTGATGGCAAGTCCTAAATTTAGTACATTACAGATGTGATCAGAGGCTTCTTGATTTTTTGAGTACAGTTATAAATATTTTCTTCTGCATAAATATGTATACTTTTCAGGAGAGGAATACTCAAGCAATGTTCTTCTAGAATATAAAATAAGGGCTGATGTAAAGCTTTCAGATCTATGTTAGATACAGTCACACACTTGGAAATGCAAGGGAAAACAAGGTATAATGTTTTTCTCCAGTAGGTACTGGTGACAGAGAGTAATTACTATCACAAATAATACCTAATATTGATGAATATTTGTATTTTTTAACTGTAACAGTTGCTGGATCCCTATAGGAGTACACTTGCAGAAAAAAAAACTCGCTTGTTCTTACAAGAATCATCAGTTGAAAAAAATCAGTAACACAAATCCTAGACTGCTTTCTGCTCATACTCAACTCACATGCTGCTCCAGTTTAGTTGCAACATTCTGTGTACACACACACCACACCATAGGATCATGTATACATTCACCTCACCAGAGCATATTTGATGTGGGTTATTTCTTGAGTGCCTTCTGCCATGAGGAATTTGGAAGAATCTTTGTAGGATCCTAAAAGGACTTTCATGTCCTTCCCTTAGCAGGCGGCGTTGAGACATGGGTGTATCTTCACCAAACTATTCAGCAAAGGAAATAAAAGGTCTCCTCTTTAGAACTACTCTCTTTTAACACACTGAAAAATACTCTGATTTTGTTTTTAAATGTCAATGGAGTGTGAAATTTCTTTGTCAGAAGATGTCAAAAATTAGGAAAAAGACCTCAGATTTAAAGTCCTGGAAGAGGGTGCAGTGCAGTTATCTGTATTGTATATGTTTTTCTACAGAAACAAGTACCTAGTTCCACTAGAAAGAAAAAAGAAGGACTGGTTGCAGTTAATGCACTGAAAATACCAAGATGTTTTCTGCATGAAGCTGCAACACCCTCTCAGTTCCTAGCATGCTGCACACAGCAGACAGGACATCTTGCCACAACTTCAGTCTTCTTTCAGTGTGATCAGTATGAACAGACAAGTCACAGCTCCTCACACAAGCAGGTCAGACAAGCAAGTGACATTTTAAGAAAATCTTAAAAAAAAAGATAAACTGTCTGTTTTTTAGTGTTTCATCCAAAATAACTATATCCAAACAGCCCAGTGCTGTTTAGGATGAAGCAAAGCCCCCACAAAACATCCAGGTCATCAATGCACTCCAGCTCTGCAAGGAGATCCAACACCAGTGCTCATCCCAGTAGCTGGGACAATCATCTCCTTCTTCACGTCCTTCTCCTTCACGTGACGGATGTTCAGCTGTTGCAAAGAAACTTGCAAGGTTTCTCCTGAAGAAAGGCAAGTTGAATGTCTTTCTTTTAACTTTCCAGTCTTGCTTGTAAGTTCACAGCTCTGCACTCCGAAGTCAGAAATCTCACACGGACACTTGCTGCATTTCCTACTTTGTCTCAAGCACCTCGTATCCTTCAGGGACAAGTGCAATGCTCATGCCAGCAAATTAAAAGAAAATACCATTGTGAATGCAATGCTGTCAATTAGAAACTCCTCTTCGGTTCATTTGCCCAAAGTCAGATGCCCATCATCAATACAACTTCTCTTTCTCATCCTGCATTTGCACAGAGGACTGGGCTTTTCAAAAGGCAGAGCCTGTTTCCAGAATATGTGAGCAGAGAGGTCTTATGAGAAAAATCTGGGTCTTCCTGGGAGTTAACAAACAGCTAATAGGAAGGAAGGGAGGGGAAATGAATCCCAGGCTTTCTTAAAACATATCAGGAAACCCTACACTGTCTGCTCCCCCTGTCTCTTCCAGTGCAGGAGAGAGGAAATTGATAATGCTGCTTTACTTGGCAGTCAAGATTTTCCTCTCAATTCTGTTTAACTATGTCCTGTATGGTCACAGATCTGCCACAACCCAAATATACACCATCATGCACATCACCCTGAAAAAGTGTTTTAAAATATGATGTATCATCTATTATTCTGAAAGCAAATTCAAAGAGACAAACTTTAAGTCACATTGAAGTAAATATTAAATACTTTATTACAAAATATTACTTTTCATACACTGTGTTAACAGAGGAGAATTGTTACAGTCGTAGCTGGAAGAGGTTCAACTTTTGACATGAAATCATGGACAAATGTGACAATCTTGAAATGTGACAACCAAGAAAAATATTTTAAAAAATAATTAAGAACAGATGAGTTTCATGCAAATATCACTTGCTTTGCAAATTCATTATATCAAGCAGATGGACCGCTGCATACTGCAGCTGCGTTACATGTCCTGGATCAAAGGCTTTTCAAGCTTATTTAGGTACCCAGAAATTCACAGGAAGGAAGGATAGGAACAGCCTAGTGGTGGAACATCACCATGATGCACACTGCCAGGGTACTATATACTCAGGGCTCAAACGAAAGTGGAACTGAGGCAAGACACACCATCCATATTAGGCAAAATTCTGCATTTTCTTGTGCTGCTTGTCACTGGGGGCACGTAGCAGTGGTTCTGGCCAGATAAAGGGTAGTGACAACATCCACAGAGACAACACTGCAATGTGTTCCTTGCTGAGATTCCCAGCAGAAGCACCAACTGTGACCAGGAGATGCCTGTGGCCACTTGTCAGCCAGCAGGGCTTCCCTCCTACCTGGCAGGGTAATTACTTGTTTGGGGCTTTTGGGGCACATTGGCCTCATGACCTAAGGACCTGTTCTGACAAATCAAGTGAAATGAGGATGAAACTATACACCTTCTTTCAGCAGCCAAGCCTCACTAGAAAATGAGGCAGATAGGATATGAGAAAATGGCCTCAGGCTGCACCAGGCAGGTTTAGATTGAATACTAGAAAATATTTCTTCACATCTTCAAAAACATTTGATAGGCACTGGATCAAGCTGCCCAGGGAAGTGCTTTAGTCACCATCTCTGGAGGTATTTAAAGACATATATATGTGGCACTTAGGGACATGGTTTAGTTGTAGACCTGCCAGTGTTGGATTAACAGTAGGACCTGATGATCTTAAAGGACTTTTCCAACCTAAATGATTTTATGATTCTATGGAAAGTGACTCTTTGCCCCAGCAGTGTTTCGAGCATGTGATGACACCATTGGCACATGGTGAATTGAACGAGCAATTCATGCATAGGATTATTAGAAGGAAAAATTACGTTCTCCTTTCTTTCTTCCCATATCAAACGCATGCAGAAGATTGATGACTTAAACTGTAGAGTTGGTAAGTACACACAATCCTACTGAAATCTAGCCATTAGCTACATCCCTATCCTCAAACAAGCTTTTAATCTTCTTTCAAGCACTCAAATTTGTGCCTAGAAGCAAAGAAATTAATCACAACAATGGCTATGGTAGTGCGCAATCAGAAGGAAACAGATGGTGTAATGCACTGTTTTCCAAACAGCAGCAGCTTCTATCTCCAGGAAAATAATCTGAATATTTTCCCTTGCTGCTGGCATTACTATAACAAAAGCTCCTATTTGAAGGACATCTCTGCTCTGTAGAGCAGGAACAAATTATGCCAGTGTTTATAGACAGAAATATTCTTTGAGTATTAGTTGGCAGAACCAACCAGACTGCACCTATCTCTCACATCACATAAACAGCAACATTCAGTGGGTAACACCCCTCCAATTATGTTTAAATGACTGCAGACAGCCTGATGGAATCAACACAATTGTGGCAATGAAATAGGGCTTATTTTTCTCATGCTTCATTTCCAGGTCTGTTTCTGACCGCAGGCAAAATGTTGCACATTGACAAGAGAAGCAGCCACACTGACTTACAGCTGCACACTCTGCCTGATTCCCCCTTTCCCAGGGTCTCACAAAATACTTTAAAACAATAACTTCAAGTATTCTTGGTAATAGTTAAATTAAGATGCCATCACTGTCTTCACCACCAACTGTTCCTACCGCTCTTTTTGATCTTTCTGTTTGTGTAGGGGCCTTATCTTTACAGGACATCTCGAACGCCCTGCTGTGATTTTTGCTCCAAATCCTAACAATTATTTACAGGCTCTTCCTTACATCCTCACATTTGATGTGATAGTGAAAGATCCACATTAAGGAGCATGTATCCCTCCTAACTGTACAGAGCAGGAAGCTCTGGCAGCAGAATCATCACTGTTCTATTGTTTTTTCTATATGTATTCCATTTCTCCACACCTCTTTATATCTCCTGATAAGCCACTGCCACTGGTTCTGCTATTCTTTATATTGTAGACCTCATTTTTTGGGAAAAGAGTACATCTCACACACAAGAAACATGGCAGCTCTCATGCACTTCAATATCTCACCACATACACAGGGCACAAAATTCCAACTGGGCAATCTGTATCTTCCACTCACCCACTCGTCTTCCCTGGAGTTCTGGCAGGTAGGAGAAACTCCAGTATCAGAAGTGCCTTCACATCCCCAGGAACAACCCAGAGGGCTGCAGAACTGATCTCACATGAAGAATATAAAAGACTCTGAAAATTATATGGGAATTGCATCTACCATACACACATGCAGAGATCAGAAATCATTGTTTCTTGCATCAGTTTCTAAAAGCTAATATAAGGGCACAAAGAAGGTAAATCTTGCCATGTGGATCATCCAGCACCAGCACACACACAGTAACAGTGGAAATCAAATGAGGAGGAAGAAAAATTTTGTTTAGATTTCTCTCTTTAAATCATGTGTCATCAATTGTGTCATGCATACTTATTTTGTTCAGAACAGTCACACAAACAGAAAGATAAGTTGAACTCATGCTACATTGTTGTACAAACTGATTGTTTTGCACACATTAAAACGTAAGATACAAGTTACTTCTAATCTGAAATGTAAGTTGTTTTATAGAGTTGAACACCCACACACCATAACAAGTTGGCACTGATTGTTATTATGCATAGTCCTGAGCTTTTTATAACCCATATAAGCGTTGAATTGTGGCAAGTTGGTTGTGTTTATTTTTAAAACTGAAAACAAGTTATCAAAGATTAATCCATGCCAGAGACCAATCACTAGGCTAAAACAATAAAGAGTCAACTAGAGGCTGATTTTAAATGAAAAAGAAAATGTAGCTGAGATGTTAAAGACACAACACCTGATATTTTTACATTCACAAATCCTATGGAGATCTTGTAGAGTGCAATTGATGAGAAAACCTGTCTAAATATCCAAGAAATAAATCTTTATTCCATGGATATTCTAGATTCTTGAAATACAAGAAAAGACTAAATCTTCCTTTTTCAATTTGGATGAGATTAATATAAAGTTTAGGTACAATCATTTGGCTTTATTACTTTTATGCTTGTTAGACTTGGACAGGTATGCTTATGTTTCACTTTCAGACTATTCTAGCAGAACATTCTAGCAAAAAAAGCTCAAAAAGGGGTTCCATTGAGTATTCTAGAGAATCTGTCATCTGAAAATATATTTAATAAAATACCATTACATAGCAGCAAAAGCTGGAGTGGGAAGAAATTTCAGAAATAGGTATAAATGAAGATATATCTGGGTGAACCTAAAACCCACTGCAAACAAACTCAGTATCTCATAAAAAATTGACAGTGCTAAATATTCTTAATATTTTGATGTTGATTTATTAAGGGCTGGGAGTTTCAAGAATTATTTGGTATCACAGAAAGAAATCTAGACAGAAATCCTGAAGTAAGCTACAAAAGCGAGTTACAAGAGTGAATTAGGTTAGTTGTCCAAGCTTAATCCTAACTGCATGTATCTGCTCAGAGACAAACCATGATTGTAATAAGCATCAGATGAATATAAGTAGATCAGGACTGAGATAAATGGACAGCTTGCATTCTATTTATACTTGCACATTATGCTGCTGAGCCACTTCTGCCAGTCTTTCATTACAGCAGAAAGACATCTCAAAAAAAATTAAACTAAAATAAATCCTAAACCTAATACAGAGTGTTTCATAATTTAAATGTACAGTAACAAACAAAAAATTGCAATATATAAGATTAGGGTTTCAATGTCCTGGAAGTGTTAACACTTAACTGTCAAGATAACAAAAAGTTCTTAAAACCTAACATCTGTCCCTCTAATTTAGGTAATCTTATATTGCTGCTTATATATCTGAATCTCCTGAGGGTTAGCAATAAATGTGACCCATCTCCGAAAGAACAAGTTCCTTCACCATTAGCAAGAGAAAATACTCTGAAAATCACAGTGGATCAGAGAAATAACTAGAGTAGAATGTCTCATTATGATCAGCCACATGAAGTGAGGTTTAACATCTAACAAGACAGCACTTCCAATTTGTCCTTTGAGTCCTTCCACTTTTGAAGGCAAATAAAAATCAGTTTCAAAACTTCAGAGATTTCCAGGAAAGAGTAAGGAAACTGCATATACACTGACAAAACCAGGAGGTCAGAACATGGGGAGAACCTGATTAGTATCCAGTGCCAATGCAAAGCAACAGGTAAATACCACTGTGATTTTGGAGCTAATTATGCAACTGCCACCACCAGCTCAATAATTTACTTAAATTCTACCAGGTAAAAATACCTGGAAGGTGACAGTTACAGGTTGTGACTGAACAGATCTGTCAGAGGTATGAGGTCTACCTTTTTTGGTCAGAAGTGAAAGCATGTGAAGAGGAATCTGCTCACACAGGAAGCTCCTGGGAATTGTTTCAGTCCCAAGCTTGATCTGGACCCCTACTTTCACCCAGCCACAGTTCAGCACCCGACTGCTGCTGCTCTGTGAGCTCAATGCAAGGGAGGGAGGAGACCATGGCAGGTGGGGGCCTGTAGAGAATGGATTTTTGCAGCAAGACAAGGAGAAAGGAACTGATGGGAGACCTTTGGTGCCTGCACACTGTGGAGGCACTGCAAGAGGAAGCTGCTGATGATAATCAGATAAAACAATTGACAGCAAAAAGAAGTGGCTTAAATGGTTTATCAAATACAGTTTTATTGACTATGTCCTATAACATACTATTGTTTTGGGCTTATCAGCCATTCCTTGAAACATACACGCTAAGGCACAGTGGTCGTTCCCATCATGTACCAGCCAATAATCCAACTCAGGGACTCAGGAGAAGTAGCTGACTTCAGATATTGAGTCATGCTAGTGAAAGCTCTGTTCAAAAATCCCCTGCATCTCATATGTCCATATACATGGCTATGCAAACACATATGAATGTGTAGAAATCAATAACACATGCAGTCAACAACACTGACTGACCTTTCAGCAAACAGCTCTGTGCAGAGTGAGCTGGGGAAGAGAGAACCAAAACTTGACATTGCAAAAACTCTGCCTGACATCTGGGAATCTTTGATTATGCTCAAAATAGAATTCTAGTTCAAAAGTTGTATCTTTTAACAAGTACAGCAGGTACACAGTATTTTCCTATCAGGTTGAGTTCTGGCAGAAGCAGGCAGAGAAGGGGTTTTGAATGCATTTACACTCCAGACAGACACTGCTCCTTTCCCCAGCTGGATCTGCCGCATTTGAGATCAGCAAACAGCTCACTAATGAAACCTGCACTTCCTTGGTTTCTCCAAAGGAAAAAGAGGAAAGAGCACGTGGGAACACATTTCTCAATTGCTCAAGAGGGGCTGATTTTGCTGAGGGCCAGGAAAATGCAAACCCCACGATTTTCAGGTCATTTCCTGCAGATGATGCCTTTGACAACTATGAAATCCAAAACACTGTACAGACCACTGCTGGATCAATGCATCCAGACAGCTCCCAGCAGGGGTGGGTCCTGGCTACAGCTTCAGGTATTGTCAATAATCTAATGTGTACAGAAGGAAATCACTGCTGAGCACCTACATAAACGTAGGATGTTGTCTTGCAGTGATGCCACAGGCTAGGAGCACCCTTTCAGCCTGCAGTCTCTGCTACCCTGAACTTTCTTCCTCTGAAAAATTTTCTCAGTTGCCATGTGCTTTTGGACCCAAGGGATCCAATGCTCAGTTCTCACATCTCTTATCAGACTTTAATTCTTCTACACTTTTCACAATCCTCTCTTAGTCTCTCCATGAATGGGCTATTAATAAAACAAGAGAGTTTTCAGTTGAGTGGCTGCTTTGAAATTCTTCCACATGCACTGTTACACCAATTACAAATGCACATGGCAGTAATCCTCTCAGCACAAAAGTAATGCTACTAATACTTTACAAAGCTTGTATGCAGCTGTAAGTAACACCTTTTAGTGACCTGTCAAAAATGCTGCAGAAATCCCTAGGCTGTAAGAATTTCATACAATTTTTCTCAGGTTACTGTCAGGATGCAGCACAGCAGGTTGTGTACTGCAATCTTCTGAAATGGTTATAGAGATAAATCATGTAAGTGTTTGGAGAAGGAATGAGATTTTCATAATATTAATGAACATTCATTAACTGCTGATATTTATGATGCTCACGTCAGCCTTTAGCAAAATAGGGTTTTTCCTGTGTACAGATAAGCATGATTAATTGACCTGAGATGAAGGGATTTCTGGTGGGATGTCCTAAACAGTCAAAGTTTTAGTTTGTTCAGAGTTAGTTTGCCTCATTCTGCTTATCAGCTACTCAGTTTTAATAAGACATATTTTATTTACACTATCATAATTAAAGACATGCAAGCAAATATATCTAAAATATATATCTCAAATATATCAGTGAGAGAGAGACCAAGGGTCTTTATGCCATCTGGAACTGCAAAGAACTACAAGTCTGTGCTTCAGTTGAGTAGTGAAAAATTCTTTGAGAATTAAGAATCAACAATTTCCTTCTGAAAACCTAAAATAAATGCTGTATGATATGCAGTTACTGTCACTGTAACCTTTAAAAAGACTGAGAAAATTATTCCATCTATAGCATCCTACCAACAAGCACCAACACTGAATACAGCCATAACCACATAGGCACTTTGATCTGACTCCATACTGCTGCCAAAAGGAGGATTCCTGCTCCCAGTGACTTCTTACTTCCTTTGTGTGGGCATTTGCATTTGCGCAGCCTAATAGTGAATTATGCATGGATTCATTCCAGGTAGGACAAGCAGAGCAGAGACACGTGATGTGGCTCCTGGTTGAAGAAGTCAAATATGATGGTACACAAAGGGGCATGTGGAAAGCTGCTGAAATTTTAAGTATCTTTTGATTTCCAGGCTGGGTGTATTGTTTAATGAATATTTCCCAAAATAGTACTGCAAAACACGCTTGTGTTTGGATGTTTCAGCTGAGATGTTCACATGATTTCACAAAATAGCACTATTTAATAAATAAAATAAAACTGCACTAATACCATAAATAATGACTATTTATGGCTGTACACTTAGAACCCAAATAAAGGCACAACGGGTAAATACATCATCAGAGTAACAATTGCCAAACAAATGATTACATCAAAATGTGTTGAAAGACACTGAAGATGTTGTGAATAAAATATATGAAGTAGAAATAGGCAGTGATGAAATCATGGCTCCTCTTGACACAGTCATACAGCATGGAAACATTGAAGGAAATAACATTATTAGTATGTAAGCTGCTGAGACAGAAAAAGTCAAGACATTACCAAAAAATCGTAGGTTATACCTCAGCCTGCATCTTCTCTGATGTGACTAAAGACTGCAAAGGGCACACAGTGTGGGTCCCCATAGCTGTAGCCATAAAACCAATGGTTAATCCCAGCTAATACTCCCTTCCTCCCTCCCAAATTTAGATCTCCTTTGTTACATTTGGAGTCACAGATTAATTTTTTCCAGACATTCTAAATGCTGTCAGTAAAGACAGCACTGTGACAGCAGTTTTTATGTGTTCCTTTTTTATATTAAAAAAATGTTACACAGGCATGCTCTGCTGTCCATTAAGGATGTGTTTCTGAAAAGTCTTATCACGAAAAATGTTATCTCATTGCTTAAGTCTTCATCACCAAACTGACTTCATCAATCCCAGCTTGTTTGAGGAAGATGATGATGACACTGAAGATGGAACTATTGAGGAAGAGGAGCACAAGTGCTCCCACTAAAAGACTGATACTGAGGACTTGGTCTCAGGGATGCAGCAGCTGCGATCTTTAAGGAGGGTGATCTGCTCCACAAAGCTGGCATCACTTCCAGGTGACAATTAATCCATTCACTATGTCATATATACTGTCCCTGTGAATTTAAACTGTATGTATTTTAGTCTCTGCACACATCTCCTCAGAAATAGTGATTTGCTTTCCAAAATATGTCCAGCATTTCACCGGGGTGGTTGACAGCAGTTAGCAGAGCAGGATGTTCAAGAATCAGTAGTGGAATGCCAAACCCAAGGACAGGATCATCCAGGGAACCGATCCTCTCCTTGTGCAATCCAACACAAATCAGGGACTTAGTCACAGGAGTAATCTTTGCTCAGATTTGTGATGTGTAGGCCATCAGCACCAGGCACCTCTATTAGTTATGTACAGGTCTGTATGGGATATTTTTTATTTTGTATCTTTCAATACAAGCAGGGCATCCAGAAAGCATTATACAAACTGACTTTATCCTTCAAAAGAACATATGGAATTCCCAGATATATCCGAGGAGTGAGAAGCAGGTAAGGAAAAAACCCAAAAGCACAGATACTGCAGTTCATGTTAAATATATACAAAACTCAAATATTTCAGAACTCTCCAGCTGCTCTCAAATCAAAATAAATCCAGATCAAAACCAAAGTAGTATCAGAGAAAAGGCTGTTCTGAGTGCAGAAATTTTGCAGAATACAGGTTTAACTTTAGTTTATAAGGCACTTCATTAAACCACAAATTATACTCTGTTCTGCTTTGCAGCTACATGCCTGGACTTTGCTGCTGGTCTGGATACTAATAATATCCCACCACATTTCCCTATGTACAATCATTTAATTCTCTTTAAACATTTAAAACAACCTGTGACAACTACTACAATATCTCCTATATGAATGTGGCAAAACAAAAAAACCCACAGTAAATAACTAAAAGAAGCAACTGGCTGCTATGAAAATTGACACAAACAAATTATTTTAAGTTGCAAGACTAGAAGTCTTCATAAAGTCATTGTGCCTTGATCTATTAAAGATCTATTTAGAGCAAGCTGCAAAAGTTTCTGCTCCACCACAATGGCACTGGAGCACCTGTACACCTTGCTGCAAAGGTTTTAACCTGCAGGAAAACTAACACTGCAGAATACCACCAAAATCCACCAGTCAGCCAGGCAACAGGTCTGATGTGCCCTATGTACCAATGGACATGGGAGACTCCTGAATGCCTCCATCCTGGATCATCTCCACTGTTGGAGGCATTCAAGACTCAACCAAGCATGTTTCTAATAACTAGACTGGCTTTGAGCAGGTGGTTGGACTAGATGATACCCACAGAAGCCCTTTCCAATCTAAATTAGTCTATAATCATCTGGTCCATTTAGCTCCCTCGCTGTTACCAGTTGTGTTCACTGGTTTGATTCCTGCAGAGGAAAAGGGAAGCATTTTCCGTGCTTAATCGATGTCAGTTGTTTCAATTTCCCAGTGAATTAATAATTTAGCAGAATTTTATCTTCCTCATTTTAGAGATATGCAAAGAGGCCAAGCGGTAAAGTAAAACATTAAATTATTTACAAGTTGTACACACAAGTGCAGGCAGATAAATGGTGCATCATATATTTAACAGTTGTTAGAAAGTACAGAAACAATAGGCATGACAGCCAAGGTCCTTTGTCTAAGGAGAGAAAAGTAATCTTCAAGTTTGTGTTAATTTTTTCAGGCATAAAAAAGGGCTAAAGCAAGTGTATTTAAGGTAGATCCGAAGTTTGTAAAAACTTCAGAGCTACCATATTAAGCAGTTTCTGTCTGCAAATGAAGGAATAAGGCTTTGCCCTGCTGGCAAAATTCTTCACAAAAGGCAATTAAAACACTTTTCCATGTTTTAGAATGATGGAATTGAATAAATCACAAGTGTGGAGAACTGTCAGGTGTTGGCAGGTGATTACCTTATCACAGATTGGGAGAATAAATTACAAATTTATTTGTAATGGCTGGACAGTGCTATAAAACAACAAACAGACCCTAAATCCTCAAGTCTCCAATTACCATCTCTATTCAGTTTGCTTGAATAAAAGATTACATCTTCTCATTTTGCTCAAGAAATAAAGAACTAAACGGCTGAATTTTTATACAACTCCAAATAACCTCTACATATGATGAACACAAGGCCAGCAAACAGAATTCCTCATAATTCAACCTTTCTAAATGTATTTAGTGCCTTATACATGCAGCTGAACAATCTCCTTCAAATAAAACTTAACCAGAAATAGGTTTTAAAAATCAAAATTGTTTTGAAGTACCATGCTGTGAGTATTCTGTACAAAGGAACTGTAAAACAGAACAAAATACCACGACACGTATTCCCCCCCCCGCCCCGTAATTTCACATTCTTCTTGAAAACGGATTTAAAATATATTTCTTTCTTTATGTGCATATATTTTACACAAAGACCTTCTGTTAAAATTCATCTGGCTATCTGAACCCCCCTTCCCCTGAATGCACACAGAGAGACATAGTCATTAAAGGATTGGCAGAACAAGATCTCCTTTCTTTTCTGAAGGGGGCCCTACCAACAAAGGACCTCCAAAAGTAGTCTTTATTGTTAGGTGCTGGGTGATGCAATCTTCTATGGCAGTGAAGGTCTGGGATCTACTTCCTCCATGTCCTAACAAGCAGGCACATCTCTTATCCACACTACATTAGCATTCCTCTCTCCTCTGTTTCTGACAAACTGTTCTGGCACGTCACTGACTTTAAGTTCAGCAGGAACCCCTTTGAGCACATACAAGTAGCCCCACCACAGCCAGGTCATTTTCTATCCATAGGGTGTTCAGCACAGAAGCTCTGGTGTAATGACAGCAAGGGAAGGGGTTAAACCACCTGCAGCCATGGGGTTTGCCATGGCTCCCCAGAAACACTCAGTCTGGTCTGGAGCTCACTCCTTTCCCCCATGCAAGCCCCTGCCTCTTCTCACTGGTAGGAAAACCACCAGGTGTGGGAGGTAGAAGGATCTTCTGCAGAGAACACGGCGCTGCTGGCACAGGGTGGACACCAGCCCACAGCTTGGGGAAGGCTGGGCAGTGAGACCGCAGCAAAATGCGAAAGGAGGCTGGACAGAGCCAACTTCTAGTGAAAGGAGATACTACAAGGAGGAAAGGAAGGAAAGGAACTTGGTACTGAGGAGGGACAGCTGGGGTCTGAAAAGGAATGAGGGCAGAGGAGATAGAGGCACTGGGAGGGGAGGTGTGGTGTGAGGCTGGGTGCAGCAGATGGACCTTGGGCAGGAGACCTGAGGAGGGACCTGCTTAGGACAGCAGGAGCAGAGGCCAAGGATGAGAGTTAACCTCTCAGGACTCTGAGGAGAGGAGAAAGCACCTCTGCCATGCAAAGCAAGCTGCTTCAGGCTTTGCCAGAGTGCCCCTGTGCTTCCTGCTCAGTGCTGGGGGCTGATCCTTCACTTGGAGTAGCTGCTTTGCTGCAGTGTCTCAAAAAACAGGTGAGGAAGACTTGGGATCAACCTGCTCATATTGCATTGATACAGCAATGCTCCCTAGCATGCAGGCAGGGACAGAGGGGGAGAGACAGGAGTGTACACATACAAACAAGACAGCATAATAAGAAATAAAGTAATTACAGGTTTTTTTACAAGTTCTGATGGTTTATGGAGTGCAATTTTTAACAAAGTATAAAACACAATGCCTTGGGTGCGAGACCTACTCTTTCATGATCTTAGAGATCAGCAGACAGAGCAAAAAACACAAGGCCTCAAGGAAGCAAACACCGGGCAGTCATACAAACCTAGATGCACCTTGTTTCCTTTTCAGAATAAATCTCATGCCTCAATTCCACGATTTAAGGCACTTTTCCAACTGAAAGAAGAAATTTAAGAGCTTGAATATATTCTCATCAAACTGCAACACAAGAATTGATAGCAGACACGAAGTATAAAAATATATATCTCTCATATTAACTTTGCAAGTAGCAAAGTTATTAACTTTGCAAATTAATAATAAAAGCTAGTAACAGTAAATGACATAAATGTTCTCAGATAACAGTTAAGATTAATAATTTAGCACTGAAAAATAAGTTTATTATGAATATAGACTTCTAAATGAAAAGACAATCATTTTATGCTTCATATCAAGGCTAGAAAAACAGCAAATAGCTGCTACAACATTGTTTTTTTCTTGGACAGAACAGGACAAATAGCAAATCTTAACAATATTTGTAGCTCTCAACAGATGGCTTGGAAAAAATAAATAAAGGTCTCATAAAAAAAAATACTTCTAGTTCTTGTTATCATGACAGCTGATTGCTTACACATACTTGAGAGTTGTTATTAATATAATGTATGTTTTGTCCCTAGTTTAAGCAAACTTTTTTCTCTGATTTTGGACTCAGCTAAGGTAAATCTATAAATTGATAAAATGAACCACAGAAAGAAAGAAAAATGAAACTCACAACAAAATGTTACTTTTTAGACTCCATGTGCACACTAAGTTTTCATCCTTGTGCCTGCCCAGATCACCATCCCACGATATTTGTTTCTTTAGACATAGTGCAAGATGAAAATGCAAAGGGAAACAGAGTCTAAGCCAGTCACAGTCACCTCTATCCTATTTAGTCACAAGGTGAGTTAAAAATGTGGCACTTGAAGAAATTCTGGTATTGGTTTATACACACTAGAATCGGAATTTCCCTGTAATTTATGTACTATAAACTACACAGTTCTGCTCTTAAAAGTAAAACATTGCTTAACACATCATGTATTTGTTTAAGAGGTGTGAAAAAAATTAAGAGTTTGGATAAGTGGTACCATAAAAAATGTAGCTATTTCTACCTTTCACAGCAATCAAATAAAGTCTTTTGTGAAAACAAACTGTGTGCAGGTATTACACCTTGAAATACGGCAGTCCTTAGTTACAGGTAGGAGAGAGAATTAACAGAAATGTCACGTGTTTCTATTTCACACAACATGGAAGACTAGGAGCCTAATACTACACCTACTGATATGAACTCCAGGTTGACTGGTGAGCTCAGAATTCAATTAAATCTTGTCAGAAGCATCAAGTGAAAAGACTCAGTCAAGAAACTGGACTTAATGGGCAGAAATCAAGTACGAGCAGTATGGTCACAAAGAGATCAAGCAGCTTCTCTCTGCTTTGCCAGTCAGCAAACCAACAGCCATAACATCCAATACACACTCAGTAAACCAAGACAGTAAACTTCTAAAGAGATGACTGTACTTGATCCAGTTATCCAGGAAACACAAATTACAGGAGATGGTCACAGGAGTTTCACCATTTCTCCTCTTAACTAACTGCAGACCACAAGTGAAGGAACAGTCATAACCAACCCACCCCTGTTCCTCCAGTGCCACAGCCATGTGTTCTCACTCTTGCCCTGCTATCAGCTCAAATGACCTCAGGACGAGTCACGGCAGGCTACAGATATGACAATGAGCACACTTCTCTCTCCTTAAAAAAAAAAAAAAAAAAAAAAAAAAAAAAGTAAAATTCTGTTTAATCAACCACCAGTTTAATGGTTCAAACCACTGCAAGGTACCCATCTACCCATCTCTTACCTGATTACTAGAGACCATGGGAGTCAAAGGCAAGGGAGAGAAAAAAGTAGATGTGTTTGGAAAGTGGTTTGGGACCAACTGTTTTGAAAAAGCTTTTAAAAAAGTCAAAAACTTTATTAAAAATAGTTGCTGTTGGTTTTTTTGTTTGTTTGGGTTTTTTAAAATCGTCTCGTTTATTAGATAGCAGCAACGTGGTTTATTAAAAGCAGTCAAACTGCTGCTTGATATTAGAAAGTTTTGTTTGTGGAAACTGCAGTTCTGTTGACTGGACATCTAATAGCTGTCAGAACCTCATAAGCTCACCAAGTGTTGACTCTACACCACACAAACCCACAACTCTGCATCAGGTATGGTGAAATGTGATATTCTACATAATTTTTCAAACAATTTTTCAAAAACCAGGAGGCAAAAAGCAACAAAGATGTAAACTAAAACACTGGAGCAAAAATGCTATTTCACGTCTTAACTGTCCATAACCTGACTTTGGCTGCTTGAAGAACAGGAGCAGGCAGCAGCCCCGGATATCCAAGTTTACACAGTGATCACTGGCCAGACGCCTCCTAAGCTGCCTCCGGATGAGACGGGTGTTCCTGTTTCCCTGGGCTCCCACCCTGGCCGTGCCCTGACTTTATCAGGGGAGGAGATGCACAAGTGCCAGGCTCTGCCTCGCCCTGCTCCCTCCCATCCCACCTCACCTCTAGGAAAGGAAATGCAGGTGACTGAGCTGGGCAGGAGCCACAACTGGACTCTCACCTCCACAAGCAGAGGACCAGACCTGCCAAGAGATACCATGGGGCACACACCCCTTATTCTCCCAAACGTGAAAAACTGCTTGAAGCCCACTGGCAGTACTGTGCAGTGATGTGCCTGACCTTATTTCTGCTGGGAATGTTCCTCCCTCCCTCCCTCATCAATTCCACCACGCTTGTCTGATGTTTCCTTTTCTGCTGTGTCAAATACAGATAACAAGTTACTCGAGGCAGGGATCTGTCGAGAGCAGTATAGCTCATCAGCAATGGGTTTGGCAGGCCGTACAAAAAAAATGGAGCAGAGCAAATGACCAGCCTTTAAAACAAACAAAATTTCATTTATTCATAGCTTAATAACTTATTAATTCATTGCTTAATGTGTTATTAGCAATACAATTTAAAAAGCGGGCTTTGACCCTCTAAATTCCTTTCTAAAGGCATAAAGAATTAAAATAAGTTCTTCCCTCTGCAATTATCAATGCATTGATAATTTTCAAAGTCTGAGCTCTCCAGCATTAATGACGCCATAAAATCAAACCTGACCTTTCTAATAACTTTTTCCTGAGTACTTTTCAACGCCAGTAAATTGTAGCCAGAGCAGGTGCTTGTGAAGCACTCTGATCTCAGGGATGAAGGGGCCCTGATGGACAGGGCAGCCCCTGCAGTCCCAGACAGGCTGTAGGACAGGGTTTATGGAGAAACAAATCTACAAACCCCCAGCACAGCACCCAGCGTGGCCCTGCTCCCTGCACAGGAGAGCAGCACACAGGTGCCAAGGCTTGTGAGACCCCCCCTCAGAGCCTAATGAGCAAAACTAGCCCTCTGAAAGGCTAACCCACAGCTGAGCTGTTGCCAGCAGCAGGAAGCAGAGTGAAGGGTTAGGAAAGACAGGACACTGGATGTACATATCTTGCTTCCTTTTCTTCAACGAGAATCCTTAAAATTATATCTACAAACTACATTTGTTGCTATTTAATGACACAGGTCTAGCTCTCTGTACCAGCCACGTCTCACATGTCAGGGAAACTTGCAGACTGGTTGTCAAACCAAGAAGACTGCAGGTCCAGGTGGTGGCCATACTGAGCCAGGGGGAAGGCTCCTCTGTGCCAGAGCACTGCCTGCTCCTGCTTTCCTTCTCAGGTAGGGTGCACACCAAAGAGCCACCAGCCACACTGCAGCTCAGGGAATGTCCACGTGCAGAAAGTCAGGAGCTACTTGATGGGAAAGGATGGGAGAGGAGCTCCTGAGGGAATGTGAGGGAACAGGAGGTGCTTCTCCGCAAACCAAGCGCCAAACGGTAACACCCACACCCCTTCCTGCCTTGGCAGTCACACATCGGGACTGTCTCAAATACCTGTATTTCCCTTCAAACTACTCTCTGAACTCTCACCCTCCTTTGGGGATAAAACTTAAATCCTGCCTCTTCCCACCAGCTACAATAAAGAGTTCCCTGCAGTATCATATGAACTTCTGGAGGAGTCTTTACTGAATTCAGCCCTAGACCGTTATACTAAAAGAATCATTGTGGGGGGTTTAAAAGGAGTATCAAATAAAGCCTGGAGTAATTGTTCTGTTTCCATGTTTTAAAAGGCATGTGGTAGGATGCTGCAAAGTTTCTTCCTCATTTTCTGAAGGCTGAGTGAGAACTGTTAGTACTACTTTAACTAGGATACTTGCTAAGCACACCTTGCAAAATTAGCAATGTAGTATTTAATGCGTACCTTTACTCTCTTTATGCAAAATTATGGCAGCTCTCTGTGCCACACAGATCTTTTAAATTCCGTTAGATCTTCAAAAATGTAAACAATTGCTTTGAAAAACACCTCCCACTGCCACACTGAAATAATTCATCTTCTGTCTTCATACAACAGAGAGAAGCTGTTTCTATTAATATCCCTCTCCTGCTCCAGGCTTTGTGATCTCAAAGAAATTCAGGTATACAATTTTCATAAGAATTGACTTTGAAACAATGATGGCACTAAAGTCAGATGCAGATTGCAATGTCCTTGAAAGGCAAGTAAAGCATGAGCTGGGAGTAAGAGACACTGAAGAGACGCAGCAGAAGGAAATGAAGGAAGTATGGAATTAGAAAGCTGAAAATGCTATGTGTTGGTCTGTACTTTTTTCCTACCTTTACTTCACAAGTGATTTATCTGATGCAGAAAGGTCCTTTTTTTTTCCTGTCAGCTGGTGGTAGCATTTTGAAAACCATCAACAACTCTGATGACTTCCTTTTGATCCCTCCAGTACACTCAGATGCTCTTTGCCTCTCCTTACCTTCAAGTCTCTGGTATCAGAACATCAACGTACATCCCACAGGTCACTTGCAGCTGTTGCACAGAACCCAGAAATGGAACTTTTGACTGTGGCTGTCCTCAACAAAACCACCTGTGTCAGGACCACAGTAAATGTCTGCGTCCTGGGCAGACTGGAGCTATGTCATAATTAGAGCCTGGCATCTAGTCAAGCATGAATTAAGTAATGATGATGAATTTTCATCACTCTTGTGATTCTGTGAATGTAGGTCATATTCCATCATAACTATTGAACATGAAGCTATTGTTTTTCAGACAGTGTATTACGGGGACCCAGCTTCATGTCCTACTAAATGCCCATCTATGAGCAAAACATCCAGAGAATCTATTTTTATCACCTCATTTCTGCCAGCTTTTAGTTCTCATCTAAGCTGCATAACCAAACACACCTGTTTTGCTTCCTCAGGCCATTTTCACCCTTCTCCCATTGCCAACAGTCCTCAATGTAAGTTGGAAAAACTCCCTCCCCAAATACAAACATGCTTTTTTATCTGCTTTGTTTCACTGTATGTTTGGGTGAGAGCTTTAATTTTAAGTATTATAACAAGAAAAGAGTATTTTATATGAATGTACTTTGCCATTACAAATATGCCGAAAGGCTGAGTAAAGTGTCTCAAAAAAGTGAAATGCTAAGTAAGAAAGCATCAAACTTCCTTTTATAAATCCATTTGGTAATAACAGCCAAGTTCCAGACTCAGTTGGAAACTGAAAACAAAAGCCAGCAGAAGAATTGCCCGGTGTTGGAGAGAGGAATTCATGTATGTATCAACAAGAAGATAGAAGATGGGTAAATTTTGTCCTCCCTCCCACACTCGAGACACTTGCCTGAGAATTCAGGCACTTCTCAGAGGCAAACAGGGAATCAGAAAAACCCACTCAGCTTTCACCTCACTACATGAATTGTCAAATGAGTCTCTTCACTGCAGTAAATCTGAAAATTGCAAATGTTTAAGATAATAGAAAGAGAGAACAACCAATTCAATGACAAATATTCCACAGCAGCAGGACACACAGCCATAAGGCACATCACAGTTTGGCAGGGCCTTTCCACAGCAGTTGCTTCAATGGGCATCATGCCTGTGGTAACACACGCAAGGTAAACGCGGAAAGGGGAAACAAATCAGTCACGCAACGCGCTGGTTCATGGGCCAAAAGCTGAGACAAGACTGGTTTTACAAAGCTCTTGTTCAAACACTGCCACGTGACATGAGGTAACCTCATATGACCAGCTAAGTCATATAGGGTCACTTGGAGAGAAAACCAGCAGCCCAGGACAAAATAGTGAAAAGGTAAATGCGTTTGTCTATCCCAGAAGCCAGACACAGGTGTGTTTACAAAAAAAGGCTACAATTTATCATTTTACATCTTTAACAATGAATATTGTAGCCTGAAGAGTAATTTTTAGAATCAGCTATGTGTATTCTCATAATTTTTTATTTATATAAATTATCTTGGTGTTTCATATGCAAAGCCACCCTCCCTTTAAATCCATCAGATGATAAGCAGGAATTGAAAGAAAAGGAAGATACACTTCTGGCTCAACAGGAATTCAGACTTTAAAAGAACTAGGACAGTCACTTCTCAGTGCAAATTTTCTGCCTGCCACATGAAATGCTGAAGGCAGAAAGACTTTTAGTAAAACTGTCACTTAGCAAATGCCTCAAGCACAGGAAGGGTAACAGCACTTACAGCCCTGAAATAACAGCACAGGTGAAAAACAGGAGCTTACTTATTGCACAGCAGTGCAGTTCTCAGCTTGCCAAATACCTGTTTGCCCAGATAATCAATTTCAAAAAGGCCGACTCTGCCAAGCAGCATTACACACCAAAATCCTCAAAACCTAGCAGTACCATGTTGCACTGTGCTTTATCAGCTCACCACAATATGAGTGCCGCATTCTACTAGAAAACTGCCTTACCCTGTGTTCTCAAAGGGATTTAAGTGCCTACGGCACCATCACACTGGCTCCTACCAAGCTCAAACACCATCAACCTTCACAGGATGGTAGAAACATTTGGGAATGGCTGTCACAAGGCTTCTCTATTTGAGCTTTCTCCCATGCTGAAACTCACAGCCAGTTATACCTTTTGTGTGACCAAGTTTAACATTTCTCCACTGCAGCAAGGGTTTCATTTTGTCCCACTCCCTGCTGCTCCAGGGAACCATGTGGGAAGCTCAACAGCCTGCTCCATGCCCCTGGAACACCACAACTCAAACAGCACTTCCCGTCAGTCATCAAGAAATTTAAAGCATTATTACAAAAACTCAAAAGCCATAAAAAGAACAGCAGAGGCAGACTGAGGATATAACGTGAGATTGCTGGAAATAAGAGGATTCATTGTCTAAAACTGCCCACTCTGTGCAGGAAGTCAACGTCCAAGACGACGATTCCATCTCTACCTGCACCCAGGACTGTGTGCTTAGGCTGACTGTGCCACAAGGCATGAGGAGGCTGCATCCATGGTGCTGCTAAGGGCAATGTTAGAGGCTGGACTTCCAGACAGTTCGCATCACCACAAAGCTGCATTCCTATGTGTGGCGAGCTAAGTGGCTCATGCTTGAGCTATGTAGCTGTGAGGACAAGTAACTAGAGAGGTTTCAAAATAGCTAACACAGTATTGCAGGGTTAACTCAGAAGACCTACAAGTAATTAATCCATATAAAAGCATTCAAGATCCTGTTCTGTCCAAAATGAGAGCTGCTATTTAATGGGAAACAGTGGAACTAAGCCAGATATTGTAAA
Organism: Brachypodius melanocephalos; assembly: GCA_013398615.1. NCBI lineage: Eukaryota > Metazoa > Chordata > Aves > Passeriformes > Pycnonotidae > Brachypodius > Brachypodius melanocephalos. The sequence goes on from VZSR01003803.1 coordinate 58,738,211, forward strand.
ACAGTAGGCTCAAACTTCCAGCTGAAATGCAGTGTTTTCAGATACTGAAAACCTTAAGAAGTTGTTGGAGCTGACAGACAAGCAACAAAATCTCAAGTAGCTGGCTTGATCTTCTTCATTAAATGAAAAAGTGAGTGACCCAAATGCCTCCTACTCCCACGTTTTGGCCAAGACATCAACTTAGAGCAAACACCTTGAAGACAACACAGCCTGTGTTACATGCAGACACTCTGTCCCTGCTCTGTGCTGTTTCTTTTCTGCAGAAGTTCCCTGTTATTTGATATGCACAAGGTAATCTTGCAGCTTGGCTCTCTGTGGTTGGAAGGCTGGCTGGCAGCTGTGCCAGGCACTCCTGCCAAGAAAATATTCTGAGACATCATGGTAATAAAAACACATCAAAGGAAAAGGCTTTTTTCTTCTTTCATATCACTGAGTACTTAAATCCAGGCAGGGCTTTCCCAGCTCTGCAAGCTCTAAGTACATATACCCAAAGTCCATAAACTGAAGAGGAGAATTACAAATATGCACCCAGCAATCCTCTGAAAAGCTATTCTAGATGTGCCATCATTTACTGTTTAATACCTATTTTTGGATATGAAGTCAGTGATAGGTGTTTTCTTGGGGGGCTGGAGGGAGGAGTTATATGTAAAAAAAAAAGAAATCCTGTTGTGATTAAATGTTTTGGGACACAGTCTTTAGCTTGGTTAAAAATAAAATGTAATCAACCTTAAGGTTGATCAAAATATTTTTCCTCAGATTCCCAAAAAGGCAGCTAGCTCCTTTGAATAAGGACAATTCTGTTGCTATCTCTAAACCTTACTCCCACTAGTTTCACTAGATTCAGCTGTTTCAGCAGTAAAATAGTTTGGTTTAGGCCAGAATATGCTAAGAATTGGATGCCATGCAAGTGCTCCCAGGATCTGTGACAGTGCATCCTCAGATAAAATATGAGCAGTCCCCTCCTAACTGCTTGTGTCTGTTCAACCACAGCCCCCACCCTTACTCTTACAATTTTAAACCTCATGTCAGGAAGGGTATGCCTACTTTTCCTACTTTCAGCAGAAAAGCTGAAATGAAGGGCAAGCAACTTAATACCAGGCAGAAGCATTCCCCACTACCACTAAAGGCCATCTGGGTGCAGTAGATGTGCCAACAACCTGAGGATTTCAGAGCTCTCACATGGATGTCTCCAACTCTACCAGCCACATAGTAAGCTGACAAAGTTGCCAAGTAGTAAATCAATGCCTTCCTGCTCAGACCTGCCTGCTTGCCAAATCAGCAAATATGCTCCAACAGGAGCATACAGAGCACTCTGCCACATGGAGAAAGATTTTGTGAGTTCCCAAAGTTGAAAATCAAGCAAACCAAGGACAGAAGCTGCAAGGGTAAGAAAGAGCAGGCAAGCTCCCAAGAGTGTAGGAATGGGGAGGACACACAGAACAGGTCCTTCCAGCTGCCCACAACTTTAAAATGTCCCTTCAGTATGCCTGAGGATGTTCCTGTTAGTTCTTGCAATAATCCAACTCACCCCAGTGATTCTGGGTACTTGGAGATGGTGTGTGAGTCCCTTCCTCCCTCATCTGTGCCTCATTTGTCAAGACAGGTGAGCCAGCCTTCAAAACTTCAAAAGCCTGCCAGTCAATAACAGAAAGCCAGGGAAATGTAATGTAAAGTTTGGGCCCAAACTGTGAACAAGACTGAAAAAGTCGAGCTACTGAAAAGCGACTGAGGCCGAAATGGCTACCTGTACTTAAAATACCAGCACTGCACACATATTTACTGAGGAACCACATGTTTTCCTTCTTTGGTTTGCAGATGTTTCTTCTTTCTGCAGAGCATTAAAGCTGTGTTTGAGGAGAGGAAACAGATGGTAGCTGTAATAGTGGCACTTTTCCAAGGTGGAAAGAAACCATTATAGTGGGGCTTCCACAAGCTTAAGGCTGAGAATGTCAGATTTGTATTGCCTGTTTGCACGAATGAGAAGTGTCACTGCAAGGCTTCAAATGATGCAAATGCAGGGTAGTGACTGACACTGAGAGCCTTGACCCTGTTTCTGTGTCAGTCAGAGCAAGGGGAGTCCTCAGCTGCATCCCCACAGCACTCAGGGATATGGACAATCCGTGAGGTCCCAGGTCAGAACTGTTTATCACCTCAGGCTTCAGCCTCTGAGCTACTGTTCCATGGGAAGTCCTGCCCACAAACAGAAATTTGTGGAAGAGGGTAGAATTTAGCACAGCAACAAAACTAAGAAAGAAGAAAAACTACATTCAAATAAAGAGAAATTATGCCATTATCCATCAAAACAATAAACATGGAGAAAAATAGGATTTTTGGGTTTTAGTATCAATAATAATTTCACAGGGTTTTTTTTTTTTTTCTGAAATAATCCCAAAATTCTAATGGAAAATAATATAAAAAAACTCAAGAGAATTTCTTTGAATCATTTCTACCCTTTATGGATTTATATGAGAACAGCAAAAGCAATTAGTCTGGTCATCCAAGCCCAGGTGGCTATTTGATAGAAGGAAAGTGGGATAGAAGGAAGGGAAGACTGAGGATCATATCTGGGAAAAAAATAAAAGAAGATGCCATGGGAATACCCTTTACAGTTGTTGGGAAAGTGTAGGGCACGTTTTGAACTGCGGAGCAGGAGTCAGAGCTGGAATATGAAGCAGATGATAATATTAAACTTGGGAGCACGATTTTGGTAGCTAAGTATGTCCAGAAGGAGAAGATAATGTATCTGTAAGGTGTTGGAGAGTTAGATGAAGGTGAGGAAGATGAGAAATAATCAATCAAAGCTTTGCCAGAGAAAGCTGCCCAGATTTGTGAGATGTGGCAGAGGAAGTCACTCTCAGTGAGAGCATCACACCTTGGTAAGAGAGTAAGGAAAGATCAGTAACGTACCATGGGAGTTGGGAATGTGAGTAAATCAGAATTTGGTCAGAGCAGAGGGACACAGTGCTGGTGTGGCAGAGAGGGATGAGTGGCCCAGAAAGTTTGTGTGAGTGCCAGACTGACACAGGGCACTCGCCAGTGGGGAAGCAGCCAGAGGCACAAAGGTTGTTCTGGTAGTAGAGTGAAAGATCACAGACACACCCAGAATTACCATTCCCAACCTCAGGCACTGGGAGATGCTAGGTTGGGAGCTGAGCTACTCCAGGCTTCCTGGCCTCTGATGCAGTCATAAGAGTGACCAGTGCACCTCAGAAGGTGGAAGGACTTTCCTTCTTAACATGCCCCGTTCTCTCTGTTCAGCACACAAGCGTTTTAGAATTCCTCTGCTAACTCAAAAGCTTAAAACTATCTAGGATAAATCTCAGCCTGCCTGCAGTATAATTCAGGGAAGAAAAAATACAAGCTAAGGAAGAAGAACAGTTTTTTGGGGTTTTTTCACCTAGAATCCTACAAAGGAGGAAATCCCTCGATGCCTGAAGGTGGACAGCTGTACCAGAGGGAAGCCAGGGGAACCTCTGTATTTCAATTACTACTGAGCACGGAGCTATTGAAAAAGTCTGAACATGATCTTGGGCTGTTAAGGAAATCTTTGCTTACAAAAGGTTTCTGAATCAACAGAAGCGCTGTGAAGCCTGACAGAGGATAATTAGACCCATGGACGATGTACAGTCCCTAAAACAGGAGACAGCAACAGAGAAACTGTCTGAGCAACCTGAAAGCAACAAGGGAGGGAGGGGAGGACAGGAAAAAGGAAACCCGAAACAGTCACCTATAAAAACCACTGGCTGCATAAAAGCGCTGTCTTTGGCCTGAGAATACCTCAGCAAGGATTACAACAGAGAGGAAGAAAGATAAGAGGGAGGAGAGGGACCAGCTAAATCACAATAACAGGGCATTGGCTGTAAAGTAAAGGTTGCCTTTTTTTTTTTCTTTAAATATGCAAGTTTAACAAGCTAAGAACCAGCACACGGTCAGAGCTGCAAGCATGAAAAACAGCATTGGGCGCTGCTGGTGGCTTACATGAAGGTCACAGAGTACCTGCAGCTGCACAGCTGAGAGACAGGCAGTGTCACAGGCAAACCTCCCACTCCAGGGCCTCCCTCTCCTTCAGTTCAGGAAGAAAAGGCTCCCACATTCCCTACCAAATTCACCACACGTTTTTAAAATTTATCTTGTCACAAAAAAACTAGATCAACATTTTCATGGGAGTGGAAAAAGTGATGTACAAATTACCAAAATTAACTGCAACACACAGTATGCCCTGGAAAATATCAGACTGGCTTTCTTCTTAAGCATTCAGAAAGCCGAAACAGGAAATAAAACAAATATCCAGATATTTAGTAAAGACGTGCTTTGAAAATAGGAAGATAATCAATAGGAAAAACAAGGAAGGTGAAAAAATAGTGTGTATGTGACCTTTACTTGTAATTTAATGCTTGTTCTTGTCAGATCAAATCTTATTGCCTCCCCAAAAAATGTTGTTAAGAAAGTAAAATACCTTTTCTCCCTATCCAAGAAAACAGAGGCAGCTGATCCGTTCATTCCATATTTGTCATTTAATCTATGTGTTCATCAGACTACCAGCATCAGCCATCTTGTTAATTATCTCCTTCCACCACATGGAAATTGAAAAAGATGAAAAAGTCACCCTTAGGAAACAGAGGACTAGGAAAATGGGAAGATAAATTCCAAGTTTTGATACTGCAATGAATAATATCTTATAATATTCTGTATTTTCAAATCCCTGTTTTGCCTCACATGACAAGAAGATGCAAGACTTCTGTAATCCGGAAACCAAGAATAAAGGGCAAACCAAACAGTTTCAAAGGATGCAAAAACCACCTCTCTTGTCTTTCCAGGTAACTTTTTATTCTGAAATATGTTCACATCTCTGCATGAGCAATAGCCAGGATAACACTCCTAGATCTAATCAAAGATCACCTCATTGTGCACTGCTTCTTAGTTCTAGTTTTGAACACACAAGCATTTACATTTTCAACAAATAAAACAATCTCAGAAATTTTCACAATCTTTCTAAAATGCTAAAACCATGTTAGCAGATCTGCTCTAATTTTTAATCTGTACAGATGTAAAACTACATTTACCACGATTAATTCATGCAACTCTTCATTCTCATGGAAGTGCAATTCAGATCCACCCAAAATACTGGCTTGCAGTGCTTACAGTTAGCTGAGCTTTCCACTGCTTCATATCAGACTCGCTTCACTAGACAAACCTGTAATTCCCCCAACTTAGGTACAGCCGAGTCAGATAAAAAGGGAAATCATAAAATGGAAATCAAGACCCATTTAGAGTATATGACTGGGCTAACAGCTACCAGAAACTACTCAAAAAAAAAATGTTTTAAAGCATGCTTCAGGAATAACTAAGCACTAAAAAGATGTTAATTAGTGTTAACAGTAACGAAAGTTTAACCTGCTGACAAGAACTCTTAATGTTTTCTTTCCTATTAATGACAACATGCATAAAGAAAGCTAGTCAGATTGCCAGGATTTTCTGTAAATCCTACAAAATCACTAACAGCACCCACACAACACATTATTTAAGACCAGCAGCTCCTCCTACCAGCGCACTGGGAAACCGCATTTAATCTTTGCATCAATTCTTCTAGGGCCATTTCTTCAATTTTCAGCCAGCATCTCATTCTCAGATAAAACAAAAAGAATCCACAGCAAACATGCCTCCCCCCTGCTCAGGGATTAAAGGAGGCAGGGGGGAAAAAACCCCAAACCAGCCCACTACGGCAGCGCTTCGCAGCGCTGCATTTCCATCGCTCCCCTCGGCACAAAGGCAGGCAGGAGCCCCCGCTCCCTGCCGGCAGCGCCGGGGCGAGGCGGGCGCCGCTGGCAGCCGGAGCCGGGGATTCAATGGCAGCGGGACCGCTCCGAACTTCTGTCCCTGTGCCGGCTGTGTGCCCGCAGTGGATCCTCAAACGCCGGGATGGATGCGGAGCGCGGAGGAGCCGAGGCGTTGGGAAGGGGAAGGGCTCCGCTGCATCCCGCGGGAGCGGCCCCAGCTCGCACAACGCCCCAGCCCCGCTCACGTGAACGCCGGGGCTCCTCCACCTTCGAGCCGGGGTGAGCAGCTGGGAAGGAAAATGCCTCTCCACTGACAACGCCACGGAGATCCCGCTCTCTCCAGCCCGCAGGATGCCCTCACCTTCCGTTCGGAATGGTCATTTCTGAAGGCGGAGGACTTCAAATTTCCTTTAAACGCTGTCCAATTTCATTTAAACAAAGCTGTCTTCTGGATTCTTTGGAGAAATTTGCTTAAATGTTGTGCCACAGCAGTATTACAAGTCTGTGAAATCTGTATTTCCACAGCAGCTGTATTCCCACCTTAGGAAAACGGGTTTTAGAGCTGGGCTTCATGGATCCCTCAAGGTGTATGGGAACAACTGCTGCAGAAGGCAGCCAGGAAAACCAAACCTCATAACCAGGAAACTTCCACTTACTACAGAGGGTACAGTGCCACTCGAGAACTTTCAGGGACACAGAATAACCTACAAGACTGAAAGCAGTGCCATGCTTCTCTATACAATGCTCCTCATAATTGATTTTCACTGCTTTTATATCAACTGTTTCACAAGTTTGAAACTATGATGCTTTTAACACTTATTTTTCCAAAGATCATCTTGATGCCCAATAAATCTTACTGTTGGCAGGTTTTTGCTGATGGTCAGCTGAATTCCCCCACTGTTCTAATCATCCTACTAGTTTTATCCTGAATTTTAACTAAAATTAACAACTTATCCATGGCTAAAAGAAAAAGGGATATTTTTTGTTATGTTTAAAAGGACTGCGCTGTGTTATTTAAGATAAAGATTCTTTTCTACAGATTGCATACAGCAGCTAAAAACAGCAGCCCTTCCAAGGGAAATAAGTGGACACCTGTGATAAGTTGTTCATAACTCTCAACATTACCATTAAAGAGGACATTAACTAAAAAAAGGCTTTTAAGAGGATCCATCAAACTATCTAGGCTTCCTCTGCCAATAAAATTAATTTAGATAATTCATTCACTACATTAATTCAAATTATTACCACTCAAATTATGACAGGCCCACAGCAGCTCCACATATCAGACATGACTAGAGCCATGCATGTTTCCATTTCAATATTAACAGAAATGACAAAATGAAGTCTTCAGTCAAGCTTTTCCATAACAAAGTATCACCACTGAAAAACAGGATCTGTAGGAACTTTGTAGGCAAAAAGTATTTTGTTTATGTGACTGCCATTTGAGACTGCATTTATGCAAAGGAACAAGCGACAGGCAGCAAGAGCACAATTACCAGACCAGGCTCTTGGCATTCTGGTGGTGACCCAGGAAGAACAAATGCATGACAAAAGGTGTGCAGTCTGCAGGTGCACTTGGATAGCTGAGGCTCGCTATCAAACGAAAGTTGTGCGACCATATTGCATCCAGACAGCCCAGGGAGAACTCTAGATGTCAGATGGTCAATGGGATTTGTTATTGCAGCAAGTTAAAGGCCTAAGGCATTTTTGCACATGCAGAACAGCAAAGTTCACTTGTAAGATTACATTGTTTCCTGGTGCAGCAAGAAGTGCAGCAAACGTATTCATTCATAAGCACACACCGCAAGAGAAGATGACAGTTCAGCCCCAGATTTCCCTGAGTATCCTGCCTCAATTCAATAGTAATTTCGTGTTTACCCTGGACAATCAGCAGACTGCTTAAGCTTCCCATATATCAAAGGTCCATCTTTCCATAAGTTTCACTGAGTTTCTCAGTGAAACAACAAATGAAAAGGAAGACAAAAATGTAGTGAAGAATTTTACCACATCAACCAGTCAACTTTCAGGATCACAAGCACACAACTTGTGCAAAATGAATGGAGAACCCTAATGTTAGCTAAACCTCAGTTACACCAACAATGCCACTTTAGAGATACTTTCTACACCTTCAAACAAATTCCCAACGTGCAAAGTATGAGCAGAGCATCCATGTGAAAGGTTTAGTTGGGCTGAAAGTCAGTTTACCTAAAAAGCGGGTTATTTGTAATCATGTACTTGTTTAATCATGTTCATTCATGGAAATCAGGCAGCCACGTCTTCCTGAGTAAGCAGCTTTGGCATAGCTTCTCTGCTGAATGAAACAGAGAGTATTTGAAGATGCTTAACCAAATGTGGGATTATCATCTCTGCTGGTTTGAAACAGGATCATCAATAGTTTCATGAACAACCTCGAGTCAGACTAAAGAAACAGACCTTAAACTAATTAAAATCAACTCTTAACAGTTGGGAAGACCCAAATGAGCTTTCCACAACATGAAGCAATCCAGTATCTGACTGTGAGTTACGTAAGGAATCAACAGTCCAGAAAATACAACATGACTATATTTCAGAGAAGAGCTACTGCAGTTTTCACTCTCTTGAAGTTTTTGCTTGACCCCTACACCCCTTCAGATCATCATGACAAGCATGTTATGGAATTAAACATGCCATTTCAGTCCCACTCATCTCATGCCTAATTTAAATTTGATAGTAAAAGGACTGATGCCCAGTTCTACCACTGAGAGTCTGAAAATACAATAGGAAATGTAATTTTTCAGACATAATATGATTATTTTATTTTTTTTAAATAAAATTCAAGCTGCTTCTGGAATTCTGATTTTTAACTTCTGCTTACATATTACCTTCAGCTAAATATCTTCACCAGCCAAGCCCCTGCTGCAACAGAGGAATTCATTAAGAAATTCAACAAGTACACAGCCTTTCAGTTTTGTCTTAAATGTTTAAAATGCATTGGAAACATTTTTTGTCAAATGGTCTGTACTCCTGTTTCTTTCAGTGAAACTGTAAGAATAATAAGAAAGGCACTAATGTATTACAGAATTTAATTAATCGATTTCCATGGCTGCATGGGTATAATATTTGACCTGATTTGTATTGACATTTTTCTATTAGATTTGAAAGCCTCATCAACATTGCATTTTCCTTTGGTTCTCTACTTTACTCTGGTCTTGGCTGTAGTCTTCAGCAAATCCTGTTCAAACACAGCAACATCACACATCTTTTATTTCCAAATAGTTTCACCCAAATAGGATTACCTAGTTTTTCCAGGAAAATGTGACTGTTTTGAAAATGTTCCAGAAGTAACACACAGCTATCCACTCATGTGGGGGGGGCAGAATGGTAACCATAAGTTGTTAACATATAATCATGTAATGAGTTTTGCTTGAGCAAAAGATGCTTTGAACAATATACCTGAAGACTTCTCTGCTACCTTTATGCTGATCTCTGTAACATCAGTCGTCAGTGAGTTCCAAAATTTAATTATGGGCTGTGTGAAAAACTGGTTTTGTTTAAACTACCTTCCTGGAAGTTTTCTGTGTGCCCCAGTTTCTCTTTTGTGAAGCAGTGGAAAAAAAAAACCCAAAAAACAACCAACCCCCAAAAAACCCTACAGGAAATAAACACTCTCTTTTCACATCCCCAAGCCATTCATGACTATACAGACTGCCACTGTAGGTGATATTATGTCTCCTCCAATTGCCTGTTTTCCAGACAGAAAATTTCCTACACTAATTAGTTCCTATTTGTATAAAAGCAACCCCATACCTCTGACTGCCTTCACCATTCCTCCACATACACTGATTCTACTCTAACAAAGGGAACAAAACTGGACATGGTACTTCAGAAGTAGGCTCAGCAGAGATTACTCAGTGACATAAGGATTTTGCTGTTCTCGGTTTCCCTCTCAGCGGTTTGTAGTGTTTTGTTTGTCCTTTGGGCCAGCACTGAATGCCAACCGAGCTGCTGCTGTTTTCAGGGAACTACCCACAGCCAGTCAAGGTCTCTCAGTGAGGGTAACAGCTTAGCTTACAGAATAGCATTTTCTTTTCTCATCTGTATTGCTTGTACAAACAAATAATTTCACCTTCTCTACTGATCACTGACTTAGCACCACCAATTTATCCTCCAATGGTTTGCACTCAGCACTGAATTTTACTATTTTGAATAAATATTTTCACGTTTGCAAATTTTCCCTTTCCACTTTTTTCCATTTCCAGTTCATTTAGGATTATGTTGAACAGCTGCAGAAATCTCTGCTTTTCCTCCACCAGTAACTCCCTCTCCACCCCCAGAAAACTGACCACCTAAAGTAACTCTCTATTTCTTATTTTTCAGTCAATTACTAACCCACAAGAAGGCTTCCAATTTAACCCACAGGAGCTTAGTTTCTCTGCAAGCCTAAGAGCGGCTGCAGCAGAAGAAAAATTATGTATTGACTATAAAGCAGGACTACAAGAAAGAAAAACACACGGAGCTTTCCCTGCTACTGCACATCACTTGTGGCAGAAGGAACAGGTAGAGCATATAGAACAGGTTGTGCCCGTGCAGCTGAACCCCCTGCCAAACATCCCATACAGCTTCCCAGTGATTCCACATGGTCAGCATCAGGCAGCCCAGCCCACACGCTCTTTCCTGGATGGCCCCACCCACCACATGGCACAGAACTCCAGAGATTGTGAGCAGGGAAGCTACAGCATCCACGGCACCACTGCAAACAGAGCCAGGGAGACTTACCTAAGCTGGGCTCCTGCAGAGAGGGAAGAGACCCACTGAACGTGGTTTTCATAAATTTAGGTCCTCTCAGGTCCTACAAAAAACTGTGACATACACCCACTGCATAAGGGTGATACTGATCCCTAGCCTTAAATAAAAGGGAAAGAAAAGGGAATCAGGACAGTTGATATGAAAGATCCAAACAGAAAATGCATTTTTAACATTTCAAGCTCCTCTTGGCATGAGTTCTTCCTTCATGAAGGAAAGGGATTTTTCCCTTTTATTTCCCTGAATGACTGAGTTCTCTTGGTAATCAGCCCAGATAGGCTTTATTATGTAAAGCATCTGGGATTTGAAACTGGGATTCATAAGCAGAGATGGCAGTATTCTGGTTTTGGCAGCACCCCACTCTTTCACAAGGAGAAAATTGTTACTAGATTCACAATCTCAAGGAATACAGAGAACTTAGCAAATACATGGAGGAAGGAGGGAAAACAAAAAATCAAAGTTTTTCTTCTTAAAAACTTGACACTCAAAACACTCATACAAAGCCGGAGTATGGACAAGGTTCATTCATACAGGAACACAGACTAAAGAAGCTTTCAGATGTGCAAGAGTAGTTAACAGAATAATTCCATCAAAATTATGCCTTGTTTAATTAATATATTCATTTACCAAATCTCCATCAAGTCCTCAGTGTCTCCTCAACCTCAATAAATTTTTTTTTGAGAAAGTACATGCCATACAGAAGAGGTCCTAGCAGCTGCTCTCCAGGTTCCCTCACCCGGGATGTGTGATACCCCCACACAGGGACTAGGCTGAGGTGACACCCTGATCAAATTCTTAGGAGTAGGGGAAAAGCTTCAGCCTCCCCTTCCTTTTCCATTATTGCTCAGGCCCACGGCTGAAAAGTAGTAAAAGATAGATGAAATGCAACGTACTCATCTCTATTTGACTGCCTCTTCTCCAGTTTAGCCCAATCTTGCTACAGTCCAGCTCCCTGTACTTTCAGTCTTCCCCAAACAGCTTCCTTTCCTCCCCCAGCAACTGCAATCTAGCCTTTCCTTTAAAAAAAACCCCAGAAAACCCAACAAACCCAAAACAAAAGCGAAAACAAACACATCAATTAGTTCTTCAAGCTTAATTTAGTTACTTTCCCTATTTTGTTTCTTTCATAACCTGTGTCTCAGCTTCACGCTACAGCAGCATTCCTCATACTGCTGTCAAGTTTTGTAGTAAGGCTCTTCAGCCTGAATTAACTTAAAATGATTGACCAGCTCACAGGTTTCAATACTTCCTAGCATAACAGGAAGGACCTTCTTTTTCCCCAGCCTCCCTTGCTTGGATGAAATGTCACTTGAATCTCTTCTGCTTGTCTGCTGTGTTTCTAAAGAGTACCAAGTTTCTTTGTAAGTGCTTCATTCAGATTTCTTCTTTGTCCTTTTTTGCCACATGGGATTAAGTAATCACTGCAGAGCCAACAGCCTTGAAAGAGTTTATTTAATTTAACACCTCCAGTTGCCCCTGCTCCAGCTGAGGAGTGTTCCAGTCTTTTATTCTTCTTCAGTCTGAGGAGCTAAACTATCCAGATGTGCCCACAGCTGCACTCCTCTAAAAGCAGGCATGGCAATAAATGAATGAATGTTGCCTTTTGCCAATGCAGTGCCAATAAGACCCTTCCTTTCTAAGTTTACTGAGATATTTTCACAGATGAAGGAATACTTTGTGTAGGAAGTTAGGAAGGCTGAGAACAGGAAGCATAAAGGTGAGCAGGGAATGAATTTGCTGCAGAAAGGAGTAATATGGAAGGAAATGAAGCATCACTGTTATTTCCTTCATTGGGGCACTTCCATATATGTGTACAGTTAGAGGAAAGGCCTCACAAGGGAAACTACTCCAGCCCTGAAAGAAATTGAACCACAGCACTTTAAATACAGAAAAATAAAACAGGGGATGCCAGGGAGTTCTGGTTTCAGAAGATCAGCTACTGGTACCATGATAATTAGATGGTAGAGTATAGATGCAGAGATGCCACAGTCATATTCTTCCACAGACTTAGTAATATGTATGCAAATGCAGAAATTAAATGGATCCAGAAAACACACCCCTTTTATATTCTGTTGTTAGGGTGATTTCCTTTTCAAAGGAAATGCTGGATGAGGGGTCATAAAACTAATTTCTTCCCTCCAAAAGAGTCCAATATTTTTTTAAAGCTCAAACCTAAAAAGTATTAGGCTTTAAATCAAATGATGTGTGTGCATTCAGATTTTGAGTATTAAAAGTCTATATTTTATGACATGCACTACTTTCTGAAAATCCCTATTTCAAAAGAACGAGCTGCACACATAAAAGTTCAGCAGGTCCACCACTCAAGTCAGGATTGATTTAAAACACTCAGGAAATTCCTCTGTAACAAAAAGTGATATTTAACCGCCACATATAATTCTTAATTTTACATACAATCAGGAATATAAAAAGTACTCTGAATAAAAAAGCAAGGTTTTTCCAGGACTATTCAATTTGATTACACAGAATAAAACTGAAGTGCTTACCCCGAGGAACAGGCTGACAAATTTTAACACAGATAAAGGGCTCAGTAGAAGGATGTCAACTTTCATTTGGAACTTTTTTTAAATCACAGAACCATTAGGTCGGAAAAGACCTTTAAGATCGTTGAGCCCGACCATTAACACAGCACTGCCAAGTCCACCTCTAAACTGTGTCCCTAAGTGCCACATCTACAGATTTAAAATACCTCCAGGGATGGAATGGGACGTATCTTAAAATTTGACTGCCTTTTTCCACTTGTACATCTTAAAAAGTAGCATTCAGTGGAGCTTTAGCGTGACAGAAAGCTTTTCCCTTTTTCTAAAAGGAAGTAGTGCAATGTTCAAGGAACGAGGACATAGGACGATTCAGTTTGTGGCTGGTCTGGCTGAGCTGCCCACCTGTGGCAGATGTGGTCCCCAAGGCTGCTTACCATCCCACCCTGGGTGTTGGCCCCTCTCCTGGAATTCACCTCAAGCACTTCTCGACCACTCTTAAAGGACTCGGCTTTCTCTTAATGCAAAATGGGAAAATTTAAATAGGAAAGTAATCTATTACTCATCTAGAAATCTATTTCTATTAATCATCTAGAAATACGAATGCGATTTCCAACAACCACAAGGATATTTTACATGTATAAACTGTTACTCTACTTCATCCAAGTATCAGATTTCTCTTCACTGTCACATGTATGTGCAAATGGGATATCTTGTAGAGTAAGTACCAGTGGTGCATTGGGTTGCAAGCAAAGAGCTCTCAAAAGCAGGGGAGTTTTAGATGGTTTAGCTTTTATTCTCTCACAGAATGAGGCAGCATGCTGTTCAAGAAACTAAATTGTTTGTTCTACAATAGAAAAAATATTTTGTTGCCTACATTTTTCAAAGGATAAAGGCAACAAGAAAGGTACGATGGGACTCGGAAAACTCAACACAAATAACTGCATTGTACAAACAGTTCTTTCAATCTTCTTTTGTCCCTTTTCTTTTCCCCTGACATTTGCAAGGGAGTATTTAAAACTGAAGACTAGTTTCTCATGTAAAAGACAGTACCTGCCTGCTCTCCCCACCTCCTCAATCCCCCAACAAGCTCAGTTTGTACAGAGTTCATGGACCCTTCTAATGCAATACTAATAACTTAGAGCACCCAAAGCAAATAGTAATTAAAGAAAGACCATGAAAACTTCTTTTCTAGAAAGAGCTCTTCAAAAACATATACCTCATTAATGACATTCAGTATTATCTGTGAGGGAAACACAGTAAGGTCTCAGATTCAAAGGTTGTATAATACTCATGAATAAGACCCCAAATGCAAAGAGTCTAGTAACTAAACTCATACATAATTTCATGCGAACAGCTGCCTCCTTTTAGAAAGAAAAGGACTTTATGAAACATTTTAAAGCCTATTTTTGAAAGCAATCCCACCATGGAGTCACTGCCAGATGGCTATAACACTTGACAAGATACAGACAACATTTTGTCAACATGTGTTGGGGTTTTTGTACTGCCTAGTCTTCTCAGTACTGTATGCTATTTTCCCAATAAATATGGGAAACCCCTTTACAAACAGAAAGGCAGTCACAAATATGACTTCTACTTCATGTACCTGTGATCCAGGTACACACAATGAAGCTATGCTAAACATACTTGCTGAAAAACAATCCAACTCTTTAACAACACTTGCTTAACTAAGTTTATCTAAAAGTACAACAATACAGGTTATTAATTAATTCTTTCCACTATAATAACACAACCCCACTGTTACATGGAATTTTTTTTTTGGCTCAAACAGTTGAAGCTGATCACAAGCATCACTAAAATCTTCTAACACAATACATGAAATCATACTCCTTTCAGTCAGAGCAAAAATACTCATCTGTGAGAACATACACATGTATACCATATTGAATTACTTAGACAAATAAAACCAATGTCCTGCCAAAATTCTATTATAAGGCATATGCACTAGCAATTCCTTGCAGCAGCTCTCTGATCTCCAGCCCCAAAAAGCAGTTAAGACTCAACAATATGCAAACAATAGCAAAAGCTTTAAAAGCCAAGATTTTAAAAGTAAGTGTTCAGAAAACAAGATTCTGTAAGGAAATATTTACACACACATACAGAGGCCATGTTTACACTCGTAAATACCAACCTTTTTTGTAGTTCTGTCCAAAATCCAAAATGTGTTGCACATGTCCTTTAATCAGGTATTTTATGCAAGAACAGCATAAATGATACAGCATTTGAGAAACTCATGTATCAAAATGTCCAAGTGTGCATGTTAAACTCTCCTCAAATGCAGTACAATTGACAGACTTAGTGCAGTGCATTTAGATTTTGCAGTGAACTTGTTACCAAGGAAACCAGCAGCTGCAGGTGTTTTCCCATACACCAGGGAATGAAAATTCAGCAGTGAGCTTGTCTACTCAGTATTTTGGTCACACATTTTTTTGGTCTTAAAAACAAACTATTTCTCAAACTCTGTTAGAAGACCAGACTGCATTAAAAATAATAAAAAAAAAATTAAAAACCTTCTCCTACACATGACCTTATGAACAGTAAAGAGCACCTTTTAAGTGTTTTCTTCTTTATTCTCCTCCAGTCTCCTCTCCAAAAGTGCCCTACCTCCCTTGCTTTGTTTCCTTCAATAGAAGTGTGCAAAACCCACCCTGTGCATGGTTTTCATCCCAAAAAGTGCTCTAATAACTTGGCAAGGCTTCAGCTCCCAAGAAACAATGCTGACTTGGGAGAGGCTACAGGAATGCCTATTCTGATCATACAGCATAGCTTTGCAAAACTGTACCATGCTACAGAGATAGCACCATGACTGGTATGATTCGTGCTTCTTAGGATGAGGATAAAAATACAAATACTTAGTAAAACCACAAAGGAGATGCAAGGTAGAAAATCCACTTTCAGTGTAGTTCTTCCACAGGACATTAAACCAGTAACTCACACAATGCTTACTTCTCATTTATGCTACATATTGGAAGGCAAATACATATAAATTAAAATACAAGCACAGATTTTTTTGGTGGTTTTTTTTTTTTTTTTTTAAGTAGCCTCTTTTCTCTGAATAAGATACTGGAATATTTATAAATCTTCCGAGCTCCTAAAGCGTTTTTCTACTCGTCCTCTTTCAGTGTTACTGAATCAACAGCAACATCTACTGGGCACAGAAGGGCAAGATTCAATTTCTTGAAGGAGATTAAGGGGCCAGGTACAGGAGCATATAATACTTACAGTATCTATTTCTGGATACTCTGGCATCACTTTGGCAGTCACTGTGAAACCAGAAATGAACAAAACTTTTAAATATGCATTTGCTTTCTCTTCACCTCTTCAGAAGGAAAACAAATCCAAGAGAAAGATGGACAGAAGGACAGCACTGACTCCTGGTTGCCTTTGGAGATGACATACTACATAATGACATACATATGACAAATAACATGCTACAGTTAGGAATATTAGATGCACTGGGCTAACAGAACCAGTTGACAAGAACTCTGCCAGTAAAGGTATTCAAATATTCTTCAATTTCATGCAATGGAGAGGTTTATTATGAATCTTTTTGCTCTTTAAATCTATTTTTTCTCTTTGTTTAACAATTACACAGATCTGGGGGGAAAAAAAAAAAAAGCACATCTCACCAAACTGATACCAACCAAACAGTGATGACTGAAAACTAACCAGATCAGACCAAGAAGTTCTTCAAAACTTCACAAAGAACAAGATGAACATATGTGAACCTAGTAAATGCTCAGAACAAGGACTCCAAAGAACTTTGGCCTAATAACACCCAGTATTTGCATTTCATAATAGAACCTACTGGGGTTTAAACGCCCTGACTAGAATGCAGCAGCTGGAGCCTTGTGAGAGGAGCACAGGACAATCCATATTTCTGACATGCTCATCAAAGAAATTGATGAATTCAATTGATGAATTCAAAGAAAATGACAGTGGAACAAGTTCAGCTTCATCCTTGTTGGAGCCCTTCTGCAGGGATGGGTGCTTCACCTGCCTGCTGAAAGGCACACTCCAATCAGGGCTCACAATCACAGCCCTTGCCTGCATTTTGACATCTACACAATTCCCCCTTTTAAGATGCAATCAGATGAGAACAGGATCTCTGCTCCAAGCACTCACCATGCATCAGAAATCAAGTGATCATTAGAAGTGCTGCTGGAAATGGAGAAAATCTCAAGACTTTCCTATTACAAGCTGGGGCCTCGGTCAGCGGCAAACCAAGTTTCCCCTTGCTACCACCCCTCTGGTCTAGAGACTCTTCAATTCTTCAATACAGCATCTTCACCCAGGGAGAGCTCAGCAGCCAGACTGAGCATCCACGCAGACTTCCAGGCTGAGGAGGAAACTGGAGAGCTCTCTTTTTCTGGGCACGTGCTCCACTCACTTTGCTGTGGCATATGTTGGGAATCCCAATGCCACTGCACCCCTTCTGCATGAAGCTGATTACCCTGCCATTTGAGAAACCAAACAAGGTGTGTGCAGGGCACAAAACAAGGTGAGTGCCGCTCAAGAGCACCACACACACCAAACTGCAGACAGCATTCTCAAGAAAGACAGCAGCTCTGGGCAAAGGTAAGACAACCTGTGATGCTGTAGCTCAGTCCTCATCAGAAAAACTACTGAAGGAATTACACATCCTCTCAGAATTTGAACAGCTAAATGCTACCAAAGTGCCCCAAACATTGCACTGTTCTCCCACATGCTGCTGGGGAGCCTTGTCCTTTGCAGTCCAGTGAGCAAAAAGTGCAGCAGCATTGCTGGAACCTCACCAGTTGGTAAAACAGGAAAACCCAACTTCTCCATTTGGGACTGGTCCTGGCTGCACACTCAGACGTCATTCTGATACGTTCTATAATCCTACTGATAGTCTTCCTATGTAAACATGTTTTGCAACAGTAAAAAGGGCAGGCCACAGGCTCTGTTCTGTGCAATGAAGGATGCCCAGGTACACAATACACCACACCAGACCATTGCTCTGCACTGAAACCACACAGAGGCACAGTACAGCACACAAACAGCAAATTTCAATACACAGCATGGTTACAGAACATACAATCTGTGTTTGACAATGAGGTGTTTCTCAAAAGAAGCAAGAGTAGGGAGGGGAAAAAAGTACAAAAGCAAGCATGTGTAATGTGGCTTTTTTCCCCTATTTTTCTCCCTACTCCTCTGACTGCAAGCCCTGTCTACATGGAAAAAAGCAACTGCTAGTATCTCACCTAGAGAAAAATCTGTCCTCAACACAAAGAATGCTAGTGAAGAGGACTTCAGGCAACATTAAGAGAGCTGACTCTGCTTCCAGGCCCACCAGCCTTGTTTCAATTGGGTTTTTTGGCAATTCCTGACAGCATTACAGAAGTTCCCAATATGTTCTCTGCACATACTTGGCCTCATGCACGTATCCACACACCTTACTGGAGACAAGCTGCTGGCAAGACTGCCTGGTTTTCAAGGACTTACTCCCTACCTCAAAGAAACCTAAGCAGAAGCACCACTAATGTGTTTTCCCCTAAACCTTCACCTTTGGATACGTTTCCTTGGCAGCAGTTAATCGCATTTTCCACTGAATCCATCATTTTCAGTGTAGCTCTTTTTCCCCCAAGATGATTTTCGGATGGATACCATAAGGCCTTCCCCTCCTTCCTCCACAGATATAGTAAATAAGTACATTTCCCCAGGTAAGCCCTTGCAAAACAGGTTGCACAAATTTGACAGCAGGAAATTTTAACTGACAGGTTCCAGATACAACATCAAATTTACTTCCCTCTCCTCTATTTAAAGTTGTTTAGCAATGTCAGTGGAAAACATATTAGTCTGTTCAATAATTAGTTTAGATGACATTTGAAGACTACAATAACCTAATTATGTGCAACAAATTATTTTAAAGAATCACAATTTTTCTAATGCCCCCTGTGATCAACAAACAGGCTTAAACAGATATAAGCTAAGCTGAGAAAATAAAACTTCTCACTAAACAACTTAAATTGCTTCCAGCTAGAGCAGAAAGCCAAACTAGGGTTGAAAATAAACTTCAATATTTTATTTCATTATTCTCAACTCTTTCTGCCACCAAAGTTCCTATGTAATGAGGGTTTGACTTCCTAAACACTGAAAGAGGGTGCACTGATTAGCCCCAGAAAATCTGTGCATTTGCATGAAACAGCTCTGAGTAACTTCTCAGTGCCAGAGGCAACAACTGAACCTAACATTTAATCTGGGTATTGGCTAGAACTGAGGCAAAGCAGTTTATTTTCATGACAAATGGTCCAGCACAAACAGTCCAGCTGGAAGGCAGTGAGTCTGTGTAAACCCACATTTTACCCCACGGATATGCAGATGACACTGATATGATATTAAGGCAGTATGTGAGACCTTGTCACTCACATGGTTCCTACTGCACCTGTCC
Source organism: Brachypodius melanocephalos (assembly GCA_013398615.1). NCBI lineage: Eukaryota > Metazoa > Chordata > Aves > Passeriformes > Pycnonotidae > Brachypodius > Brachypodius melanocephalos. The sequence goes on from VZSR01003803.1 coordinate 58,757,698, forward strand.
AAGACCTAATATTTACATTCACAACTTCTCCATCTTCCCAATCCGAGGAGCAAGTTCCAAATCCAGCAGGCAGCCTGCCCTTACAGAACAAGCCAGTTTCTAATACAGAGTTTGGGTTTCTTCTGTTCACTTATTATAATCAAGCAGATTTACAAAGATACCCACTGCCTGTAGATGCAGGAAAACGGGATTTACAGAATGCCTAAGCAGGTTAGACATGCAACCGCTCCTGAATTTCAATTATACTGCTGCTTAGACACTTTTCCAATTTCTTTGAAGCCACCTGAGGCACCAAAAGCACCAAGGTATTCATGTCAGAGACTAAACAGAATTGACAAAGCTTTCCTGCTTTTGCTTCAGCAAGCATCTATTGCTTCATCTTGCACTGAGAATATCTGAAAAGCAAAGCATGATTTAAATAAAAAGAGAAAGATTCACTACATTCAGATGCATCACAAAAACTAGGAATTTTCTAGTAAACTAAATGTTACTGCTTTCCCTTCTGATTAAATGGCTGTAGATTTTAAATAGATTATAAACCAAAGAATACCTATAACTTGTGATTGTGACACCTCTCTGAAATATTTCTCAACAGAGTTCAAATAACTTTGAAGAAAAAAATTAAAAATGCTTTCAAGTCTTTGATAAAAGCTAAGAGCAATTTCAGGCAGGACCATTTCCTGAAAATGTTCTTTTCAGCAAGCAGCAGCTGAACTGGAAATACATCAAGTGTGGCACTTAATTACAGAGAGACAGACAGACACACACATATATACACACACTGAATTTTACTCCTGACATTACCAAACTACCTCTGCAGAGCTCATTTTTAGCTGGCAATGCCTTTTTACACTGAAGCTTTTCTGCTCTAACATCTTGAACTGAACAAGAAGTTATTTTTATATATTCCATATCTGCTGTAATTCCCAGGAAATAAGGACTTAGAGTAAGATGTTTAATATTAATTTCATTTAAGAGGGTGGTTAACTTGTACAGCTTAGAAGTCTTAAGAGGAAAATCCTGACAAGACTCCTACTGATTTTAATCAGACTGGATTTCACTGCTCTATTACTCAAAGCAGCAACACGACACAGGAGAGGTTTACCACGCAAAGGCTTTCTTTTCCATGTTGTTAGATAGATTATTCCAATTAGTTTTAAACGTGTCCCATTTTGAGGAGTAAAGCTCATAAGAATTTGCCAAATTCCCTCAGTTGAAGCTCAGTTTTAATAAAAAGCAGCTCCTTTAGCTAATATGTAAAAACACAGGCTCACAAACACATGCTGAGTCCAGTACCAGTTCTGCAGCAGCAGGCTCGTTAAAGACATTTATAGGCAAATAGCCCCTAACAATGGGAAATGCTAACCCTGCACACAGAATATTTGCTGTATCTTACTTGGACATGCACTTCACATCAATCAAAACACTAGTACCAAACAGAAAGCTCTCCATGGATTTTCTTATAAGCTCCACAGCAAAACACAACCAATCTTTAAAGGACAACCCACTGACACCAAGCAGAAGAAGAAAGTGCACAGCAAAACAAATACTCTTTTCTGCCAAAAAATTATGTTGAGTCCAGATCTATGTTCATTAAAAAAGAAAACAAATCCCAGGTTCCTCCTCCTTATGCATTGTGACAGATGCCGCCAGGGACAACAATAGCTCCCAGCTACGTGCTGGACCGTGTATCACTAAGTGGCTTGTGTATTACAGCTTAGAGACTCCTGCCCTAGTTGGCTTCTATTTAAAGGTAAAAAAGGTCATGGGCTATTTAGCACCTGCACAACTGAGAAGCAGACTGGGGCTGAGGAGTCTGCAATGCCATCTTCATTCCACAGAAGATGTACCAGTGTTAATTAGATGACAGTACACTGGTGTCACACCCATGAGACAAAGTGGTCTCCTTGAAGTTGCCTCTGGAATTCTAACAAAGAGGAAATCTTCAATTGCCTCACTTATTTTGGTCTTGACACTTTAAGGTGAGATTTTTTTGTGTATGCAAACAACCTCATAAAAAATACACAGTATGATGTTCATAGCCTCATTTTTCACATGCACCTTCTAGCTGTATCAATCTAGTTTTTAAGTTATCCCCCGAAAAGATAACCTTTTCAGAAAGTTTTTAGTGGAAGCCTACTGCAATGTACACAACTTTGCCAATTAAAACTAAACTTCTGTTAAGAGACCAAATCTGATAAAGCTTCTTGGAGAACATAAAACAGCTCCCAGAATCAAGGAACTTTTAAAATATATTGCATAAATGAAAGACTTCTCCCCAAAAATGCAATGGCACTCTTCAAGCTACCAATAAAAGCAGCTTCTAAGAGACAGTTTTCAAGGTTGCCTTTGTATTATTAAGGAATAGAAAGGACTTGATCCAAACAGCATTAACTATTGTATTTCTGAAAAGTCACTTAATTTGGAACAGTATAGTTATTATAACAATGAATACCCATGATGCTTCCCTTGTACATTACTTCTGAAATCTTGTATTTACACAGTTCTGACTAATAGCAAAGGGCTAATACATGTAGCTGAAGTTATATTATGTGTTCTGAATGTAACTGATGTTACCAGATGTACAAGTGTTTAAAAGAAATGTTTTTTCCCCTCTTCTGATGCAGGTAATGAGTCATCAGTGGTCTTGATAATGTAACCTGAGCAATCTGTTCCAGTGATGTTGCAGATGTATACAATTCAGTTGAAGCTGCCACCTTCAGTAATGCCACTGAGCAGTACCTAAAAGGGTGTTTATGCATGGAAAACAACACAATTTAACATTCTGAGATGATATCATGCACATTTCTTTCAAAGAGCATGAGTGTAGCAGACAAGCATTTCAAGGGCCTGTGAGTGGAACAGCTAATCCTGTGCTTTGCAGCACTGTACCAAGGGTTGGCACATCACAGTCACTCTGTTGTCTTTTCAGCTGCCTGGTAATTTCAGATGCAAAAATGCCAAAAATCAGGTGGATTGATAAAATTATACATATTTTATAATTTGAAATAATTAAATGTATTTTCCTACTCCTTAAGTATGTAATCTTAGGTAAGTTTAGATTAAGGAGACTTCAGACTTATATAGTTGTCACCTATATTCTTGGATTCTTCAAAACCTGGGCAGAGGCATGATAGTCCCTTACTTTTGTAAAAGCTTTGACTGTAGCAGCCTCATGGCTATTTCCTACTACTTCAGCAATTACAGCACCCAAGATGTAACATTACCAAATCTTGAGACCTGAGAAAGTTTCCTCTGCTGCATGATGGCAGGAGGCTAAAAACCCCTGCATGAGAAGATTACATTCCAAACCAAACAGACCTGAACTGAACAAGGAAAAAAAAAATCAAACAAATAAAGAAAAGGTGTCAACCATTTGAAGGTGATGATCACTAGAGAGAAAAGAAAAATAACAGTTGTTGTATGTAAATAGGCCTCCAAGCACATCACTCCTCAAGTCCAATGCCACATAGGTAGAACAACATAACAGTCACTGAGGAAATATAGAAATACTGGATTTCTTTTTTCTTTTATTATTAGTAAAGACTTGTGATTGTCTTCCATGCCTCCATTCATTTCCAGGATCTTTCCATTTTTCAGTCTCTGCTGAAGACAGGATAGGGAAAGCTGAATTACACACACCATTGGAATTGAGGCAAGAGAACACACAAGTTGGTCTGATGTTGTTATGTTTCCATCTCACTTGTGCTCTATCTCAAGCTGAATTTTGCATGCTGGTTCATCTATTGCTTTCAAGATCAACTCTTAAAGCTTTCAAGTTGCAGCATCTTCTCTCTGTGTGTACACTTACAGACACAATGAAGATCTGATATTAATTATAACTTCCAAGAAGACACTGCAGTAAAAATATTGCTGTTAATATACTATCAATGGCACAGCAGATGAGTTCCTGTGGAGGGAGAGGGAACAGCCACAGCAACATATGGATTACATAAAAGCAGAAAGATGCTATCCATCATACAGTATTATTAGTTTGCATGAGAGACTAACACCCCTCACATTTGCTTTCGAAATCAAAAATAACAAGAGAGAAGAGATGGCTCCAGCATTATCTTCCATGGCAGCATTTCTCTTTCCCATGGGAAGACTATAAGGATTAGTTCCACAGAACAAGGCACTACGCCTCCCTTTACCAACAGAAAAAAATACTTGGGTTTTTTCTTGAAATAAATATTTGAATAAGTATTAAAACTACAGTAAAACATCTCATTTTAAATGTTCACCATGTTATCCCATTGGGATTCTTTTCAAAGATTCTTTTTAGCAGTCCCTTGAATAAAGTCAGAAAATCCTAACATATAAATTGTATGAATTAAGAGCAATGATTTGTTAAAAATCAAACCCCAATAAAATATCCACAAACAATGATTCAGCCAATCCTCAATACTAGCAACAGTATTAAATATGGCACACAAAACCTTTCATACCTCATTTACCTGTAAAGTTTATGAACTTTGGCAGAAAATTACCTACCAGTAAGTTTTTCATGTAGTCTCTGCCTAGTTCTGGGAAAGTTCCTTTCCCAGTCTACACCCTGCTCTCTTCAAGTCAAAAGAAAACAAACATACCATTTTTTTGAAACTACATCCCACTTTTTCCAGGGATGAAGAGTATCATCACATGCTTTGCAGTTTCAATTAATGACTTACAATTCAGTTGTCATGCATGTAATCCCCAGTGAAAAATCTGCAAGTTCTTGGGCCAGGAAACTTAGTCCAGAACTTCTTTCCCTAAATCTCATGTCCTTTTCACACACACTGCAGCGACAGAAGGGCAGCAGCCACAGCTTAAAGATGAAATTAGCATAGTCAAATATGTGCAGGCAAATATAGGCAGTGTCATGGCTATGAAGTACATCTCCACACTCAGCTCCTGATCTGCCTTCACTGCTTTCATTTCAATCCCTGCAGTTTACTAAGCTTCCTTTGTCAACCACTGATTTACTGACACTTCAGCAGAGAATAAACATGCAACTTTGAACCCAACACAGCTCTCCCCTTAATTTCTTGGGAGGGGAAGTAGCAATTTCCCATCTGAAACCCTCCAGGTGACACAATACAGAACCATCTTTCCTCTGACTTCCCACTCCAGGCCTGCCTTCCCAGGACTTCTTTGTTTCTTCTTCTACCACAGAAGCACAGTGCTCTTGGCCTGGCTTAAATCACTGAGATGGAATCAAGTACACCTAGCTCACCTCTAGCAGTGGTTTGTTTCACCAGAGAGTTCACAAGCTGCACAAACTCTTTAAGTAGTCTGTTTAGCAACTGCCCCAGTTAGGTCGAAATCTTCTCTGCAGGAATCAAGTTCACATTTTCTTGCTCTCATTCTAATAGTTATGGACAACAAGAAAATTGAAACAAGCAGATATTCACCTTCTTCCATAACTAGCACAGATCTCCACTAGGAAGTCAGAATATGTGTGGTTTCCCTTCAGTTTTCTCTTGTAGTCTAGATACATACACACACCTTACTTATTTCCACAGAAATCATATCTGATCAACCCTGGCATCATTCTCTGGAATTACTGCAGGGGTTTTTTGCATCTTTCCTTGTTGCTTTCAAAAGAAACATTTTGGCTGAGACGTCACTGGTACAAAAGCAAAATGATTACTCTAATCACTACTTCCTGTTAAGTCAGTGCAGACTATGAATCATTCTGCAGTAGCAACATCATTAGTTCATTCCAGCTAGGACAAAGGAGTCATATCCTGTTTTATAATTGTGTATTAAATGCAAAACTGTATTTCAGTGAATTCCACCTTTCCAGTTTTGGAACATCTTTCCAGCTTAGCAAGGTTTGCATAAATATATTTAGGTTTTCAATTACCTAATTAAATTTAATTACCTAGGAGACTTTATAAAAACATTTTTCAAAATGAAACAAAGATGTGCTAATAAAGACCAAATGCCATCAGATGCAACTGATTATAAAATTATAAAATTATAGTCCATCATATATGAACTATATAGTCCAACATATATGAACTATGTGGCAACCTCCTTCATGGGTAAATATAAGATCAGATGGTACAGTAAAAAAAAAAGTTTTCTTAGTCCCAGCAACTATACACTAGCACTCACTACAGTTTTGTGCTTATGGTCCAAAGCAGCAAAAGTAATGTGATATGGTGCAGAGGCATTTTTTACTTGCTTCTCAGCAGTTTCTCAAAACTATGATTTTAAAACCGTAGGAAGGTAGGTCAGGTTTCTCTGGGGTGGCTATTTTTTGCTAAACAATTAGTTCACTGAATGATTTTAATTTATTATAACAAGCATCAGTCCTCCCAAGTACAGGTTTTCACTGGCTGCTATTAAACATTTGTTTTTGTGGTGACATCAGCCCCCTCCAGTGAATACTCAGCTATTCCTTTTCTTAGGCTCCCTGCCCTACTCTCATTGTTAGAGATGAGACACAAATGCTAAAATTCTTGAAGCCATCCATCCTCTTCTTAACAATCTGGCAGACAGCCAGCCAGCCAGTTGCAAAATATGCTATATTTTTCTCACCTGCCATGATTTCTGTCACCTCTTGCTTATCTTGCACAAGCTGCATGGTGTCTGATACCACAACCTGATGGCTGGTATCTTCCTCTTTCTCTTCATTAGGCTGGTTGGCTGTTGCAAAACAGTTGCAGCTTCCAGTTTCTTTGCACAGGATCAGGGCCCGATACCAGTAGTCAGACATGAAAACTCTGTGAGCTGATTTCTGAAATATAAAAACAAACAGAAAATCACTTTCTGCAAAACATAAGGAAAAAACCTAGCTACTTGAAAGAAGAGGCTCAAACGTTAAGGATACCAATTACATACAGATTATCCTATCTTTGATTTTATTTGAAGACAAAATATGCCGTTTACAATAATCATTCATGGTATAGTACCCAAAGTAAAAAGTTTGAGCTCCCTGTAGTTTCTCAAAATGCTTATATCAAAGGTCAGAAAGCTAATATTAAAGAAACCCCAAAGAACAAAACAGTATACAAATATCAAATCACATGTGATCTGCATAAAGGCAAAAAAAATCAATATCATTCTGTATTTTCAGCAGAACAAGTCAATATTTATCTTAAAAGCACCTTCTAAAACCAAGTTTAACTAGGTGAAAGAACACACCAGATCACGGGTCATCAAAAAAAATGGGGAAAAAAAAGTATTAAAAAGGACGAGATGTTACAATAGCCATTATATGGGAGGTTGAAATTACAGATCAATGTTTTCATAAGCAAAGTAACTGAATGAAACCTTGACACTTTGAATGTGGCAGGAAGAAGAGACGCTTTGGTTTCTGACATGGCACCCAGGTGGTCACTGCTGCCCTCTTCCTGAGCAGAAAGAAGGAGCAGAAGTTCTCTTAGCCTAGAAGGAGCTAGAAATTACCAGGCTTATTATATATATGTTTGCAGTTAAGAGAGCAAGAACATCCTTAAACTTATCTGCAAGCTTCTCAGTTTATGCCAGAGAACTATATCATTTTAACATCAACAAAATCATCTCCTTCTTGAAATAACAACTAAAGCAGCACTAACTGTGAAAGATTTCGTCCACATGAGGAAACATCTTGATCTTTCCAAATAATTAATCATTGTTAAAGGTAGCTGGGAACTCTGCAAGAGTTTAGGGTGTAAGGGACTTACAAAGTCACAAAGCCCAATCCTCCTGTAATGAGAACCCTGTCCAACCTGACCTTGAATGCTTCCAGAGATGGGACAGCTAGCACTTCTCTGGGCAACCTGTTGCAATGTCTCGCCACCTGATTGTAACAAACAAACAAACCCCAAAACAACCAAACAAAAAGCCCCTCCTTTCTTACATCTAATCTATAATCAATCCTTCTTCAGTTTAAAAACATTATCCCTTTTTCTATCTCCAAATGCCCTTGTAGAAAGTCCCTTCTCCAGATTTCCCACAGGCTCCCTTAGGTACTGGAAGGTGCTGTAAATGTCTCCCTAAAGCCTTTACTCCAGACTGAACAACCCCAACCACCTCAGCCTGTCTTCACAGGAGACGTGCCCTGTGACCATCCTCATGGGCCTCCTCTGGACACAATCTTCATTTGTCCTGCAAGCATCAAAATCCAAGTGTTTCTAGTGTATTTGTTTCTACTTCCTGATAAAATTGAGTAAAGGCATCGCTCCAGACAATGGATATTAACAATAAATCTGCATTCTCTGTATTACATTTGAAGGTGTCAGTTTTACAGACTTGAAGAAAGCAAACTCATCTAAAAACCCTTCTTAGTATAGAAAAGGTATCTGTTTTTTAAAAAGGCAAAAAAAGACACTTGCATTATTTAGCACCAGATCTCTCAGGAATCACCCATGAAGAATAAAGTACTCTCTCTGGCATTTACTGCAATGCTTCAACAAAAAAGAAGATCTGCAGATAGAATAACCTTCAAGTACTACAGCAAGGTGCATCTCTTCCCCAGTTTAAAGAGAGCAATTTTGTTTTATTTCAGCCAACACATTGCCATTTCCTCAGTTCTCTTTGCCTATGTCCAGAGTTTGGCTTTGCGGTGTTTGTCAGAGGACGGGTAATGGAGTTAAAAGCAAATTACTCAACTCTTTCTATAGCTGCTGAACTGGACAGGTTCACTGCACACATCCTCCTTGTCACACAGAAAGTGGCAAACGCTTCCAGCTGGACTAACGCACATTCTGCTAGTAAATAATGTATGCAGCAAATAGGACAGAGTTTTAAGCAGCTTCTGCCTCTACAACTGTCTGGCATGTCGTGCAATGACAGACACAAGCGTGCACATGCAGATACCCAAACAGCACAGGGGGTTTCACAAAATAAGCACTTCATAGCAATTCGTTTTTGTTTTTTTTTTTTAAATTCTGTAGGAGCAGGTAGAATTCTTTCAATTACCTTTACATCTAAGACACTAAATAGATTTTACTTCTTAAAGCCACTTAGCAAAGTTTAAAGTTCTCCACTTTTTACCCCAAGAATTGGGGCAAAGATGGGGAAGCCTCCTCTGCAGGAAACAAGAATCCCAGAAACTTCCAGCAGTTTTTCCTCCCTGCTCCTGTGCAAGGTGAACAGAAAAGCAGCTGGATCTACACTTTAGAAGTCAGCAAATTACTCTAGGAATAATTTTTTAATTTATTGCCTCTCTTTAAGGAATGGAAACTCCTGAAGATTACCAGAAATATACACAAACATGCAGTTAAAGACACACATTTATGACCTTAATCCTTAATTATTTTATGATCCACTGATCATCTTGATTTTAAGTGTGGTAATGTGAACTTAGATCTTAAGAAAACACAGTAGGAACTCTAGGGGCAAAGAAGTCAGGGGAAAAATACATGAAGGCTGAGAGATAGTCACTGCATATGTTTGTCACACTTCCATGAAGAGAGACAGCTTGCACAGTTATAAAACTACTTGACCATGATTGCCTGGAAAAAGGGAAACATAAAAAAGAGAGGAAAAATAAAACCCCAAACAATCCCAACTTTTTCTTTTGGTTTATGAGCTAATACAAGATGTTCCACATATTCAAAGCATCTCTGATGGATATATCTCCACTTGGACCACAGCAGTGACACTGATTATTTCAAAGCATCCAAAGATAAACTCATATCCTCAGTCAGCACAAAATTAGGCTGACGCACCACGGAAAAAGCCCAAAACTGAAATCTCCTTTTGACATTTATAGATCTGCTCCCAAGCCTCTGTTTCATGTGCTAGAACCAATACTGCTAGAGAGGTTGAGTTTTTCTGTTAGCTTTAAATTAGATTGCAGACATCAAAGTTGGTGAAATACCCGAGAAAAAGCAGGGGCAAAATTTGGATTCATTTGTCAGGATACAAAGACACTGGTAGACTTCACTGCACCCACGACCTCTCTACTTGTGGGCCCATGAGCTGTGCATAAGTAATAATATTCTTAATATCCTTAATTCTTAACTCCACATTACTCATTAATTAAGGTGCAAATGCTTCCTGAAACATTGCTTCTGAAATTCAGACAAAAGAACAGTTTTTGAAAGCAAGAGTCCTATTTCAATCACTTTGCAAATACACTTAATTGACTTTACTTCAATTTTCCATCCAAAATCCCCCTTTAATTCAAGAATAACATTGCAAAGGCAGTAGTTAATTATTATCTTCAAACGTAACCAGATTACGTAAGGCACACGGCTATTCCAGAGACTCAAATCCACATTCTGCAGCCACTCCACCAAGGCAGTTAAACCCAACTCCCAGGGTCCCAATCACCTTCAATCCATGCTCTGTTACTGGATCACTGTTGCTGACACTTGATGCAATTTCTTCAGCCATTTCCCTGGTGAAAGTCATTATTTCTAGTCAAGTGTTACACAAGCATTTAAATATATCTCACTTTTAACACCATTTATCTGATATTTTCAGATTGTCCTGTGAATTACCTCCCTCAGCGTTTCATCAGTGCAGCATTTTACTTTCCTTTCATCATTATTCCATTTAAGTCACTGAGAAATAAAATGTATTTGTGTGGGGAAACCTCCTCCTAATTTAGCACCTACTAAGATTCCACACACTTATTTTCCATATACATGATGACACTTTATGCCAATGTCCTTAAAGAAAAACTCTTTAATATCCAGCCTGGATAGCAGGCTTAAACTTAGTAATTCACCAAGCTCAGTACACTCACATCAATAGAGACAGCAGAGTTCAGATGATGATGCAAGAGCTCATCCATGTACCCTGCAGGTCTCTGCAGGAGAATTGGACTAAACTGTATAATATATCTGTACAATAGTATCTCTTTACTTTAGCATGAATTAAAATACACTGAACAGTATTTAAACCTGTCAATATTGTTCTGATGATAATCTTATTTCAGGGCTGCATGTATCTGTCTGCAGCATTCTTCCCAATTTTTATGCTTTGCAATGCTGGCCAGCCATTCTTCCCATTGCCCAATGCAAGGGGAAAGTGCAAAATACATCACACACACACTATAGCCCAGTTTCCCATCCACAAAACTGAGATGTCTAAGTTAAGAACCTTCTTGACTCCTGACTTCACCATCCCCTGGAGTAAGAGAGATGTGCATCCTCTGAGGCTCATCAGCCCTTACTTCAACTCCATAGAGTCTAAAGCAACTGCAGATGAACCTGAGTTTGTGTAATGAAAAGTCCCACTTCTGTATACATTACCAACAGAGTGCCACAAAGAATGAGTCACATGATAAAAACAATAAAACACTTGAAGATTTCAGTAAACTCCATGAAATGACTCCAGTTCTTCCTATAGAGATACTGTATTTCTACAATATTGCCCTTCTCCCAGTCCTTTCATATTTTGTTCAGAAACGTGAAGAGGAAAAATCAGCAGCAACAAAGACCCATCCTAATCTCTCTAGGGCATGTAGAATACCCTCACATGCTTTAAGTCAAAATCAATTTAAAGACTAAACTTTTTCTCATTTGGAGTTGTACTGTGATCAACGTTTAACGTGAATACTAAGTAATCCTGCAAGATAAAGGGTCTCATTTTGTATTTAAAAGCCTTTCACAAAGCATTAAAAGTCATCAACAGGCTTACAAAGAAAATACTAATTTCAAAGAAAATGCAAGACTATTCAGCAAGAGCTAACCTGAGGCCTCTACAAAGGAAAAAAATCAAATGCATTTCACAAGAGAAATGCTTTCTTATTTATTCAACTCTTCATCCTATAGATAGCCACTTCTTCTTTGAGGAATGCTTACAAGTTTAAATAAAGTCACTCAGCTGTCTTCGTTCCTCCTTTCAGGGCAGAAAGACATAAGAAGTTTACTTCTGTAAGTCAATTCAGAATTGTGCATTGTATTTTAAAACCTCTAACAAAAACAATAAAAAGATAAACCTAGGATGACAGAGGGTAGCTGAGCTCCCAAGACTTGAGCAGCCTTCCCTACTGCCTGACTCTCCCCACTCTGCACACAGGCACAGGAAGAGCTTCAAGCACTCAGCCAAATTCTCTTCCTTTTCAGAAGTTCCTTTATGGGCCCAGTGCACACCCAGCTATGCAAGGCCTGTCTGAGCAGAGCACGAGGACAAGGAAACAACAGCTCCATGCAGGAATGAAATGAGGTATGGACAAAGCAACTGGCTGTAAGCAACCTCACCTGAACTGCATCTCATGTCCTTCAGAAACCTGGACCTTATAATGCCACGCTTCCCCTTTGCAAACTGGAAAAAACAGGGGCCCTCAACTTTTATACAGCATGGAATTTGAAAAGTGGCTTGTTGTTCCTTCTCTACAAACATTATGTCTAATGCTGAATGCAAGACTTCCGTATTTTCAGTGAATATAACCAAAGAAAAGTCAGAGTCTGAGGAGTGTTAATGTAAATGTGAGAAAACCTCCATATTATAGAATTCCAGTTGCCTAGAGATCATTATTAGCAAAAGTGTAATTTTCTTAGTCTTAAAACTCCCACCAAGCCACCTACATTCCTGAAAATGGAGCTTTTGGAATTAGATACCTAAACTTTTCCTCCTGCCCCCTCATACTGCCCCCACAACCACAGCTTTCTTTCCCACTCATTTCTCTTTCCATCCATGAGACGTCAAATAAAATACTGGCTTGAACATGGTGTCCTGTAAAGCAGCATGGAGAGCAGCTTATACTTCTCGAGAACAGTTCATTGTATCTATTTTCACTCAGATCACATTTCAGAGATCTTTTTTTCCAAGACCCCAGAGAACGACAAGCCAAGTGTCATTTTTAGATTAAGCCTGAAACACAATAGAAGCTGATAGTGCTATGCAGTACTCTGTGGAGAATGAGGTGGTTTTGTACTTGACCCTTTATTTCAAGAGGCTGCTAAAACTTCCCTTGTTCAAGTTGTTGTCATGATAAACCCAAACTCCCATCTCACCAATGCATTATTCCACGCACAAAGCTGTGACAAACACGAGATGCTGCCCACCAGCATGAGGACATTACACAAATCCCATTTGTTTAACTCAAAGGTACCTATGGCCAAGCATGCAAATCCCAGCTCCTAGAGACTAATTCAGTTGAAAGAAGAAAAACACATGCTACTTTCTGAAGGTCAGTGAGTACATGCACGTTCTGGTTTTTAATTTATTTATCAAGGGAACAAGCATCATAATATTAGCAGTTTCTCTTGAAATCAGAACTTGGAACATGTAAGAGCTTTCTCTGCAGAAAGCTCCAAGGAGAGTGCCTTTGTTCAGTGACCGTAAAACAGGAGTGCGTGCTTTGCTCAGCTTAGAGGACACAGGTCCCTGAGAGATCACTTGGGTCACTTCATACCACCGACTTGCTGACAAACATATAATAGGTGTCCAGTTTCAAAGGGCTCACAGAACATCTACTCCACATGTCCCTTCTCTTCTTCCTCCCCCCCTCCACCTCAGCTTGTGGCAGATCAAAAGGATTTTGCAATAACCCACCAAGAAAACCCTCAAGACTCGTAGCTTTAGCATTCAGCCTTTTACCATCACACACACAGAAGGAAAAAAAAGGCATGGCTGATGTTTCCTAAGGCTCAAGAAACCTTCCCCAGCTGCCTGTCTGCAGAGATGGCGAGCATTGCCAATGTCCTGTGCCCGCAGAATCTGTTGAACCTAAGTGCAAGGTAAAGGTAATGGTTTAGGAAAGAAGAGGCAAGTTCTCTTCCGGTCTACTTGGATTTAATTTCCTGTTAAGTAACCATGATCAATGCTTCCTAATGAAGTTGTTATAGATTTACCCAACAGTGTAATTTTGTTAGAAACAGCAACCGACAACTTTAATTGTGATAGGAGCAGTGCAGTGGAAGTTTCAAGCAGATGTATGTTTTAAGACGATTAAATCTGATAGCTGTTTTGAAGCTCCTGCAAAGCCTCAACAGTGCACACAGGTGGCTGCCTTCAAGACTGATTTTACAGACTTCCATCATTAAAAAAACAAAAGGGCCTTTCCATGCAACTTCTGTAATTACTTTGGTATAGTCTAGTGCCAAATCAGTGAAGCATATCACTTCTGGAAGCCATCTAAAACCCAAGAACTGCAAAGTTCAACACCAAAAAAAAAAAAAAAAAAAAAAAAAAAAAAAAAAAAAAAAAAAAAAAAAATCACATGCATGTGACCCAGACCTCCCTACAGAAAGGCTAAGAATGGAAAAGAGGATTGTGTGGTAGCAAGAAGGCCCAAAACACAAGAAAGGACATGTAACATCAAGTACAAAAACAATGCTCAAATCCCTATCCTACCACTGTGCCTTTATTAGACATGTGCTTTAGCACCTTCTTGAATTAGGGTCCACATCAAATCTTTTTCATCTCCCCTCCCACTAAAATGATGTTTCCTTCTGTTCAGAGTAGTATTTTTTCTCTTTCAACATGCTAACTAAACTTGCACAGAGTAAGTAGCTTTAATAAACACAGACCCTGCTACTGAACATTAAACCAACTGCTCCACTCCCCAAGTCAGAAACACTCTGTTTGTACTAAAAAAACTCCAAAAAGCATTTACGATTATCGTAAAAGGCAACCTACAGAAAATCTTTTAGAAAACAAATTTGGCTTCTACTTATTTGCTTTCTGAGCTTTTCTACTCCTCTGCTACTCACATTCTCAGTCATTCTGAAATCACTAAATCAAACTGGCTGTATAAAGGAAATAAAGAGCTTGCAAGAGCAAACAGGCTCTTGACATTGCCAAGTCCATCGAGATAAAGTTTTAAATTCCTTTTCAAGGTTTTTGGCTAAAAATATCTTTAAATAAACCCTTATTTCTTGTTTTTAGATTACAAACACTTAAATCTCCTTCCTTTTATAGATACAAAAGAAACAGAAGTAAAAAAAAAAAAAAACCAAAAACCAAACAAACCAGAAACAACAAAACCACCAACAAATCCACAAACACAGCTGGCAAATTTATTTTAATACTCCAGCCCCAGTGAAATACAAAAGGTAAATAAACATCACAAGCAGCAGAAACATCCTCTTTTATAGTCCCTGTGATTAACCATTGCAGGTAACACCAGCCAACAACACCCGCATCTAAAGCACCTTCTTTATACCAAAGGACCGCTTTGTTTCTCCAGATCGGGGATATAACTCGGAGATGCAACTGGGGGAAGCAACCCCAAGGGCAAACCCTCCTCGAACCACCCCGCAGGGCAGGGCAGGGCAGGGCAACCCCGGCTCCCCCACGCCCCTCGGGAGGAGAGGGCATCCCGTGCTGAGCGCCCCGGGTTTCATTTGTCCGCTCCTTTTCAGGCAGGTTACCGTGCTTGCCTTTGTCTGGCTTCCTCCCCCAGCCCGGACCTATTGCCGCCGAACGGAGCGGGGCAAAATCGAAAGGAAGGGGCTCGCCGCCCGCAGAGCCGCGCCGCGGAGCGCGGTGTGACCCGAGAGCGCGGCGGGACTCGGCTGAGGCGGCGCGGCCCGGCCCGGCCCCGCCGCTCCCGCCCGGGCTGCGCGGGCCATGAGGCGCCCGCCGCACTCACCTCCCGCCCTGCCCGCAGGACCAGGTGGCCGCTGCCGCCGGCGCTCAGCAGCTCGCCCGGGCGAGTGGGGCAGCGCCTCCCGCCGGGGGCCGCGGCACGGGAGGGAGGGAGGGATAGAGCGGGATGGGATGGGATGGAGTGCGGGGGAGGTGCCGCCGGGCCCCGCCCGCGGGCGGGGAGGTGGTGGAGAGCGGCTGCCTTTTGTCCGGGCTCCTATCCTCGCACCAGCACCGGCGTCCTCCGCCCCGTGTGCCCCCGCAGGAGGCGGCCGGGGCCCTTTGTGCGGCGGGGCGAGGGGGGCGAGCGCAGCGCTGCTCCCCGCCCCGGGCGCGCTCTCCTCGAGCACCTGTGAGGGCTGCGGGAGCGCCGCCGCCGCCTCCCCGCGGGCTGCAAAGGGCAGGTGCTCCATGCTTGTTGTGAGGGGCTTTGCGTGCCTTCTTCAGTGAAATGTGGTTATTTCCCGGAAAGCTGTTGCTACCTGTAGGAGTATCGCCTCATCTTTTGGGGAACTGTGGCGCTTCAGGACGTGGGTTAGTAGCCGTGCTGGGTCAAGGGTTGGGCTTGATGATCTTGAGGGTCTTTTCCAACCCAAGCAATTCCACGGTTCTGCAATAGCAGGCAGGTAACACTGTGTGCCACGTGAAGTTTTGCAGCCTCAGTTCTGATGTTTCCTGGTGTTTCAGTGTTTGGCTCCCAGCGTTTTGTTTTGCTTTTATTGGAATGTATATGAAGGTAACAGCAGTTTTTGTGTTTACATCTTGATCAGACAGTTGAACGGCTGGAAGTGGATTTGCTTTCCCATTTATAAAAAGAGAAAAAAACCCCAACAAGCCAACAAACAGCAGGTATTTTCTTTTTTATTCAGGTACCCCCAAGCATTAAAACCTTTGCTTTTAAGCAAAACAATGCACAGCAGGTGTTTTGTGTGCTGCATGTATAAACACGTGAGAAATGGGAGCTGCAGAGATGCGTGTTTCATGGGAAGCACCAGAGGTGTGTCCCTAACTGACCATAGGCTTTCCCAATCCCTCTCCTCTCATGCAGTCAGCAGTCCTCAATGCTACTCTCCATCCCTGCTGCAACAGCAGTTGTTTATGTTCATGATAACACAACTGCAAGTTTCAGACACTAAATTTTTTTAGGAAAATATTCCAGAGCTGAGGACAAAGTGGGGCTAGTACATATTTCATGCACTTTCTATTTCTTGAGCTTCTAATTGTGATAAATACATTAGATGACAGAGAGATGCTGTGTACACTTGTCTCCTTAATAACCTGAAATGCTCTTTCTTAAAACCCAGTGACCCAGAGTAGTGGCTTACAGAGGTTTCGGTATCTAGCAGCTTCTTGGGGCAGCTTAACCTAAAATGTGGAGCAAACAGAACCTGAGATGCAAGAAGGTAACTGAGTCACCTTTGCAGCAGCCATGGTGTGTTCTCCGTGAGATGTGCCATGCTCCAATATGTCATGGGAAAGAGTGACCCTGTGACACTTCACTGCAAAACAGAGGACTGCAGAGAGAAAGCGCAGATGCAGATAGACCGCCTTTTTTTTTTTTTTTTTCCAGGACCTCACAAGAATATTTTCAGTGTTGGTTGAAAAGATCTGGTTGGTTGTCCAGGGAAAAGGACCAATTAAAGATGACATGAAAGAGCAGAGAGGATGGCTTAATTTGGAGATACTGTCAAAAATAGGTTTGAAAGAAGTTTCTGAAGCACAAGGGAGGCAGCAATCAAACATACAGTTTAGATTTCAGTTCTGTTTGGTGTTGCAGGCGTTTTTTGATCTCTACCCTTATAGCTACCCCTACAGCAGTAAACTAAATGGGTCTAGGGTTCAGGATTAAAGCACAGCACTGGTCATGCTCTGTGGTGTCCCTGGTGTGGTTCTGTCCTTGCAAACAGCAGTCCCTGAGGTGCAGCTCAAGAGTCCGTGTGTGCCGGGGCCATTCCCAGCAGACTGTCTGTGTGAAACTGACCTATTTCAGGAGATAAGAGTTTAGTTGTGCATATGAAAGCCATGTTGTGCCAGCTGGTTCTTGTGCCAAAGAACAGTTCCTGACCTGCTTTTTTTGCTAGTAGAGACATGAGGCTTTTGACTTCTGTGATTCCTGCTGTGTTCTGTGTCAAACCAGAACCATTGGCACTGGCTGGAGTCAAGCAGTGAGAAGTCCGACTGAAGATCTGAGAGTTTTATTGATCGAGCAGGATTTCTGCAGAAATCTTTGCTCAAAGAAAGATACAGTTGCATTAGCTAGTACTATCAGAGTTTATGGAAGTAATGGATCTTACTATGAATAGGCTTTTATTATGAATAGACTCAGAATGTTTTGCTTTTGTTTTGCTTTAATTGGAATGTGTATATGAAGGCATATTTCTTCTACATTAAGTAAAATATATTCATTAATACAACATTAGCTTTTGTAAGAATGCTATACTCCAATACTTTTGACTAATGCTAAGAAGCTGGGGTGAATTTCAGCAGGAAGCAGTTAAGTTTCAAGCAAATGTCAAGAACAGATGGCATTAAGGTCTGAAGAAATTAATAAAAAAGAAAGTAAGTTACTAGAGCAAATGTGTGCTTTTGCATTAAAACAGCTGAAGGTAAAAGTGGATTGAAAGGAGGCTGAATTTTCTTAAAATATCTGTCCTAAATATGAGGAGGAGGGTAGGATTCCTAGGAATTGTAAATCAGTGAAGTATTACGGCTCTAGCAAAAATTGTACCATGGAGCACCTCCTTCACACACATGCACATGGTATTTCTGATGCTGTCAGTGTGAAAGTGTTATAAATTAATATGGGGCTAATGTTTATGACTCTTTTTTTCGACTCATACAAAAGCTTGGACAAGACCAGAAGGATCTAACAAGGGCAGAGGGCCGAATACGGTCATCTCTTGCAAAAATGTTGAGGATTATGGATGGATAAACTCTGCTAGGTGTTTGAGACTCACTGGCATAGCTGTGTTTTGGGAGTCTGGCTGGGAATGCAGAAGACAATATTTTCAGTGAAGGAAGGACCTTTAGTATTAATTTCTCCTCCAGTGCCCTATGCTTGTTGCCAAAACTGTCCAGAAGAACACTCTAGAATACACATTTAGGACAAAGTCTTAAGTTGCACCAGAGGAGGTTTAGGTTGGGCATTAGGAAAAAAATTTTCACAGAAAGGGTGAAAAGGCACTGGAATGGGCTGCTCAGGGTGGTATTGGAGTCACTGTCCCTGAAGAGGTTTAAGGAAAGACTGGATGTGGCACTTAGTGCCATGGTCTGCTTGACAAGGTGGTGTTTGTTCACATGGTGGACCCGATGATCTCAGAGGTTTTTTCCAAATTAATTCATTCTTTGATTCTGTTACTTTAAATTTCAAGGAGTAAGAAGAGATGTACAAAGGAATCTAAATGGGGAATCATTATCATGTGCACGTAATTCAAGTGAGAGCAGAACTAACTATGGCACTGTGGCACAAAATTTTCTTAGTATCAGCTGTACCTGTTTCTGCCAGTTACGAAGTCTGGAGGGGCTATAAAATGGCAACAAGTTGGCTTTCAGGAACAGATTACATGAACTGGGTCTATCAAAAATCTGAGACCTTTATTGAGCAAGTGGTCTGAACCACAATTTGTACAGAATCAGAAATTGTCTGTAAAATCATAGTAATATACTGAGAAGAAAAAAAAAAACAAAATTAAGACTCAAAGCTGTTATTTGCAGAAGTTCTTCAGGGTAAACTAGGGAGGTTTTTGAAACATACCAAGAATAAAATAGTAACGACCAACTGTATACAGGCAAGAGGATTTTTTTTTTTACATAGATTGACAATGAATCTTTTCTTTATAATTATAGCAATAATTAGTGAATGATGTAAACCAATTCTGATTAAAATTAAGGCAGGCCAAAAAAACCCTCAAACTGAGCAATAGAGAAAAAACACAGGGCTGAAAATTTTATTAGTGGCAAATATAGTGAAAATATGAATAAACTGGGAACAGTCAAAGCTTTAGAGAATCCCATTGATAAGTTGCACAATTCCATGTTTTTACAAGATATGAGCAAAATATATTACTGGAAAATCTAGCCTGTCTTCTTATTACACCATGAACATTACAAACATGACTCATAGGTTCAGGGAACACTATTGCAATCATACTCTGCTTTCTGATGGCATACAGCATCTCCAGAAATTCTTCTTTCTCTGGTATGAAGTATTTACTTTAATACAAATCCTAAGAACTCAGCAAAAATAACACTGGTCTCTCCGTAAATGTTAGAAAGACTCTTTGATTTCAGAGTTACTCTAGGGCTGAAAATTCAAGCTGAATGTGCTAGAAATACCAGCAGAGGCCATGGTAGTCCTTTGAGCCTATAGTAAATTACATTTTATCCAAAGGGTGCAGTGGAACTTGCAGCTTGCTATAGCTGGATACTCCTTTTGTGTCCACCAGAGTTCTTAATGAAACACAGGACAATTCCATAATAAATGGGAAGGGAACTGCCTTGGGCAGGAATCAAATGGACAAGACACTCAAATATGTGCAGTGAATAGGAAGAAAGCTAATTAACTACAAGGAAAAAGCTCTGCACATCAACTACTCTTCGATGCCCTCCCTGAACTGAGTTTAATCAAAAAAAACAGTGTACAAGCTTGGGATTTAAAAACCAGATAGCCCAATGAGAGACTTCTTGTTGCTACTTGTGTGAAGACACACAGGATTCTGGAGATTAAGTAATCCTTTGTAATTCTCCTACCACTTATTGCCATAATTCTTCAAACCAGTCACTGGAAAAAATGTGGAGATACACTCCAGTCTTGAAGGATGTATGAGGAATGAATAAACCAGGGCAAACATTAGCTCCAGGTAATCAGGTAATAAAAGGAGAATCCTTTGGTGGGACTTTCCTGTTGGAAGGTGCTAGGAAACCCATAGCAAGAAGAGTGAGGACCAAGGGAAACTATAGCTAATGTGGAGAAAGCCTCTCATTTGCATGGCTTTAAAAGGGCAGATTAAAAACCTCTTCAGATCTTATGAAATCTGGAAAGGGTTTTTTTTTTTTCTGTGCTTTTCCATTCTAATTGAACCAACACTGTGGACAGCATTAGCACCAAAAAGCAAGCATGCAGAGTTCAAGAGTTCATGCAGCTGATCTGCACAGCAGAGCTTCCAGAAAGGGCCTGAAGAGCAATGCAATTTTAAATGCCTGTCACAAGACAGAAGGTAGTTTCCTGCAGGTATAGGGAAATCTATAAGGCAAGCATCTCCCCATATTTTGATTTAGCAAATATTCATTCTGGAAGTGGCTATAGAAAATCTATCCTGTTGTTTACCTGGGTGGTTTGCACACAATCAGACTCGTCCATCAGTGCTGGTGGCTGTAAAACATATCTGACATGTGGAGCACATGATCCTCTTTCCTCTCCTCCCTTCCTTCCTCCCGGCGTAACAAGTCAGATGAGGTCTCTTGTTAGCAGTCCCACAGCTATTAAAGGTATTGGGAGGACTGGGGGATCTTTCTGTAGCCCCAGCTGTCTAAATGGAAGGAGGAAAATTCCCTGCAGATGCTTTGGTCCTACAAAACTCTATAGCTTCAGGTTGCAAGGTCCAGACTTTGTCAGCTACGTAAATTAGTCCCAAAATGTGTACTGGGGACATGGCCACAAGCAACAAAATTCATATGGGGAGGCAAAGTTCTGAGTCCATCCCACTAATGGCTTGTGCAAGAGCCCCAAATTCTACCTTTGCTATTCACATTTCAAATTTAGTGTCTCTGTGTCTTTGTTGTCATAGTGACAGAAGGCACCAAGAATATTCTCTGAGTTTTTTGTCATGGATGCAGAACATCCTTTGGCATGTATGTTTTCTCTCCCTCGTGGTTACTTTTTTCCTTAGCTTTCCCAAGAGCTTATAAAACACCCCCTGAAATAATTAATGGAGTTCACTATGCTTATGCTCAGTAAATTAGACAGTAAATACAAACACACACAAACAAATACAATATATACTAAGGAACTTGGGCTGAATGTCATGATTAAAAATATGTTGCAGGTACTATTTGTTTTTATTTCACCCAACAGGAAATCTGCTGGCTGTAATGGGAGCTTAGACACCTGCATTCAACACAAACAGCTCTAAGTGCCTAAACCTGAACCTCACATTTAGCTTGGATCATCTTTTGAGGTTGAATTGTCCAAATACACAACTCCAGCTTAATTCTGCTTGTGCAGAGAAGAGGCAGAGAGGGAGAAGGGACTGGAAAAGTTCCTGGCACTAGAAACATGCTGTGCTTTGGTCTGCAGTATATGAAGCAGGGATTTCAAAGGCATAGGTGCTGCTGTCTTGTTCTGTGGGAAACACAGTCTAGGTCAGAGTTTTGAGCCATGCACCATGAAACAACTGAAACAATGAAGACTTACAGTAAAGGAAAGAAATTTTTTGGGATTGAACAAAAAACATGGACTTTCTTTAAAAATATTAGTAGAGCATATTAGTTGTGAGTACATCTGATGTGGTGGTAGAGAACAAATGGATTTGCAACCCACGAACACTAGTAGAAGAGTGGTGTGACATGGCAGTAAGATGAAATGGCTGTGAACAGACATGTAATGTAAAAGGTGAGGTGCAGGCAAATATTCAAATGGACATTTATCAGATATACAGGTGAATCCACATGAGAGGAGGCCTGAACTCTACCATGCATCAGTGAAATTTACTTTTATGCCACTCTAATTATTAATTGGACAATTCAAGAAAGGCGGATTCCAAATCATCTGCTGTGGTCATATTTGAGAAGACAGAGAAGCCTGACTCATGTTCCAGTACAATCTACAGTGGAAGGATCTTCAGCTTTTTTTTTAATTTGGACCAGTTCCTTTCAGCACAATGATGCACAAGCATGGCTTTTGTCCTAAACTAACACATGATTTGGACTTTCTAAGAAGAGTCACTTAAAAGCCAAGTGAATCCCAACTGTTACTGAACTCTATCACTCCATCAGTGTCAAGCTTTGTGATCTTTTGCCTGAAACCACTCAAGAGGAGAAATGTTTCTTTCTGGGCTATGACTTAGAGTAAAATTATACACACTACCTCTTCATAGCTGGGAATAAACAATTAGATTTCAACCTAATTAATACTGACAACTTTCTCTAGCTATGCAATTCTGTTCATCCTAGAAGCAACCTGTTCAGTACATCCTAGAAAAATGCTCTTCTAGGCTGGCTACTTGGTTGGAAGTATTTTCTGAGATAAAAGTCAGCATACCACTTGATGGCTTGATCCTTGGACCAGGATTTGTTTTCCTTCTCTTCTAGACCCCAGTGTTTATTGATGGCAAGATTCTGAGCTTTCAAATTTGGTTAACATTTCAGCATGAATTATCTTTACAAAAGACATCCAAAATCTTAAGGTAAGTTGTTGATGTAGTTTTGAAAAAAAATACTTACATTCCTTACCTTTTAGGAAGAAAAGCAGATCAGTTTTTCCCACATTAAATAAGGAGAGACTAAACAATTCTCCCTGAAACAGGAAGCCTCTGAACCTAACAGGACACTGCATCCTATGTATTTTTAAAAGCATAATGCACCATGAGATTTCTTAACCGAAATGAATAATGGAAAACAACAAGTCTTTTGGTAGTTTAAAATTGAATACTGTTTGTCACCTTTAAATGGAAAACCAACACTTAAATGATTAAGACTCAACATTATTAATTTACTGCAGACTTGCCAGCTAAAAAAGAAAGATCACACAGTGCAATTTTCTTTTTAAAACCTTTTAAACCTAGATGAGTACATTAGGCACTCAGTAAACTGATCTGTATAATAAAGGAAGTTAATGGATATATTTGGTTTTATCCCTATGTTATCACTTCCTAGTGTAAATTAAACCTTTAAATGGGTATGGGTTTTGCTTTAGCATTTGAATAAAATGAAAATTAATACACCTGTATGTGCAGTGGAAACACACAACAACAAAGCTTGAATAGAATAGTCAACTACTGTTTCTAAGTTCCTGTAGAGTATCACCTGAGGATATCAGAATATTTGTAAAACAAAACCAAGGAACTTCTGCCTCCAACCTACCTCACTTTGTATCAATATAACCTTCAGGAAAGATTTTATAGAACACTGTTGCATAAATTGCATAAAATATTGAGTAGACTCACTGTAGAATATAAAAACCAGTTTTCAATTAATTCTATAATGTAGCTTACTGAAAGAGGATAACTTAAAAGATAATGGAAAACACATGGTATTTGATTGAGAATACTGTTTATCACTTAAATGATTTTCTATCCTCTTTTCCTTTAAATAAGTAAATGTATTTTTATGTGCAAAATGGATTTTGTGTGGTAACATGTCCGTATGGGTACTGTGTTTTTCCTGAAATCCAGATACATCATCACAATTTTTTCAAAGACAGTTTCAATGTAATATTCTATCTAATTGCAATTTTGCATTTTTTTTCTTCTTTGTATGAATAAAGGGGAAAACATCTTCCATATTTACACAGCCCCTTCAAACTACCTTCTCTAGAAGTTCATTCAGTAGAAACACAACATTTCTTGATGTACAAAAGGGAGATGGGTACAACATTCTTGTATTGTTTAGATAAAAATTTCATACAAATACAAACCTATTCCTCTGAAACTTCTATTATGGGAAGTGCAAAATCAATATAGAAGCAAAGGCCTAAGCATTCTACATATCCTCAGAGCAGCAGAGGGAGGGACCAAACCTGACACCCTGAAGTGCTTTGTGGAGGCTGTGTGGGATGCTTTCATCCTGATGGAGCCAATGTACTTTGGAAGCTGTAATGATTTTGAAACTGTAGGAAGTTCTGTAAAATTGTATCGCTAAATGAAATAAAATCATGGTCTTTCTGTGCACTCAGCCTCTTCTGTGAGAACATATGAATGCTGCTACCAACTCCAATGTCAGAGCACATTGTTTTTTGCTTTAGCCTCTTTAAAAGAAAGAAGAAATAGCTCTGGGTATCTCACATGGCAGAACTGTAATGAAATGTAGCAGACCTTCTCATGTGTAGCTTATGAGTTTACTTTGGAAAGAACTTTAGCATTTACTCAATCTCTGCAGAGAAACAAAGCTCTCCTGGACTGGTACCAATTTCTATTTGTTTTGGAACAACCCCTCACACCCCAGCTCATGTTCCAGCCCTCTGAATTTCTTTTTGTTAGCTTGCTTTTTTAGCTGGCTACATGCACTCTGAAAATTGCAGAATTACTGAACTTGTAGGGTTGGAAGGAACTTCAGGAGATCACCCAGTCCAACCCTTCTACCAAGGCAGGGTCACCTACAGCAGCTGACACAGGAATGTGTCCAGGTGGGTTTTGAATGTCTCCAGAGGGAGACTCCACAAGCCCCCTGGGCAGCCTGTTCAATGCTCTGCCACTCCCAAGGTAAAGAAGTTCTTCCTCATGTTGAGGTGAAACCTCTGGTGTTTTAGTTTAAGGCCACTACTCCTTGTCCTGTCACTGGGCATTGCTGTAAAGAGCCTGGCACCATCCTCTTGGCACCCACTGAGATATTTGTATGCATGGATGGGATCCCATCTTAGTCTCCTCTTTACACTAAACAGGCCCAGCTCCCACAGTCTCTCCTTGCAAGAGAGATGCTCCGAGTCCCCTTAATCATTTTTCTGGCGGTCTGCTGGACCCTCTCCAGTATGAGAAATGAATGTGACTGCAAACATAATCAATAATCGAATCAAACACTCATTCTGTTTTCTTTATATACTTACATTTTATTACAGACTAATATGAAATCATCTCATATTCATACTAGATTTACTGTAATTATTTGTGAGCAAACTTAAACCAGTCTTGAATGTTTATATTTATTGCAAGCAGATTTGTATCTCCTGCTTATATATTCTACATAAGGATCCAAAATGTGGCTGAATATAAACAAGTTATATTTGGTTGTCTACAGAAATAAAAGTTAAAAATAGTACTGAAAAGAAACTTTACAGTAATGTATTCACACAATGACTCTTCAAATCAAATAATTGAAGTAGTATAGGATAATCTGAACATTAGATTAGATTTGAAGGCTGATTTATTTTCAAATAAATGCACCTAAAATTGTTCAATTAAAAATAAGTGTCAGTATTTGGTGCTGATGACTACAGACATCTTTAATGTTTAAAGCACAGATAACTACCCCTAGCCCCATACAGCAACTTTCACAGATTCTACTTTACATTAGATCATGAAAGAACCTCTAAAATGCAAAGTGTACATAGCAGAGAATTTATGTCCAAGACAATGCAGATTGAAATCCTGTGAATTTTCATAAAATAAAAAATTAAAGCTATATAAACTGATTTTTTGATTATTCTGCAAAGTAGAATCATGTATGTTCTCACTTTTGTAATACTTTCACAAATTTCCATTAAAGCTTTTTTTAACAGAGACAGTAGCATGAGCACAAGGATCCCACTGGCTTCCAAAAGAAAAGTAGTGCAGTTCCTCAATTAAGCTATTTTTTCCTCTTATTTTTGCAAGCCAGTTGGGTCAAGACAAACAGGCTAATGCAAGCAAGAAAGTAAACTGTAAGCTTTTACATTACGTGGCTGAACAAACAATTATTGTACATGGTAAAACAAAAAAGATCTTTTGCCACAAGCCACTGCAGGAATATATCAGCTTCAGTGGCCAAAAAGCTTGAAATACTTTCTAAGTCTTCACAGACATTTGGTTAGCGCTTACCAGTTTCAAGACATTTATAGAAGCAGTTATGGAGACATTATGCTGTTAAAAGCTGCAACAATTTAAACGAGGCAAGTTAGAAGGTTACATAGATTTTTA
Source organism: Brachypodius melanocephalos (assembly GCA_013398615.1). NCBI lineage: Eukaryota > Metazoa > Chordata > Aves > Passeriformes > Pycnonotidae > Brachypodius > Brachypodius melanocephalos. The sequence goes on from VZSR01003803.1 coordinate 58,783,986, forward strand.
GACTTTTCTTCTTTCCTTTTTTTCTTCATACATAAAAATCTGTCTCCTTTCAGTGTCCCACCCATAATCAAACATTCTAATGCATTTTGATCTAATTTCTACTTTTTCATCTTTTTATCTTTTGCAGTAAAACTCCCAGGTTAACACCTGCCACAGTGGACTAGGTTTACATGGCAATAGTAACAGGGACTGAAGCAAAAACACATCAAGTGAAGCCAAGTCGATGTTTTATGTTCATTTCATTAAACAGTCTATTTTAACAAACAAACAGCACCAACTTTCAAAGGTAAAAGTATTGCTAAATCAAAGCAGAAACTTCCACTTAAATTCAAGTATTCTTTCTCCTCCAAAAAATGACATGCTGAGCTAAAATTTCTCAAACAGGTGTTTCAGCCTGAACAATGTTGTCAACAATATCTATGTGCAGGGCTACTTGAAGTTTGCAATGAACTGCTTTGTTAGTAGGCAGAACAGGAATGCAGCATTTTCAAAAGCATCAAGCAAAAATTTCCTTATTTAAGGCTAAAAGATAGAACTCACAAAGTAAAAAAGCAGGAGGCTTTATAGAGTAAAAAAGCTAGCAATTTTAATATAGCACTGCAAGTACAGTGCTCTAATTGCTGCTACCACAAATCCCAACAAAACATCAATAACTTGGGTAAGAGTCATAGAGCAACAGACCTGTATTTCTAATTTGACATTCATTAGAATTTTAACATTCAGCCACAACTCCACTCTAAGCTAAATTTAAGTGGCCCAAACTTATAGTTATAAAAAAGCCTTCAAAACATATACTTAAAAAAAATAGAAATGGCGTGTTAACAAATGTATGCGTAAAACGGATTTAAAAATAGCTACAGTATGAAAAATATTTCAGTGCAAAGGCAATTTTAAGATTTCTAAAAAATACATTACAAATAATTTGTTAACTACACACAAGAAATTTGTTACTGCTACTGGTATAAAATGTATACTCATATTAACTTCTTAAAAATATATACACCAGTGTTTTATGTAGGGGACGGCTCTAACTGACCAACATTCAAGTCTGCAATGGCAAGTATATGTACACACACCCACACATGTGTATGTATTTCAAAATGCTACTACTATAAGGACATTCTTTGAAACTTAAAAGTGCTATATGTTAAATGATAAAAAACCTTTATCTGTGGTGCTCACTGTTAGACTTTGTAAAATTCTGTTATCTTTGGTATACTGAAGATTTCATAACTTACTTTACAATCTCTGCTTGACCCAGAGCATTTTAATGACAAATCACTGTTTGTTTATTATGAGAATAACTCAGAATAGTGTGAGGAACATTTCCCTCTAAGTTGATTTTTCTTTTATTAAAAAGTAAAGTAGTACATAAACTTCTTTTGCCTCTGTTTTTTCTTGTTAAAACACAAAAAGGGAAATAATTTTTCTCTGCCACCCTTGTCCACGTGAAAGACAACTAACAATGTCTTGGCCAGGTCTTTCAATAAGTACTGCAGGTCTGATTCCAAACATTTTGTTTTCACACTGAAATAAATTTTTAGGTAATGTCCTCACAGAGGTATTGAATAAGGATGGCTATTAACCAGTTGTAACCACCAAGCTAAAACTGACTGAAATTGGATTACTCCTTCAGATATTTTTGCACCCCAAAATAAAACACTGGACTAAAGAAACACAAAGATGCAGCTAATAGTTGAATTACTGCAAGGTAACATAAATGTAGCAGAGAAAACAGAAGTGCAAGTTGGCTGTCATTCTTAAAGGAATTCAAACAGAATCCTTGCAGTCAAACTACTTTCTATATCCCAACCGTGGTCAAACTGTTAGTCAACAGCTGTGTGCCACCTCGTGGTTTGCTTGCAAAAGCTAACCGCTGTGTGCTTTGCAATATATCTACCAAGCCCATTAGCCAGTATCTGACCACACATGCACACACACAAAAAAATCAGAATTAAGAGGATGAATCAGGACAGTAAAAGATACTCATCCACAAAACCAGCTTTTCTTCTTTTAAGAAAAAAACCCCCAACAAACTGCATTAAAAAAAGCTTAATATATAGTACTTTCTGCTGTATGTATTTTACAATCATAGGGATAAGAAGTGAGAACACCAGATAATGTGCACCTTTGACAAATTCAAAGATTTTTTAGGCAAAATGCTTACATTCAGTTTATAAGTAGATGCCGACATTGGTGATATTTACCTATTTAACAGCCAACTTGACTTCATATTGTGTGTGCATACGCTACAGAAGGATTGTTTTGCCTATCTTTCTACAGGGGAAAACTAACCATACATAGCCCTGATTTGGCCACTTACAAGGAAGTGAACATTAGAGAGTGTTTCTTGAAAGCAGATTTGCACAGAGGAAACACCAGTTTGTTCTACAGAAAGGCAAAGAAAGAAAAAAGGACAGAGAAAAATCAGAAACAGTATTTGTTAAATATGCTTTAGGAGAATTTAATTGGAGATAACTGAGATAATTGCTTCTGGCTGAAAATTAAAACTGTTGATCTCAAAATGTAGGTCACTGAAACTATGCACTTCAAGTAACAAAGAAAATCACTAAAGATGACAGAAGTAGCAAATACGCAAAAGTCTTGACATAGGATGAAGAGAATTTTTAGTGCTACCAGTCTCACAGTACCAGACTGTGCAGATTGTTCATTGCTCCAGTAGCTCAAAACATAAAAGGAGGCCTATTGGCCTGGAAGGGTTCATACTTCCAGCTCTTGATCCTGTTTGTCTCAAACACTACCTCAAACAGCAAAAGCCACATATAGTTTAATATGTTTCTGGGACATGTCTGTTTCCTGAAAAAATAAATAAACAAAACCACAGTTTTTAAAGGCTTGACTTGGTGTTCTGTCATATGGACGTTTCCAAACCTGACCCACTGTAGTGGTACCCTGCACTGGAACGGCAATGCTTATTTGAATAGCCAAAGACAGATGGAAGTACTGAATAATCAACGCCTCTCCACTGCGTAAACATCACTTTTTTAGAATGAGAATTAGACCTTCTTGCTGGGGAATTGCTGCAGTCACTGCTCCTGTATCTTGGGCTTTTCAGACAGGCAAGAGGTGTGAATTCTGAGATGTGCTCCCGACAGTGCCTTGATGCATTCTGTTAAGAGGAAAAAAAAGAAACAAATACACAGTAAGCAGACAATCTTGGAACCAGAAGTGTGTAACTGTTTTCTTTCATAGGATCACTGTCCCCTTGGTATAATAATACCTTTACCTAGATCACCACTCTGGCTATTTGTTTCATGTGAAAGTATGATCTTGTATTGCTTTGCGATCAACCAGTTTCAACATGATTAGTTTTATACTAAGACCTACAGAACCTGGCATGATTTTACACTTAACTTCTAAACATGACAATGGGCTCTTCAGAGAAGAGATGAAGACACAGAGGCCTGCATTCAAATGGAAGTGCTTTAAATCAAGGTTATGTTTCATTTTGGAATTTCCCCCAGTTTTATTCCTGAACTTCTTATGTGGAATTTTAAGACAGGACAGATTCAAGTACTTTGCCCTGTACCTCCAAAGAGAGGAAATCCTTTACAGTTTGTGCTAACAGATGGAACTTCCAGAGTTTAATGCACTTGCTTTGTACTTTTAAGCAGTATTGAATTTTAGACTTGCTTAAGTTATGTTGTAGCATCTATACAGGCAATTTATACTGTACATCTCAATACTATCTCGGTCTAATTGCCCATTAGAATTTATCTTTGTTACATTAGCTCCCCACACTGTGTCAGAATCGGCATATCCACTCAGGACTACAGAACACCATAGCTGCATGACAAGACTCTGAACATGTGCACAAACTGAAATAAAACTAGCACAGCCCTTTCCCCAATGAGTTTATAAAATTCTTTTCACTAAATGTACATATAATTTCCAGTTATAGAGGTATCTAACATATAAATGCATTATAAACATGGTTCAAAGCAATGCTATTTATCAATCTCTCCATGAATGCTATATAAATCAGTTAATCCTCTATTCTTAATCATCCCCTTCTTCCCTGTTAATCAGAACCCAGTAGCAAAAGGACAAAATCACAACATAAATATTAATTATGTGGCTTATAGAACTTTGGCTGCAACGTAACATGACACTTTAATGCCAATCACAAGCTTGAAACACTATTCTTGCATAACCTAGAGCAATCTGAAAGCTCTCTTAAAAAGACACTCTTGGAAAGGTCACAAAACTATCCTAAACTGCTCACCACAGTGAGGCCTGGGTTCTTTTAAACACATATAGACAAAATAGCAACATTATTACATAAAAATCATGTAACAGATTTGCTAATTTAGATTTGGAAATCTAAGAGTAGTCATACAGTTTGGTAATTAATTTTCCTATTCTTTCAGCTAGAAAGTGAAGCATTTTAGTTACCATAGATAGTTCTAAAAATAAAATGCTTTTTTCTACACATGGCTTTCAGACAAGAGCCTTTATCAAGCTTGAAGCTAGTCAAGGAATTTGGCGTTTTCTACTACTACTTGTGCAACAGTCATTAAAAGCAAATCAGCTATTTTAGCTGCCTTCAGCTACTTTAAAGTCCTACAGCACACAAAGGACATGACATTTGTCCTTTTCACATACTGCTAACTTTGCACTTTCACTTAGTTCCTCATATGCTGCTTTAGGGGTCAGGAGAGCATGAAGGAACTGGAATAGTCATGGCATCCAGGTGGGAATCATTAGAGTAAAGAGTGTGCCTTCTAACTGGTTTGTGTAATCAGTGGCATAGCAAGGAGATGATGTAAAGCAAAGAACTTAATTCTGCTGGCCTTATGTAACAGTACTGTAACTGTTAAATTCTTTGGGCAATTTAGTTCACCATTTATTCTGCTGTCTAGATATTCAGCCAAACTATCACACTTCTCTCTTGATCTGAGGCAGTGACACAGCAATGCCCTGGTCTGTACAGAACACAGCACTGTGGCAGACACTGTCAGATGCACAGCCCCAGCCTTCTGACCCAAGGTCCTATTCACAAATAACTTGCTATGATTATCTTCACATATTACCATCTTCATTTGGTCTATATACATATTCTAGAACATGAAAGATCATGGATAAACTGCTCGTGGGTAAGAATTATCTCTGACTTTATGTATTCTACATTGTGGTGTAATGTGAGTCCACATTGCAATGATGACTGCAGTCCTTATAGAAGAAATGTCACACAACACCTATCACCTATACATAATACAATATGTTTATAGGATGTGAATATGGATATATTGATTTATTGATTTGCTTTACATGATTAAGTTTCTGAATCAAAAAGATCTTACCTGTGGCATGGAATATCTCTTGCAAAAACTAGGCTCTCCAAGTAAAACACAATGATTTTGTATCAATACTGATAAAGTACATCAAAAACTCTGGAGGAAACAGTTGATTTGTAAATAGCACCAATAGAAATGAATCCAAATTGGCAACACGTACAGTACTGTTACCTAGCTTTGATCTAATTATGGCTCGGAAGGTGAAAGATTTCCTTCAAGAAGTGGCCCATCGCAGTTCGTCAGTGCATTTTGGGCTGTTTTATGTCTCATACTCTTCTGCAAGGATGAGGAAAAACAGTGAGACTCTTGCTGAATACAAGAAATGTGAATGAATTGTACCATTTGGTAACTGTTATAGCAAAGTCCTGTAAAAGTGATGGATTTTCTGATAGATTTAAAAAGAAAAGATTATCCAGTGTAAAACAGGGTTTCTATTTCAGGATCCTGAGATTAATATTTGGGGGTATTCTTAATTCCATTCTAAACTCTTTAAAAATTACTCTCAAAAGCCCTAAACTGACTATAAGTACTGTGGGCTGTGTGTCCTGCCCCTCTAACAATAACCTGCACTGAATGGGAGAGGTGCCTGAGCTATGAGGCCAAATGAATCCTACATTAAGGACTGGACATCCCGCTTCCCTACTCCCCAGAACAACTGGCAGGCTGAAGGGAGTGCCCCACGGAGGCATGGGGCGGTGCTAATGAGGGCTGACTTACAGCTTAGTCATTATGCTATGGGCAGAGAGGGCTGGGGAGTTGCCAAGGAAACTTCTTCCACAGCATTCAAATATTGCAACAGCAAGATCCAAAGCTTTGTTTCCACAGAGGAGGAGGCTGACACGTGACAAAGGCAGCGGTTTGCTGGTGAATACTTCTGTGAGCACCCAGTGCAGTTGTTCATAAGCAGCTAAGCACACTGCAGAACAGAAGAATGATGAATCCCCAGAGAAGCTTCCCCAGGCAATAGGACCACTTCGGGTTTCCCCAAGTGCAGCAAAGGGTAAAGACCTCATACCATGGCTGATGGCCCAAGCTTCTGACTGAGTGAAAGCGAAGTAAAAAATCATCAGTCAAAAACAAAGAGAAAAAGAAAAATATTTCTTAAAAAGGGATGAAAGTACAGAAGTTATTTACAGTTCAGAAACTAAACACCTGGTATTTCAGCTACCAAATACTTGGAATTGCTGAACCACTGTCAGTCAAAGTGAAAATTATAAAAATGGAAATAGGATAACTTAAATTGAATTTATATTTTCCCTAACAGAGCAGCTGAAATTCTGCTACTAATGAAAGAAGAATAAAGAAAAAGAAAATATAATGAAAGTAGATTGGTTATATTAAAAAAATACCCTATTGATTTTCAAAAGTAAAAGCTGAAAGAAACCTCGCAGCTGCACAATCACCAGTTAAAGCACAAAATTCAGTTTGTCATTGAGCCAGAATTGCAGAGACTATATGTACAAGAAATACGTAGGTTTTGATCAAAATTACCAAAAAGCAACAGATTCCTCCAAAGCTTTTGCAGAAGTAATGTTTTAGCCCAAGAAGACAGTTCATATGTGTATATATATATAAAAAAATCAATATACATGTACATATATATATATATATACACTTGCATGTACATATATGTGTGCGTATACACATATATGTCTCTATGTGTGTATATATATATATCACAGGAAAGTCCTCTGAAAAAAACCCCAGAGCTATATGTTTAAAAACATCTGAATGTTAATGATGGTAAACAATTGCTCACCACACATTGGAAGGACTCTCAAATAACTGAAATATTTAGAAGTATAAGAACTGCATCAAAGGCTTAATGCATTCTTATTGCCTCAGTAGAACTAATTTAGTAACTTGGGAAATGGTCACTAGTTCTATGTTAATCTTTTCAATTGTTCCCAAAGTTTTCTGTTATAAAGAAAGCAATATCACTTTTAGGAATGCAGTACATTTATAAGCTCAGTTCAAACCAATGCTAAGGCACTTAAGAGACAATTTTAGTCAGAAAAAAAAACTATTTTAGTAGTGAAAAAAACTATTTTCCCTCTGATTTACATAATTACAGTAAATTTTACTGAGTATATATTTTTGAGGGAGAAAGAAGGAGTAAGTATATTTTTATCTTAACCACTTAAGAAAGAAAAATATAAAATCTGCAATGGAAACCAACTGTTTCTGAATATTAAGTACAAAACAGTTTTCTTGCAGATGTTAGATTTATTAGCATTTCTTCTACTTTTACTAAATGTCATAGACTTTCTGATCTTGAGCTGTTTTCTTTCTAGAATGAGCACAGAATTTCATAAAAGGGAATGTAAGGAAAGCTCAATTTTTCTTGCACGCTTGAAAAAGAAAAAAGTTGCATTTTCTAGCAGCAGAGAAGATACATTAATATATTCTAAAAACTGTTTAAGAGGTTTTCAGTATCACATTTTCTGTATGATGCTACCAACATCAGCCAAATCAGCCTTGTTTGTGTGGCCACTACCCTATTTATTCAAGTACAGTAGAAACACAACATGCATTCATCTACAGATAGACCAATGATTAAAATGGGGATGTAAGAGTCATAGATTGCTGAGACAGGAACATTCTGTAAAATGCAGCAAGAACAGTAACAAAAATTAATATGGGTAGTGATGGACTGTGACAATAATTCATACAATCTTTGAGATACACAGAAGGAAAAAACTATACTAAAAAATATTCCTCAAAATATAGTTGACATGAATCACAAATGGAGATAATGAGTATGGTAAATAACTTCTGATGATAAACTTTATAAAGTCCATTGAATAAAATGGCCAAGCATGCAGAAAGGCAGAAAAAAGTCACCTTTTGTTCCATTAGAAACTTAGACTGCTTGAAGTCTGAGAAAGCATAAAGATGGTGGACTGCTCAACAGAAAGGCACTGATGTTTAGTCTGATTTCCCCAGAAGATTGTAGAAAGCAACCGAGCACATCATTTATGTTTAAAGCAAGGTAGCAGTTATTTAGACAAAGTGGATTGGAAGACAGGAAGAAACAAAGAGAGGGAAGAAGAAACACAAGCGATATAACTGGTTAAAAATCACAGATCTTTGACTAAATATTAAAAAATGAATATTGCCAGTGTTGAGCCCAAAGTATGCTTTACTATTGATTCATTTTCTAGTACTAATACACAATGTCTGTAAGAAATGCTATGATACCTTTGCTAGGGAGTTTTATTTACTAGCTTGTTTCTTTGCCTTAACCCTTGCTCATTTTCTCTTTGGACTTTTAAATTAACTATTCAGAACCTATACTGAGGTCAACTCCTTCCACAAGTAGTACATATGGCAGAGACATTGAAGATCTCCAATGAAAAAACATTAAATACTGATCTGGCTGGGAATGTTTTCCTGCTATTCTTTATTCTTTCCTGAAGCGAGGCATTATTACACCCGTACATTCTAGGAATACCAAACAGTGGCAGAGGGTTTTATATTTGCCACAGGGATATTTTTTTTCCACGGCAGCAAAGTTCCTTTATTCCTTTCCTCTTAATGCAAAATACCTTTTCAATTAAACATCAAAATCCTACCTAATCCTTTCCGCTGTTGGTAACTCATTCTTTTAACCTACTGGTGGGCAGCTGATGGGCTGAAAAGGGCAAGGGCAGTAACATTAGGTTTAAAGATCAGCACCTTTACTGTCCTTCCCATTCTAACATCTATAACATATAAAAATTCCTGTGGTTAAAATACAGGAAACATTTTCTATTCATGTCCCCAGCATAGCACTATGGTTCCTTCCCACAGAACCTGGCTAGCTCTCCAGCCTTAGAAGAGCTGGCCTGTATTTACACAGTCATTTCTCTTTTTGGGCTGATCAGATGAAAGAAGAGAACAGATTTTAAAATCCTCATCTCATTGGCACAGCAAGGCACATTTATTTACAAATAATGGATCAGAACAGGCAAAATATAGGTTGAAATATAAAAGAGGAAGAAATTATTAATAGGATATGAGTAAGTTTTAATACATGTGTTTTTGTAACAGGCATCAGTATGTTATCAGATGTAAGTGCCTCTTATCTACCCTTACAGAGATCCCAATCCCCTTGCCCTTCTTATCTCCTCAAATCAAAAATCATGTTCAGCCATATAGCTGTCTCCCACCATCCTCATCAGCTGATTTCCCTGTGGTTCCTGGTATGGAGGCACAGGTGTTGCCCCAGTATTCAGGTTAATGCCAACCATGTAAATAACAGGCAGCATCTTTCACCATATTGCTCAGACACCACAGATGGGGAAGCTCTGCCCTTATCTCTGACCTTGGCCTAGGTGATTAGACACTTGTAATACACAAAAAACCTTACTCCACAATGAAAAAGATTATTTACCTGGATTCTTTCTGTTGCTGTAGGCCACAACTGCCGGCATAAGACCTTCTTCAGAACATCTGGAAGAAGGCTGACAGTTATGAGCAGAATTATACCCAGCCATGCAGGACCACTGGACAGCATTTGCATGAACACGTAATACATCCTCTGATAATTGAGAAAAGGCCTGGAAGGCAAAAAAGATAAAACAATTATTACACTTCAGTACATAAAAGAAAGACTGACAGTATTACATACAAGAATTATGCCAGTGATTAAATACTTCAGGTTCAGTTTCCCAGTTTGTGGGTGTTCATCTATCCCAGTCTTCTCAAAGGGAGAGCTAACCATGCATTGTCTGGAGAGAACTACCTTCCCTTTGTCTTCCAGACTGCAGGAAATATACTGTGTCCTCCCTGCCATAGTGTCTCTCCCTTGCAAAGATAAATTAAGTTCATTCTTAACGTGGAGTTTATGTTCTTCCATGTACCCTCATCTTGCCCCAGATATTTTCCACCTTTCTCCTTAGTGTCCCACCCACCATTTCCCTGGTCTTTGCTAAGGCACACTGCTTTGTATGTATCTTCAGAGTAAGGCTCGTTAGCCACACTTATTTTCACACCTCTCAAGATCCCCCAAACATCTCTAATGCTTTCATGTCATGCTCCCCATCCTATTCACCACATTGTTAATCCAACCACATTATTAATACCATCTCTTCACTATCTCCCTTTATCCCATGCAGTTGCATGATCATTAAAATGCCATCACTGCATGTTACTGGGAATCAGAGGCCACAATCACTGACAGCCAAGATCAAGGGACAGTTTGCAGCAACACTGCAGTGTAAAACCAGTAGGGCAGTTTCCTGATAGTTTCCAAAATTTGATAGTATTTGCATACTAAAAAGGTAACTAAGCTAAAATAATTTTTTATCTACACACAGTCACATCTCTAATACACAGCAGTAAGGCTGGTTGGAAAACATTAATTGGGAAAATGTCACTTCTGCAAATTGATGATGAAGAAACTGAGATCTGATCTTACTAGAAAAAAGAAGAGGCAGCTAAATATCCAAGGAGTTAAGAGGTAGTTACTCATTTGCGAAAGATACACAAAATACATATCCTTTCTCTAAATTAAACAGCATCTTAATCACCAAGCAATAGTTAGCCCCCTCCTTCTCTGGTGCTTCAAAATATTGCGCATACAAAGTAGAATGGCTCCAGCAGTAGTTAAAAAGTTGGCTTTGTAACTGACAGCTCTACAAGTGTGAAAAAAAATTTCCAGCGCCTGATGGCAATCAGGCACAGTAAGGAACTGAATTTTTTCCAACTTGATTTCCTTTCCAAAAATTTCAGTTTCAAGTACACAGAACTCTTAATACCAAAACCCCCTCTATACTTTAAATTAGCTATGCACAAGAATTACACTAATTCCTACAAAGCTTCTTACCAACATGAATAAGTAGGTGATCAGACACCTACAGTAGCTCCACTTTGCCAAGTAAGGAGGCAAAACAATGAGCTCAAACACAGGTCTCTTGGACATCCACGTCACTTCAATATTGAGTTCCACTCCCTGTCTCTAGTTTTGACTGCTACAGCTAGTTTCCAAGACAAGCCCAGCAGGTAGGTAGGGGTAGTCACCAACTGCACATACATGACCTATTCTGTGACATTTTGACTCAGAAAGGCAACATCAGCTCCTTGAACCAACCCTTGGGCTGCTTTTGACTGACACTACTGAGATAAACCCAGTGGTAGTCTGGGGTCTGATATTCTCCTTGTATTCTTCTTTAAGAAGGTTTTAGAAGACATTCATTGATAGAAGAGCTGAGCACTCTCCAGTTAGCAATTATGATGTGTTTAAAATAGAGTTCTGCATTGTATAAATGCTAAATTTAATTCTGTGATAAAAAGGTGAAATATTAACAACTTTATGTTTCTGACACAACTTTTGCAATGCAATCAATATGAGGGTTCATACCAAATAATTCCTCCCCAGAGCAGAGAAAAGACAATGTAGAATACCAGTGATCCCCAGATCATGAAGTGATTTATCCACGTCCAATAGTGTGTATCTAGTGCAAGCTGAAAAAAAAAAAGATATTATATGATGTTATTACTATCCAGACACAACAAGAATTCCCAGCAGGAGATAAAATAGTATTACACCTTTTGAAAATAGGGAAGAATTCTGCACAGAATTAGTTAGAAACATCTTTCAAGTTTGAGCAGAGTTAAGAAGGCACAGACAGCAAACTCTCTACTTAAAGTAATAAAACAATGCATGGTGATAGAAAGAAATCAATGTAAGAAAGCAACAATTAAAAAACAAGTTTTAAGAAAGTTTCAATGGATAAAATACAGCATACCTTACCTTAAATGTAACCGTGAATACAAGCACAGTGAACACCACTGTTCCAAAGGTCCAAGTTCCAAACATCTATAAAAAATGGTCCAAAGCAGTTATAGGCAATATTGGCCACTGTGTTGTGAATTGTTCAGAGTAAACATCTTAAAGCTTAGCATTGCTTTGTAGCATGAATTGACACTTGTGCAAAAACTGAATTCCTACATGATCTATCCAGTGCAAAGTGTTCTGGTTTTGTGCTCTGTATGTACACACCTCAGATTTCATACAGCCAGAAAAAGACCATAACCCATGCTCTGAACCTGAAGTTCACATGTGTATTTCCTAATAAAAATCAAGGGTAGCACAATGAACAAATCACTGAGACTGAAAAACGAATTGCAGTCATTTCATCAATCTTCTTGCACATCTTCTTTTTTCTGATTTCCCTTCCCTGTTGGATGTCCTTGGCATCCAACAATTTCTTCAACAGCATGTTATACAGATAAGCATAAGAATGTTATAACCATACAAGTACAAAAACATCCACATATGCTTTAAGATAAACCACTTTTAACTAGTGTTTGATTTTCTCCCCACTTGCATAATGACATAAAAACACCTCAGCTTTTCAAGTGGGCAGAAATGAGGATTAATGCTGACACAGGGAGGAACTAGTGGTGAATACTGTCACAGAGGATTGCTTGGACTTCAGCAGCTACCAGATGACCAGGTTCAGGATCCAGAGAAATACTGGAAAAATAAGCAATAGTTAGGACACTGTATTTTAGAAGAGACTGTGTTTGATTCATGGTATTGCATCCATGAAAGAGAAGCATCCAAGACATCCAAATTACTTTGAAAGATAACTGTTGAGATCTCATGAACTCCCTTCTGCACTTACAACTTCAATAATGAGACAACTTCCATGAAGGCATGGAATTTCAGCAGAAGATCCAGTTGGCAAAGTAGGATGTTACTGCATGGACAAAAAGGCAAAATGGGGACATTCAAGAGATGACAATGTGGGCAGGCAGCAAACAGCATAAAAATTGAGGAACAAACCACAGACGGGTGTTGAGGGGGACAAAAAGGATATTTACAGATATCCTTGCTTCAAAGGAAGAATGCAAGTCTGCTGATGGAGTGGTAAGACAACCTAGTGGAAGTTTTCAAAGAAAATGCTGAATTACTCAATACTCTGGATATTAGTCTTCACAAGCAAAACCCGCTCCTTGTATTTAGCAGCAAAGCTTGGGAAGAAAAGGAGCAGGCAACAGTGTGGGACCAACAGGTTGAGTTGTTCCTAAGGAGGAAAAGCAGTGGATGCAACACATTTTGAATTTAGCAAGGCATTTGACATTTGGACAATAAGGAAGCAGGGGCTGGCTAAATGGACTACAGTTGAAAACTGGTTAACCACTGGACTCAAAAGTCCTTGATGGATGGCTGAGTTCTGGTAATAAGTCAACCACACTAAGAACAGCAACTGGGCTGGAAATCATAGAATATCCCTGTCAGTAGCTGGTTGGTGACAGAATATCATGAGCAAACTACCGGTGGTATAAAAATAGAGAAGGGCTGAAATAATGAACGACAGAGTTTCAATGCAGAGGGGCCTCTGCTGATTTGAGAAGCAGGCAAACAGATATCTTGCATAATGAAATAAGGATATACACCTATGAAATAAGGATTTACAGCTACAATGGAGTAGTGATGGGGTGTGCAATGGCCCTGCTAAAAGGAAATTGCAGTGGGGTTATGTGGACTCCAGGCTGAATGCAAGCCTATATTGTGCCCTCTCTATACATAAGGTAAACTGCACAGTAACTGGGAGGTACACGGCCACTGAAAAAAGGTTTTTATTCCCATCTACTCAGCCACAGTGAGGTTGAACCTGGAACACTGTGCCGGTTTTGGGCCCCTCAGTTAATGAGTGATGTGAAAAAAGTAGGAAATGATCATGGCAGGCAACCAAGGTGTTTAGCAGCCTAGAGCTCTTTTGCAAAGAGCGGTGCAGTAGCTTAGTCTGATGAAGGGAAGGTTGAGAAACAATCTAGCTTCAGAAATATCTGAAGAACTACAAAGATGAAGAACTGGAACAAATCTCTCTTCAACAACAAGAAATACTCTGCTTAGGTATTGTGAGAAGATTTTCCCCCATGAAGACAGAAAAACATTGGAATAGGTTGCCCTGGAAGGTTATGGAATCTGCATCTTCAGAGACACTGAAAACCTGAAAAAGACTAGACAAAGCCTTCAGCGAATTGATTTTAATTAGCCCTGCACAGAGCAGTAAGTTGAACTGGATCACGTCCAATCTACACTTTTCTGTATGAGCTCACTCAATATTACATGACAGGGTATCTGTGTGGGAAGTTGATCACACAAATATGCTGCTTAGTGAAAAACTGTAAACAAAGGTCACAGCCAGCCACAGGACATAAATCAGTAGGAAGACAGGCTAAGGTAATGCAATCAACCAGAAATGGAAAAAAAAAAATTAAACAAATGACTGGCCAAAAGATTCGTTATTCTCAGTAATCATTTCACTATTTTAAAACTATTCGGTGTGTGACTGAGTCTATTGAACACTAGACAAAATTCAGAAAACCTTTAGCATTTTAATCTTTGACATGTAATAGGCTCATGCCATAATTTTATTGTCTGTTGCCTATAAAACTCTGTGCTGTTAACACACGTAGAACACATCCAGATTGGAAGTTGCTGATCCAGATTCCTATCATGCTGTTTACCAACTTGCTTCTTGCAGTTAAATTTTGCAATATTCTCGTGACATACTCTCTCAGAGAACCTACTGTCAGTCTAAGTTTCTGCATACTGAACCAATTTGTCCATATTTGCAAAAACCCTCCCCTGTCTGTTAGGCTAGATAAAAAACACTGGTCTGCAACCAAAGCCCTTAACCACCCATCTTACTGACTCAAAGTGAGGTCCCAGCACAGGGACAAGATCCATAAAGCTTGGCACAGAGAAAGGTAAGCGAAGCAATATGTGAAGGTGTGAGTTACCAAAATTCACCATGTCTTTTTAGCATTGAATGTCTCAAGATACTACTCATGCCTTCAGGCAATGAATAATTCTTTTCTAAGTCTGTTTGTTAACATGTACTTTATTAACAAATATTTTCCTATGCTCTGCTGCTCCCAGCCTATCCAAGACTTCCCTTCCTCCCCCTGTGACTGTATATGTTGATCTTCCACTTTCCAATTCAGCATTCTGCTCACCTATCTCTCTTCCTGTTGTTTTGTATTTCTCATTCTGTTATTCCTTTTTACTTGGTCTCTCTCAACCCAGCTTAATTGCATTTAATGTACTCTGTATCAAATGTTAAAATAAAGAAAATCACCCAGGAAATACATTTTATTATATGGGTAAACTAAGATGACATTTGCAATCTGCAATCACTTCTACAGTGCCTCCATTTCTTCTTACCTTTCTTCTGTAGTTGGTTTCTAACTGTATATTTTTGCAACACCAACCATGATATCCTATCTATAGTGGAACATCATACACACAAAGCAGTATCACAAATTAATAACAATTGATAGGATATAAATCTTTGGCATCTTAGTTTTGTTTAGTAGAAAATGACCAAGGGAGGCATTTATGAAGTAGATCTCAGTGATTTGAAGTACAGTTCTCCATTATTCTAGTAATAGCACACTACAGGAAGCAAATAGTTTCAAACTAATTTCAAAACACTGAGAAACATTTTGGGAGGAACTGTGTTTGGAAGCAAGCTTAATGGTATGTTCATTTTAGTCTGACAGGCATCAATGTATAGGAAAGATAGTGACTGTGTTTGTTTTTTACTAATTTTTCAATAATAGTGATTAGTTCATTTGTGGGGGAAAAAAATCAAAATTCTTGCTTCAGTACCTATTTTAACAATCTGGAACCTGACTTGTATCATTACATATCACTTATAACATTAGTGTTACTGTCAGCTCTTTTATGTTCTTTACTGCTTTCTACCTTTTCCCTGTTCAATAACAACATTTTTGTTGCAGTAGCAAACTTTCAAACCTTGAAATTTTTCACTGATTTTTTCCAGATGTAAGCATAATTTAAAAACTGGGAAATAACTATCAACACCTATACATTCATGTATGTATAAACTCACATAAGTGTCTCTTGACTATTCCTGAACACTTGAAATTTTCCAGCCTTTAAATCTAAAACTGTAGCTCAATATCTCTCAAGTTTTATACATAAACGCAGGCATGCACTTTCAATAAAGACAAATTTTTTAACACAGACACTCAAGACTCAGAATGTCTCCTCAAGCAACACATTATCTTCAAGTGTTAACATGGGTATCTAGTTGTAGATTTCAACATTTGAAATTTGAGAATTAGGCATTAATGTGGCTTTAGAGCCTTAGAATTAGATTCAATGTGTGCAATGGAAGACAACTAGAATTTCAGAAAGGAACCAAGTCAGAATATTTGCAACACAAACTGTTTACAAGATTGGTACAACTATGATAAATCTAATTTTCAGCACCATAAGTATATGGTGATGAAGAATTTTGGACATCTAACAGAGAGCATAATGGTACTAAAGAAAGCTGTAGAGCAGTGTACAGTTCTGTCTAGTGGATGTTCATTCTGTCCTTAGAAAAGCCATTTTTTTTAACAAGTGTTCTTTTTCACACTAGAAGTTCATTTCCCTGACAGATGTCACAAAGGTCGTTTTTAATGATATCTGAACACTGCATTTCTAGCAAATGTGTATGTTGCATATAGACAACAAAATTGTGTAGTTTCTTTTCTCTCTCACTTTGAGGATGTTTTCTGAATCCATTAAAGGACATTATAGCATAAACTGTAAAAAATTTCTATAGCAGAGAGTCAGCAACAAAATATAGGTTACAGAAAAACATACAACAGAATAAGAAAATGCAAAGAAGCAAAAAGCTTTTTTAAAGTCTGTGGTTCTTTACCACACCTCCTATACCTCAATATACTTTGTACAAAGTTCCTTTTATTTTAAATACTTATAGAGCAGCTATAAAGAACATTTCTAACTCTAGGCTTAAATGATAATTTACTGCTCTTTAACAGATTAATTTAAGAACAGTGAAAGATGAAATGGATATCATGACAAATCCACAATAGTCTTACCATGTGAGTGCTGGTTGTCATTAGCTGAGGATAGGAAGAGAAGCAAGTAGCAAAAAGAAAAAAAGCACACAAATAAAATAGACCAAAATATCAATGGATAAAATAAATAAAATGCAAAAGTTCATAAAATTTGCATTCATGTGACTGCAAAGCAAGTAGAGATAGATTATTTTAAGCCGCTATATGTCAAAAATAATTAAACTATTAAAAAGCTTGTTATATTTAAGATCTTTTATGATCATTCATAACTACTGTACTGAGAGTCTTTTGATATGTTAAACAGATATTCATCAGATGCATGTTAAGGACGAAACTAAAAAGTTACTATATAAATTCAGAAGTAATAGGTGGAATTTATGTTATATATTTCTCCTAATTATTATCCAATCCTAATCTCTGCTTTCTAATACAATGTATGTTTCATTGCACAGTTCAGATTTTGTTAAACAGATAACCCATCTCACTGTAACTCATAAAAAAGTTATCATCTTGCATGAAATATTGAAGAAAACAATTAAAACTAAGTTCATTTCACAATTGAATTTAAAAAATTACCACTGACTGATGAAATCCAACACTAACCTGTCCATTGCTGGTCACAACTGTGTTGTCTAACAATAAATAGGCACCAAAGAAAAATACCAGAGCATCAAACACTCCTAGGAATGTCCAATAAATAAATGCACGCCAGCGCAGCAAAGCATTCTTGGCAACATCTCTGTGTGAAACAAGAAAAGTGTTCATTATCAGCAGGTTTGAAAATTCCAGATAAATGAGATAATTTGTATTCTTTCTTGAAAACCACCATATTTCCACATTACAACTCTATCACTTCAAATCTAACTCCTTCCTCAAAATGTCCTCTTTATTTATTTTAATTTAATTCTTACTAAACCCCTTTTTACGGCTCTGTGTAATTCTGCTTATTTCAACAACGGCAAACTCCCTGTGCTGTACCCGTTTACTTTTCAATCTTTTTACAGAAGATATCTCTTTTCCAGTGCTTGCTGTGCATGTCATGATCCACTGCAGATATTAAATGGAAACACTAGAGGTCTCTGGAGACTTTGCTTTATTTCCTATAGGATAGTTATATACAGACTACTGCAACAAAATAAAACATTAATTTTATTCTGGAATGCGAAACAAGGGGTTTGCAGTTGACTTGAAGGTTCTTGAATGTTTTTCCACAAAAACATACAGGGATTTGTCAACAACAGAACTCTTCACTAGCATGCATTTTCTTGCTACAAAATATTTTAAATGTTCCAACTTCAGTTCTTGTCCACAGATCAACTTGGCAAATAGTAGAGAATGCATCAGAGTAAATCAGGACATAGTTAAATGAAAACTCTGAGTTACAGAAACATTTACTACCAACCAGTACTTCCACCATATGAACTTTAAAGACTATCTGATGACCATACAAAATAAATTTCTCCCCCAGAGATTAACAATATAGAGTGCAAACCCATATGTGGCCAACAATAATTTTATCTAGCCCAGAACAACCACTATTGCCCAAAACAGCTTAGCAACAGGTTTTGTTAGGTATCAAAACCCACAAGTTTCTGCTAGTTTTCATAAACAAAAAAAAGGCTTCTGAATTATCATTTCTAAATTAAAAACATTCAAAAGATCAAAGAGAAAATAAAATCATTACTGTTGAAACTCAACAGTAATCTCTTGTATTCCTCTTCAATTTCATTGGTAAAAACATACCACCACATTGATTAATATTACTTCTATCAAATAATGTTTTCCCGTTGATTATCTCCTGTTATCCTCTCCCTGAAATGCATTGGCTTTGCAGCTACAAGGATCTAAACTGGGCACTGTTCCTAATTTGGATGGCCAAATGCAGTTAATTGCCAAGAACTGTATTTCAAGTGGCTAAGAATGTAAACAAGTCAATTCCAATACCCAGAAGTGAGTCAACAATATGCAGAGGACAATGCTGGACACAACACAGAATACATCCTCTGATACACTATAACACTCAGTCACCTTTTCTTTCAGAATAAAACATGTATGTAGAAAAAAACAGCGTGTTTTCTATTTTTAAAATACTTCTGTTTCCCATGTTTCCTCCCCATGGCTGGAGGAAATAAAGAGTACTAAAATAAATCTCCTAATCTGATTCTGTTAAACAGTGATTTCTATTTTGCTCTCACTTCCTTTGTGGCAAATGCATGATGTGGTTTATAAATGTGCATGCAAAACTACATGTTTATCCATGGTACTTGGTAGGCCATAGCATGCATGGGGTCTTTAACACTTCTGTTGCAGTGTATCTGATGTCCTACCATATCCTTGTGGTACAGAAATCCTGAGGATTTCCATTGTAACAGACACAGATCCCACAGCTGAACAGTCAAACATTGGGCTACAGTGTTTTTATTTTACCTGTACAGGGAAGGCTCTCTCTTCAGTGTGTCTGGACTGACATGTTGTTCCATTAGACTGTACAAGAGGATAGGAAGGGAGGTGAAGCTGATATTGTACAGTGTTAGATACGCAGTATCATACAAAGTCTGTAGACGGAAAAGAATTCAATCAACTACTTTCAATTTAAAATTGAATCTTACTTTAAATCCTCTGCATGAGACTTGATTTAAAATGAATGCATGAACTTCTGCAGGAAACCAAAGTTATATTATTTCAGAATGGAGGCAAATACCCCTGACTGCTAACTGATACAGGACACAACTCTCCACTTGTATCCCATTTACCTGGAGGAAAAAGATCAGCTAAAAAAATCCATTTTGTTGATCAGTCTGGTCCACATACTGGCTCCTATTGTTTCAGCTGTAATACCAACTCCAAAGTACCCAAACTGAACAGCATATTCTTGTAGAGGCAGAAATTCTTCTCTGACACAACATCCATGTATCTCCCTCTCCTTTTATCTCCTCAACGTCTATAAAACTTGGAGATATTCAGAGAAGAAATAGGAGCACTCCAGAAGTTTTTCAGCTGTGTGTGACTCCAATGAGCTTCACAAAGAAACATCCCAATGGGTCCTTGATTCTTCTTCTCACTGAGAAGTATGTATCATCTTCTTCTCACTTTCTCATGTATGTATCATCAGTGTATCCTCAATCCTACCATGTCACCCCACAAAAAGAGATGTTTATTTCCCAAAACCTATTTGGTGATCATTTATTCTGGAAAAAACTGCTATCAAAATCCTCTTTTTGATTCAAAATTATGTTTATCACTTAAAAGGATAAAAATTAAGTTAAATTTTCATAACACACACTTGCATATCTAAATCCTAATAATACTTTATAAAAACGTACAAAGTTTTCAGTGGTCGTTTGAAATGGAAACCAAAACAGAAAATATAGTTTTGTCATTTTAACTCCTCTTGGGGCTTGCTTTCAACAAATTCAAAGCAATAGTACTTTTTTCCCACAATTAAATCCAATTACCACTCAATTTAAAACTGAAAACACAAACCCTTCTCGTCTAAATTCAGTCATTCATTCCTGTGTTTTTTGCTCCCTCATTCAGCAGAAAGAAGAGGTAGATCCTTTCTACACAAATTAGATGAGAATAATCTCCTGAATGATGGCACTTTTCTGGTTCACTTTTCCTCTGTTTTTCAGTTTTTATCTTTTCTTTTCAAGTAATTGAATGCTGAAATTTCATCTGAAATTCGTAATTCATGTTAGAGAAGACTAGTTCACTCTCTCATTTTCATTCTGGATGCTAGAAATTAATAACTGGTACAATTACTCATCTTTCAGGATTTCCTCTATTAATGTCCAATAGGCTTAAATCTAACTGACTGTACATTTCCCACAGACATTTCACTTTCCACTGCCATTTCCAAATATTGTATTTCTGTATTCCTTGATTTTAACATTGCTTTTATGGTAATTCATAACTGACTTCTGTAACTTAAATGCAATTGCCACTGAACACTATATGAACCAAATGTGATGTTCTTCCTTGTGTAAATTAACACTAAACTCTCAGGAAGATCTTTTTTTTTTGTTACAAAAAAGGCAAAAGCGGTAACATGACATTGATGGAAAAAGATGAACTAACCTGTTGTGAAAACCCACAGAAGAACTGATATAAAAACTGAGGAAAAATGAAGCAGACATTCTGAAAAACAAAGTGATCATTGTCAAGCAAAATGCAAGCACTAATTTATATACAATTCTACAGATATGTATATCATAGTTTTATAACACTAATAATAGTGAGCATTGCAGGAACAGTAGAAATAACTACATATATTAAACCCCAACAGTCACATCTTGCAGTAATACTGTTAGGAAAAAAACACTTAAAATATTTTCAAGACAATCTTACAAGGCTACATTTTGAAAATTTAAGGGCAGTGAAATTTGAGATCCAGGAATACAGCTCAGTTAAAGCAAAGCAAAAAAAGGGACAATCTACAGGAGGAGATAAACCATGATAAGCAAGCATGGATGCTCTGGTTAGCATGGTTTTCAGCAAAGCAACTGTAAGACGTTTCTAGCTGTAACCCCAAATGTCATCCTCTCCCAATTATACCTACAGTCAAACACTAGAACCCTGAACCACCCTGTGACAGTTCCTTTCTATCATCTTCCATTGCTTACCAAAAGAATTTAGATTGGATGCCAACATTTAGAAATAACAAAACTGTCTAAATAGCTCACTATGGACTTTTTCCACCTACATTATCCTAATGAATTTAGCATAATTTAATTTGTAGTAAATGTCTAAGATCTCAAATACTATTTCCAATGTGAATTAGAAAATATAGACACTATAGAGACAACTTGGAAGGTACTGGAAATAAGCAGACCAGTCTAAAATGGAACTTGTAGGATATGAAAAAATAAGATAAAAATTTTGATTTTAAATGTAACATCTATTACAGAATCTATCTATATGAAAGCTATTTCTCTTCATGTTCACAATAAAAACAATAATCTCATTTCAGCACTGCATCTGGTACTCAAGAAAATCTCTTTATGCAATTGTTGCTGGTTTGTACCATCAGCTGCAAAAACTGTATATAGTTAGATATTATTATTTAAGTTTTTGAGGTTTATGTAATTAGAATAAGCATTCTCCTACCTTATAAAAGAAGTATTGCACAAGTTCAGATATCCTGATGTAATAAAAATGCCCATGAACAAGCAACATTTTTTTCAAATGTTTAAATTTAGGTATTGCATAGTCACTGTTTCTTGCTGCTTGACGACCTTCTTTGCCAATGATTCCTTTAAAAACAAAAAAAGGTGAAGCTATTTAATAACTAAAGAACTATTAAAAAGATACCTTTAATTGCAAAATTATATAATAATGCTACCGTACTGACCTAATGGGAGATCACAACAGTATCTCATGCAATTCCTATGATAAATGCACTAAAAGTTGTCTATAACACATAAAACCTCATTCTTTGAGACAGCCTGTTCTTAAGAAATACATGGGTTTTGTCATTTCACTTGAAATAAGATACTAAAGAGCAGGCTTACCTATACCAACATGTGCTTCTAGAATCATACTGACATCATTTGCTCCATCACCAATTGCTAATGTGATAGGATGTTCTTTTGATAACTTAATCAACTTTACAATCTGGAAAAAAAAACAGTGTTAGAAGCTCTCCTCTGTAATGGTTTGCTTATTTTGCATAAGTGTAACATGAAATAAAAATTGCCAAGACAGTTTTATAAGAAAGCCTCTGAAGAAACACAAAACCAATGTTACTCAATGCAACAGCTATGCATGAAGATCACAGTTTCTTCATATTATGAAGTATTTGTTCCAAACATTCTTTAAATACTCCCAAAGTACTTTGAGAGAGATGGGACAGGAGAAAGGAAGAGCTGAATGATGGAAGATGTTGTTGAGATTGTTTAATGCTGTGTCAGTGCATCAATAAATTAAGAGTGTTCCAGAGACAGAGCACACAATTTCAAAGAAACCCTGAAATGAAAGACTAAAAACTGCTTTCTCATCTGTGTTGAACTTTTTCCCTACATTTAAGAAAATATATTGGACTCTGTATGCATATAAAAACTATTGACGAATAAACTGTCCAAAAATTTGACTTCAAATCTCTCCATTACAAATTATCACCTCTGTAAATTTGGTACCGAGTCAGCTGCAACTAAAAACTTCTACAAACTTCCAGATAGTTATAGTGTTGGCTACATACATTTGTTAATTCAATAAGGGTTACATAAGCTGTACCTGCACACTGAGAAAAAGACATGACAAACTGAAAGAAAAAAGAAATGTGTATTCCAGTATTTCTTTCCTTTAAAAGATCTTCAGCTAACTTGAGAGGTTTCAGTAGTGGAAGGTTATGTTTTTACTTGATAAAAACGAAAAATGCAAAAGTCAGGTATACTTAAACATGATAACACACATTTTTTTTTGTCTGCATTCTTCTTGACTTTCCACTTATGTTAAAAACAGAGAAAAAATATCACTCTGCAGTAGTAAGCAGCACAGGTTCTTGTAGTGTCAAAAGAGTAGACTATACAAAGCTTGTCAGGTTAAAAAGAGAGCAGTTAGTTAATTTATTAAATATGTTCATATTAGTATGTACCAACCATAAAATTTGAACAGTATGTACCTAAATCAAATTCGGGTACACAGCTGGGTGCTGTTTTAGCATACCATTATCTAAATTGCTTGCCAGCAGAAATTCTCTCATCTCTTTTTTTTCTTTTACTTTTTCCATTTTAGAAGATATAAAAATGAATGGTAGCATCTTAAGTTATCATAGTAAGTCACAGAGTATTAACCTTTAATATTTACATACGTGCATAGCTAACAAGCAATTATGAAATTAAACACAAACCTGTGCTTTTTGCAGAGGTGCCATTCGACAGCATAATACGGCACTGCAGTTCCTGCAAATATTAAGAAAGATCTCTCTGTAGTTACCAGAGCTCCCATCATGTCTTGGTTTCATTATTAATGATAATGCTGCTCCATCAATAATTAAACCATAATCTTGCGTATCAGTTGAAAGTCTGTTCAGGGATAAAATATAAACTAAGTGTCACTGTAAAATTCTCAAACACATTGAAATCTGGCAACAAGAATTATGTGGAAATTAATTAAGGAAAAAATAACGAGGATAGAATACCGCAAAGGTAATACACTTCTAATGGAAATTCCTTGTATAAGACTGCTATTTTACGACATTTTAGAATTCTGGACTATGTTGAAAATATTCAGTGCTTCACCAGTTTGAATACATAAATCTGATACCTCAGTGACTTCACCAGAGAGTATGAGTGTATAATTAATGACTTTTCAGTTTGGTTTGAAAAGGTTCCAAGAACTGCAGTGAGGTAAACCAAGCTGCAGCAATAAAGTTAATTTTGTGGCACACACAGGAAAAATAAGTTATAGGGAAAGGCCTTTGGTACTCTGATGAGGAATTTTTTTTTCCAAAGGTCTACATTTACAAAAGTAAATTGTGCCTTGAAGGAAATGCCTAAAAGAAACCTGTTGGTCCAGATGGATAAGGCCACAGTCTACATCTAGAGTATGGATATTTGGATAATATGGATATTAGTAGTGGCTAAGTCAAAGACTGGTTTATTTATATTTATAATACTAAAATAAAATAATTATTTATGTTTCCTATAATATTACAATATATTCTCATCCATAAAAATCTATTAGCAGTATGCCTGTAGTAATTTGAGCATTGCCAGAAGTGTAACCACAGTCACAGGAAGTAGTTTATTCATTACTTTATCATACAATGAACAATGGGGGAAGATAAGATGGTCTGGACTGCAAGAACCATTTTCTGTGGCATCTAAACAAGTTATTTCAGAGCACCCTTGCATCTGCCTGCATTACACAGCAGCTTCAGGCTCCAGGTCAACAGTGAATATTGTATAAATGTAGACTGAGGTTTATTTTTATTCTCTTTTCAGTATTCCAAGGTTATACACAACTGTGCATGGTGTTTCAACAAACATGGTTTCACCAAGACCAGTGTTTGTGAGAAAACATCATATTTATTAATATGTATTTTAGGCATTTCTATCTTTTTTTACTAGAACACAAGCTATTTTTGGCAAGTAAGATAAAATTCTGTAAACTATATTTATTAACAGTTCCCAGATATTTTCACCACTTTGCTACTCTTTGCACAAATAGGGCAAAGCCATTGGTGTACAGTGATATCAAATGAAAAGGTATCACTACGAATTTCAAGCAATGTACTGAATGTTTGGTGTATTATAGTGAAATATTTTTAGCCTGAATTTAAACATATAGGCAGAATCCTGCTTTTGCTATCTTAGTACTATTCTCCAGCTCTGCAGATAAAGGCAAAAAAAAAAAAATCTAAAGAGTTTTAACATGTAGAAAATTGGCACTGAACAGAAACTTAAACATGTTTGATCACACCTTATAAGGCCTGTGGTACTTAAACAAAAGGGGACAGATGACACAGAGAAAAATTAATTTATTTAATTGAATATACAAACGTTCTTGATAGATCAATGGGGTATAAAGTGTAAGAAGAGCTAAGAAAAAATATCTGGTCCAGAGATTTAAGCTGTAAGGCTGAGAGTTATAGAAAATCTCTGCTAAAATAGTATCACAATAGTATCACAAATCACACTTGTTAATTTATTGCTAACAGTTTTATGGTGGAAAAATTATTACAGTATCAGTTGTGATTTTTCTTTTAATAGTCAAAGAAGTACCAGAAATGAGATAAAGAACATGACTGAAAACCAAAATTTATCTAAACAAGCTTATACTTAATCACCATACAATTATTCGCACATTAGCAATAGAAACAGAAACATACTGCTGTCCTTAAGGTAATTGGTCGTAATTTCATTGTTTACAAAATGCCCAGAAGCCTATTTCTGGCATGAAAATCCAACTTTTTGCTTACCCTGAGAAGGTATCCCTGGTTAAGCTGCCATTTTGTCTTATGACAGTTTTGTTTAGGTCAAAAAGCACGTCGTGTAAACTCTGCTCCTCAATTTTCTTTGTAGTTAGCTCAAGTATTTGCGTATTTCTTCGGAAGAGTTTGCAAGCGTAGCAAGTAGCTGCAGCAGTCTCCATTTTGTCTCCTGTCAGTACCCAAACTTTAATTCCTGCTTTCTGGAGTGCTTCAATAGTGTCAGCAGCTTTTTCTTGTAGTCTGTAAAGTCAATTGACAACATACGTTGATGGACTGCTTGGAAATGAGAAAGGTCTTTATTGAAAGATTTTCATAAACAAATAAAAAAATTCAAGAGAAGTTAACAGATCTAAGAATTTTCCCCAAAGTATGACCCCAAAAATGTTTAGGGGACTAGTATATGTTTCTGAATCTTTTTAAGATCTAAAGATCCTTCCTTGATTTCCTCAATACCCATTTTGTAGTCCTTTCCTCTGAAACTTTTCCTATAACTTGATCAATAAATTATTACATGCATGTCAATGGTTCAAATACACTGATTTTTGTACATTTAACTATTATTACTTGCTTACTAGGTTATAAAGTTACCACATGTAACTTTAGTAAGCTAAGGGTGTGGAATTGATTCAAATAAGGGGTTTCCGAAACAAATCTCTAATGCAGAAAAAAAGTCTTCAATTACTTTGTCAGTATCACTGAACATAAGAAACTAAGAAATGTTTAACTAACCGATCTTCAACAGCTGTAGCACCAAGTAATATAAAATCTCTTTCTATCTTCTCATACACTTCTGCCAATTTCTTTTCCCGGTCCTGAAGGGCCAACCTTGCACTCTGAAGCAGCTTCTGTACATTGCTATATTCTTCTGCTGTGAGCTTTTTATATGCAACACACAATGTTCGCAGCCCCTCCTAAAGAATGCAATCAAAAGAAACAAAATGCATTTTACAACACTCCTTTTAGGCTCCTTGCTGGTGTTTATGGTGGAGGATTTGAAAAAGGAACATCATGAAGTGACTAAGTATAGACTGGTACAGTATAGTATAGACTAGGATATGGTTCAGCTTAGTTCTGTTCTGCTCTGGAAGCAGTTATAACCTGATGGACCAACCTCAATCTCCCTGAAGATAAAGAACTCAGTGATACAACTGGATATATGAAATTACAAAAGAAGGCAAACTCAAGGTAAAGGCTTCCTTCCCTATGCGTATAATTAGGCAGGATGAGTCAGAATAAATAATAGTAATATAAATAGTAGCTCTGCAGCTACTATTTGTAAGCATACTTTATATACAAGAAAGATACAGATTTTGATGCTGTGTTTCAGCACATCCACAGACAGGGACCAAACATCACAAATAGAATTGAAAGTGAAAATCCAACTGTACCATTTCAGTCAAAGGAAAACTAGAATTTAGCTGTGGGTGTTTCAGACTGCAAACTTCTGGACTGTGTGATGAGTAAGAAAGGGAGTATATAGACTGTGTAAGGTGGGGAAAAGCTATTATAACACAGTAAAGTTTTGCCACTTGAGTCATATATTGCTTCTCACAACACCATTTAACTGGCACTTCAGCTTCCTTAACTTCAATCCATCCAGTAGGTCTTTGTATAGTTACTACCAAACCAAGAATGAGAATTATTAAAACACCTCCCTGCCTCTTGATATCGATAAAAGCAAGTGCCAGGTATTTTCTTTGAGCGGCTTCTGTGTGTAGGAGCCAGTCCTATTTCCAATTATGCAGGATGAAAAAAACTGGTGCTGGTCTGGATTTCTTTCTTGACAGACATTGAATGGATATGATATGTAAATACTTTTCAATTCCATTCACTTCTTTTCCTTGTAATTATCAGACAGCTGTCCCCTATAATGAAGTTTAGTAAAGCACTTTGAGAGTTTTTTTGCTTCAAAACAAAAGCAGGGGACACTGTAGGGGAGGTTTTCCGTACATCTGTAATAATAATTTGTTTTCAGTTTGAGTACTGGATGCCAGCAAATTATATGCTATGTAAGACTGGCAGTTGTCCTGCATTGCAATGAGTTCTGCGTATTTTCGGACACAACAAAATTCAAATACTACTTTTTGGTAAAACCAAGTTTTGAATTACTTTTAAAGGTGATCAGCCAGTTCATAGCTGATCT
Organism: Brachypodius melanocephalos; assembly: GCA_013398615.1. Taxonomy (NCBI): domain Eukaryota; kingdom Metazoa; phylum Chordata; class Aves; order Passeriformes; family Pycnonotidae; genus Brachypodius; species Brachypodius melanocephalos. The sequence goes on from VZSR01003803.1 coordinate 58,812,217, forward strand.
TTAGCAAGGAAAAATATAAGATATGGATGATCACTGCAGTGTCTGCCCAGAGCCTATAAAACAATCAAAGGCAGCAAATCACAGTTGGTAAGGCTGGGGACTGAAACTAGCAAGAGTTTTTATGGAGATTTACAGTTTTTCCCTTTTCTTCTATTCAAAAATTAATTCAAACCACAATAGTGAAAATGCCATACTAACGAGCTAACGGATGACCTCTGGTTTAACATACAGTTGTGCATATCTAATGCATTCATATTGCACCACAACTGACATTTGGAAGATGAGATGGAGGACAGATACAAATAAAGGAGTTGCACAGACTGCTGCCCACAAAGCCTGAGTGAACCTTGGCATAGAATAACCTTGGTGCCTGTAAAGACAAATCTGTTAGCAAATAAAGCAGGTGGTCAGAACCCTTTAATTTCTTTTTGACACTAATATCATGTGAACAGATCAATAAAATGGAATCTTACCACTGCATTGCGTTCTACTCGGGATCGCACTTGGTCAATTTTACCTTCTTTAACCCTAGGAAATATGGAGGAATCCGCTCCCTTACAAAACAGAAATATATCACCTAAAAGAGACAGCATATGGAATTTAAAATGACTGACCCAATATACTTTCTTCAAAAAACATCCAAATTAATAACCCTTCAAAATGTTTTCTTCCATTTTTTTTAATAACATTTGCACTCATGCTAGTACCTGGTCTCTTATTTTAAAAAGAAAGGCACACAGACTGTGTTTAATGCTTATCTCTGATAAATGTGAAACAAATTCAAGTGAAACAAAAACATCTAACAGAATGTGACAGCCCTACCTGTTGAAGATTTAACGATTACACTCATTCGCCGTCTCACAGAATCAAAACTGAAAACCTCCAATAATTCAAACCTGAAACAGTTCAAGCATATAAATTAAACATTACTTCTAACATGGAAGACTATGTTAAGTACTATGGAACATGGAACTAGTACAGAATGAAACAGCTGGTTGCAAATAATAAATAAGGAAAGCCCCTAGCTCCTAATTACTTGAAATAGAACTTGTAATGTCCCTAAGTATGTTCAGATGTATAGTCAATCCAATCTAGTTAAGTAGAAGACTAGAAACCTTGCAAGAGAGCACTGTACTGATTATAAAGTAAGTTTCTATGTATAATACTTAGACATAGCCTTAGAACTTGAAATGCACGCTTACACACAAGTCTTTATTTTATATTTTTATAATATATATATTTATTATTATTATATTTATAATATATTTTTTTTTCTAATTTTTACTATTCCTAATCTCCCAGAAGTGCTGACCTAATTCCATAATCTTGCTCAAATGTTGATAATTTATTCAAGTGAAAAAAAAACCCTTCTATTTACTGGTTTTATGGTTGCCATTATTTATATGATTTGATTTTATCACGTGTTCCTTTCCTTTCTAAGAGGAAAAAGGAACACAAGCTCCTGTTGCACTGTTTTGGTTTCATCAGTTTGTACACTTCTATAATTTACTCTCCTACCTATTTCTGTTAATTTAAGAGAGCTTCTCTTTTTCCAGCACAAACATAAACAATCCAGTCATCAATCCCAACTTTTTCAGGATTTGTCTCTGTGCAGATCTGCTTACTTAATTACATCCTTCAGTCCTAAGTCCTTCTAACGCCCTAGAACTCAGATCTGTGCAAAGCTACATCAGGCCTATGTCTACAAACTGTGATACATTTGGGGAAAATTCTCAATTATTATAGTGCTTTCTTCTGAATCACCAAATGATACTGACTCCAGTTCTTATGAGCTGAGCCAAAAAAAGTCAGAAGTAGCCTTTGGGCAAAATTCTCCATATTATCCCAAAATGGGGTAAAGTAACAGCAGGGTTCCTGTATTTGTGTCCAAGAGTCCCTTTGTAGTTAGCAGAGTACCCAAGCAGGAAGATCCAGATATAAAACAGACTTAACCAGCAGACATCTAGAGAAGTGCAAGGTGAATTTTCAAGGGTATGTGTATACCACAGAACAGCTGTACTATTTCAATGTTATTGAAAATCTGACTCATATTACGGTCCACAAAATTTATTCTACAGATATTATGCTCCTGTAAATTCCATAGATTATTATGTGTTAAACCAGCACATTTGTGAACAACAAATTGGGTACACAGCATTTTCTATTAAGAATATATTATTTACCATATATAAACCCATCAGGAACTATTAGATTAGTTCAGGAATCCCACACCACACCTTCATGGTCATATCAATATTTTATACTGCATATAATGTCAAAGAAAAGTGAGAGTAACTAAAATTACTAAATTTTCTTTATTTTTCTACTAAACCACAAGTTTCCTGGCCTTCCTGACTTAAAAATTCACATGTAAGGAAGCAATGGTTTATTAAACACATCAACAAAAACTTGTAATCAGTCTATTTTGTTATATTTTTAACCACTCACTTTTCTATGTTATTCTCCCGATTTAAGATCTCCATATAATTGTCTTTCAGCCTCAGATAAGTGTAACCAAGTCTGTAATATGAAACACATAACAAGAGAATGAATGCACCGAATATATAATTATCTGGTTTAAGTATGTCATAATGATTTAAGACTAAGCCCATAACAAACCAACACCAAAACCCTGAACTGTTTTTAGTTGATTTTAGGCTATGAATATTCATAAATTCATCTTAAGAAAGCAATCAGCTGTAGATAACTTGGTGTTTGTTATTACGATTTTTGTTCTGAAAACAATTTTGAGCTTCAGTGATTAGATCTGTAATTTAGAAAACTATAATACCTAAGTACCCACATACCTCTGTATTCCTTCAACTAAAGCAACTTCATCAGGTGATGATGATATATATATACAAGATCTTCTTGACACCTGGTTTTTCTTCAAACCATCTACACTGTCATCATCCTTTACCTGAACAGTGTGGCAAAGACAAAGAGCTCGGAAAAATAGATCTTCTCTCTCCTGAAAAATAAAAGGGACAGTTGTCATTACATGGTATCACTTAAACTCTTCTTTTGGGAGGTGATCAATATCACTGATTACTGCTGATTATTAATCAGACAAAGGTAGGCTCCTCGAGGGGGAGCCAGGTATTTCCCTGTGGCAACCACACAATTGTGTCACAGCTGTTTGTACCCTCAGGATTGCATATAGGTCAAGCTAATGATGCAAAAACCCCACAGAGTGCATCTTCTACCTCCTCTGAATGACTAGATGTGGCTGAAGGTGTTTTTTCTTTACTTTTGCTTAATCTTTAACAACTTGTACAAATTAAATACTAGTCAAGGTATAATTTAGAAGTCCTGAGTTCACACAGAAGGAGGTAGTACCTGGAGCACAAGTCTTAGCAGACCTTACAGATTTCAATCTCTTGAGCAGCTTGAACACCCCTCGGAACTAAGTAACTGAAGTGCACATACTTTGGCAGCTCCAGCCAACCACTTCCTATAAAATTTCAGATGGTTTGGTAATGACAGCTCCTGGCACCAGAGAATTCTATTTCATGGACACCTGTCTGTGTTATATCTTTATGTCTGAAACCTACTCTTCTGTGCTGTTAAATACAAACTGTCTGTGTCATTGTGATTCCAAGATAAACACTCAGCATACCTTGGGACCACACTCTCAGGGCCATGGGTGAACATATAAGGCTGCTTAAATTACACCACCATATTTTAAGAGACCTCATTTTGTCACAGTGAGGGGCATGATATGAAGTGAGTATGAATGATATGATACTTAACTGATGTAATAAAAAACACATTGTACTTTATCCTGCACATATACACCCTGTTCACCTGTTGACAAGTGAAGAGTCTTGAACTTTCAACTAATTTTGCTTTACACAGCAAATAGTCACAGTAAATACATGCTGTAGGGAGCACACTTCAGATGTGGCTAAATTAAGTCACATTTTAAAGTAATTTAATATGATCATAAACCATTCTCTGGCCACATCTTCACTCAGTGATGACTAAATAAGTGCTTGCACTAAGCCCCCATTTTCCCCTTTAAGGATTTTCTTGTCCTTTTCTTGCTTTCCCTGTTGTAGCTAAGGTTAAATAGAAACCAATTATCTGTGTCTGTAGCTATTAACCAGAGAAAGTTCTATATTTGGGGTTTAAGTCAGCTTTACAACTGCATTAAAATGCGAAACTTCCCATTAAACCTTTAAATCTTACTCTTAACTAGGAACTGAAAATGTCTATGCATTTATCTACTTTGATTAGTAAAATTCAAGAATGTTGAATTTTCAATATTCCCTTAATCAGTATAGTTCAATTTTCATGTTTCATTGTAAGAAAACAAGAACATAGAAAGAGTTATCATACCTTTCCACTGCTTCCTGGAGATGAATCAATCATATCAATGCCTGTACAATCATGGAGGATTTGTCCATTGCAGATAACATGTGGTACATAAACATGCCCTTCAATGCAACATTCTACAAATTCCATATTGTTCTCAGTTAATGTTCCTGTTTTATCTGTGAAGACATACTCAATCTGCAAATGAGCACAAAATAAAAACAGCAGGAACGTGAACAGAGATTTTCCAACGTCTCTGAACAAAACTAAGTTTAATACTGAGTTACACATTCCTTTGAAAATCCTTATGCTCTTTCAGAAAAGCAAGACAACAATTTCTTTTTGGCAGCTATCTTCATAGAAATATAGACCCTGAAAGATCTTATCCTATGAGAGAAACAATGCTATCTTCTGCCTCATAACTCATGTAAATGATGTGTTTAACCTACTTCCACTCTTCTCTCTAGGTTCTTTTTAGTCTTTCTTGCTGCAAGACAGGTATTTATAGAAACAAAATGCATACAAATTTCATTTCCCAGGGATTATTATTTAATGCACATTCCTGGATTTGGATCAGTTACTGTCAGAACAGTCTTTAGTAGTATCAGAATTCCCCAGCACAATTGCTTTAGTTTCAATGAGGATTGTAGACACATACAGTTATACACATGGGCAATGTAATTGCCCTGGAAACACTAATTTTGACTCAATACTGAATTTTTCATTAACTTTACCTTTTACAATGAGCCTCAGCACATAAATCTAACAACATTAAAAATAAAACCAAAAACTGAACTATCACCTTGGAGAAACAGATTGGCTCAATTTTGGATCTTGGATGTAGGTATTGTATACATACTGCATGTCATATTTGATAAACTAAGAGAATGAAGGTAAGGAACTAAGCACTGAAAATAAGGCTGTAATTTAAAATTCATCAGATTGTATATCAAACCCCCCATTTATGCATTGCATTGAACAAACTAAAAACCAAATAAATTTTTTCTCAGTCTTCAAAAACATCATTAATTATGCACACTTTCCACCAAGATTGACTTTTATTATATTCACTAATCTGAAAAGGCAAATGCCAAATTTTCCGGTGGCTTTTTATCTGTGGACAAAATACCCACAATTAAACTTTTTTCAGAGTGGATAGATAGGATTTATATGGATTTTTTTCATCTCAACCTCTACATTCAGTTTCATCATAAAAGTTACAAAATGCTATCAATCAAAGTCATTGAGTGTGTTGCTTTGTCACAGTGTTTCCTCCTGTTTACACAGACCCTCCAGTTTCAGCCTGTGCTCACTGCCTCTGGTCCTGTCACTGGGCACCACTGAGAAAATCCTGGCTCTATCCTCTTAGTACCCTCCTGTTCAGGTATCTGTACACATCAGTAAGATCTTCCCTGAACCTTCTTTCCTCCAGGCTGGACAGTCTCGGCTCCCTCTACCTGTCTTTGCGTGAGCCATGCAAAGTCCAGTCCCTTGGCTGTCTTTGTGGCCCCTCACTAGGCTCCCTCCAGTATGCCCATGTGTCTCTACTGGGAAGCCCAGAACTGGACACAGCACTCCAGGTGAGGCCTGCAGAGGGGTTGCATCACCTCCCTCAACCTGTTGGCGACACTTTGCCTAATGCAGCCCATGATACCACCGACCCTCTTTGCCATCAGGACACACTGCTGGCTCATGTTGAACTCCATTTCCATCAGGACTCGCAGGTCCTTTTCTGCAAAGCTGCTTTTCAGCTGGATGGCCTCCAGCCATCCAAATCATTAATGATCAGGATGGGAGCCAGCACTGACCCCCAGTGTACACTGCTAGACACTGGCCTCCCACTGTGCACTGCTGACCTCCACCCTCTGTTCCCAGCTGATCACCCCCTTTTCAATCCACCTCACTGTCTGTTCATCCAGGCCATAACTCAGCAGATCCTCTTCGAGGGTCTTATCAGAGACAATGTCAACTGTCTGCCATAATAATGAAATACCTGGTACCACCCTTAATCCAAAGAGAAATGTATCCCTAAAAGCCTTATTACCAGTCTGACTAAAAAAAGAAATACAGCAACTTGTTTATTTATTTGAAAAACCTATGAAAACATTTTTAACTGAGATCTTAAATATTTTCTCAAACAAAATTTATCTGTATCTGTCTCAATGTGGTGATTTCCTTAACACAGAACAGAATTTCTTTTCAAAAATGAGACTGACAACTGATTGTTTTAATGGATGAAACTTGAGACTTGTGGCACTGGAAACACAGTGCCGGTCTAGTCAGACAAAAAGGGGGTTTTTCCATCTAATTTTTAATCTAAGGAAGCTAGGTGCTTATATAATTCCCCCCTATAATCAATGGAGAGGAAATATTTATCTCTTAATACTACAGTAATACTAATTGAATTCCACTGACTAGGTGAGAAATCAGAATTTTTGATTCTGAAAATAAAAATATCTCAGATTTTATTTTTAAAATTAATCAGCACTAAATAAAATGCATATGTAACTGCAAAAAAAACCCCAACCTCAAAATAAAGCAAAACTAAAAAACCTTGAAGAATCAATTTTAAAATAAAAACCTACAGTAGAAAAAGTTGAAAAAAATTATCATTCAATGAAATTTACCTGTCCCAATTCTTCATTGAGGTCAGAAGTGTTCACCAATGGTCCTTCACCTGTATCCTCATCAAACATTTCCTCATCCCATGCAATGAAGTAAGAACCAAGAAATTTCTGCATTTCCACAGTGACATACATGGATACAGGAATAATGTAGTTGAAAAGAACCATGAATGCGAGGAAGTCTGTAAAAGCTTGAAGAAACTGCCAAAGAAACAAGATGAAATTACGTACTGATTTTTTAGTATTAAAAACTGCAAGATTACGACATGTATTTACAAATTGGTTTTTCCAAATAATTTTTGAACAGTAAGCAACGCCTTTCATAGCTCACAGCTCAGCATAGGATGTAAACTTGCATCATTTATAACATCACAACTGGCATGCAATACAGCTTTTTGTTTTAAATTTGCATTTTTCTTTACAGATATACAGGTGTAGAACACCATTACTATGTAAAGTTCTAGAGCAACTAGTGAGCATGTTGAAGACTTTTTGGGGAATAATGGAAACATTAACAGGTACATTCAAAAATTACGAGAAAAATAGCATAGCTCCACAGCAACTCCTTCAAGGATTACCAAATTACATAACTTCCAGGCAGCATTTCATAAATAAATAAAGGGTTTCCTTTCCCTCTGTCAACACAAGCAGAACATATACACATAATATGGCTCAATTTTTCAGTGGTGGAGACTTGCTGGAGCTACAGTCAACCTGCTGAGCAGACTGAGAGTGTTACTGGTGGTAATGAGAACTCTAGAATGCATGCCTAGCATGTGCTCCTCCTTCCTTCCTTTAGGGAAGCAAATTTTCCCCTAGATCTGATTGGGAGGATTTAGTGAAATAAATATTGTGCTTTCTGTAGCGCAGGGTTCAGTTGACTGCTTTGGATCCTCTGGATCCATTCAGAACAATGTCCTTGTTCCTGTAAAAACATCTGGCACTGGTGACTGATGCTCTCCAATGCCACGAGTGCTCCTGACAGAGAAATATGAAATTAAGCTTTTGAGGGGCATTTTTATGGAGGTTCCTACAGTGGATTATTTTGAACATGTCTCTTACAGGACTGCCAATAGCTGTGGGATTCCTTCCAGCCCTTGTATTTCCCTGCAAGAGGTCAATACTTAAGTAATTTATATAAATAACAGGCAGCTCCAAAACACTTTCATGAAGCTTTTTATACTAAACCAGACATTCTCATCAGTTAAATTCACACACACAATTTAAGGGCAAAAATTTAATATACAAGCTTTCTACAAATACACTGTCACCACTCTCAGCAAAAAAGCATGACTGGTAAGTAAGCAGGCTGTATATACTTTTCAGTAGAATCTATATCAATTAAGGGTTTAGGGAAACTTTCTTGGTATTATAATTTATTTTCATACCAAATTTCTTTTCTTTTCAGGCTCTGTTTTCTGATTATACCATGGCTCATCACGAAACGGTTCACTCTGCCAGGCATACTTCAGAACAGTATTTATTAGTGCTTTACTGACGAGAATACAGAGGTATACAACAAGAAATACATTCATTGATCTAAAAAAAAACCAAAAAAGGCAAAATAAGAATCCCATTAGCATATAAACTACTGAGTTTATTAGAAAACGTTATACTTGTTCATCAGTCTAATATTTGCTGCAAGTCTAACAATGCTAAGATGTTAAATAACTCTTCCAAAGTGCTTTTCCAATGAGGAAAAACATTACCGACATTATTTTCTATTTTTAACTTCTATTTTTCTGGTTTTGTAATTGTTTCCAAAATGTGTGTGACAAATTAACAAAACTAGTATATTAGTGAAAACAAGAGCTTAGATAGAATCATAACAGAATAACTGGGCTTGTATCTGCAGACCATTTTATGCCACTTCGCTGAATCATTTTAAGATCATTCCTGTAAGTACTTTTATAGAAATATAAAACCAAAAAAGAACATTTTCCTATGTAGCAGCAATGTTTTAACTCTAGGCAGATCTAAAAAAAGAGCAAGAACATTTTGCATTTAAGATTGTATTTTCATTAATGAGGGGCATGAACTAAAAGCCATGGGTTCCACATCAATAACAATAGAAAGAGACACATCATCATTGCTCAGTCACTGTGCAAGAGAAAGTCTGTCAGCTGGTCAGTACATCTTGCCTCAATCAATGACATCTTGTTTTTCACAAGGCTGGACACCTTACTTAGAGCTGATGATTTCAGATAGCAGAGTAGGAATAGAAAATAGCCTCTATTTTAAAAATAGCAAGCGACCAATGTCAGCTCACTCCTTAAGGACAGCATTGCCTTACTTTCCCATCATGTATGTCTGCATGAAACTTGTTAATTTTAGCTAAACCATGGACAAGATGCCACAGACAAGCACTGTTACTGCAGCTGATCCAAAGTGAAGTGCATTAAGAAAGTTATTTTTACCAAATTCAAGACTTAATTGCAATAAAAAGCATTGAATGCTAGGATAATAAAAACCACGACCTTGGAGAACTGTCAGTAAATGTACTCTAAACAGTGAAACAAAAGTCTTATGGAACAACAAAACATCATATATTAAAGAGCTAAGTGTTAAATCAAAATGGCTTTATTTTTTAAACATCTAACAAGAATAATTCAGTATTGAGAACCTCATTTATATGGTGTTATATGACTTGCATTATAAGTAAAAAATCCTTTTAAAGAAGCTAATTTTATGTCCCTTTACCTCTTTTTTTCATTTAAATCAATGAAACATACACTTTCAGAAGAAAAAAAAAATCTGATTTGCACCATTCAAACATGCAGCTTTCAAACCCCAAAATAAGTATTAGAAATTTTACTTCTCTACCGCAGATCGCTTCTGTGATTTTGATTGGTAATTTAATGCCATCTTAGTTTCCATGCCAGTGTAGATAGCAACACCTGAAATTAGACAACTTGTTTTACTGAAGATTGCACAGGGCAGTAACTTCAAAAGAGCACAATTCATTAGATCATTATAGTCTGTAATTTCTTTAATTCTTTAGTCTGAAGAAAGAAACCACAGATTAGGATGTGGTTTCTAATTTCTAATTCCAAAATTAGAATGGCTTTATTATCTTGGTACTTAGAAATTTTAAGCACCGTTTACATCCCATTCCAGTCACAGTTTCCAATTGATAAAGTGTTTCTATGTAACAACATTAAACCTCATTACAAAGCTGTAAAACAAGTGACCCAATAGAAATTATAGGCCCAGTAGTAACTGTAGGCTTTTAACTTTGTTTGGTGTTTGCTTATTACTTTAGGGTCCATTAAAATAGTTAATAGAAATATTTACCAAAGATTTTTTCTGTGTTTTTTAAAGTGGCTCCTCTAAGAAGCAGATTTTCAGATCCTAATGGCCTGCAAAAGGTAAGTATTACAAAAGGTAAACATTTAGAGAAAATCATCAGACATTAGTGGAAGTCACATAAAATAGGAAATCAGTTTTACCAAAAACCTTTTATTTTAACAAGTTACAAGGCATATTTAAAATTTTAAAGTGAAAAAATAGATAAACAGATGCCTAAAATTAAGCTCACAATTTCACAACTCAAGTGCATTTAAACCAATGCACCTAAACCCCATATATATAACCCAAATAAAGACTCAACATTCTAATTGCATTGTATTATTTTAAAAAATATTAATTCTATTTTAGGGTTATATAAACTATAGTGTTCTGTATGTTAGAACTACTTAAGGGCAATACACTCCTCCATTTTATTTTAAGTATAAATGGTATACAAGATATTTTTGATGCTTACTGTAAACATTTTTAAAAATGTCAATAAACATAGGTAAAATAATTTATTGAAGAGTACAGGAATTAATATAAGGACCTCAATGAAATTTTAAAATTTAAATAATATTTTGGAACATGATACATACATTAATCATCATACGAGTTCAAAACTAAGGACTACTTTACAGATAGACTGCATGCAGAATTGTCAGATTCTATCCATACAGCAATAATAAAAACAAACCAAGAAGTTCATTTCAGTGTTTTTAAATGTTATTCAAAGTGCACTTGTGGTATCAAACTCCCCCCAAAAAATCAAGAAACTCCAAACAAACAGGGCCACGATTCTGAGGTAAAACCTGAAACTAGTTTCAAGAAACTAGAGGAACAATGTTACATGAATGACCCAGATCAATGGACAGTTTCCATAGCAGACTGTGACAGAAAACAAGATATCTACAGACACACGGAGGTTAGGAAGGCACTTAGCCAGCACTGAGCAACTCCCCATATGCTGGGATCTAGGATACCACCCCAGCAAGCAGCTTTTCCCTCTTATTGCTTTGCCTCTTTGTGGCAAGAATCAGAACAAAATCAGGTACAGCAAGTTGCCTTTCTTGAACACACAGCACTATGGACATTTTACACAGAAGTACAAACACACCTAGTAAAATTAAACACAAAAAAATTACTTGACATGTTCAAACCCTTCAAAATTAAGAAAAATTAAATACACAAATGATACTATTTATATTGTTTAATGCACTACCAAGATCTCAAACTAATGGGGCAGTATTGTACAAGTGCTGTCAAAATCCTACCAACAGCATTTACAAACTAGATACATTTCAGATAAAATTGAAGTTGAATAAAGACATTAAAATACTAAAGAAGAGAAATATGATTAGAAGATGAAAAATCAATTATTTATGAAATAGCACTCTAGAATCTTCTAAGAGAAAAATATTTTATCACTAAAACAAAGCAGCACAGCATTGGTGAACCAAAGGTAATTCTCATTATTGATACTTATTCAACTGTGAAATATTTAAATGTGTAGAAACTCTGGATTTCCCCACCTTGCAATAGGCTCATTCCTATCATGGTAAACATTTATTCGACCAACAAATCTGAAAGGGAAATACACAAGTAGTTTAACAGTACTGCTAATGGATTATTTAAGAAATATTTTCTAGACAGTATATATCACAGAGACCATTTTCCAACTGAACAGGCTCCAATTATCCAGAACGTGAACAAGAACATAAGAGATATATATAGATATACACTTAAAACACGTACACACAAAAATACACAGAATGGTAACTTGACATAAATTTTGCATATAAAGAGGTGTAAGAGATTATAAAATTAGGGATAAATCTTCTAAGTCAACCTATGAACAAGAAATATAAAGTTTTATTCTCTAAACTACCCAAGATAAGTCAGTGCAATTACTATCTTTTACAACATCTAAAGCCTACAACTAAATTAAAATCAAAGCAAACCAAAGCATAGAGCTAGTAAGTAATTCTTCCTCTGAATGTCTGTCAGTACATTTTATCTGTATGTGGTGGCTGGACCCCAGTAGCAGCTAAGCACCCATCAGCCTCTTGCTTCTTCCCTCCCCAGCAGGATAGGGAAGAGAATTCAAAGAGCAAAAGCAAGATCTTGACAGTTTAGTAAGTGAAGGGAAAAAAAAACAACTGACACAAAGGCAACCACTCACCACTTTCCATGAGCCTGACAATGTCCAGCCAGTCTCCAAGCAACAGCTGCTTTGGAAGACTGCCCCCTGCCCCCTGGTTTTATTGCTGAGCATGACACTGTATGGCACAGGCCCTCTGGTCCATGGAGATCAGTCATCCACAGCCTCTTGCCCACCCCCAGCCTATTTGCTGGAGGGGCAAAATGAAGAACAAAAAGTTTGACTCTGTGTAAAAATTTGGCAACAATAGCTAAAACCATGGGGTGCAATCAACGCTGTTTTAGTCTCAGAGCAACACTACACTGGCTACTACACTACACTACACTGGCTACTCTTCATAGTCAGTGAAGAGAACTGACTTCATTCCAGCCAGATTTGGTACACTGTATTTGCAATACCACCGTCCAAGTGGATAACCTAATGCAAAGGGGATTAAGCTTGACATTAGGGTTCTCAATGGTAGAGGAAAGTGTGGTGAGCTGGTGGGCCTGTTATCCCGAAAGCGAACCTCTGAGGCTCAGAGGAGTGGTAACCTGTCTGCTTAGAGAATATACAACACAGTAGGGCCACACCTGAAGACAGTAATGTACAGTTGGTTATGATGTATCATGATACAAAATAACCACGTGCCTTTGGAAAAAAAGATTCACCACTGTGCTTTGTCCAGAGGTAAAGTTTCAAGTAAAAATCAGCAGAGATACAAGCTGACTACCAATAAACATTTTCATTATTTGTGTGTCAACAGCTGTCCCAAAAAATTTCACCAGCTATACTAGCAGGAGTTTCAACTTGCAGTCATTCACTTTGAGAGCCAAGTATTTAAAAAAAGGATCAAGCAAGTGTTGGGCTTGATACTCTACAGAACCTGTTCTCAAGCAGATTTCTAAACCAGCTTCTTAATCACCAAGATCACAGAAAAGAAATCACACCTTAGAAATAAGCAATGTTTCTTCTGCATCTTCCAACAGTATTTGCTGACAAAAGAGTGCATTTTAACTTGACATGGTATTGTTATCTCTATTATTTCAGCTATTTTTTACTGTGGCAGAAAAAACAAGTGTACTCTCAATGGTATAGGACTTTTTGTATTACTGTTTAGAAAGAAACCTCAAAAGAGGCTTCTCAAGATTTCTCATTAGATTTAGTGGAATAGTGTGTAGTTCTTCTGTAAAATATTGAGTATTGTAGGACTTTATACAACTGTAGACATTTTTCTTCATGTTCTGCATTAAAGTGTTTTCCTAATCATGATGGTTTCATGCTGTCATTAGCCAGTATTTCAAAGCCTGTGGTGTGAGGCTCAGGGTTAACAACAGCAGATGAAAATCTGTATTTCAAATGGTCTTGACAATTTAAATTTTTTATGGCTGACATCCTTTCAGATCTGATTAGATTGACAGTGACTTTACTTTGTAATGTGAGTGATGAAGTTCTCTACCAGGACTAGAAGTGATTGCTATTTACTTATGTTCATTTGTGCTAAAATGTTACTATTATCTTCAATCTGCAATATCTTTGTAAGAGTCTTTTTAAGCCACTTCAGCATTTTTTGAGTGTTATTTTAGTTAAAACTAGATAATACAATCTGTAAATCCATTATATATCACAATACTTCACAATACACTGAAAGTAAACCAGTGAGTGCCACAGGCAACTTCTCCACATTGTAGAACATCCTCTTCCTCTAAAAACTTTCTCTTCCTCACAAACAGTATGTGACATACAGAGAGGGTATGGGTGCCAATATCAAGAAGTATAGTAAGTATTAGTAAAGCTTACTTTCTTTCTTATTTTTGTATTAAAAAAACAGAAACTGAAGTTCTAAAATTTTTGCCACATTCCTCAGTGGACTGCTTTGTGCCATCCCCTTTTGGAAATCACTACACCAGAGCACACCTAGGGAGCTACCTGCACAAAAGGAGTATGGATGTAAGCCTATCTGACTTCAAGCTCACTCTGGGGCTCACTCTAACCAGAGAGATGCAGCCAGTATCTTTTCATTATGATATTTTTATGATTTATTGCTCAGGTACCTTAAATGAAACAGGTAAGAATTATTTATAAGCCTTACTTATACAGGTCAGGCTGAGGTTGTTCACATTCAATGGTAGCATGTAGTGCATCGATTTCTTGTTCATTGTGAAATGCCTTTGTGTCTTGAACAGCATAGTAAGTCTGGAATTAATAAAAACATGTAAATAAAATAAAAAAGAACAGATATACAAGACATTAATCTGTACATACACTGCAGTTCAGCATGAAATTTACTAACCTTTATGTAAGAGCTCATAACTCAAATAAGAAGCATCTCTAAATGCTCCTATTTGGGCATCATGTTACACGCTGTTTTCCAACTTTTTTTTAATGATTATACAGTTATGTGCAAGCACCTCGCAGTGCATTCATAAATCAGGTCATCATGAAAGCATTTAAGTACAAAATGCTAGTGTATTACCACTGTAATCTGCATGCCTATACTGGACACAGACAAAACCACAAATAAATGTCTTAAAACTTTTCATAAAATAATATTACTTTTAGAGAAATTAAGTAAGATGGTAGAAAGATAAGTTACACAAATTATGTACCTGCCTACACATATAAGCATGAAGCCATATTGTGATCTGTGTCAAAAATTAAAAGCAAAGTTTGCCTTAAAAAGAAAATGTAGAACATTGAATTACTTTGTGACTGGATTCACCATCCAAACTAGTTGTTGTAACAAAACACGTTCCATCTCCTCTACTACTCGATAGGAATATTAAATCACATGGGAATTTTTCATCTTCTTTTACCATTACAATATCTCCAACCTAAGGAAAAAACACAAGAAAATAAAATGCAGGTATGTAGCAGCCCAAATTTCAGATTTCAGAGTTAAAACCTAGATTAGCACAAATATTTTGAAAATTCAACCTTTTTTTTTTTTTACACCAAGATTTTACCACAAGAATAAAGAACTACAGAGATATGTCAGGAAAACTAAATTATATCTTGTGGAATGACTGAAATCTACTGTTTCTGGCTTTCCTCTCAGGATAACCATCCTGCAAGTCCTGTCTCATTAATTTTGCAACATTATTTGCAAGATGGAAGATATAATCCTTGTTTTAAGACTTAATACAACAAAACTGTTTCAAAACCACCAGAAGATTTGAGCTGCTCTTAGACACAGCTGAAAAAGCCAACAGTTTCATCTCCTGATGAAAACAGGATACATTTTTGGCAGAATTTTTGACTAGAAATCCATTCTATTTTTTTCCATGTTTAAAGGTGAGCAAAATCATTTTTATTGATTTTCCATAATTTTATAGAAACATAGGCAGTATTTTACAGCACATTAGAATGTTGCAACAAAACAGACAACCAATTACAAATTCAAAATATTCTTCCAAATCATTCAAGAAAAATGAGGTTTTTTACATTTTTGGAGGTTAAACAAGTGGCATATACATACTCCATGTTCTACGAATATCAGGGCTTTAATAAAAATCCCATCAAAAATACCTAATTTTTGCAATTTTTCATGTAGGTCAACATCTGTTCAATGCATTTTTATGTCATAATTTATTATAGTAAGACTCGACTTAATCATTGTTCTTGTTACATGCTTACAAAGCTAAATTCCACTATCCTTAGCAGTTGGCAGGAGTCACTTAATTCCATTTAAGCAAAACAGCCTGATAAAAACCAGCAACAGTAACATTTAAAAATAAAATTTTAGAAAGATTATTAAAAAAATGAGATTTATCTAATTGCAGGTATGAAAAAGGCTTTTTTTTTTCTTAACGAATAGCAATGAAAAATTGCAGATTGTACACACAGCACAAAAGAACACAAACTTTAAGCATACCTGCAACAATCAGGTATGAAATTCTCATTTTCCTCAACCTAAACTAAATAAAAGTACTAGTACACAGCATCTTCATAAAATTTAAAAGGTGTTCCAGCATTTGCCACTACATCAGCTAAGGATGCAAAGAGCACAGGAACAGGTTCTTTCTGGTGGAAAGTGACAGGACCTGAGGCAGTAGGCACAACCTGGAACATGGGAAGGTTACCTCATTTTTATGGCACTGGTGACTGAGCACAGGAACAGTTCCCCAAGGGAGGCACTAGACTCTCCATTCTTGGAGAGACTTAAAACCTGTCTAGATGAGGTCCTGAGCAAACAGCTCTTGGTGGCCCTGCTGGAGCTGGGGGCTGGATCAGAAAACCTCCAGAGATGCCTGACAACCTCCATCATTCTCTTATTGTGTGAAAAAAAACTCCATTTTTAGCAATTTTTTTTTTCTTTAATCAAGTGTCCTCAGACTTTAGGTGCAGTGGGGTCTACTTTAAACAACCTAGTCTGTTTTCTCATGTAATACGGATCTGAGAATTTCACCCATTTACAAATACACATGGATATCCCTTTCTATGCAAGTATTTTCAAGGTCTGTCTCTCCTATCATTTAGTCACTCAATATACACCCTCTGAAATGCAATAAATGGGAGAAATTAAGAAAATATGGGCAACAGATTAACCACTAAAATTCAAAATCCAATTGCATGGTACCTGACTATTTTTGTTGGGAATATTTAACTGGTTAGTTAAC
Source organism: Brachypodius melanocephalos (assembly GCA_013398615.1). Taxonomy (NCBI): domain Eukaryota; kingdom Metazoa; phylum Chordata; class Aves; order Passeriformes; family Pycnonotidae; genus Brachypodius; species Brachypodius melanocephalos. Next base: position 58,829,205 of record VZSR01003803.1, read on the forward strand.
ACACCTGGAATTCTCAAGCATGTGATGTCCTGATTTTTTTATTACCAGGAAGCCCTAGGCAGAAGTTATTACACTCAAATGGAAGGTCACATCAGAAAGGCTGTGAACACTGTTGATACACTTATGCATAAAAACAGCAGAGCAGAAAAAGACATCCAAACAAATATACTTAAAAAAATCCAAACAAATATCTATCAAATTTTCTGAGTTCTAAAGAAAATAATGTTAAGAAGTTCATCTGCTCACAAAAAAAGAAAAAAAAAAAAAAAAAAAAAAAAAAAGAGCAGCAGAAACTAATTTCTGAAAATATACCAAAAAGGGAATGTAGCAGCATTCACAAGGTCAATGAAGAGATTGTGATTTTATGGTTTTTGAGGAAATATTTTGAATGTGTTGTGTCTGTAGGTATGCATGTATCTCTATATATAGCACTGACTGTCACAATCAGGCTTAAACAAATTATTAACGTGCATAATAGCCATTATAGCTCATGCCAGAGAGTGTTCAAGGCCAGGTTGAATAAGGCTTCAAACAACCTGGTCTAGTGCAAGGTGTCCCTGCCCATGGCACAGGGATTGGAACTAGATGATCTCTAAGGCCCCTACCAATCCAAAGCATTCTATGATTCTGTGATAAACACAGCAGACAGGAAATAGAGAAAAGATAAATTATGATAGAAATTCCAGTTAAAAACAGAAAACAAAAGTGACATTTACAGAGGAATCAGTTAATTCCATTTAAGCAAATCAGCCTGATAAAATCGGCAATAGTAACATTTAAAACTAAAATTTTAGAATTATGATAACAAATCAGATTTATCTAATCTCATTAGACAGTTTAACTCATTAGGAATTTGATGCTATAAAAATATTTTATTCAGAGGCATAAAACTAAAAATTATTATACAGTAGGTCTAACCATTAAATGCAACAAATGCTATATCATCATACTACACTTCTGTATAACTTGTTTTACATGTGAAGAGTACAAGAAGGTTGAAGTAAAGTCTGACTCACAAAACCTGTTAAGTCATAGTTACTTACTCTTAATTTTCGGCTTTGCTTTCTAACCAGTTTACCGTGCTGAATGAAATGAACAGGGCAATGATTTATTGCATTGTCAGCTTTATGTCGCAGCCAATCTTCATAACCCTAGAAAACAGTGAAATGGAATGATGCAGAGATGCACATTTGGCTATAAAGACACAGCATAGCTCTAGCTTGTAAGAAAAATTCTAAGAATTATCCTTGATCACAGTAAGGGGAAAAAATATTTTCACTAGAACAAATGAAATTGTGATACATGTCAGTACTAGAGTTGTGCTAGATATGTATGAAAAAGAGCATTCGTGGCTACAATTAGTCAAATAAAACCATGTATTTTAATGAAGACATTTGGATGAATAAGGGTTTTGAAAGTGTAGAACAGTTTCTGGTATTTAAGTGATCATCTCTTGCTCATGCCCTGTTGACTTGAGTAAATGCACAGTACTTGTAAAAGCAGTTGACAAGAAGGTAGTGGTGTAGGCAATATATTTTGGAAGAATGGAACTTTATCCTGCAAGATGATAAAGAGTTAACATGACAAAATGTTGTCATGTTTGATGACTGTCATACAATTAAGCCAAACCTTTTAACCTTATATACAATACATAGCTGTGAAGAGTTTGGTTCAAGAAACTTCGCAGAGTACCCTATTTTTAGTGCTCAATTACCCCATGAATTGTGTTTTATAAAAGCAGACAAACTAAAGGATAGGGAATCTGCAACTTTCTATTGACAAGGTCCTGCCATACGACAAAGATTGGGACTGACAAAGTCATCTGTGGTTAAGGGTTGGAAAATACCAATTGTAGTCCATGGCGTTTTTAGATCTAACTCTCTTGAGCACATTTGAAAATTCAATGCAGAACAAGAGCATCACTACCTTGGATGCTCTCAAAAATAATCTGGGAATTCACGGAGACTTTATAATTTTAGTGTAATATACTTCCAGGGGTTGGTACAGCTCTTCAAGGAGGTCCCAAAATCTACACAAGATGTCAGGAAGAAAAATCAAGGAAATACACAGAACTGCAGTACCAGGCACAGCACCAGGCTTTGGTAGGTTACTACTAACAGTAAGACTTTAAAGTGTGACATTTAAGATCTTAAGACTGGGAAAGCCACACTAAAATACTAACTCTTGCATGTATCACAACTTTTGCTCAACAAGAAGTGCTGAATTTAACTACTGAATATACTCAATTATGAATAGTTACCACTGTAAAGAAAGAGAAACAACTCTCTATAGCTTCTTTAAAGACTCATGAAGGAAAAGTCTGCATTTAGCATAAAGACTCTAAAGGTAGTAAGTTATCTGTTATCATTTAAGGGACAACCAAAATTATCCTCTGTTCTGTGTCTATCTGGAGGGGAGTTAACTTTCTTCACAGCAATCCTGTCCTGCTGTGCTTTGTACTTGGGGCTAAACCAGTCTTGGTTATGCCCCAGTGTTCTGGCTACTACTGAAGGGTGGCAGTATCAAGGCTTTCTCTCCACAAACCTTCTCCCACAGCAGACCAGCAGGCTGGGAGTGGGCAGGAGGCTGGGAGGGGGCATTCCTTGGACAGCAGACCCAAACTGACCCAATTCTCTCTTTAGTTTTACTTTTGTTCACTAAATTACTCACCTGTTTGATAGCTGTGACAGTGATGACAAAAAAAAGTGGAAGTCCACTCGTAACTGGACTAGTAGGTGTATCAATAATTAACTGCAACAAAACGAACAAATATTTTCTGGTTATATTTTTGTGAATGTAAGCAGTCAATCTTTCAAGTAAGATTTTTCAAGTAATTTCATCAATATGAACCAGGCATCAAAGAATTTTAATTCAAAAAAACAGTGCTTCAATACAACTTTAAGAATGTGTACTATACTGATAAAAATTTGAAAACTGGATTCTGTAAGAAGATACAATACTGCAGTTAGATCACATTAACATCAGATGTTAATGCCTCGTAAAAATATTTGCTTGCAAGACTTTAAGAAAGTATTAGACTGGAAAGCTGCAGCTTTGGAAGCAAAATTATTGAATAACATTAGAAAGTAGCATGGCACTGGCTTTACATGTTATACAACAGAGCTATTTTTATGCACACAAAGAGTAAATTCTGAAATATTGAGCTGGGGCTTCTGCAAATATAAACAAAGAGGCAGAATTCACAGAAGGAGTGCAAATGACAAAATCTAAATTGTCCTGGGAATCTACACTGCTTTTTTTCTACAGAATTTGGTCTGCAAAGTAATACAGCTTTTCAATTAGTAAGATTTTTATTATTTAATACAATAAATGACTGTGACAGGTTCAGAATTAAGACACCTAGAAAGCAGCACACTAGGTATTCATGGAACTCATTTCAAAAATAAATATGAATATACCTCCCTAAGTAAGCATCATATCAGTACCTATTTCAGTTTTCACAGGCTTTGATCACATTACACTTGGAAAACTGCTATTGAGATATTACCTTGTTATAAAATACAGTATTTTTGCAAAACAAACAAAATTTTTTCATGAACAAAATTTATAGTAACAGTTTTACTGATCTAGATATTTATTACAAAATAAAAATTACAGACATCCTCTTCAATTTTTTCAAGACACGTCTTGCCATCCAGCTAGTGACACTGTCAAATTCTCTTCAGAATAAATTCACACTGACAACCCGGAAATTAAATAAAACTCCTTTTACCACATCATCAGCGTAAAAGGCTTTCTAGGCTCAACCATTTACCTCCATGGTCATCAAAATCAGTTAATTTAAAAACCTTTTTCATCTTCTCCCTATTTTAGAAAGAGCACAGAACTTACTGGAAAGTGGGGATAGCTTACCTGAACAAGGAAAATGATGAGAAAATAGAAGTTAGCTATTCTTCTGAACTGCTCAAACAAATTTTTTGGTATAAAGTTCCAAAACGTATACTGAAAACAAATGCACAGATTATGAATATTTGTGAAGGAAATATTATTCACATTCAATTTCATACCTCACATGACAAGATTAAACCAAGCAAGAAGCAGCAATGTTTTTGTTACTTAGTTTAATAATTTACTGAATTTGAATTTTAATTGACAATCGTGTATTCTCAGAACAGTATCATTTTTCTGATACACAACTGTGATAATCTTTGTACTAGGGACTGTAACAATTTTTAACTAGCAACAACACTTGTCCAGAGTTAGCATGCAGAGTTAGTTATGAAATGGTTTATTTTAAGCCATTAATGGATTTTAGAAGCACCTTAGTAATTTCAAAGAGCACTTTTAATTCACTTTTATGCTGTGTTCATGACTTGAGATAGGTGGCACTCAGAGTGAACTAGAACAGCAAGACAACCAAATAAAAGCTGTCAGCCCCTCTTTTATTCTTTGGCAGGGACACAAAAATACTCCTTAAGATAAACTACAGTGGTGAATACAAGTAAGTGGCTGCACATATCTGTACTGATCTTACACATTACCACAAGTGCTGTAAAATGACATAAGAAACAGTATGCAAGCTGCAAACAGAAAACGTAAAAACTTCAAATTTAAGAAGTCGTGTAAGAGTGATAAGAGACCTTAACATTATCTAGTCCCCTGCCCTGCAGCAGGTTCAACTACAATCTTTTTACACCGCTCACTCTGTAGATCCAGAAAAACAATGCAAGGACTGCTTATTGGAACACATGTAAAAAATGTCAGCTAAAACTGTGTGAAAAGGTTTGAAAAATGGTTTGAGAAAACTAGCACTGCATCATCTTATTATCCAAATTATCCTTTGACACATAACAAAATGACAACTCCAATAAAACTTTCATTTCGAACGAGATGGGCTAAGAAGCTTATCCTAATTTATTTGCTCTGTTACAAATGTGCCTTGTCTCCTCTTGGCAGACTGCACTTATACTTGCTGATAACCAAATTATTCCATGAGCTAGACATCTTCTGAATTTGGCCCTGAAGGCAAAGACAGACAGAGCTCAGAAGAAATGTACTTCTACTACATCTGAAGACAAAAAGTATCCATGAGAAATGTGCTTTAAATGCATATGAAACACTACTATATAGAGCAATCATTTTACTTCTTGGATGTTAAAGTCTGAACATGTGCAGGACATAGGAATGAAATGTTTTTCTTCTATCGTGTCCCAAAAATCAGTATATATCCTAAAAAATGCCCTAAGTTACAACTTAATCCTGCACAACAGCTAGTTCAGTATTAAATCATCTGTGAGCAAGCCAAAACTCAGGCAAGCAGACATGCAACAGCTAGAAAATCAAGTGTTCTAGTCTTGCAACCAGAACACTTTTCATCAGACAGGAATGCAGTCTGCACTATCCATTATCCAGCTATGTGGAATTTTCAAAGAGAGCGAGTTAGACTTGATTAGTTTTCCTTGCACAATGATGCTGACCGTTGAAAACTGCTCTTTTGATAGATGACCATATGTACTCTATTCAATGACAATAACAATAATGACAATATTTTCATCATTATCAGGTAAGTTAACTTTGTTTTCTAATTTTATCCATTTATTTTTTAAGAATCTCTGACTGCTGGGAAAAAAAAGTGAAAAACATTTGTTTCCATTTTTCTGTTTAGCTCTTTTGATAGAAATGCTATTTTTTCCACGGTAAAGGGTCTTCTGACCATTAAAAGTTCAGTGATTTACTCAAGTCTCCCAAATCACTTTTCATTAAATAAAAATGTAAACTCTTATGTAATAATTCCCACTCTAAATCTCCTAGAGGGTTATTTGACTAAATGTCTGATAATAGCATTTTATTGTTGTTTAAAATATCTGACTGAGGAAGCAAATAAATCAATTAAAACAACAATCCATAAAAAGGTTGTTCACCTTTACCTTTAGTATCCTATCCATGTCATATTCCAACCTTAGTTCACTGTTTTCCCTGCCAAGCTGTAATCTACCACAGCTCCACCTTTGATCTCTTAGGTGAATAAAAGTGAATAACATGGGAACAAATCACTTTTATGGTTGAGAAGTGCTTCCGAAAATAGATGCTTCTTTAACACAGACTACTTCTTGAAACCTTATTTTCAATCTGAAAATTTTTTAGCACTTTATGACTCTGGGTTTCAGGCACACTAAGTGTCTTTATTCTGCCCATTCATCTTCAACAAAGAAGTCATGATTTTTCCAGTTTAGGCAAGAAAGAACACTAAGATGCCTAGACAGACCTTCTCCTACCCAAGTCATCAGTAGCTCAGAGCAGCATCTACAAATGGGCAAGTAATGTTTAACCATCATAATTCTCTCCCCAGAGAAGCAACGGAGGGGCTGCCACTCAGAACAAGATTTATCTCATGACTGCTGCATTCAAGGCAGTTTCTCTACCATGGCTAGGCAGGAACAAAACAAAAATTTTTAAAGGAAAGTCATTAAAACTGATGATATTAAATCCATCAGATTACTGTGCCAGGAGTTACTAATACCATCTCTCTTCTGATAATTTCTAGTCATGCTCTTTGCAAACTCTTGAAAAGTAGTTTATGTATATTAAACTATTTTTTTTTTCACTAGAATTCACTTGAAGGATATAAGTTTATCTAAACAGTTACACACTATTTAGATAAGCTTTCAGGTTGGAGATGGCTTAATTGATCTTTTCCAAATGCTACAAAAGACCTAAAGGCAGAGGACACAGGTGCTTTTTGCATATGGAAGGTAACACATCAGGCACCAAGTCGTAGTAGTTACGCATTCAGCCAAAACAAGAACACATGGTGCCAACAGATGCATCCAAACCACTGTGCAAGAGTCTGTAAGATAGTTCTGGTGTCAAAACAGCATAATTCAAGTAGATTTTCTTCCCATTTATACTTGCAGTAGGCACCTGCAGTACTGGTGTATTTCTGCACTCTTGAACGCGTCCATAGTATTCCTGCCCATGCCTCTGGCTCCATATTGCTCTTTACTGACACCATCTTGCTTTCAGCTACAACACCTTGTTACAGCCAGTCATGCAAATTCAAAAATGTAAAATACAGCGTTCTTGACACTGTATTTGGACCTTTTCATTTCATGTCTGCATGCCAGAATTTTGGCTCATGTTTCAAGCTTCTCTCTCCACCCTAAGAGGGAGGTATTTTCTTAAGAGAGTTTCTTGAGTAATCATTTTACATCAAAAGCTGAAGCTGTAAGAAAAAGCACTTCATACTGCGTTTTGTCAACACCTCAGTTTCTTACTTATTATTTGTTTTAAATAGTCACCACCTCTCTTCTAAATCACTCTGATTTCACTCTTTTCACTCAACCTTTTTGACTGTTTCTTGTAAATGCTTAAAACTATTACAACAAAAGTATCTACTATATTGGTTTAGCTCTGGTTCATAGACATCTTCCTATGATGATTTTCATCCCTTCTGCAAAACAAAATCCATCCTGAAGATAATAAAGTCAGGGTAGTATAGAGAAAAGCTGATCTTGCAGTCACTTGTGTCCATGGTGACTTCAGTATTTTTAATGTACATTTTTATATCAATTACCAAGAAACAACGCATTTTTAAAGCTGAAGTTTAAAAGCTAAATGCAGACGTGTTTATACTGTAGAACAGTTTGGGTGGAAAAGGACATTCAAGATCTTCTCAAGCATCTAGTGCCAACCTCCCTGCCCATGGGCAGGGACACTTACTTGATCAAGTTGCTCCAAACCCCATCCAAAACAACCTTGAATGCTTCCAGAGATGCAGCATCTACAACATCTGTGGATTACCTGTTCCAGTGCCTCACCACCCTCAAGCTAAAATCTAAACCAACCTTATTTCAACTTCAAGTCCTTCTCCCTTGTCCTTTCATTTAACACCCTTGTAAGAAGTCCCTCTCCAGCTTTTTTGTAGTTTCCTTTTAGGTACTGGACATAAAACTTTATATATAACACCACCTTATATAGCATTATGTTATTAAAACAACATAAATATTACATATATAGGTATAGGTAGCCCTCTTCAACAGAATAGCTGAAAAACATCTGATCAGAAGTTTCACAGTTTCTTTAAAGGTAGTTTTATTTATAAATATATTACTTTTTTGAAACATGATTTGTCCACATACAGAGAACTGGTAGAGAAAACTATAGCAAAGGGTATTAAAAAAACAGGAAAGCAATAATTATCTGAAATCATAAGAAGTGAGTTGAGACTCTGCCTTGTCTAACTCAAGTGACTTGCTTATGAACATATATGAAGTTTACAGAACTCATCTATATTCTTTAATGTATTAAACTAATAACAAGACTTTGACTCAAAGTAAAAAAATTCAGACTTCTGTATTTATATGCTACTCAACAGAATTCAAATATTTTGAAAAGTGTTGTGCCATATTTATGACAATTTGGAATGAATCTAGAAAGACACAATATTTTAACAAAAGTATTAACATATGCACCATCTGCACAGTGTTTATTACTCCACTGAGGGAGGGAGTCCTGTTCTCCACATCACAAGGTCATTCACAACACAGGGATCAGTGAAAGCTCTGCTACATGTAAGGCTTTTACAAGTAAGTAACAATCACCACCATGTTCAGAGAAAGTGCAAAATTGAAACTGATTTGTGGAAGTTAGCTCAAATGGTGTACATTTGATGAACAAAACCACATATTTTGGCATAGGATTTCTTAAAAACAGTTGCTGATAAAACAGGATTTCTATTACAAACAAGTCTATCTTTAGTAGTCCCTGTTCAGCAACTCTGTCTTATCAAATAGAGGCTCTTAACTACAGGAACTCCTCTGACAAAGAAATCCTCCCGCATCTGTAATTATGTAATTATAATTTAAAAAAAAGAAAAAAAAAACCCTTACAGCAAGGATGACTGACTGAAGACAGAAGTCACAGAGAATACTAGGAAAACAGAAGAGTGTTTGAGAGCAAGCAAGCTTCACTTTCTCACTTGTAAAGAGAGAATTACACCTGTCTTCCCTGACCTTAGGTTTGGACTTGTTGTTTTCCTTTCTGCTTCTCTTTCACTACATGAAGACTTGACACTGATACAAAAAACTTAAAAGGCTCTGTTAGGGGCAGAACCAGCAGAATAAAATATTGCTAATAACCCTGGACTGAGCCATGGGAAGGGTAAATGGCTTCTCCTGGGAACATAAGGGAGGTTGCAAAGAGCCTCTGACCTGGAAATCCCATGCTGAACAGGATCATCAAGAGCAAAGAAGAGCTCTTCCTTGCTCTCTCCAGGCACTGACAGTCATCCCCAGAAGGAAATTGTATTATTGTGCCTGGAAGAAGTGCACACTCATGCACTCCCATCACAGCTCAGGTATTGAGATCCCTTTGAGAGTCCAATTGATTCAGAACCATTTAAGCTTTATGCCAACCAAGTCCATTTACTCCTTTCATCTCTAACAGCTCCTGCCCCATTCAGTCTCTGGCAGGGCTGGGCACATCTGACTCTTCAGCCTTTGTAGCATGGGATCTGACCTCCTGCTTCCCCCAGTGTGGCTGGGAGTCAGGGGATTACCTAGGCAGAAATGGAGAGCTCCATGTTACAGCTGCTTTCACAGCAGATCAGTAAAAGGCACACACAACACTCCCTGCAATAGTCCCTGTCCCATACACATTTCTGTCTACCCACTCTCTCTGCTCCCCCAGAGTATGCTACACAATTAGATATTGGCTTCACAAACACATGACCATGCCTCTTTCCGCTGTGGGCTTTGGATGCTTTTCTGACTTTCAAATACCATTGCTTAGGGCTATGTTTGAACTCTTCATCTTGAAACTGCTATGTCATGGCCCTAGAAAGGTCAGACAAAGCCTTCCAGTTGTGAAGCATCACCTTGGAAAGTGTGAGAGAGCCTAGGTCTCTACTGGGTTCCAAGTGGTTCATGTTGAGAGAGGTGGTTTAGTATTTCCTTAAGTTTCAGTATTAATATTTCTTTTAAATGTGGCAACAAAATGAGAAATCAGAGCATATCCAGTCTTTGTGTGTTTATAATAGCCCTATGAGCAAGTGCTGCAGGGAAGAGGTACAGCACAGGGCATGTATTTCTGCTGAAAGAAAGGAGTATTTCAACAACATATGCTGAAACACATCAGAATTACTTAACTTCATTAAACTATTAGTCACTGAGATTAATTGTGAGTCGTCTCAATCAGATTAGCACTGAAGGCAGCAAGGTTTCCCTTGCAATGTATAGGATTCCCAACACATAGCATTATTGTCCCAGGCCACTATCACAGAAATCAATGTTTGGATCAGTGTTTGATGAAAAGTCCTAAGGAAATAGGCAGATAACAGAAGACTGCATCATTTATGCAACAAAACCAGGATCACTTCTGATCAAGAATATAGCATACAGCTTTACGAAGTAGGAATAACAGTGGTACCGTTCTCCCACCTGAGTTCAACTTACTGCTTTTATTTAAGAACAGGAAATAAAGCTACAGCACAAATGAGCACTTTGTAATTTCATGTATAATTTAATTCTAGTGACATTTCTTTAGGGCAAATTCTTCAAGTAATAGTTCTGCATCTGCTGTAGAGTCAATCTCACATTTCATGCAAGAGTCATATTCCACTGCTCTTCAGTATCGTCTTCTGGGAGCATAAGCCCTGCTGTCTGCAGTTATGTTGGTGACCCAGGCATAAGTGGGTTGTAGAATGTAGAATTTCTCTCTATTAAATTATGACAGTAAAAGTTTGCAGCTGGACAGGACCACCAAGGCAAAATACTGCGTGTTGACTACCCACAAACTGAAATGAAGAGTTAAAGCCTTTGTAAGTGCCCTTATCCCAACTTCCTCTATGGTGGTATGGAAAAAAAATTACTTCTCCTGACTGAAGTTCATGGATTTTCTAATTTTGCCAGGTGTCTCTGACACACAGGGAATTCTCTCAGCTCACATTAAACAGGCTACTCCTATCCAAGAATTTGTGGTTCTTTCTTGTGGTTCTTTCTTCAAGGGTTTTTTTAGGGGGTTGGTTTTTTCCAAAAGCCATAAGCAGCTGTAATTAAACATGTTCCTATTAACTCCATGTTGTTGCCTCAAAAAACATTTTGTTTTCAGTACAATCTTTCCCTCAGTTCAAGAGAAATGTACACACCCAATCAGTTTTCAATTCTTTGATTCAGGTAGAACAAGAAGTGCAGATCAGGTAGAATAAGAGTGCATTTGTCAACAAATGAGCTCCCTGAAGCAGAGGAATTCTACAAAGGTATTATAGCAACTTCAGGAAAAGGGAATTTGGATATTCACGCAATTATTAAACAGGCTAAGGCTATTTGTCCTGAAAAAGAATATGGTGGAACACCACCAACAGAAACAAGATTATAAACAGGGGATAACAGTCATTGTCAGACTCAAGGATTTGGAATATGAACTCAAATTAGCAGGAAGTTTTAAAATAAAATATTATCGTTTCTTTTGACAAACACTTCTACAATTGAATTGTTCTGAGAATTTTCATGGGCTTAAAAGGTATTGAAGGAATTCACAGAGGAGAAATCCATTAAAGACTACTAAACACAAAATCATATTCCCAGCACAATAATATGAAGCCTGAACCTTAAGGAAATTCTGTACTAAAAAGTTATTTGATAATTTATCAGTTTTTTTCAAAAAGCAAAATGCTGTTTCAGAAGAAAAAGAGGTTGTTTCTCACCAAGTTTTGGTAGCTGCTATGGCTGCCTATTTTAACTTAGTTTCCTTTTAATCTGTAAGTTCTGCCCAAAAGTAAATAGTATCAAAATGTGTATAACTTTTTTCAGAAAAAAAAGCAACCCACCTCCCTGACAATTCAATAACTTTCTTTCTTCTATGTTTGAAACACTGGGGTTTTTCTACCAGCTGATATTTTTCCATGCTGCAGCACTGTCATGTGATAAATTTAATCAAGGGCACAGAACAGCCACTTCAAAGGCCAACACCCAAGGCAGCTGAAGTAGCTAAGAGTTAAATCAACCAAAGGATACGTGGTACAAAGGTCACTGCCTCTAGAATGTAAAAGGAACTGCATGCACAAACTAAAAGATAGGAGTTTTTGTTTTTTACTACTTCAACATACACCTTTTACAACATACTGTTAATATCATAATTGAATCAACACATCAAACCAATAGAACACTTTTGTCTAGCCAAGATCTGTCCCTGTATCATTTTTCATAATCAAGAATGTATCATTAAGCAGACAGAGCATTAACCACATTCCACAGTGACACTGCAATGGACATGAAATATCCCTCTGCACTTGAATCAAAAGTATTACCTTGCTGACAGCAGGAAGCCTCTGGTGAAGCACAACAAAGTGTAACTTTGGAAGGACCAGTAAAGTCTAAAGCTCATATTACTGCAAGCTGATGTCTTTTTCAGAGCATTATGACATTTTTCAGTAAAGCAGCATACAGACAGACTAATTGATGACATTTCCTCATGCTTTTCAACTATCCTTTTTAGAAACTCAGTTTGTCTTACATTGGTAAAGTCTGTACTTGGAAGTTTAGAGTTCCTCATCCTTGAAGAGCAATCATACGCCTTCTTACATAAGCACTAAACACCTATAAAAGCCCCGCTGAAAGTTACTGTCTGTCTCGCTGATGAAAGATGAAGGAAGTATCCTTCATGGCTGAGGTAACATTATACAGTGTGCTGGAGAGCATGTACCTTTACTCTAACAATTATGGATTTGCCATCTTATTTTGGCACACTTGAGAATTAAGTAGGAAATTCACGTCTGCATTTCGGATGCTGTAATAGGTGCCCCCTCCAGAGGGTTCATAAGCAAGCAAGAGACAAGGATGGGTGAAAGGGTAAGAGGCAGCAGGTTACACAACCAGAATGAATGCTAGTCAAGGCACAAAGGTGCTTTATTCAGGCTGTCTGGGATGGAGCATGGGAATAATAACGTTTACTTGAAAGGAAAGTTCTCGTATACAGGCAACAGTCATGAAAACAGCTTTCAGCTGTTTTCAGCAGTCTGAGGAACTGTTCAATATTATAAAGCATTTACATGAATTCTGTTCCCTCCTGAAATATCACCACTGTACTTCCACAAAGACAACCTACATTTTATTTTTAAAATGAGGTAAGTTTAATCAATAAACAGAAAAACTGAGAAACATCATGTATATATAAAATGTATGCCTTTCCACTAATACTTTTTGTTTATGAAAGGCTATTTGCAGAAACAGATACAGTTCACAGCTAAATAGTTTAACATTTAAAACATTTAACTGAATAAGCTTTATATTCAAATAAAAATATAGTGAAGTCTGTCCTGAACTGGTTGAAGTCATACATATTTAGTAATTGCTGGCAGGGATTCCCTAGTCCAATGCACATTTAAGTCATACTTTAAAAATCTCGCTCTGCAAAACAAAGCAACTACTTCCACTAACTTAATAATCACAAAAAGATGTCAAAACATAGTTGAACAGAACGTTTTTATTTCGAGAAAACTACAGTACTTCAATGGCTTTATTTACATACATCTCAGATGAGACTAAAAAAATCCCATCTTTAATCTCAGATGAGGTTGAAAAAAAATGTCACAGAAGTACAAAAAATTGCATTAAGTGTGTTTACTCTGCTGTAATTCAAAAGGCAATACAAATCAACGCAGAGAGCACAAGATCTCCCACTGTACCAGTCTGACTGTACTTCATCTGCCTTATCTTTCAAGCATTCTATCTCATTTAAGATGCCTAAATACTACACTGCTTCTTAGTACACTTTCTTTGAATGAAGTTTGGTAAGAAGGTAGTAAATAGAAAATCTCACATGAGAACTGACACCATCTGTGAAAAGTCTGGCTTTAATTTTGTTAATAGCTAGCAAGTGTTCAGGTCCATGAGGGTAATCATTCAGTTCCTTGAGATCACAATGCTAACAAGGTTCTTAAAATCCCTAGCCATTTGGGACACCACTGAAAAAGAAATTCTCAGCAGAGGAGACATTATTTTGAATTGATTATTTAATATTAGCTGAAGGAGTGAGCTCATGAAGATTAAAATCTAAGTATATTGCAAACTTGGGAGTTACTGAGTTGTTAGGCATATATCCCCTGAAAGCATTCAAATTTCAATGCCACTGTAGTACAAACCTTTAGCTAAAGCAAGCCAGCTGGAAAGTACCAGCATCCCAACTGCTCACAGAAAGCTGCTGGAGCTTATGGAAGTTAAAACTTACTAACTGAGGTAAGGGACAACTGGAAGGTTTCTGACCAGCACAAATGTATTACACTACCAAGACATCAAGTATGATGCACTTGCATGTGAATAACAAAGACTGTTGACAAAAGCCCATAGAAACAGTAGGAGCTTTTGAAGGGAATGACACTTTCATGGTGGAGAAAGTATGATGAATCTAAGTGCTCAACAAATTTAATTACTTCTAGTACATTTTGAGGTATTGCTTTCGAGTACAAAGGATGCAGCCTTTCTTTAGGAAGATTTTATTTACTCCAGGATTGCCTCAAATGAAAATTGCTTTTTTCTTTGTTGAAAAGCTCATTATTACTCGAAGACTGTACTGCTGTGTCTACTGTAGGTACTACAGTAAACATGGGAGAAATTATTTTATTTCTGTTCATTTTAGAGGCAACACAGTGATTAATCTCTCCAGAAGAAATCTGACATATCTGCATTTTACCTTTGTTGGTTGTGGAAAGGAAAAATATACAGGAAGCCTAGGAAAAAATCTTAAAAGAAATAAACAGAATAACTTCAGCTGACGTATCTAAATGAATGAAAGAAAATATTGGTACCTTTGATGATACTATTCTATTATCTGGAAATCTCTGTGGAATGTACGCTTCAGCGCCTGGAGGTGGTTCACGATGCCCAACATAAATAGTCCGACTGTCCACCCAGTTCTCTTCTCCAGCACACTACAGGGGGAAAAAAAGAGTTACAGGGTCAACTCACTCAGTATTTCTTCAGTAACATGAGTCACACACTGAAGTAACTAATCACATGCCTGACCACCAATACATACACGGCCACCAGCACATGACCCCTCACACTTTTCTGTATCAGCTCAAGATCACCAAAACACTTAAAGCCAAGGCAAATATCAAAACTCTCCCTTAACTGCACTTCACTTTCCCATAACGCAATGAAAGCATCCATGAAAATCACTATTCTGACCTTTTGGTTTGTAACTGAAAAAGGGGCGAATGGTTTAAGACTCTCAGTCAAATTAGATATTTATAAGTATTGATGTTTTTACTCTTTTCACCACTGAAAAATCTGTGCTAATTATTATATTTTAATATGTGGCAAATACTTTACATTTTTGAGACTAGCCAGTCATAACTTAGAATTTCATTTGCAGCAAAGTGAAAGTCTGTTCTCCTGAAATACTACTAGTAATCATTTCTCCACACATGAACAAGTTTAGAGACTCCTAGGTTGCCAGGAAAAGATCTCAGTTTGTCAACTCAGAGCACTTCCTCTTCTATGAAAGCTGTAGAAAAAAAAGTAGGTGTGCCAAATTTTCACATTCACCTCAAACTCCACCACACCTATAGCTTCCCCAAAATTAGTATTTCTGTGTTCTACTAACTGTAAAAGTGTGCAAATCACTGTAGAAAAGTATTTACACAAAACCAAAATAACCAATTTTTAATATTTATAAGTTAATTTTTTGGGTGGGACATGGATTATAAAATCACCATCCCTTAGTCAACAGTCTAAATTCACACCTACCTTATGAAAAACATTTTTGAAGCACAGAACACATTCCTAACACTTGGAGAAGTGCAGGCATCTGCAACTTTAACATCATCATATGGTCAAACCTGGAGTAATTTAAATACGTCATAATTTAAACTCAAAACCTCTGCTTTATGTTGCACTGATGCATTTACACGTAGTTTAATTAAGCATATTAGAGGGAAGCTTCTTTTCTGCATCTTCAACAGCTACATTTACTTAGTACATTAAATATGTCCTGAAAGTGTTCCTGGGCACTGGTGCTTGTCAGCCTCTGTAGGGGAACTGTCAGACTGACACTGAGCAAACCAGCCCCAAACAAATAGTGTGACTTTGATAGTTTACACAGCCAAAGCATCATTCCCCAAAGCAGCTGGATGTACCAGTTCTTGACAGAATTTAATCATACAGACATGGTACCTTCTTTCCTAGTTAGTCTTAATGTCAACAGTTATAAGTCACATTACTAGTCCACACTTGGCTAGTAAGCCTAAAACAAAATTTACTTCTCAAACTTCCTAGCATTTTCTTCATCAATTCACATCTATGTGATTTTTCCACTGCCCTTAAGTGCAACACAGCCAAAGATCACTTTCTACATAATTTATTGGGAATAGATGTATAAAATCTTGCAGTACTCTGCAGATTTGGAACAGTTAAGCTAATAAAACAATTATGTCTGTGATGTGCATGACTTTCTCGAGGTTGGAGAGAACATCAAAAATATAAAATGAAAACCTATTTGACTCAGACTATTAACCACAAAATAGCTGAGTAGCAGTCATCAAGTAAAATGTAAAGTGAAGTAGAAGGATTAATGAAAAGCAACTCTTGCCATCTGAGAAGCAGATACTAGAAGCAGACACAAAGGACCCAAAATCATTACTTGAATCTTGTACATGACAGAAAAATGAAGGAATTATGTTCAGAAGACACCAAAAGACAAAATTGCAATACTAGGCATAAAACTAAAACCAAAGTAAATCCCACATTTTTCTTACGTGTTATTCAACTTCCAATAACTTGAAAGAGTCACTTAATACATTACATGGAGCCGTTCACAAAGGCAGTAAAATTGACATCCCCTCATAAGACACACCAAGGGCCCAGTCAGGCTTGTGCTAAGCCCTGTAACTGCCCCTGGCTCAGTGGGAGTGCACACACAGCATTTCTCCCACACCACACCTAGCACAAACTTGAAACCAGGACGTGGCTCGGTATAAAAATTGCATTGATTTTCCAGTCAGACAACTTCTCCCTTACCACCAAGTAGACTTGTCAAAAAGTAAAGTGTCATTCAGCCAGCCCACTTCTGAAGACCAGGTAACATTCTTTGGGCAAGCCAAAACATTTTGGAAGGAAGTAAAGCATGACAATGTTTCTATATTCCACCTTATTTTCATGGCAATAACAAAACATGGTATTTTTTACCATTTTATCAGTACACAACACTTTTTTAATCTTGTCAGAGCACTAAAGGTACAATGCACACAAATGACCTACCGACATGCCACTTAATACTCCTAGAAATGCAAGGAAATGCGAGATATTCCTGTATAATGCATCAAATTGTACAGCATTTTCTAGTTTTTCAATAGGAAGGGCATTCTAGACATAAATGCAACACAAAGATTACTCCTGATAAGTGAAGTGCCTAAGTTCAGAGATAATTACATAAAGGTAATGGGAATGTCACACAAACTTTGAAAACTAAGAAGAAATCCCTCAGTTTCTACTTTCCTCCACAGAGGCCCAGCTTGACAATTCATTTCATAACTATTATGAAGCAGTCTAAGACAGCTTGACAACGCTCTTAGCTCAAAAAAGCACTTTTTAAAGTCTCACTGTATGCATTGAGTCTTTATCATGACTCAGTTAAAACAGGCCTCTGAAATTACCTATGAACCTGGGAAGATAGAGCTCTAAGCAGCACCCTCCTGCCATTACTGTCAGTATTTACAGGTCTGATAGTCCTGGAGTACTGTGTCAACACTAAGTAAACCAACCACTCTGGAATTTGTATCTCTAAAGCAAGGCATTACTTTAAGCATCAATATAAAATAAAGACAATCTCTTCTATTGGCTTAATTTTATCTGGTTTTATCAGAAGTTGATAAATTCACCACGAATGTCTAAAACCATATCTAACAAACTATCTGCTAGCACAGAACATTTTTTATTTCTCACTACGTTAATCGGTTATAGAAAATAAATGCATTTTACCAACCTAATTCAACAACTTCAAACCTCCAAACCACTCACAGTCCAAGCGTAAAAAACTAAGCATGGAAGAGTATGGCTCTCTCTTGCAGCAAGGCAATTGCAATGCAAAGTCACATGCACTGTTCGATATGGCAACAAGGCAACTCACTCGTGTGAAGCAGAAAAAGATACTTTTAGAAAAACAGCACTAAGTCAAGGACACAGGCCATGTAGAGAAATCAACTACACCAACTGAATGTCCTGTAATGCCAACCTCCAAAGCCAAACACCCTGATCTGAATTCTTTTAGTGTGCCGATATTACAACTTACAGAATGACGCCAGCGTCACTGAAAAAAGCAGTCTGATGCCCCTGCCAGAACAACGAACTATATTAATTTTTTTTAAGTTCCATTGCTTGAGCCCATTAAGAATATGTCCAAGAAACCATAAATATATCTTAGCATTATCTGCTTCTATTTATAGTGTAAAGCTCAGCATACTGAGACCTAGTTTTATTGGCACATCAATGAAATGTTACATACCTCCTACTCTTTCAAGCAGCGTCAGCAACCATGAAAGCAAAGACCAGCAAAAGACTAAGGCACAGAGACAGAGACACTTAACAGGATTTTACCTTAAGAGTTTAAGTATTTCTGTAGCTTATTTTCTTCTGATTTTAAAAAAATCAAACTGAAACTACTTGAGATTCACCTCCATGCTACTCTGGTAATTTTTATCTAGATTTTAAGTTAAACAAATGTATTGCCTGAAAGGACAAGGGAATTGGTATTCAATGGGTGACAGCAAAAGGAGATAGGAAGATGCTAGGGGTAGTTGCTGTAAAAGTGACTGACTTTGAAAGATTCCAAGTCTTTGGACACATTTTTAGTAAAGAGATTTAATGTATGATTTTGAAATCAGTGGAAACACTGAATGACATTTCCTGACTATTAATCACCTGAACCATTAATTACCATAATTACCAGCAACAATCTTCAATTCAATATTGTATTTTCTCTCCAAATAATATAAATACAAACACTACTCAAATAAGTTAATATGCACTAAGTACAGTCAGTTGAAAACTCAATCAATGTGCCCTGGTCAGCCTCTAAGCACATTTCATTGAACAGCATTCTCACCTACTTTTTCCATAAATGCTTTTTGATTTAAAGGGATAGTGTACTCTAACCACAGGTTTGACAGCAACAAATTCTCAGCATCACCTATAGCCTTGTTCACCCAGACTGTGACTCCATTCCTCCACCAGAAGGACTTTACGCCAATAGAGGCTGGCTTTCCAAACAGCCGGGTGTTTTACTGAATCACAAATATTTGATGTCAATTAAGCAATTAGCACCATGGTTAAAATTGCACACTGAACACACAGCTGCTCAAGCACTTTGGAGTTTTAGGATAACAGATACTGAGAAGCCATTATCACTCAGAATCTACAGGAAAAACTAATAGTGCACAGTGTGAAAAAAACATTCACACATTACAACAGCTCTGCACTAAAGGCTCTCAGTTTCCAATTTTTAATTCAGTGAAGAAAAACAACTTGAATATCTCAAAGCTGTAATTCACAAAAGTGAAGAGAAAAAAAAGTTGTTTTCCTTTCTAGTACTGTAAGGAAACCGTCTTTATCGTGCCCTATTTACCAAACCATGAGATCATACAATCTCATCTTTGTCTTCATTTGTCAAATTTAATGAGTACCTGCTCTTTTACACCATTCTGCAGGAATAGGTGCAGCCATCTCCCTTTGCAAACAATGGTACAGAATGCAGATTTCTATCTCATCTTTCCAAATCCAGTCCTTTTAAGGGTAGGTAGATTTGATCTATAGATAACAAAAAACCATCTAAAGAAATAATAATTTTTAAATAATCTATATTTCCTAAAATTGTTAACCAGTAAAACAGATAAGGCTTTTAAATAGTCCACTTCTGCAAAAAAAATCTCTAATTTGAGTGTATGTATTTGTGGAGATAAAAGGTGAAATTCTCATCCATTTAAAGGATCTTAGTTAGATTTCAAATGATCGGCCAACTCACAAATACCTACAGAGAGAGAGCACAAGCTTTACATTTTGTTCACAACATTATGCCAGCCCTTCATAAGAATTTGCCAAGCTCAGAATGAAGAGGATAACTTTGAAAGCTGTTCAGATTGTCATGTTTCATACACGTTTCATATTAATATAAAATAGCACAGATAAAAACTCATATAATTATCAGATAAATACCCTATCATGTTTTATATTCTGAAAAAGGACTACCTCAATACGAGACATTGTAAACAGAAAGTAATTTACTTCATTCACCTATGAGTTGTGGACATATGCCATTAAATAACTACTTTAATGTAACAACAAAATGCAGCTCTTCAGAGGCAACCACAAAAAAAAGCCCAAAAAACCAACCAATCAAAAAAAAAACCAACCCCAGAACAACTCTCTCTCCCAGAAACTTCTATGATTAATTAACACATTTCCTATGGGTCATCCATAATGGGATCTGTTGCCACAGAGTATTACCACATTTCATTTCAGCAAATTAATTTTAAATCATTGGATGATGATTTTTTTGGAAGTAACATTTGAAATCAAAACTCTCCCCAATCAATTGCTTTAAAATCTCAGAATAATGGTCGTAAGTGTATACAGAGGGAAAAGAAAAAAGATATTAACATTCTTTAACTGCGAATAGATTGTTTTATGTATGACTCTCAGGGAAAAGAAGTGATTAGAAGCAAAGGCAGGTACATCTTAACTACAGAAAGTGGTTCCAGGCCCACAAGTTTCCCAACCAAGCCAAATTTTCTACTGCTTGGTGCATCCTGGTTTTCTGATCTTTCTTTCCACCTCCTGCAAGGGCCTTGTGCATGCAGACAAAAGGGGGAAAGGATTTATAGCAATAGGCTGAAATAAATTTTTGTGACATTTTTGAAGAGGAAATGGAACAGTATGATAACGAAATGATGCAAAGTTCTGTAATTCACAGCTGTTAGAACAAACATTGTCACAACAGCAAATGTTCCAGTTTCTGTAAAATACCTAACACTCCTATATGTGTCCTTAATATAAATTTTATTTCAGCCTTCCAGTTCATGCCTCTTTGAGCATTGTACTTAGAGTAAAACATTTCTGAAGCTATCCTAAGAAAACTATATTCCAATTGTGTCACATGAGCTGGCACTGGGACTCTGCAATATAACACTTTGAAGACAGTCTAATTCTCCTTTCTGATTTCCAGTTGGGAACATAATTTTTAGTTGAATTCCCCAAACTCTTTTTTTGAATGGTTGAATAATTCGACCTCCTGGATGAGGAGCCAGTGATCTGTGTTCCTTCTAAAAAAGGTTACAATAATTCTTTGTTTCATATACATAAAAGCTCACCTCAGTTATTTGAGGAAGACTGAGATACTTTCTAAGCAGTCAATTTAAATTCCAAATACTGTTGACATAGTGGCCCATTAGGTATGGCTATTTCTGAGGTCTGCGCTTTCTCTTCAGGCAAATCTTTAGTTTCCCTGTTTATTTCCTATTGTTACTGAAAAGTAACCATAAAAGTGACAGAGACAGAAGTCTCCTATTCCATACACAAATGCAATCTTCATCTAGTTTCATGGAATCACTGCAATGATGGTGTAAGAAAGTAGATCTGTGACACATGTGAATTACTGGGCATCTGGAAAAATGCTTTTGCTACACTTTTTCTTCCTCTCAATGTACCAGTTCTGACAAATTTTGCCCCGTTGCCAGTGGGACAGGGACACCATGTGCCTCCTGCTCCTCTTCCCAGGTCCAGTTAAGGACCCCTCTACATGGAAATCCTTTCAAGAGTTTCACTTGCAATTAGAAAGGCAAAAAAAAAAAACTGCACTGCAAAGTGCAGTAGTAGGAGAAACTAGAAGGGAAAGTGTCACATAAGACACAGTATATTTGACAGCCTTAGTTCGTAAATAAATTAAAAATCAAGTTTATTTCTAAGTAGCTTCAGACCAAAAGGAGCTACTGAAATTAAGGTTTGCAGAAGAAATTTACAGCTTCCTTAGATGCCAAGAAGAGCTGTAAAAGAAGAGCAATTTCATTTTTAAGGCAACTAAAGGCCACTAAGATCTACATGGAATGCCAGTCGGTCAAAGTACGTACAAAGATATTTTCAAGAGAGTTGTATAGATACTTCAGAATGCAGAGATTTTTTTTTTTAACTTTTAGTTGCCAATAACTACTTCTGTTTGTAGCAATCCAACACGACAAAATCTAAAGCTATCAAAATTTTCAGGGCAAAAACCAGATTTTTGTTTTTTAAATTATATTTACAGATTCTAAAGAAACAGGAGGATGGGGGAAGCAAGCAGGAGATTACTTTCATTAATTCAAAAAAATAATAACAGATATGCCATACTGGCTATTTTCCTTTAAATTAACATTATTATTAAATTAAAGAACTAAATTATTAAGAAAAATCAAGCAAGAACACCTGTTGTGAATCTTTTCCAAGGAACAACACAATGCATATGGAGACAGTATGCACTGGCAAGATATACAAGATCAGATGCAACAAAATCCATTTCTAAATGGTATTCTTATAGGAGCTTCAGATAATTCAAAAGGGAATGTATTCTAAAAATATGCTTTACATTTAGAACAGTAAATTACCATCAGACATGATCAGAACCAGCAAGAATGACACCACCTTCCACTAGGATTTTAGCAAACAAAAAGAGAAGAGTCAAATTGCCCTTCTGATCCTAGATAATTAAAATATATGGGCTTCTGCATTCTTCTTGATATTTAGTACAAGGGCTGTGAAAATGCTTCATCTACATGTTCGCTGGTCTTTAAGTTGTTCAAGTAAACTATGGATGGAAAAAAAAAAGGATAGTTCACTATTGCACTCTGCAGTCTATTGACACAGAGCTGAGCAGCAGACCTCTATTCCTACTTTTACTAGAGTAATATAGTGTAGTTTTGATGTCAAGAAAACACCTCCCCCCACTGTTAACCCTTGTCATCAAATTTAAATCTGTAAAACAAGTTCACTGCCAAGCAGCAACTACTCACTACAGTAATGGTCAGTGCCTGTTAGACTTCAAAAGGATTTTTATTCCTAAGTGGATTCACAGAGCTAGTGAAGCTATGACTTTAGCAGACAGAAGGTGGGGCAACCCTCTTGTATTATATGATGATACCACAAAACCAAGAGAGCTTCCAAAATGCTGGTCTTGCAGACCACCAAGTCAGTGACCAAACAATGTCTAAATGTTATTACATGAACTGTTCCATCCATTATAATCTAAAGCTACTTATATATTTGTACTGGAGAATCACCAAAATATGTACTCTAAACTCGTATCTCTATATACCTTTACATATCTAATTATTTATACTTACTTGATACTGAACTACAGTTTCTTAAAGAACAGTGACTAACACCTTTTTGGGGTTGTTTTTGCTATGCAAAGATTACTTTTAAAAGTCTCCCAGTATAGATCTGTAGCTATGCTACCACACATACTTGAGGTCAGGCTGCAACCTTATTGGAAGTAAATAACCCAAGATAAAATTGAGAGAGAAAAACTAGCACATGGATGCTACTGAACACTGTACTACCAAAGAAATTGCTACCTGTTAGTCTTCCACAACTACAAGGAGAAACCTAAATCCTCAGTAAAACTGGCAGGTGTCATGTTTTGACTATTTTCCACATTATGATCTTGCTCATGTAGGCTGGTCCTGAACTTACTCCTGCTAAGACCAGACTATATTAGTCTACAGAACTACCCACAGAAGTAGAAAGGTATAGTACAAGTACCAAGCTCTCCCTGCATTACTGGTAAATTTATCAACAGCCTGGAGTAAGTGAAGATGACAATACTAACGGCCAAATTTCCTACTATACGTAATTATATTTTGCCATACTCCCTGCAGTGTAACATGCAAATTCTCTCTTATATGCAATTGGTTTTGAGCACTATTTGAAGAGTCACAATATAACCCCCCAGCATTCCTATACTTTATCTTGAAGAAATCGTGAACTTGTCATTCAAAAACAACTCAGCTGTTAAGAATAATGGTCTAATTACGTAGCATTAGAAGCTACCTACCATTTTCCTTCATCTCCATGCTTTTTGTTGCACATCAGCACCAAATCTGATGTTACGCAAATTTAGCTTGGTGAACACACAGACACTTTGATAGAAGGAAGGACCCTAATTACAGATAGCTATAAGGTTAATGAAACATTTATTTGGAGCTATTTGAAACACTTTCAACCTACTTCTAACTCCTACATATACAATAGTATTCAAGTACAGTTCTGAAACATTGAAGGAATATAAAATTTTAAGCTATTACTACTTCCTGTACTGCAAAGCAATGCCATGTGTTGAAGCATTTGGGGGGAAAAAAGCCATATGTTGATTCAGGTAAAAGGTCACAAACATATTTTACAGTTTTATCTACTAATACATAGGTATTGCTGATGAAATGCCACATTCAATCCTCATGCATAATAGTGAAGATCTTTTAAATTTTACAAGACTATCAGGCATCAGGATCATAAATCTGACTTCAGATAAAGTCTACATTGATGAAAGACAAGAATTTTAAACGTATAAAATGGCATGAAGGACATTCAATAGCTTTGAGTGCTCACGTCAGGAGTATGAGTAAATCTACTCATGATGCATAAGAAGTTTACAACACCAGTAACCACAAGACTTTAGAATCCCTTTTGTTTTCACTGCACTTAAGAAATGTGAATTCCATTAAGATTAAACATTACTTTACAATTCTTTTGATGCAGTGAGCTTCTTAATATTTACTTTTACTCTCAAAGAACAGATTTAAAGACTTGCAACTGAACAATCTGAAGTACAATAAATATTTCACAACTCTGTACTTTTACAAACGTCAAAAGACTTCAAGAACTTCTACAGTAATTAGTCAAATATTTACAAAAAAATGAACTTTACCAGCATTTGCTATTAGCTGTGTTTTAAAAGTTAGATATTCATACAAAACCATTATTTTTAAATTAGAGGTATTTCCTTTGTCATATATAGTCACATACAGAATAAGATATGTAACATTTTTAAAAACTCATTACCCTACAAGATATTGACTACTTAGTTAGAAGCTAGTCACCAATTTCTAGTAAAAAACCCCAAAAATCTAGGAAGTCCAGAACATCTGTTATACAAGTAATTACATCACAAACTCCAGAAATCAAAATAGTTGATGTTTAGCATTTAAAACAGTGAAAATGAATACTCATAATTACACCCTTTGGGAACTGAAGTCAGCAAAACCCCAGTATCTAACTAATCTCATGACAAGCAAGACACCAGAATTCAAGGACAGACTTTCAGTTTTTATCATCTTAAACAGTTCTGTGAAGATGGGGTGAATTTTAAACCAAGATACCATTAATAATTCAGAGGAAACTTCTGATACAGCAAAGGTAAGGAATGCTTAAATAAAACATTCTCTCAAAATACAGTCAGTTGCCGGCAAGGTACTACAAGTTCATCTACAATGAACAGCCAGCCTGAGTAAACATTTCATACTTGCAAAATCCTACTAATGAAAGCATTAATAACAGCCAGAGAACTCAAAGTCAGGTCAGCACGGTACACCCAACACATCCAAGTCAAGCTCTGTATACCAAGTATAGTGTGAAAGACCAGCTCTTGGTCAGAAGCAAAGATGGTTCAAATTGTTTTATTTTAGCAGAACTGTAGCTACTTCCCACTTTAAAATGTTACTGTAACACTTGTCTCAGTATAATTATACAATATGGGGGATGTTATTTTAAGCTTTAAGTGATCCATATACCTCCTTTTATTTATATGTGGAAGACAAAACGTCCACACTGCATTTCAATATATCAAAACTGTTCTGTGTCCTTCATGCAGAAAAGGAAAGGTATTTTTAAAGAAAGATTTTTCTATCAAGTCTAAAACTGTATTGTAGGTTGAGATTAATATATTCTGACTTGCAATGATTTTTATAATAAAGGCAAAGGAGTTTATGCATGTTTGTCTGGGATGAGATGATAAGTGTAATCTCAACCTTCATATGTCTGTCATTCAGTGATACAGAGAAGAGGTTTAACAACATTTTGACACTGCTGGTTTCTATGCAGCAGCAAAAGCATACATAAAAACGTAAGAGGAGTCACTGACTTCTAGGCTTTGATTTACTGCTGTGACTTCTTTGATGTGGGGAGGGGTGGAGGCAAGTAGTTACAATACATCATCCCCTAAAAACAACTTGTGATGGGACAGTTGCTTTTTGCCACAAAACTCTCTCAGGACTCTAGAATCTAAGAAAAATCACCATTTTTTCCCCCTAGACAAACATACTCCACAACATCAACTCACATCTTTAAAAATCTCCCTGAAGAAATGTTTTGCAGACTTCAAAGGCTGATCTGCCATTCCTTCCCTTTTTAATGATAAGCAAAGGAAAAAAACAGGAAAAAAAACCCTAACCACACTTTCTCCTCAATAAAATGAGTCTCTGTACCCCACATTTTGGGAAACACAAGTAGAAGTAAGCTCCCAGTACATGCTGGCAGGAAAGACCTCTATTTAGCAAATTTGAAAAAGCATACACATACCTAAGGGCATCACAGGCCCTACAGATCCTTCAGAAACCAAGTTGAGTATCCCCAGATTTTGGATAGCCTCTGTGACAGATTATCTCAGAAAAAAAAAACCCAATAAATAAACAATTCACCTTTATAACAGAAGAATTACTCCTGAGAGATATTACTTCAACTGAACAAGTATCAAAAACCTACTGAACCAGAATCATCAGGATTATCTATCTTAATCTACTGTGTATGAAAGACTAAAGAACCTGTGAAGTGAAATAGCTAGATAGTCATAAAAAGCATATTTGCTAACAATTTTTTTTTTGCTTCAGATGAATACACATACTTAAGAAATGGAGTCATTACAAGAGCAAAGAAAATATTTTTAATAGATTTTCCCTAATGTTTTTTCAAAAAGTCCAATAGACAAATGTTCATTTAAAGTTTCAGCTGTCATGCTTAATACAACTAATTGCCAGAAAACAGCGTGCCCCCTCATGTATCTTTTCCTGTTGGACTAGAAATTCCTATAATCAGTTCAAGTGAAAAAAAAATCCCAAACTGAATATTCCCAGTTGCTGCAAAATTGGGTTAGGAAAAGCAATGAGGACTTTTGAACTAGCTTGTCATGCTGTGTTGGGGTTTTTTTTACATCTCTGTGGAGGAAATAAGAATTCAGTATAAAGTGAATATCTGATACTGTTATCATACTGTAACATCTATTCCAAATATTGCTTCTTTCAAAAGCACACAACCATTCTGTACTTTGTTATCATTTGATACCATCTACAAATAGGGAAGTGTGAATCAGATTTGACTGACTTCAAAGTTCAATGAACGGTAGAACTGTCCATATTCTGAGCAGAGGTTTAGATCAAACAACTTCCATATATCAGCTGGTTGCATAAACTGACAGACAAACGCCTAGAATTCAGTGATATTAGGAGAGGTAATTCTGTACTCTCTCTAAACCAGCTAATATGAGTTTATTTATTACCTGGCCAACTTCAGTAACAACTGTGTTTGTAAACACAAGTCTAACCATTCATGACATGTATTCTATCAGGTAATTCTTTACATTAAACCTTCAAAAACGTTGTAAGCCAAAGGCAATCCCTAAATCAAATCTTTGTCCTAGACTAACTTCTTTGTTCCCCCCAAAACGCAGTAAAATAATGAGATTTTAGAAATCCCACTTCACCCACAGACAGGAATACAGACTCCTAATGAAATAGGCATGTGTGAGTCCTGCAGAAGAGCACACATCCAGTTTTGTAAAATTCACGTTTCCAAATGTGTTTTGATGACATGGGGCACTCTTCAGGACATGTATCCTACAGGCAGGATCAGCTGTCCTGTAGGCAACAAAAAGGGGGGCAAGATACTAAAAGCATAGTGCCAAAAATAAAACTTCAGGTGATAGCCCAAGGAGTATTACTACAAATGAGATAAGTAATCCTTGGCAGTGGCCTGGTTGGTAGCACAGTGTCTTACAGGAGTTATTTTTGTCCATTTCCTAATACTTTCCTTTTTCCCCCCTCCTCTAAACATAAGAAGATATAATCCATAAGTAAGAGAGAATTTCAGGAAGGGAAAGTAATTCACTTTTGCCATCTAGAAACAATCTTTCTTGTTTTTAATGAAGCATTCTATGACACAATTCCTTAGAAATCAAATGCAACTACATTTAATAAAGGCAGGGAATACCAGGCATAGATCCCAGCTTGAACCGTTGTAGGAAGCACAGGACACACAGAAAAGGAAAGTCAACATTTTTTTCTTATAAATAAGCAGCTATGACAAAAATCAAGGAAAACAAAGTATTCTCATATGTATTTTACTTTTTAGAATATGACTGTATCTGAGGCTTTGCAATAACAGCCATATCAGTTCCACATCCAATAAGCACACCCCTGGAAGCAAATAGCTACTGTAGGTCTAGTGCAGAGCAAGATTGTGAGTCTACCAGTTCATTTGTTAGTTCTTTTTCTAGCACACATGGCTCCTAAGGGGTCAATTACACATTGCACATTGAATTCAAATGGAGCAAGTATTCTGATAAGAAGAGATAATGACTTACTTTGTTTCTTAATGTAAGTTGATTATGTGCTTATGCAAGAGGCTACCCAGTGGCAGCTGGAACGTTTTACTTCAGCTGAGCCATGGCCTCTGATCAATGGGGGCACTGTGGGGTGGAAATGACACTGGACTCACCATTAGAAGGAAAGCAATGTTCACACCACTTTGACAAATTCTGGCAGATGCAAGGA
Organism: Brachypodius melanocephalos; assembly: GCA_013398615.1. Taxonomy (NCBI): domain Eukaryota; kingdom Metazoa; phylum Chordata; class Aves; order Passeriformes; family Pycnonotidae; genus Brachypodius; species Brachypodius melanocephalos. The sequence goes on from VZSR01003803.1 coordinate 58,858,000, forward strand.
GCAAGGATACTTTGCATCAAATATTCATCACAAGGGAGTTAAATCTGCTATTGTTAAGAAAGCATATCACTTTTAAGGAGATATATTATGGACAATATTCCAATAGTCAAGGACACTGGGGTTTGAGTGAGGGTTTTTTTGTTGTTTGTTTTGTTGGTTTCGGTTGTTTGTGGGTTTGGTTTTTTTTCCAGTGAAAATATAACATTACAGAAGGAAGAAAAGTGAATTCAACTGCCAACTTCTAGAAATAAAACTTCTAGATGCTTTTGCTAGGACACTAGCAGAAGGCTATTAAACAGATAATGGTTTATTTACAGTTTGGGTAAATATTTACATTTACAGAAAGGGTAAAAGGAAAGTATGGAAGCGATGCCAAAATGTACTTCCACTTAACATAAATCCTTTCAATGAGAAGTACTGAAGTCCTACAAAAAAGTCCTATCAGAAAACTACATCTCCAAATAATATGATATAAAAATATTTCCTGGAAACAAATTCAGATTTCATTTGCCCACACACCATATACATACACAGCATCCTCTTGACTCATAGTACTAAGCTCTATTTCAAGGGTACAAACTGCCAAAACCACCATGATTTCACTTTTATATTAGTTGAAATCTTGAGTGAAAACAAAGCAAGTACTATAAAACCTGAGTACATATGTTAAATCATCTGTATTAGAGCCTCTATCATCCCTCCCACGTACTCTATAAAAAGACCATAAAATGATGCCTCAGCTCTACATAAAACCAGAAGTGTGTCCTGGTAAGGAATGCTAACATTGCACTATTAAGGGGGAGGAAAAACAAAACAATAAATTGCATGTTTTCACTTATTCCAATGGAGCTATTGTGAAAAGAAAGGCATGCTAACTCACAAATACAAAAGTTACAATGCTCTAGTGTCCCTGTAAGAACTGCAATAATTTTCTTTGTAAGCTGCTTAGATTTCCTTAGTAGTAATTATTTTTACAAGGTACTTTGCTCTAAGTCCTTAAATCTAGTAACAAACTTAGCTGGTTTAGAAAAATCTTGATTTTGGTACTTGAGAAATAACTAGTGTTTCACTTATGACCAACAAAAAAATACAAAGTGTCTACAACAGTGTTGTGTCCAACTGATGAAGCTGATTGCTTCTGCTCTACTGAGAGCACAGAGGTTACAATCACATTTTCTACTTTGCCTTATTGCAGAAAAAAACACTACAGTATCACCTTCTCAGAGAGCTCTTCTGTATTTGCTCAGGGAACTGAAACAAGATGCACTGTAGAAAGCGCTTTCTTGTTGTGTGTGTGTGCAAAGGGAAGTGAGCTAGACCATGGAGATGGGAGGGACAAGGTGCCATAAACCAACTTTTGCTGGAAAACCCCTATCATGTAACAAATACCCATGTCCTCCAACTAATGCTTAAGCAAGTAATTCTCCCTCTCCTTGTTGCTATATGCAGCTGACCATTTTAAAGGTCTCCATACTTTAATACTAGCAAAATCACAGAATCACTGAGTATGCCAAGCTGGAAAAGACCCATCAGGGTGGAGTCCAACTCCTGGTCCTGGTCAGGTCACCCCAAGAATCACACCCCACGCCTGAGAGCATTGTCCAAACGCTTGTTGAACTCTGTCAGGCTTGATGTTGTGACCATTTCCCTGGGGAGCCTGTTCTAGTGCCCAGCCACCTTCTGGGTAAAAAACCTTTTCCTGATATCCCACCAAAATCTCCCTTGACTCAGCTTCATACTGTTTCCTTGAGTCCTGTCACTGGTCACAAGAGTGAAAATCAGATTTAATACCCAGCAAACTATATTCAAATTCACTCTTTGAAGTAAAGAGAGCAAATACTTTGAAGGTTGGTTTTTAACTCTAAAAGTATTTAGCATAATACAGTATCACAGAACATGTCTAAAAAATACCCAGATCTAGATTTAGAAATGGCATGTGAATTTTACTAGTGTCAACACTGTGATGCAACTTGCTTTTGGTTATCCATTATATGGAATTTGCATTGCTTCAGCTGTCTATGGTTCCACGGCACGAAATACTCATTTCTAAGCTTCTCTCAATTTAATCAGTATAAGGTAGTTCTTCTTACACAGTCTTTGTTTCAGTGTTGGAGAGAGAGCAATAAAAAGCCAGATTTCTTACAATGTAGATACCAAAACAAGGAAGAAATAGCATACTGGTTTTGTTCTCAGTGGTGTATAGTAATCTGCCTACTCCTAATGTTTCCATTTTAATTTTACACACTTGCAGTAAGTGAAATATTATTTATAAATCTTAACATCCTCATCAATATCTCCACTGTGAAAGTCTAGGCATTTCCAAATATTATAAAGCTTAATACAGCATTAGATTTAGCAAATATTCAATAGTTAGGGATACTCTCATTAAAAAACCCACGGTTTTATCTTGATGTCTTATGAGGTACAAGCTTGGTGTAGAGAAGAAGGAACACCAAAGGCCACACCATGACCCTTGCAAACCCTCCAGGAAACACCTACACTTCGTATTTCTTTCTTACTCATTCACAATGGGATTTGCTAAGCAAATTAAACTGAAGACTGTTTGGTAAAATAGGCAAAGAGCCAGCGAGCAGAGAGGTATATACTGAAGGAGTTAGACTTATTTAATAGGGGGCAAAAAATATTTTGCATGCCCCTGGGAAGAAACCTACAGCTCATAAAACCTTTGCTATCTGTAAAGACACTGAACTCCATAATGCTCTCTCGTACTTAAAATATAAAATGAATAACTCTAGATGATAGGAGCTCTTTAAAAAAGAAAAATTAAAAAAGGTAAGGAGCATGGAGGAAGCCTGTACAGGCCAAAGGACTGTGGAAAACAAGTAACATGCTAAGGCACTGGCCGAAGGAGGGTGGGCAACAGGATAAACCCACCTGGATAGGAAGCTCGAGCCACGGGGCACGAAGGGGGCCGCTCGCCATGGCCGCGCCAGGCTGGGCCCTCAGGGCCCCCCACAAGGCCCTGCCCCTGGGGCCCGCTGGGAGCAGCAGAAGGAAGCCAGAGCCTGGCTGGAAGTGCAGGGCAGGAGTGCCAGGCCACTGCCAGGCCCCGTGCAGGGAGAGTCCCCAGAGGCCGGGCAGCACCTGGGAGAGCAGGCTGTCCCCATAAAATCAGAGGTGCGCGTGGATAAAGTGCTATGGTTTGCTCTCAAATGGCTGCAGAGCCCCTGCTGCAAGGCAGACAAAGGAGCAAACCAACAATTCCAGCTCTAACCTCACAGGAGACCATCCACACACTCATTCACCTTCCACTGACAGGAAGAGTTTTTGAAGTGTACACATGTTGAAGGAATTTGATTCATATGATACTCAATTTCCTGATGTTAAACATATTTTTCCAAACATTCTGAAAGTCTAGCAAAATCAGCAAGTTCCACCTCTGCCATACCCACACAGCTGCCAGCCTGTTTAGCAGAGCACATGCTTCTAAAATCTGTCCTGACAGACAAAATGGAACATCACTGAAGTTTCCAGTCCCTGGGGCCACCACAGTGGCCACTGCTGTACAGTGTCAGAACGCCATGACTTGGCAGGGTCTGCTGAAAGCCCGGCCTTGACCCCACTTTACAGGAGATCTAATTCTTGTTTGGCAGCCCCAAGCACACGAGCAACTTACTCACCACTGCCTCAAACATGTGACAGATGCCACTGTACAGGCACATTCATTTCATGAAGTCTCTCTCAGGGGAAAAAAAAAAGACACGGATAATTGCATCTTTAGTACAAAACTGCTGGCACATGACAAAATTCCCCCCTGTGACAGTAGAGCCACCTCTTCTGTAGCTAATGGCCACATGGCACTGCCAGCACCACCGAGAGGGCTGAGCAACAGAAATCAAACTGCTTATTGCACACCTCGTAAGATTAAGATTAGTATCAGCTAAGAAAGCTTCTTCACCACATCTCCATAAGATGCTGTGAAAGCAAACAAAGAATTTCTAGAAAAATGTAGCACTGAAGAGAATGAATTTCAAACTTTATTTATAGGCATGGAGATACCAAAGTCATGTACCTGAAAAGGTCTCATCTCGTGAAGCACAAAAAAATCCCAGTGAGATAACCTGTACAAAAAATACCAATTTGCACTGGGGATGCAGTCCTGTAGAATGATTGTCACAACAACCTTTTGCTGCTGAAAGACAGACAAGTGTCTTCTCCTTTGCTATTCTGATCTTCTGAAGACAGGTATTTCCCATACCTAATTCCCGGTATGACTTCATCTCTGGAACCGTATTTGCTCTAAATTATGTATTCTGTTAAAACTTTATACCGAGTTAGACAGGACAGACAAAACACAATCTAGTCCCTTACTGCTACCCTGTTAACCTCCTAATCTATCAGTGTTCTTAGTTCTAAGCTTTTTTAATACTGTGGATCAGTTGACATCACTGAATCAGTTAAACGATCAGTACTATAAAAGAGAAGAGGAAACAATGCAGCCCCCTCTCAGCACATGAAAAAGACAATGCCAATACTAGCAGTTACACTGATTTAATCATTTTTTATTTCCTATTGTAAAACTGGGGAAAAATCAGTAACTACTACACTTGGAAAGTTGTTTCCTTTAAGGAGAATCACAGTTAAGTCAACTGACAACCGTACAATTTGGTTTGTGGTTTTAAAACAATACACTTAACCTGTACTCATAACCTTTTAAAATTTTACACTATTCTTCAACTACGCTTGTTTTTCGTACTGATACTCACATTTCCACAAGCTAATGAACTGCCTTGATTAAGGCTTGAAGGTGGTCTGGAATTGTGTGTTACTTTCAAGTACTATGCATTTAACTGTGGATAGCATCTTTGATCATATTGCAAAAATCTTGTATCTCTCCCAATTTATACAGGGCCAACATATGTCCAGCTTTCTGACTTGGTCTCTTCAACATTAGCAAGGTAGTTCCAGTGCCTCTGAAATGATCACACACCAGAACATCTAAGAACATGCTTATTCTTTTGAAATGCTTCCAGAAAGGCTATTCCTCTTTTATTGCTAGCTTGTCATTATTGGTTCGTGCCATTTCCTTTAAAAATGAGTGGCACTAATGTTATTGATTTAAGAAGTTCCACTCCAGGGAGCTCACATTAAATTCAGTCAAATGATGTAATGTATTGGATTGTCCCATCATCTTAGTTCAAAAATTCTCTAGGTTATAGAACAAGGCCAGGCTAAGAAAAGAAGTAACCTTGTCAATTCCTTGGAATTAATAAATAAATGAGAAGGTCCATACTTTTCCTTCAAGTTACAGCAAGTAATAAATCAATACAAATCAAATCTACTACTTTAATTATTTTTTCCCATTCTCCTGTATGTCAGTATGAGAGTAGATCACAGCTCTAATTACAATTACTTCCAGTAATGCTAATAAGATCAAATCAAAGTTATGTAAAGCTGTTTTAAAGAGATTATTACTACTTTTCCAAGACCCAAAATTGAAAAATCAATTAGCACATGTCTATTTTGCAACATTTTAAAACTTGCACACTCTCCAGACACTTGTTTTGTTCCAACTCTCTAAAAATGTTCAGCTTTTTCTTTAAACATCCCTAGAATGACATTCAATACCAATATACCAGGATTACAGGTCCACACTGTGTCTTGGGGGCCAAATACGATAACAAAGGTGCTTTCACACACAAACTGTTGCTGATTTTTCCTTTCAAAAAAATGGAACAGAAAAAAAAAAGCACCATAAGGTATTTCACTTTGCTCAGAATTACACCAATACACAAGGTAATTCTTTACAAATGTTTTCTACAAACATTTAAACACCAATTCTGAGCTTTAGTGATTACTGTGAGTGGCAAACACATGGTATCTTGTTTTAATCCTAGGAAAAAACTCACCAATTTAATCATCACTTAGATCTGCTGAAGTGAACTTACCTGTGTTTCTCTCACTCCCAGAGAGAGCCAAGAACCAACACGGCATGTCGGTTTCTGGCATTTAAAATAAAAAAATAACTTGTTCAGCTCAGCCTATTACAAATGCTTCCTTCAATATAAAGCCAAACAACCAACTGAAGAGAAATGAAAAGTCACAACAAAACAGGAAAAGAACTGCACATGCTGAGCAGGTAAACCTCAGAGCAGGAGCTAAAGGATCCCGAGCTCAGGCTCTAGAGAATTCAAGCAGATCAATTTCCAAGGTCAGAAGACCTTCAATATCCAACTTCCAAGCACAAACAGAAATCCATCAGCAAAAGGCAAAGGGGGAAAGGTTGTCTGGTCACAGATTTCTACTGAAACACTGCTAACACCTTGTAAATTCAGAGGGGTGATGGATTCTGTCAAACTATGTCCTATGCTGCCTAGTAAATCCTGTCTGCTCAATATTTCTACCTAAAGCTTTAAAGGTTCTGAACACATTGGGCATAGAAACATATTTGAAATTGACAAAAGGTGGGTAATTTTCCTCATGACCTATTGAGAATAAAGACCTACCATACATAGGTGGAAGGGCATGGTAGGTCATGCTTTCCTAAGTCCTCGCATTTGGCTTGTTACTATACCTCGGAAAAGATCAACAGCAAAAAAAAAGAACAAGGCACAAGAAGCCTCAAGCACAGAAGGAATGTTTGTCTTCCAGTTTTCAGCATCACTTCCAGCTTCTACTAGGAATCTAGACACCACTAGACAAAATTAAATCTGATACTGTTATTCACTGAAAATTACTGTGAAGCCAGTCAATGACACAATATTCATTCTCATCCCTCACTGGAGCAGAAGTCGTCAGAATGACTTACCTAAGTAGCACCATTCCCACAAATCAAATCTGCATAGGCAACTTTCCACTGCACATCACCAAAAGCATAAAACAAGCCATACAACTGATATGGTTTTCGTACCACATCTAAGTTAATAAGCTAGAGACAAAAATCTAGTAATTTTAGGATAAACAGTGACTTGGCAACCATTTTATCCTCACCAAAACCTTCCTTTTATGCAGGACTCATATCAATCAGCAAAAATACTTCACTCTTGAAGTCAGGTATTTAAGGGCTTCAGCAATCTTACACATCTCAATTCGTTTATGTAAAATAAACAATCACCACATCAACTTCCCTCACTAGTACTTCTCTCTACATAACCTGTGATTACTCCTAACTGTAACAATCCCCATTTAAACATGGAATAAGCAAAAAAAAAATTTAAATCCTGTAAGTTTCTCTCGATGTGCCTAACCCTACCCATACTGATGTAAAGCAATCTGCATCTCAGATTTTTCCTGCTATATGTATAAATAAATTCCTTCCTCTCTCAGCAGTTAAACTACTAATTCTGAAGCAGTAAAGAAGATACAGCCCATAACCAAAAGTTTTTACACTGTAGTAACTAATCTTCATATATTTGTGATATTATGGAAAAAGCAATGTTCTTTCTGAGCTTTGCCCATGCCCTACCATCCTTCACTCATGACACTGCAGCTTGCCTTATTAGTCCAAAAGGCACAATACTGTCCTATTCCAAAATATGTACAGTGTTATTTTATTGTGTATAGAGTATTTCCTAAATCTTGCTCTATGTAGAAAACTAAAAAAGTTTCTACCCTTTCACTCTATGTTAACACAAACAAAATAAAAACGCTTTGTTATGGGACTATGCTGGCTTCTTTCTCCTTGGGAACTCAAAGTACTTGGAATTACAAACTTCAGTTTCTGTGTTCTGCTAATAAGAGATTAGAAGTTAACAATGCACCAACTGTTACAGAAAATAAGTCTTACTTGCTGGAACAAACAAGATATCTACTAATATCCACTAACAGTAAAGTCTTTAAAAAAATCTGCAAAAAGAGAAAAAGCAATCTACTGACCTGCAAAATGCAAATATTGCAGGTTTTACTCTAGGGCATCACAAAGGAAAACTTGAATCAGATTATCATATTAAATATAGTGCTACACACTGTCAAGTTTAAAAAAATCAGTGTTTGAGTTTCCTACACAGCTTTATTCTTAACTGTATTCAACTAAACAACTGTGATGGGAATGATACAGAATTATTCTATAAGAAAATGCTTTTATTAATTAAAATGATTCTTCTTGCATGAAGGAAAAGTAAGCCATAGCATAAGGTGTTAAGTCACCCAGACACAATAGAATAAGCAGCATCCTCTTATGCGATGTGTCTCTTGCTCCACCTCTAATATAGTTTAAATTGCCACAACCTGGACACATGGAAGGGGAAATAAAGCAAAAGTCAATCTGACAGAAATTTCTTTTGTAAGACATATGAAAAGATCTTGAAACACTTCTTGTAGTTCCATCTCTAAGTTTTGTTCTCTCAAGGTTGCTATATGAGAACTCTTTTTCCCTAAAATGTATCAACAACTCAATAAGACCCTTCTCTGCTGTTTCAATGTTTGTATTACCTATTTCAGCTACAAAAAGTTGCATTCTATTGTCTTCCTCCTGGGAAAGCATTTTTCCACATTCATACTGACAAAAGACTTCCATTGAAAAATCAAGTCTCACGCTGTGCTCTCAAAACTAAGCTGGCTCATCCTGTTCTTTGCTGACATGCAATTCTAACAAAAGAACAAAAAAATCTGATTATAAACACACCTTACCTTGAGAACCTTCCCACTTGAGATCACTGTGAGTCAACACAAAAGTAGCTATTAGGCTATTCTTTATTAAAGAGTAACAGAACCATGAGCTAGGTCCAAGATCAACCCAGCAGCAGGACCACACACTGTACTGCAGCTCGAAGTGTTATTTCTGTAACAGTCCCCCAAGAATAATTAAGAATGTTACATGGGCTGGTGTGTAGGGGAATGTGTGTGTGTAGGGATGGTGGTGTTTATATTCCACAAACAGATTCTGAAGTCTGTTATCTTTTCCTTTGAACCAGAACAAAAGAAATAGATATAATACGATATTATGCAGCACTGGGTAATGTTGGACTTTACAATCTCAGATGTCATTTTCAACCTAAACCATTTTATCATTCCATTGCCCTGCACTGTACTACAGGGAACCAAATAAAATTCAGAGTAGAACAACAAATATGCTTTCTTTTGTGGGGAAGTGGCAGATAATGAAGGCACAGAAGCTGTGATGTGTCTGGATGACACACAGCATGGCAAGCATGCAGACTGGCCAGTGAAACAAAGTAGACTTACAGCTGGGGACTAAACAGGACCAAGGCCTGGGCAAAGTGAGCATCATCCACACCATTGTGCAGAAACAACCACAAAAAATATTTTACAGAATAGTGGTAAATTTTGATGACAACACAAAGCTAGACAACAAAAAAGGACTGGGATATTGTACCAGAACACCTTGAGACCTGTAGTAAAAAAAGCAGTAAAATTTAATCATAGAGAGTATAAACTGAAGCACTTCTAAGGATTAAAAGCAAAAGCTATAAACTGGCAGGTCATCAGCTGGGAGAGGGACAGAGGATGGCCTTGTAGAGAAAGAAGTGTACTGATAACATTTTACAGGGCATGGGTGGCATCGAAAAAAAAATACTATTCTGGCCTTCCTTATTTTAAAAAAGATCAATCTAAATCAAACCAGGAACACAGCAGGTCTGTATCAATAATCAGAGAGCCTTTGAGATGAGAAGAAACGAACTTCTTTGTCTAGGAAAACCTAAGAATCCATGATATTGAAGTGTGAAAAAATGTATGTTTTCGTCTAAAATACAAATTAATAAAAAGGAACTAGTACTAAACAAACATTTGGTTTATGAACAGATATGCACTAATTGTCTGCAAAGTTTGACTGAAAATTAAGATTCCAAACAAAGTAGTGACATTTTGGTTGTTTGTAGAGGGTTTTTTTGGAAGAGAGGCAAGAAAAAGTTTCCAAAAGAGAAAAAAAGTTCTAACAACTCTTGAACTCGGTAAACTGATCACACAAATGCTGCCTGGCTGCCTGGAATATGGAACTTCATATGAAACAATAAAAGCCAAAAGATATCTGGGAGAGGGAAGGGATTGCTCATCTTCTGCTCACAAAAATGATCTCTCACTGAGAATTTTTTAAAGTCACCATCAATCTGCATATTTCTTCCACTGTTAAATGTGTTAACATTCCACTGAAAAAATGTTAAGTCCTAAAATATTTTTTATTACAGAAACATATTCACTTGAAATAATATGAGACTTTATTTTATTAAGTAAGTCTATAGAGAGTACTTCAGAACAGGGCTTAGAAAAACATCACCTGCCATCAGTTTTACTAGAAAGTTTCTACCAACCGTAACATATTGAATTGCTTATCTAGTCTATTCTTAAAATGTTCTTCCACCCCAAAAGACTTTCTGCTGACAAACATGACAAGACAGATGACTACACCTGTAGATGTGTATTTACTGGATATAGGTATTGTGCAGTCAACAGAACCAGCAACAGTCAGAACTGGAAACTAATACACTTGTCAGACAAGTGGAAGAAGCTCAGACTTTGCTTATTTCAATTATCTAAGCCTAGCAGTCCGTAGTCTCAAAGCTGAAGATCAGTGCTCCTACGTTAACAAAACCTCAACACTAAGAAATAGGATAGCCTTTTCTAATTGCTATGGATCAGCTTTGGAAACAAAAAGAACAAAATACATTAAGAGAATAGTACAATCCTACAATGTTCAAGATTTCAAGCTCCAGTACAATAACTACAGTCACTAAAATATCACTGACTACTATTGAGGGTACTCCACTGGGACAAGAGTCACCCACAGGTAAATTTAACCTTTTTAACAGAAATTATTTTTAAGTTCCTGGGTAAGTGGCAGTATTTAACTGAACAACAAAGCCCAGAGTTAAAAAAAACAAGTCCAAGTGGCATGGCTGTTCTTTGCTTAAACAAAAACCTGTCCATAAGGTACCAGTGGACTCCTGCCCAAGAAAACAGTGCCTGAAACTGGGAGTATCCCCACAGTATTACAGGGGATGACGTACGATGTCAGAAGTCTCATAAACATCTTCCTTAATTGCGCTTATGCTGTAATTACCTTAGTTTTGCAATAAGAGTTCTACAAAACATACTCAGGGCTAAAAATGTGACAAACTAGAAGCAACATGCAAACAATCATCACTGTCTGTAGGACAACCTGTTCTTCCCTCCTAATTCCCTGTTAAGAGCATTCATAGCCTGCAACACAGATAGGTGAAACAACTTCTGTTCTCACCTCAGTATGATCAAGTCAACATCACGTCATAGTGTCAGCACAGCCAAAGTGACCTTGCTTCTGACTACACAGCTGCTGCCCGAAGATACAGATAAGGAATAAGCAGCTGAGAGCAATTCCATAGAAGTATCTTCTGCCTCAGAAGGTGATGGTGCTTCTTGGAGGCACTTTGTGTGTGCTCTACTCACTGAATTTATGTGTAACAAGTCATTCTGGTGAAGGAAACCACAGCATAAAAATTGCACAGCTGTCTAAGCTTCCTAAGCTATGGCTAATGGAAAGCTATCTACTTCAGCCTTGGAAAGACCCATAAACAGTATTTTGGGGGGCTGTCATATCAATATTAACATATTCAACTTCCCACAAAAGTCTCCACTATAATAATGGCTTAACTGTAAGCAGGAGATAGAACCAGTGTGCTAGAAATATTTAGACCTGGCTTAGAATAACAGAATCACAGAATCCTTAAGGTTGGAAAGCACCTCCAAGATCAGAGTCCAACACCTTTGATCACCATCTTGTCAACCAGACCATAGCACTAAGCATCACATCAAGTTGTTTCATAGCTTCTAACAGTACGTGACTCACAGACCAAACACCAGCTATCTAGTGGTTGCAGGCAGCAAGAGCTGAAGTTTTGGTGATCCCTAAATTTCAGAACCATACTTTGTAACTGCTAACAGAATCACAGCCAGGCATCCTTGATGGCTCTTTGGGTATAACTAGCCCCATACTGCCAAAGCTGAATAGTGTCCAGCACTGAAAGGCAGACAATTCTTGGGTCATAGGAAACGAGGGGACAAAAGGGAAAGGAGATTAAGAAATGTGAGTTTACACCAAAGGATTACCTAACACGAGGCTGACTGCACACTGTCTCTGTAAAGCAGCTGTGTAACAATGTGTCTGGAAGTGTAAATGAGGCTTTAAATTCTCTCTTAACTGCAAACACAAACATAGGTATGTGTGGCACCCAGACTCCTGGCATAGCACTAACACATATGACAAAGGCAGCTGGGAAAACAGCAAAACCACATAGAATTTAATGTGAAGACATGGCAACAAATATAAAAATTATCCCAATACATTTCTACAGAAGCTTAATTAGTACTCATCTGAGACAAAGTTCAAAAAATCCTGCCTGATTTTATTAGCACTGTAAAGCACTCCTTAGACATGACTGTTCACTGGAGACAGACATCAGAGAAAAGAATTTCACCCTTCTGAAAAAAGAAGAAATAGTGGTGACATTTGAATCCCGCTTCAACAAAATACGTTCTGAGCAAAGAAAATAGGTTAGCATGGGCACAGGAACAAAAATACATCATGTAGAATGAGACAAAAGAATTAATGTCGAGGAAGAGAATCTCAAGAGGTGAAGTGTGCCCTAAGCATAAGAAGATCAGTAAATTCTCATTTTCCATGCAATTCCTGAGCCCTTCCAGGCAACAGTAATACCTGCAAGATAGCACCATATAACAGAGCACAAGAAGAAAGAGAGGCTGGAATGAAGAGGGAAAAAATTACTAAAGGAAAGAGGAACCATGAAAATGAGAACAGCAAATAGGCAGAAGTCCTCTGAAAAAACATGTTTCTTCTGAAATAAATCTGACACACTTCAGTGTCACTAAAATGAAGTTCCTGGTAAATACGATTCCACATTAAAAAGGGAGCTACACACAACACAAACAGAGATTCTATTCCTGACAGAAATCCATTTAAGACAGATGTGCTCTACTGGCAAATTGCTAAGCAGCATTGACACTCAAACAATACACAGATAAGGTATTTATTTCATACTTCATAAACATCTCTAAGATTATCTGTCATTTTCCATGGGCATTTTCTGTTTTGTGGAAATTAGCATGTAACATGATTTCTGCCACAACCGAAGTTTTTTCTTTCATAAGCACTGATACAAATACTGCAATCCATTGCACAGATGTTTCTGTATCTTAACTTTAAAAACAGGCCCTAGAAGTTCCCAAATAATTTGAAACCACGTTCTTTCCACACATTAGAGAACAGTGATTTCAGTTTTGAGACAATATTCCCTAACTGGGAAATACTAATCCTTCTATGAACTACACAATTCTCTAGACAATTTCTGCTGCACTGGAATGAGCAAAACATGCAAAACTCCTTCCTCCAACAACACCTAAACTTCACAGAACCACCCAGACTTATTCTTAGTTATAATAAGAAAAAGAGAAGTATGAACCTTGTCCTTTCAGGAAGATATTTTAAGTTTAAATCCCAACTGTTCAAAATATACAATGTCTTAAGGAAAAAAATCCCAAGCATTAAGAAAGCAAAAACTGGCAAACCCGTACTTTTCAGAAAGTGTATCAGTTTTCCTCTCTTCATATCATTCCTTCTGTTCAGATAATTGAGTAGTACACAATATTTTAGCCAGTGACCCACATTACAAGCATTAACTGGTTTAACAATACTTAAGTAGAAAAAGGGCTTAAGTAGCTTACTGTGTAAATGGTAAACCACAAAAAAAAAAGAGACAAAATGAACAGAAGCAATTTAGTGGTCATGTTTCAGTATACTGTCAGACTAAGCAAATAAAACAAGATGAATTGTAAGTATTTAAACAGATTTGGGCATTTCCAGCAAATGAGGAATTATCAGGGGTTGATTAAATGGAGCATTTTGCCTAGAGACAAGACTGGCATGTGCATACAAATTGCAAATGAAGTCAAACATTTTTACCTTTTGAGAAATTATTTTCAACAGTCATAGTACCTAAAGGAGAACCTGTTCCTTCCCTCTGCAGACCTAATCCTGTCACAGCTTATTTCCGCACAAATTCTTGCGCAAACTAACAAATCTTCCTATAAGAATAATTTTTGAAGTTGTAACTGCAGAATAACAATGAGCTCTTGAACTTACACCCAGAAATATTCATAAATCTTTTCTGGAATAAAAGCAACCAGTACTAAGATTGCAAAACTTCATTTTTATCCAAAAAATCTGGATCTGGTATGGATTAGACTGTTCCAGACTGGAGTTTAAAAATTCCTCTCTACAGAAAGCCTTGAAGAAACTCTATATGTTCAAAGGTTTAAGAGCAGTGCTGTGGCGGTACTGTTCTTCAAAATGCTCTGAAAGTCCAGCTATGACTACTAACAAGAAACATTTGACAGGCTTTTATAAAAGCTGCTTTCCTTATATAGGATAATCTTCACATGAGTTCACAAAAATTTTAACGTGAGATAGCTGTATTTGCTTAACATTCAGGTGACTTTCACTATTAAGATATATGTGGTGGTTTGTTTTTTAGCTTTTAGATGTTTTTAGTAAT
>VZSR01003803.1:58872564-58894681 GCA_013398615.1 Brachypodius melanocephalos
GACTCTCCCGCAGCCAGCATCAGGGCAAGCTGGTCGGCAGAACGTAGGGTGAGCACACTCGAAAGAAGTAGAGGGTGAGCCCAATCGACAGATATAGAGTCCAGTGCCTCAGTCATTAAGAGGAGAGGGTAGTCAATTCTCACCTCCATATACTAAATTTGATTATTCTCTCTGTTCAACAAAAATTTAAGTGAAAAAATAGGTTTACAGCAACAAATAGACATTCAATTTAACAATATTAGGTGAGGAAATTATACTAACTTTTTTTAAAGTGCAATATCAAAAATCCAGGTTTTATTGCTAAGTGATTTATTCTATATAGAGAAAATCTAGTATTTCACAGAATTTTCACAGAATTTCAGATTCTGTGTTCTAGTAGAGTAGTTTCAGATACTCAGTTCTAGTAGATTCAAGCATACCAGAAGTCTCAGGTACATTTTTTTCCCCCCACAGGTTTTAATATGAGAAGAAAAACCACCATCTTCAATAGCAATTCTCTTGTGATACAATTTATAACTCAGTAGTTTTTTTAAAAAAACTCAATTTGTATCAATTTCCCTTTGTAATTTTGTAGTATGTGCCTCAGCACAAATTTTACAAGAAAAAAAACCACCAACAACAACCCATATGCAAAACCAGCATAATGTTATAGCCAGACTGCCTCTGACAAAATAAAACTTAATTAGGAGCTTCCCCACACACACTTAAAAGTTACCCCCATTTTATCTCCCTTTACACACTTCACTAAAAATTGTTCAGGAATTTCTATTAGCAATTTATGGAAATGAAAGGAAGGGTTAATAACCTCAGTTCTTTACATCAAATTTAAAATGAAAATTAGTCCTGGCAGTTCACATTGGATGATCAGCTTTTATCTTCTACGACCCATAATACCTGACAGCAATTTACAGCAGGTGGTCATCAACCACCACAACTCACAGGGAGGCAACTACTCTGCCTGTCCATTAGGTGAGTCATTCAGGGTGACACACAGGAATATTCTCATAACTGAATTTGTAACACCTGCATTCTTCACAAAAGCCGCAGTGCTGTAGCCATTAACCTGACCCAGAAACACTCACCAAGGTCTCTGAAGAGGAGACCAAAGCTGTTAGTTTGGGCCTGGAGGAAGGTGACTAAATTAAAGATGCTCTTGTTTTAAAGAATTTTCACTACAGCTTCTCCTGAAGTAGATAATCAGGACTGTAGGTGATTAATACCTCTATTAAGAATGATGTTTTTCAGGTTTCAAAGTTCACGTGCCCAAGTTAGTCCACACTTGTATTCCTATACGTAGTTAATAGAAACTCAAATTTCCTAAGTTTTACACAGGACACATTCACTCAGAAACAGAAGAATTACAGACACTCAACATGAGTCTTGAAAAGTCAGCTAAATTTGCAGTGCTTTATTTTTTTTAATTTAGCATTAGTTCTTAAACAGATCAGGACTCTTCTCTAAGAGCTTCTGTGACCCCTGCAAAATGTTTTTTAGTATCATACAGTAATCCATATAATGGAAATTATCTTGCAATAAAGTGGTGGGACTTGCTAGACAAAGGGGAAAAAAAAGGCACAGAGCCACATCCTTTGGGTCCTTTTTCCAGAAGGACTTCATGCTTAAGTTTAACCCACAAACTTTCCTCTTACAACCACTCAATCCTGTTTAGCCTTCTCTCAAACAGAAGTCAGGCCACAGTGATTATCCCAGTCACCATTACTAGTTTTACTCATGGACAGGAACCAAAGATAGATACAGCGTACAGCACACCAAGGAAGAACAATAATGATCTTTTCTGTTCTACTTCCTATTCCTTTCCTAAACATTTCTGCCTTCAATGTTTATACCTTGAAAGAATTGCCCAGAAAACAGTAACACTTCTGCCAAAGGTTCACAACTAACTAGGATTGTGTTAAAGCAGACATAACCAGAACTGTTCTCATCCTCCTCCTGCAGTAGGTATCACATTACAATTAGCAGACACAGAATCCCAGCAGCTATTATTTATTGTCTGGTATCTGGCTATTTTGAAATTCTTCTGGAACATCTCACAATTAACTTTGGATTGTGTGGTTTTGCATTCCTAGCTGAACGTCAGCAAACTTTGTTCCTTTGTCTAGAATATGTATGAATTTGCTGAGGGCACATATCCTTGAAGATCCCACTGGAAAGACCTCTGTGGAAATTGATCATTTAGTCTTACCTTTTTCTCATCTTCTGGCCAGTTATTAATACAACAGGAGGTGGTTCCTCTTAATCCACAGCAGCTGATTTCCTTTAAAAGCCTTTGGCAGGAGGTCTTGGCAAATGCTTTTTATAAATCGAAGTGCATTACACCAGCCATACACTTTCCCTCTCTCTCCCTGTGCCCTCCAAGGATTCTGGCTGCTTTATGATGCACGATTTCTAGCTAAAAAAAGCCTTTTTTAAAAAAAAAAACTTGATGTGTTTAAAAAAAAATTATGGTACTCTGCTTCGTTGAAGCACTCAGTTCTACTTCTTTCCTAGGTCACTGTGGTATCACATTTGCATCTTCCATTCCTCAGGTACACACAGCCTGTTGTAAGCGATGAATTACATACTTCTGACAAAAAAATTAGACACACATCTGAGGTATTTTGCACCTTGAGTAAATTTTAACTGGTTTGCATGATGTCCTATTTATTTCTACTGATTGCCTCTCAACATATTAATTAAAAAGATCTTGTTGACCATGACTGTAAGAAATTCTTCAGTCTGAGAATTCATATACAGTCCTCCAACAGTAAACACTTCTGCAAAAAAATCCTGTGGCTTGTCTGCTGTAATAGCACAATCCATAAGAATTCCTTGATATGCTGGCCACTAAACAGACCACAGCCTTCCTCACATTCTTCCCATTGTCAGTGATGTTAGTAACTATCTTAGGGTTTTAATTTTAGATCTGTCACTCTTCAAACAGTTCTGCTCATTGAAGGATTACTACCATCAGCCTTTTTAATTCTATTTAACTTGTTGGGTTTAGTGCTTGACACAAGTTACTTCCAAGTCTCCAATCTGTTATCTTGAGATGCAAGACTCACCTTCACAGCTCTACCTCTTCATTTCTTCTTATTTGGCTTTGCTGAGTCAGAGGTTTGATTTAGTTTTTGGGAGGTGGAAGAATAAGTCTTATTAATAAATTTGAGAGTAGTTTTGTTCATGCAGGAATGCCATATACCAATACAACACAAGTAATTTTTTCAAGGTAACTGCCAAGTAACATCTCAAATCAGACTTCCTGCATTGTCTAAGATTAACATTTCCTCTTTGCACATCAAGGTAGAGAATCAAAACCATCCTTGACAGCTGAAATAAATATTGTCTCCATTACATTCAGTAGCAAGATTTGTTCCTCCTCCTCTGTCCTGAGTAAATGAACTGTACTTTTACCAAAACTTCTTTCTTTTGTTTTTTTTCATGCCCTTTAGCATTTTTGTAATTGTCAGTATTCTGATTATGTGCCTAAACAGCACAGCTACACTATCAGTCAACAAAATAGCAAGATGTACCTCAATCTATTTAAACTAACATAACTTACTTTATCCTGTTTTCCTTAATCATAGAGCATCTTTCTGCTAAAGCAACTCATCTGTAATGCAGTTCCTACATATTCACACCCAGATATCGCAGTCTCTTTCCTTATCTCTCTCCCACCATATTTCTCAAAACACATATAGCATGAGTAAGCTCATTTGAAAATAGTTATTTCAGTCTACTACCTTTTTCAAAAGGCACACAGCATTTTGGTAAAGGCATACAAGATTCCATGCTTTATCAGCTTGTCCATTTTTATATGCCATTTAAGAGGACTTAATTTAGCAATACATTAAAATTCAGAAAAGAGGCAACAAGAAAAGAGAGAAGTATTTTTTCTTGGCCTTTCATCACTCAGTGAAATACAATCAAAAAAAAACCCTTTTCTTCTACAGCTTTCAGTTCAAGGAACAATAAAAATTTATTACACTAAAGCTAGTATACTTTTAAATTTCATTACAGATTTTGACAACAGGCAGAGCACATCTCCAGTCCCAGGGACTAAAAAGGAATCCTTGCATTTTTAATTCACCTGCCTATTCACTGCTCATTCCTACACTCTCCAGTAGTTCTCCACTGAAAAATCTTTTAGCCCCTTTGCCAGTTCCTGGGAGGTCAAACAGCACACCACCATCATTCAGCAATCCTGCTTCTCAAACATTGCCCTGTGACAGCCCCTTTTCAGCCATGTGTTTCATGAATCATTGCAGCACCACCACCAGCTCTCTACACCCAGGCACTCTGCATTCATCTTCTCTGACACTACCACACTGCTCTTGAGGATGCCTAGAGAGCTTGTTGCTCACCTCACCTGAATTATGTCTTTTGCTCAGTATCAGCTTCTTTCAACTCCCTTTTTCTATCATCATTGCTTAACCCTTCTCATTGGCAAGCTGAGACACCTGACTGCACACTGGTCTACAGGAACTTCTTGGGGCCTGGAAATGACTAACAGCATGGCAATAATACAGCCTGACTCTACCACAGTTCAGTAGTGGATTTGGCAGTGTAAAGTTAATCACTGGACTCTATGATCTTTTCCAGCCCAAATGATTCTGTAATCTCACATCTTATCATAACAGTCCTGAGAAAACCAGACTTGGCTGAAACAAAACAGCAGACAAACCTACACTGGCAGCAGGTGTTAATAAATGCCCCAAGTTCAGCAAGAATATGGCAGCTGGCAATCCTCACTTATGGTCTCAAATGGATTTTGGCTCAGATGCTCTCTGGGTGGGATATGTTTTCTACATATTTAGATATATGCTTCCATTAAAACTGGTAATTTTTAACAAATTAAAAATTAACACAGCAAATTACTGGCATTCTATTTATTAACACATCAAATTAAACTGCAGTGCAACCTTTATATTCTGTTAGACATTTCTGATGTAGCTTACTAGCTGTCAAAGTCTGATGCCTTTTGTTGCATCTTCTTGAAATGTCAAAGTTTCATAACCTGCAGCTATTCTGTCACTTCATCTGACTTTGTATATGAAATAAATGTAGTGGGCATCAGATCACTGCATTTGGCCTGCTTGAAGGGTGAAAAATTTAAGTCATAGCTCAGGAACAAAGTAATATAATGTGGCAGCCTCTTATTAATAGCATGAAAGGAAGTAGAGCATGGAATAGCTTTCTTATTACACCAAAAATGACATATTAGATTACAGTATGCTCATTTTTTGTCAGATTATATAGTCATTGCTCCAAAAGGACAGAATTAGAGTCTTTGTCTAGTTTTTAAGCATGATAAATTTTTCCAAGAGTTTGGAGGCTTCTTGGTTTTATTGTTTTCAAAACTATCATGACTAGCAAACTACCTGGAATAAATATGCTGTTAAACAGAACTACATTTTTAACCATAATTTTTCATTTTTCTTCTATTTCAACTCTCTTGTGATTAGAAGAAACACTAGAATATCTAAAGGTATAGAAAGCAATCAAACAGAGCCCTCAGTCTCAAAATTAGAGGAGTTTCACTGCTATTCTGACACTGTTCAACCCTGCTAGTTTCTGCTTTGCTCAAAGCAATGTCTTCCCTCTTCTACGGACAAAACACCTTTGTAAGCATAGCTGGTGATACACATACTTCAGCATGCCCCAACATGTAAAACCTGCATTTGAGTCAGTGAAATCATGAACAGTCACAAGAAAAGAAAGGTGAAATCTGAATAGCACTACCTAAAAGGTGAGTAAAGCCAGAGACTGCTCACCAACCCTTGCACAGCACCCTCACAGAAGCAGAGGACTGCTCCCCCATCCAGTGCAGACTCCTTTACTGTAGGCACTACAATTAAAACAACAAATTGGATGGCTTTCAGGTGCTCACCTAGCAGGGAGGTCTCTTAAGGAAATCCATAAGGCCAAAGATATGCTGCTCCCACAAATAACAACAGCTCAAAAGTAGTAGCTTGAATTTGTTTTCATTTGTTAGTTAAAATCAACTACTTGATTTTGGAGAAGGAAAACTTAGTTATTTTCCATACAAGCATTCTCTTCTTTTTCCGGTTTTCTCCCACATGACATTCCAGTTGAGCACATTACCTTATCACCAACCTCAAGAGGTATTGCATGCAGGTAATCCCTGTACCACTGAAGAAGACAGACAAATAATGTGTGAGATTAGAATGGTGTAGTAACTTTTGATATATTGATTGCAATGTGCAATTAGGGTATCACATCACTCACCTTTGCAAACGTTGGGAGTCAAAGCTAGATATCCTATGCTTAAGATGTGTTACTTGCCTGAGCGTTTTTTAAAAAATGACAGTAATAAACATGAGAAATTAAGATACTTGCAGCTGATCTGAAATCTCAGCCCAAACACACTAAGCAATTTAACAACATTAGGCAAAGATACATTTTTTCATAGCTTGTCTTCGAAGTACAGACTTCTCAATGCCAACACCTGGATAGCTGGCTGAATGGAAATCAGGTTAGGATCAAGTGGTAGCAGGAAAATAACTGCACAGTGCTTTCACTGCCACCACAGCTCCACCCATCCTGCAGCACACCCAGCCACTTCTGCCTGTCCTCTCCATGGACAGACCACATGCTGCTGCCCTGCACAACAGATGGTGCTGAAAGATTAAAACCTCCATTTGGGGTTATCAGTTTTATCAGAAAGCCTAGTCTTACTGAGAGCATTCACTGGACAAATTCTAGTTTTCAGTGTCACCATTAGGTTTGAGGGACCCTGGCTAAGTTCTTTATCCTATCTAGACTCTCTGCTCACATTACATATGAAAAAAACTCCTCCAGCTCAACCAGATCTGGAAACAGAGACAGCAATTCACTAGCATCTACTTCCTTGGTAAGTTTTCAGGCATGCCCAGTACGGACTAATCATAGCTCATCTCCCAAGGTCAAAATTACAAGAATTCTTGAATGCATTAAATGATTTACATATTGGACTGGGGTGGGGCTTCTACAAAGCTTCAATTCATCTGATACCAACTGTATACATAATGGCTGGTCCTCCTACGAACCCAGCATGAATAACTAAATAGCTGCCTTCTTACAATTTAGACTATGAACTCTGATACAGTCAGAATACCAAAACAAAGATTAATAATCTTGTTTTACAACAAAATTACACTTGCTACCCAAATATCTAACAATTTTATTCTTTTAGCCACTCCATTCTTGGAAAAGTAAAGCAACTAGTTGCATGCCATTTTCAGCGTTAAGATGCCCAGGTGACCTGATGTAATAACTCAATCTTTGCTTTTGCCATTTACTCTCAAGATTTAAACCAGTATAAACTTGCTCTTGAGAAGTATAACCTGCATGCTAGACCCCACTGAGTGTCCTTCCTTCATTTTTGATGTCTTAGATTTGTCTTAGACAAAAAAAAAAAAAAAATTAAGAACAACTCAGATTCAGATCCAAAAATTTCAATGATCAAATGTTTGCTTGCCACTGGGAGACACTTGTCAAGCTCCACTTTCTCAGTAACAGGCCTGATGACTGGAGAAATGAGGGCAACACTTTTCCCTTGAAGCAGGCTCAGCTAGTGTGTAATACCAGCTAAAAAGAAGGTGCTTCACAGACAGTATCGCTGCTGGAGAGCGCAAAGGCAAGGCCACTTCCTTAAGACTTTAGAAAGCTGTGTCAGTAATGGAGAGAGTGAAGTTACCTTCCACAATGCCTAACAGCAGCATACAGGATGCATCACGATATAAAAGCTTCAAACATGCACACACAAGAATCAGACATTACATCAGAGGCACATTCTGAAATCTTGACAGTAAAAAGGTGGGTTTTTTTTTTCTTTTTAAATACATGGAAGTAGGGTAACATCTACATGTACCATCACGATACATTGTGAGGGATTTATCCTCTAAGATGAAAACATTGGGGTATTTTTCCTAAGCGCAATAAAGGGCAGTAACTGCCAAGAAAATTACCAAAGCTCCAATCTAAGCTCAAATAATTTACTTAACCATACTTGAGCAACTTTATACCTCTTACTAAATGACATGGTAGCTCACAGGGCTACCAGATTCAGAAAATACAAACGAGTGGAAACCTTGTATCAACTTTAGAAAATATTTTCTTTATGCAGGCAACGCTTTCTTCCTTCCTCATTTATATCCATCTCTACCGCAGCAATATCAGTCCAAGAGTCACATTACTCCAGGTCATCAATGTTATAAATATGGCTCTGTAGGAAGGAGTCATTACTATTTGAGCAGTTGCTTCTACTGACTGGGCTTTTATCATATATTGCTGTAGTAGTAGAGGAGTCTAATGTTAGCACTGTGGTAAATGGCAATATTGCTAATCAAGAGAACAAAACACTTTACATCAGGGAGGCATCCTTCAAACTGTGCTGCAACAGGAGCCTTCAGGGACTTCTGCAGAAACAACCAGAAAAACAATCCTTACTTCTCTTAGTTTCTCACACTTCCTGACACCCCAATACTCTCCAGATTGCTCTTTTTCAGAAAGAGTTCTTTCATGCAGGGAACAGCCCCTCTCAGTAAGGGTCCTAACAAATACCCTATGGAATTGGGTCTTAAGCATTCTCTCAGGTCTAATTTTTAAATGTATATTTAAGCTGATTAACACTGCCAGGTATTTAATTCTTCCAACATTTTAAATAGTTGAAGTATGAAACTGAAGTCCAAGTCCATGACATTATATGCTCTGATAGGCTCTTCTGCACTATTTTTAAGGTTTTGCTCCCTCCCTGCTTCCCTTACATGCCCAAGTCTTCACTTACCTACTAATTTTCCATGACAACTGTTTTTATTATATCAGAACTGGTAAATGCATGACCCACATTAGAACACAGAAACCATGTAGAGATCTCAAGGACAACACAAGTCTGCATGCACCTGCAATTAGTCAAGCAAAAATATTCAAGAGTTCTAAGACATACAAGAAAAGCATTTTCTAAATGGACAACACTGTTCATAGCTTGAAAGCATGGCTTGCTGATTATTAACCATTTTGGAACAATCTACTTTATTACCCTTTCTCTAGGATGTTTTTTTAATCCGAAAGTTATCTAAACCAGTAACTTTAACTCTTTGAAATAAGAGGAGAGGAAACATAGCAAGAACAGTACTTTATTTCAGTGTTCCTTTCTTACCATCACCTTACACAAAAAAAGAAAACCCACACTAACAAAAATCACAAATAAACAATCAAACAAAAAACCAACAAACACCCAACAAAAACTCCCAAAGGTTCCACTAAAGAGCATATTCTGAAGTTATTCTGCATATAAGTAGAGCAAAACTAGTGGGATTTATGCTTGGCTCAATATCATGAGTGTTTCAACACTTCATTCTCTACAAGCAAACCAATTTTGGCACTTCGAAGAATCACAAGAAATTAAGTCAGATAATTTCTGCTGTTAGTTTACTAGGTGATAAACAGGATTTGAGGCAATCCTGAGCAGAAAGGCTCCTACGTAAGAGTTAGGCTTTTCCTCCAAACTGGAGAAAATAACAAACGCTCCTACAAAAACATTAAACTAATAGAATATGCTTAAAGCCTGGAAGAGGTCTCAAAATTCAGACAAGAAAGGACAGCGGAGAACTGCAAACATTTGCCTATAAAAGACTCTTGAGCATAAAACCCAGGAAAGAAACAGGTTCCTCAGAAGCTCAGACACAAGCAGAGAAACCCAAATGTGGATTGAACCAAACATGAGTCAGAAATTGGCTGTATCTTTTGTTAAAGCCATTTGCTTTTTCTGCATTAGACATGGGAAGCAACTTTAAAAAATGCATGCAAAACAAATCAAACACATTTTATCATTTGGGAAACAGAGAAATTATTTCAGAAGCAAAACTGGTGCATTCAAATAAGGGAAATGGAAAGGGCTACCTAGAAGAGGAATACAGAGACTTTAAACAGTGACAGCTCTCACATTTCATATTCTCCTCTGAATACCTACATCCTTGGTATCTACAACATCCAATTTGTTTCCACAAGAAGCTTTATATGTTTATGTTTGCATAACCACCCATGAACTCACAGTATCAATTACATCTTTATTGCCACAAAAGGAAACAACGTAACATAAATTGTCAAGTCTAATTCACAGAATGGTTCAGAACACAAAAAGTCCAGTAACTCTCTCCAGGTCCAGTAATATCAACATACGCCTACCCTCCTGTCTTTCATTAAAGACACAGCATGCACAACAACTGTAGAAAGTTAACTGCAATCTCTACTTCAAAACTCCTCAAAGACATCAAGACATTTTAAAGCAAACCACAGTAGTTTAAAGCCAAACCTAGTGATTTAAAAAAACCCCATCATTAAAGCCTTTGTAATGTTGTAAAAACATATTTGATAATATTCATGTCTATTTACAAAGACCACCCTATACTCTAAAATTTTTTTAAAATATCTCTCAATAGCAAGGATTTACTCTGTCTTGCCCAAACTAAAAAAATAACAGGCTCATAAAACAGTATTTATCAGCATTTTTAGAGGTGGTATTATTTGAACACAAATATAATGTTTGTGCCTTGAACTACTATTTTGAAAGCTCACCTTCTACAGCAGTGCAAAACAGCCAGCCAGATATAATAACACAATCAGGGCTTCAGAATGGGTTTATTTTAACAGAAAACAGAGGAAGAGAGAACTGCAAATTCAGTGAGATGCAATATAAAAGCAGAAACTTGGTTTTTTAAATAGAGCTTAACTTCCATGCGTTCTACTTTGAATCTCTTTCCTCATTTGCAAAGAAGTGAGTTTTGATAATTTATATTAAAAGTTGCAGAACATACTCATGTATTTTTAACTATAACAATGTGGTTTTACTCCAGATACACTCAATCTTATAAAATACAACTCAGTTTCTTGTTTGGAGGATAATAAGCAAAAAAAGAAAATTAATACTAGGAAGTAAAAGAAAATTCCAACATCAAAAGTAAACTGCAAAGTTTAGGTGTGTTAAAAAGCATGTTTCAGCTTTTCACTTTAAAGAAATATTATACTCCTCTCACGTACTGCCCTTAATTGTTTGCCAAGCAATCTTGCTCATTCTTTCTTTTAATGCTCTAAAAACTACAGGAGTCTCTCACCAGACCAGCATTACATTCAAAGGTCTACAGTGAGCTGGGTAAAGGCCATCTCAGTATATGTCTCCCATCATTAGCACAGACTCTGTTTTGAAATAAATATTTATTATCTCCGAAAAGAGCTGTGGTCCCCAGGGAAAACAAAAAAACAAACAAATAACCCAACATCCAAACACTCACGAAATGGTAATGCTGAAAGCACTCTTTCCAGAGAGCTAAGTCCTCAAATACTGGGCCCTTATTGTGAAAACCCAGTAAGCCTCCACTTCAGAATCTTCAGAAATTTTCACATTTCTCCTCTAACACTCTTCACTCCACACATTAGAAATCAAACAGTAACAGTGAGGGAGGGCAGAAGGGACAGACACAGGGTGTCCCAACTGACTAAACATCCAAGGACTTGCACTTGAAGCTTTATGTCTCAGGACAGACTGATACCCACACTGGTTTCTTCTGGTGTTTTTTTTTTTTTTTCCTTCTGTAACAACTTTAGTCTCCTTTAACTTCAACACCTCACTGCTCCTGTTCACTTCTTCCCTGGTCCCTTTTGCATTTGAAGATAGAGGAAAGAACAGTTCTTGTACACTTTGTTAGATGCTCAAAGCATCAACCACACCTGCTTCACTTTCTTTCTGCTTACACTGAAGTTATAGATATACCAATAATCATTTCTCTTTTAATACTAGTAAAGCACGAGGGAAATTCATGTTCCCATGAGAGTTGGTAGACATGTCTGCCACCTTAAAAAATAATTTTTTAGCACAAGTGACAGTTCCATTATTAAGACTTTCAAGCAAACAGTTCATGCTTTTCAGACAAAGGATTACAAACCAAGGTCTCCAAAAATTGACTCAGGTGAAGTACAGAGAGACAGGAGAATTTCCATCATCAGAGACAGGAGAATTTCCATCATCCAACTTGTACTACAGGTACCATCTTGGATGAGGATATATCCCTCACAGCCATAAAAATAGGATTACTTAGGGTTTTATCATGCTTATAACCCACCCACACCATTTATGTATTAACTAAACTGAGACCTTTACTCCTGCCATCTACATATAATAAAGCAAACAAACCGTATCTCCTAATGTGCAGCATCTCATATATAATTTAAAATAGCAATTTCACTTCCTTTAGATCAGAACTTAGCCCACTGAGAACAAGAAATCTTTACTATCCTTATTAAATATTTACTATATGGCTGTCCTGGCATATTCACAAAAACCACTGCATACAAATATTATGCATTAGAAAAATACAAAAGCTACATCTAAAACATTTAAAAGATGCTGGCAAGTGCACAAGAGCTGGGAAATGCAAACAAAGCTGACAGCCTAACTTTCACTGCTGATTCTTTCCAGGACAAAAAGCAGCCTCGTGAGACAGCTTAACCCTTTGCTTTAAGGTCAACATGCATCAAATAGTTTTCCATAAAATGAACATTTGTCACTACCTGAAAACGAAAAATTAAGAAAACATTTTTAGTGAAGCAAAAAGACAGCCAATGCTTTTGCAAGCTTTCCATTGGTGTATGTTACGAACCTAGAAAGGTCACAAGTGTTTACCAACTCCATGCATGCAATTAAAGTCTATCTACCCTCCTCTGCCAGCAACATTTCTATCTTCAGAATAGCAAACCTAACTAGGTGCATTATATCTACAAAAAAAGCCGTAAGATCAAGAATGCAGGAGCCTTAATATATATAACACACTTCCCTCCAAAGTCCAAGGACAGTGTCAGCTTCTACTAAATCTGTTTTTTCACCAAGCTTTTTCCACAGTTGTTCTGGTTGTAGTCATATCGCCATGTGTCAAGGCAACAGGCACACAGAACAATGATTAGACATATCAATCACACTCCAGCTTCCAGATTTATTGCAGTCAAGGGGACACATCTTGCACTGCAGCAATTACAATTCTTGGGGTTTGGCAGGCCTCTGCACGCACTGCAATGCAACCACTTTTCCCTGTGAGTCTCTAGTAAGAAGTCAAAGGAACATGCTTCCCTCAGGCTCTTGCTGTCTCTATAAAACTGCTACAAGAGCTTTAGGTATCACTGCTTCTGCAAAGAATGTCCCTGTAAGAAAAAGCTTCCAGATTTTAAGTTTCATTTGAAGTGATCCAATAGCAACCAGTGGCCTCACAAAAGCTTCCTAGCCTAAGCATCAGAGCATTATTTGGATAACCTACAATCTAAACTAGACCTGGACATGCTGGTTGGGAACATTTTGTACCTGGGTTCTCCCAGGCACAAAACTTGCTTCACAGAGAGTAGGTCAAAGTTCCAAAGCTTCAAAGACAGCAAGGCACTTATTTCAAAACATACCTTTATTTTCCAACTCCTTCTAGCAACAAGCAGCCAGGCTGTAACACTGACCATCCTGCAATCCATTTCTCTGGGGGCACAGGGTGAACACACTAACATTTCCCCTCTGTACAGAATGCAGTAGCCCTGAGCTACCATAAGCTAAACTCTACTGTGCTCAGCACCAGCTTTTGCTGCCAGGCTGAATTGCCACTTTTAAATGCATCCATCACATACACACTAAATTAGGAACTGCACTTCTTCCTAGTACAGCCTGCCAAGACAGCTGCAGCACTGTTTTCTGTACTAATGACTTCAAAGGTACCAAAATAAAGTTCTGGCATTGATGTCCACTAAGAGAAGGTACTCCTGTCATTACTGGAGATAGCTATCATTGTGTTTTTCTTCTTAGTGTAAGAGTGTCATGCAAAAATATATTTAGTAACCTAGCATGGAATAATCCTTTCAGTCATGCACTTCAGCTCAGTTTGAGGGAGATAACAAAAGCAGGCTTTGTTGGCTCTAGTTTTCCAAACACCCAAAGCAGTGGGATCTTCAAAGAAAGCAAGGGTCAATTTATCCTTCTTGTCTAAGGCCTCACACAGCAACAGCTGATCTGATCAGCTGGGGATCAGATGTCCCAAAGCAGACTGTGGGAAGGAGGGAGGTGATGTTGATGTTTCTGTTAGGCCATGAGAACTCGTTTGGAGTTCACTGAGTTGTTTCCTGCAACTTCTCAACAGGGATGCATACAAGGAGATTGACAAGGTGGGCAAAGAATTGCAGAGAGACCCTCCTGGCACAACCTGGGCTCTAGGAGGATAATAACCGTGGAACAATGAACTAGGAAATCTGAGCAGAAAAAGACCTTTAAAGAAGAAAGCCTTTATGGAAGAAACAGGAACCATAATAAGATTACCTGAGGCAGCACTAAAATGAAATTGAGGCACTGGAATGGGATGCATCTGGATTTAAAGATTAATTCATTATTCTGACATAACGCATGGAGAAACAGAGCATCTTCAACCATCTGCAGAGGAAGCAAAAGCTGGACAAACAGAGCTTTAGCAAGGCAAGTGAGGCTGTTAGATGCCCTCCAGAGCAAGGATTGTATACTTTCTCCTATCTATTCTGAGCTTAGGCTCAGAATTAAGCCTTTTCAGGAATGTCTCCAGTATTTTAAAGGCTAATGGAAACATCCATGAACAGTGCAAAATAAAACCAGATGTTTCAACACATTTGCTAACAAAATTAAACATTTTTAGCAAATACTGTCTTAGGTAAATGGTTTGTACTGGGCTCAGCCCTTCCAAAGGAGTATCATTAATTCTTCAAAAGTCTACTCCAAAGAGAGGAAGAAAAATCTTCCTCCTGGAATAGTCTACCAAACTTTCAGATCCTCTTTTATAACATGCCTCTTAAGAGTGCGCCCCAATTTAAAACACTTAGCAGCAGCAGGTAGATTCACTTCACCTTTTTTTTTTTTTTTTTTAAAGAGTAAACTCAAATCAGAAGCAGAAAAGCTGGCTTAATTTGCCAACTTAGTGGTCAAGTTCTAAATGAAAGTTTGATCAAGCTTCAACTGACCACATGAGTGGAGAACAGAGAAGTATTTATAGCCTGCTGTCCCTCAGCCACCAGCTCAGAAGCCACAGAAGGACGCACTACAACACGTGACTTCAAGCACATGAGATCAAGTACTCAAGTTTCTCTTCCAGCCAAGGACTCCCCCTCTTCTATGGAATCTTCTTTCATCATTCCTCTCTTTTTGATAATTTAAAACAGACATAAAAACCCACTGCATTAACCTAAATTATTTTAATAGAACATGTCAACAACACTGAGATAAGGAGGTTTTACTTTCATATTTTCCTTTCTAACAGTCAAATACTCTTCACCACCTTTTCCTCAACTTAAGGCCTGAGATCCTTTCCAAAACTTATCATCTTTTAACCCAGTAAGAAGTCTTTCAAGAACAGCTTACTTACATACCCATTGTCATGATCCAGTATTTTTCTGTATTAATGGCATTTCTTAAGTAACTCTATAACACTGTCTAGAGCTGATGCTATTTTCTGTCTTCTTTTTACCATTCTCACACTCTCCAAACTAAACACCTATATTTTCAGCACTTAGATGAAGTTCCAGAGTAACTCCTCAGAGCACATGCACCCACCAGTGCTCCATGGTGACAACGATCTGGTCGTGAAAGCTGAGACAGGCCAGCTTAAGTCTCAAGGGCACAAACATTTTCACACTATTTGTTACTAATTAAATCTAGTAGCTTTTCTTTTCCAGCCTCTCAGGTCACACTTACACAACAGCAGGTTCCAAAGTAAGTTATAAGCATGTAGCTCTCAAAGAGTGTCCCATCCACAGCTCCTTCTCCTCCTAGCTACTCACTACCATCCTTTTTCAGGCTAGGACTTCCTTAGATATTATCAACATCTGAATTAAGGTACATGAATCAGACAGCTTGACAACCTACTCACTACTTTGAGAAAAATCCATTTTTGAAGGAAAAAGGTTTTGTAATAGGCACATGAGTTAAAGAGAGTAGGGAATGCTGATAATAACAATGTATAGACTGACTGCAATAATTTTTCTTTAACTAGAAGAATAGGAACTAGGGAGAAATACTTTAGCCTGGCCAGGTGCACAGCTATGAAAGCCTCAGTTCCACCTACAGTAGTTTTCACTGAGCAGATAAACACAGGGAAGTTGTGAACCTCTGTTGTGAAGATCTTAAAGCACAAATGAACAAATGCACCACACAGTGTGATTACTGCTGTGGAGCCTCTGGGTTATCACTTAAGGGTGTCACGCAGCTTTATCCACAGAGCCTGTTTTCAACTTTAGGATGTCTTATTACTACCATAGGCTCAGAGATTAAAACCAAGATGGCTGCAAAAGAGGCAAGAGTATTTTCTCCTTTAAACTAAGCAAAAGTCACTAGTTCTTATTTTAGAATTAGAGCAATGCAGGTTAGAAGGGATCTGGCCAGATCATCTTGTCACTTTTTATTGAAAGAGAGGTAAAAAGCATGAAGCTTTTCCAGACTAGCCCAACATTAACAAATATTTTTTGTTGCTTGTTTTAGAAATGCTGAGTTTAAGTATTTATTTTCAGAATCGATTAATTCCAAGTATTATTAGTGAAATAGATCATGTACACCTTGTCTCTATACAAAGAAAACCTCGATTTTTAAGCATTTGACACTAGTCTTCACATTAAACCAAACATACCAGTCTCCCACAGGTGCCTGTGCTATAGACTTTCACAATCTTGAAGTATTCCTGCACTGGCATCCTTATTTCTATAAAATATGTTCTCAAACACAGGAAGAAACATTAGGCATTTAAGTGCTGTTCCACCTCCCCCACACATCATTATGTTTTGACTGCACTTAGAACTTAAGGAAGGTCAAGTCATATGACACAAGTGCTGCAAGAGCATGCATATCAGAGAGTTAGTCTGGGAAGAAAAAGGTGCAGTTATTTTCCAGTTGGTTTATTTTTTAAGTAACATTCCCCCCAGTATGTAGCCCCCCACATACTTCTCCTCATTCTATAAATCGTCAAGCTTCTTGACATTTACACAAACTGTTAACTCCCACCCTTCTCCCAATTACTTCTTTTCTGATGCCAGCTGCTACTCACAAAACGAGGCAGTGTTCCACGGCTGTCAGCATCTTGCCAAATCAGCCCCTGACTCATCAGTCAGCACTCTGGGATGTCACTGCATTCCAGTCAGAAGCACTACCTAGAACTCTGGCACTTGGCAGCACTCCTTCCCTCACAGCAAAACTTGCTACTGCTTCACCCAGTTCAGCTTCAAACCCAGAGGAACAGAGCTGCCCCTCCAGGAATGCACCCACACAGCCACTGCCCAGTGGTTTGTCACTCAGCAAACTGAAACAGATGTCTCTATGAACGAGCCAGCAGCACAACCCAAGAGGAAAAGAAAGCACAAACCTGTCTGTGCAGCCAGAGTCCCTTCTGACAGCTCTTGCAAGACTCCAGGAGCTATACACCACTGTCTCAGCTTGCTTAACACTTGCGCTTTGGTCTTTTCCATACACTGCAGGAAACTGAAGGGAAGTCCAGGTCACACCTTTAATCAGTTTAAGGAAGAAGTGACAAGATGCAGCTGCCTGCAGCCAGCAGCCCCATAACCACATAACCAAGCAGTTGCTATTCTGCAGCAAGAAATAGTCATTATGAGCAGAATTAAGTGGTCTGACCGCAGGCAGAGGGAGAAAGCAAGAAAAGCCAATGCCACTGCCTTAAAGGTCTGCAAGTATTGGCTGTTCTCTCAGTGACTCAACTATTACCACAACTCAAGCAAACTTTGTTTGGCTTTTGTCACCATTTTCAACATTTAATAAATCAAATGCCTGCGTGAAAGCATTATTATTTTCATCTTAAAATACCTTAGGGTTCACAAGAAAATAGCAAAGGAATGCTGATATTTTAATTCTACACGCCCAGCAGAAATCTAGCCTCAAGTAATTTTTTAAAAAACTTATTTTATATATATGCTGCCATAAAAAGTCTTTAAACAAGTTACAGCAAATATCAGTAACAGAGTAAAAATGCTCAAGGTAACCACTTCTTAGGAAGTAAGTCAGAGGCTTAAGAACCTTCCTTTCAGAAAAAAAAAAGACAAGCCTTTTAAATTTGAGACCTCCTGGGCTCAAAGAGTCAGGAGATGCAAAACCACAATGCAGACTGCCCTTTATAAACATGTCTTTATACCTGCCTGTGTCCATTGTGCACTGCTTCACAAAAGCATGTGAAGCTTTCCTATTGCTTCTGTGTCATGACAGCCAAAGAGTATGGAAACATAACCCCCTTATGTCAGAGAAAAGCTTACAGCATCAAGAAGTCAACATATTCATATTCATGAATCAGCTTAAAGCAATCATGTTGTTCTGGGCTAAGGAGAGAGCTTTTTTCCATTTCTCTCTTCATTTTTTTCCTCTTAGTGCCAATACACAGGCACCTTCTACCAAATTAGGCCATCTGGTCACTTGACAGCTGTAAATAGCAAGCAGTCAGTTAACATTGTTCAGGAGATTAACAATACCACAGCATTTGCAGGTGAAGTTACAATAACCCAGTGGGCTAGTTTTGTGCTGTCTTTTCTTTTTTTTTTTCTTCCTCTTAGAAGGTGGAAGCATTGTGTAGTTGTGCTCAAATAATTGTCATTAAACAAATTTCTTAGCCTAGCCTTAGTCCACCTGTCCCCATCCTCCCCACTACAATATTAACAACCAACCATATATTCAACTACCTATGCATCTGTTGTACCAACAATACACAAAGAGCTTAAAGTCAAAAATAAAGGGGATTTGTCTAACCCTGAAAACTGCTTGTTTAAGGTAGTCAGGAATTGAAAATAAATAAATAAATAAATAAATAAATAAATATTTCTGGTTAAAAAGGATAAAAATACTAAATATTCTTTAAAAACAAACAGTGTAAAACGTTTTAAAATCTACATACTGGATTTTAATACTAAATTAACTTGATAATATTTTTAATACTTAAGGTTACCTGAGAAATCTTTGATTTTTTTTTTCCTTAGCTAGGTGAGCAAAAACTGTGATTTATCAGAGTTAAGCTTCCCTAAGTTCATAATGATGGTGAGTAGGCTAGAATATGAAAGATTAAGATAACTAAACATCATGGTTACTGTTAGTGTAATTCCACTGAAAAAAAATCAAAGAAAAAGGAACTACACAATTTAATAGAAAGAAGTTTATAGCTGTTCTGTAACATACACAAAACACACCAACAAATAACACAGTATGTCAGTGTATTCCATGTTTACAGAAAAAATGCTGAGAAATAAACTAAAGAACTAACATCAATCTATTGAAATCTGCTTAGAATGTAAGGAGTCTTTTCAACCAAAGCAAAACACCTATCCTGAACTTACTTACACTATACTTCTGCAAATATCAGCACAAAAGTTTACTTTTTTAGCCATGACTCAGTCAATAAACTGTTTTAAGCCTATATTTACAGTAACCTTTTTCATACATATTGTATTTCACATAATTAAAGAGTATTTCTACACAGCCACGTTTTAGAGTAAGATTAAATGGCAGCCTGTTTAAGAACTTTAAGGCAGTTAAATTTTAAATAATGTCTTCTCCCTCTGAAAAAGTAATCACTGAATAACTATATGTCAAATTCCCCAACATATGCTTCATCCACATTCCCAAAACTCATGACTGGCACACCCTCAATCACTATAGCCTCAAGCCAAAGGCAAAACCACCAGATACATTTTAACAGAACCCAATTCTCCTTGAATAGGGCTATGGGATCCCAGAGCCAAACACTCCACTCATTCATGAACCAGGAACAATGCCCGCCTGGGAAATTAGAGTTTATTGGACTCGCAGTCACCCCAAGAATAAGACCAAGTAAACAGACTTCAGCTTTTTCTTGACAACCCTTCTTCAGATTTATTACCATCCCAAAAACAGGATTAGATTCAACTCTCTAGTGATCTGCAGGAAATAAACCTAACAAAACTATGAGTTTCAGTAACCTACCTACAACTGCTAGTAATGAAATTAAGACTACAAGTGCAATTTCTCAGAGGCAAGTGTCACTCAACTACCTTCTTTGTAGCTTCACAGGATACTATCCATGCTTCATGGAAGGCAACCAGTTCTATCATTTACAGCATAAATTTGTAAGCCAAACTTCTCAAAAATACACACAGCCATTTTTCCTTCACATTAATCCTTATACTGTCTAATGCACATCATATATGTTCCAATAACAGCAGCATTTTCCACTTTTATTTTCTAACGACCTCTTGACAAATACAGAAGTTTGGTGTTAGCCATCAAATGCCACTGCTGATTCAGACTCATCTTAAGAGATGCTATTTGCAATAGCATAAAATAGTTATACAAGCATAGCTAACAGATAGTGTTTGTACTTCATCATAATAATTTGTGCAAACAACTCATTAATAGGACTTTGAAAAGAAGTGAAGAACTATGTAAAATGCTAAGCATGAACTGCAAGTTACTAATGCAATTCAGATAATAAAAAACAACAAAAAAATCTATTTCAATTCATCTGCATGTCTGCTCCACAGTGAAAGTTCAAAGCATTAGAGACAAAAACACTGGGGGAACAGTTCATTATTCCTTCCCTCTCCCCAGCCCATACAATTATTTCCACACAAGTACTTCATACACAAGGGTTTTTCTCTGCATACAACTATTTTGATTATTAACATCAATTTTGCAAAACTTTAATGGCACATCAGCAGATGTTCTTTTCAGAGGATTTCACAACATCCCATCTTAATGGTGAAGCAGAGGAAGAGCCTAATTGTCCTTAATCCTCTATTCAAAATAGGTTAGATGAAATCCTCTTTTGACTGAAGCAAAGAGATTAGTGAGTGTCACCAGGAAAAAGAAACACTATTCCCCCCTCACCCTAGCTCGTACCTAGATGAGCTTAATGATTAATGAAGGAAACAGATTCTCCTATTTCAAAAAGGGAAATTAGTCTACAGGGAAGAACAAAACAAATGGAAAAATGTCTCCACGAAACTTCCATGTTCTTAAGCCTCCATACTAGTAGTAATGATCACGATGATGTAAATAAGAAGCGTACCAAAACACACTTTCCCAGTATGCCTCAGCAGCCAGAAGAGAGCTCATATAAGACCCTTTCTTAAAATATCAATACAAATCTGTATCCCTAGTAAATCTTGGCATAATTTTTGACATCGCTAAATGAATAGTACACGATTTAAGGAAACACATGTGCACTCATCTGCATATGAATGCGTATGAATGCAGATGGAGGAATAAAGAGGGAAATAGGTGGTATCAGGAGAAGCAATACAGAACACCTAGGTAACAAGAAACAAAAAAAACCAACCCCAGAACACAGTCATTACAGGCTTATGTTCACATCCAGTTTCCTTCCTGTGAAACAGTAATTTTGTTCCCTGGAAGCATTAAAGTACCCTTACAACTTCTCACTATGGAAAAGGTAGACAACACTCCCATCCCTGTCCCAAGAAAAAAATCAATGTACATAGAAATTAACATCCAGATCTGCAAAGAAATCTAGGTGATTTATCAGCCTGTCTTCTGTGATCTTCCAAACAAACTCCAGAATCACTGGCTCACCTCCTCAGTCTCCTAGAACAATCCAAGCTAGGCTGCCAGTTTCTTCCTAAAAAGAGCATGTTTTTTAATATAGTATCACAAATACACAATACTTTCAAAATTAAAATCAAATTTAAATTGAAAATAAAACAACCCAAACAGAACACTTTCAATGATGACTATAGAGTCTGTGCCACAGGCTTCTCAGAGTCATTACTGAGAGGGAAGAAAAACAGCTTGTGCAAGTATGATAGAGAATAAGAACCCCTGGTTTGCCTTCTCTACCTGCAGCTGTTGCCATGGTAATTATAGCAGAGAAGATAATAGCATTCCAGTGTCACTTTGCTTCACAGCTTAAGATGAACTTCAGCTGAAATGTCCCTCAACAATTATACAAATAAGCATAATACATTATCCTGTGTAATAGTAAGCCACTAGAAGAAGCAGAATTATTCTGGAAAAAATATAATCTGTCCAAAAGACTTCTAGGAGGAGAGGCAGGCTATTTTGCTCAAACAACAAGAACAAAAAAAAAAAAAAAAAAAA
>VZSR01003803.1:58894691-59001922 GCA_013398615.1 Brachypodius melanocephalos
CAAAACCCAGCAAAGTTGAATCCAGTTGCATAACAAGTTCTAAAACATCTGCTCAGTCTTCTCTGCGACACAGTTTTCTTTTGTTTCTGCTCCCTGACACACCTGCACATGACATGCAGCAGGCAGCCCACAGTAAATCCTGTCAGAGCACCTCAGAAACCACAATGGGTTTCCAGCCACACTCAAACCTAGTTTAGATGGACTAGGTTTTATCATGCCCATCTCACCACCATAGACAGTAGCCTGCCATGGTATTTGTGGAATGCTTTACCTGTCAGCCCAGTCACTGTTTTCTAAGTGTCGGGGGTTTAAAAAGCAGACTCATTAGAAAATCCCATTCCATCTTGTCACTTTTCTTGTTTCAAACACTACTGTATGACAGAAGAAAAAAAATCAATGAGAGATGGCGATCAGAGATGTTAAGCTATAAATGTGCTACGTGGTACTTTCCATTCCCAAAAATAATTTTCAAAAGGCTTCCTGCTTGCAGAACTGATACTCAGTGGTGCTTGAGAAAAATGCACAAAAGCAGAACAATACTAAAGTTCTTTTTAGCCAAACAACATGCTATCAAGAGACAAAAGCAACTATACAGTTGTCATCTCAGGATTTTTGGTGCTAAAAAAAGATCAAAACTTCTTGATCTATTTTAAGTCACTGAAACAGTTCTACAATTTAGATGCTCCAAAAGCAATGTTTTCTACTATCATAAAACATCTGATGAGTGCAGATGAGTAATATTTTGTAGTCAATAGCAACCAGCATGTAAAATGTACACTGACTTCCTGTAAGTCAACTGTTTTACATATGCAGTGTCCTATTTTCATTTGTTTATTCTCAAAAGAAAAAGGAAATTGTTTTTCTTGTGTAAATTAGTTAATTGATGGAGTGGGGGGGAGGTGAAAAAACAGAGCTCATGCAATTCTCCATGCTTATTTCCCTTCAGCAATAAATAATTGACGGAGAAAGGGAGAGTATCCGGAGGGTTTTTGGGCATCAGGTAATACTGAAATATCTTTAGAGTACATTATAAACCAGAATGAACACAAGACTCACTACAAGTATGAAGAGCTAAGTTTGCAGGAGTGACAAATTCTGTCAGTCACATTCAACAGAATTAACTTCTAAGTAAAGTTTTGAAATGTTGCCTTTTTAAAATAACTTGCTGAAAAGTCAGCGGGAAACACTCCATATACCAAATCCCCCCAAAAATAAGAGAAAAAGGCAATTAGGCAAATAACAAAGCAATGGTGCTTGGGGAAACAGGAATTCAAGTTACTCGTGCCATTTGATGCCCTCTGTTGAACCTTTGACAGCAGGAAGAACTGGTACTTGCAGCAAAGCAGAGCTGAGAGATGGGAAGCATCTCAAGTTTCAAAAAAAAACATTGTGACACACAGACTTGCACAAGAGATAAGAAAAATGGATTACATACCAGGAACAGACACAAACCTTAAAAGCTGCAAGTTACTAATTGTTGATCCATGAATACATACACAGATCCAACCGAGAGCATCTTTTGTACACACAACACAGCCAGCAGACAAATGTGTTTACATACAGCTTAAAACAGATTCAGATTTTGTCAAATTATACCTCTGAACTTAAAAACAAAACATAACACTTTTGATTTACTTGACTAGGAAGAAAACTGTTTAACAGGAACCTTGACTAAGAAACATAGATGACACCAGTTTAACACTCATCTGCAAGAGTCCAAAGGAGGCTGAATAAATTCAGAACCAAAAGCCAGAACCAAACACCCTCAAATGAATTAACTAAATTTAGATTAAAAACAATAGCTCATCTCAAACACTTGACAAATGGATTGTCCTTTAAGATGTAAATGACTACAAAGCACCAAGGCTTACAACTTCACCGACTTTCAGGTCAAAGTAGTCACCAGCCTCTACTGCATCAAAGTTAGATAAATAAATAAATGAACTCAAGTTCAATATTCATTTAGGTCTACTAAGACTACATACACAAGGAAAATACTTAGGAAATGTAATTAGAAAACAGTTTTAGAATTATAATGCAAATCAAAAGCAACACAATCATCTTAGCCAATGATGAAAAGTCACAGGCTGTCACAAAACCTAGTTAAGAACTTGCTAAAAATCCCTACCATAACTGCCTGGTTAGGCTAGTCAAATGTCTTCTCAAAGTACAATTAAAGTTGACCCACCTCTACAAAAGTGAAAAATAGAGCATCCATTTGTAAACTCAATTTATTCCAGCCTCCCAAAAAAGCGAGTTTTCAGAAATACCTGCACGACTAATAGGTCAGCAGCTCCCCAGAGACCAAAGCTGTAGTAAACCACTGTTCCTTCTGGAAACACATCTTACCTGCTACTACCTGCATTTAGAAATACTTATACAGGTAACAATACTTAAGATCCAGATTTGTAATCCTAAAGTAACAGGAGGACCTGAAAGAGGAGAAGCAGTAAAGTAGCAAGATCTCTAAATATACTACATAATACAGGCAAAACTCTTCAGTAATAGAGACCTCTGACTCGATCACATGTACTGTACAACCTAAAGCCATCAACCTGGGCAGGAGCTTTTAGTGACCAGGGCCAGCTGTCCTACAAATACAGAGCAGACTGTCACCACATGGTGCAAGATGTTCACCAATCATTTAGTGCCCAAACAGGCATATGCTGAAGAGCAACATCTTCCCAGATTGCCCAGATATATTCAAATCAACAATATTCAGGAATATCTAAATCCATATTCAGCCATAAACAGCTACAAAAGACATCTGCTCATGTTTCATAAAGGAAAGTGTTCATTTTGTGAAAGATGTCACCAAAACCTGTTTAAATATTATTAACCAACTTTTGCCTGTGACAAGGACAGACTTCAGAAGTCCTATCACCAGCAAAAAATAATTGATCAAAGAAAACTAAAGCAGCTGCATTAACACAGGCAGAGCAGGTCACCTAATGATACCCACAGTGTCCCAAATAATTTAACTATGAAACAGAAGCTAATCTTGTATGGAGGCAGCTTTAATTACCATTGTATCTTGTTTTTTCCCCTAAATAGTGCATTGCTTAATATTAAGCTAACAAGTTTCTCTTGTTACTAAGCAGGTTCTGCATGACACTTACAGGATACCCCATGCTAATTCTGTGTTTGCTGGCTGTGCAGCTGCCCTCCCTGGGGTAGCACATATCCTCTAGGGAATCCAAGGAGAACACAGAAGCATTTTGTCTGATGAAAAAGCAACATCTATAAAAAAGGTTACATTTTCATAGAGTATGTGACAAAAAGTAATGCTCATACTACTCAAGCACAGCCATTATTTCTATTATCTGGGAAATAATTTTTGGTTCCAAAATTTATCTTATTTATCTTCATGTAGAAGACCTATTCAGTTCCTATGATTCCATGTAGAAGCAATGCTGTATATTAAGGTGTTTCTATTTTATTACTTAAAGATGCCTCTAATACAGCTCATACACATTCTAAAGCAGTAAAATACATAGATTAACCTCAACAGACACAAATAAGAAAATTACAATGCTGTTTATCAGCTTGAAAGATCACAAAAGATTTGGAAAACGGAACTTCATGTCAGCTGTACTGCAGTGAAACAAATACCTTTTCTATAAAAAAGTTACTTTTTGCCATCAGTCCTGTAAATTGAGTATGGCTGCAGTAATGGTTACAGAAAGCAAGCGGTGAAGTGAAAAGAACCCAGAATTTACAGGATGATCTAAAGAGGCAAAACAAGAGAATATC
This sequence comes from Brachypodius melanocephalos, assembly GCA_013398615.1. NCBI lineage: Eukaryota > Metazoa > Chordata > Aves > Passeriformes > Pycnonotidae > Brachypodius > Brachypodius melanocephalos. The sequence goes on from VZSR01003803.1 coordinate 58,898,445, forward strand.
AATTTAAAAATTTAGTTAAGATAAAGACAATTCCCTCTGTCCTTCTAAGAGACAACATCATCTCTTGGTGAAGAGATATGAAGTACAGTATAACTAGCATGCTGAACATTTATTTTATTCAACCTACATCACTAAACTCTTCAACACCTCGAAGATATAAAAAGACACACTCAATGCAGGTAAAACAGCAAATATTTGAAAATGCTAACCAGGAAGCTGAGAGCACCCAGTCATCGCTATTCTTCCACAGGGCCTTGGAAATATGTGCATTGATTTTGCACTGCTCCAGGACAGAAACTGTACAGTAAAGGACAGAGGAATGGGAGGGATCTTCCCAATCACAACAAACCCCCTAGTATTTAACTTATGCCTTTATGTCCTACAACAAACAGGGTCGAGAAAGAAAAGTAATGACACAGAACTGTTAGAAACCATCCTAATTAGAAGTCTCCATTTATACATCACATCACAACAGTTTGTTTTCCTGAGATCATACCATAAGAGCTCCCAGCTAATCCAGCATCTCCACATGCATCAGCCAAGGTTCTCAGCATAATCCAAAGACCAATTTCTCTAGGAAGGCCCTGCAGCTGAACAAGTTCAGGAGATTTTGTTCCTTGCTGAACAAATTCATAGATCTAAGACCCTGATCATAAAGAAATTTTTGTTTCAACTTTAAACCTAAGCTTGAGCTTTGGAATAAACACAAGATGTATCCACTCCAGCTCTCCCATAGAAGAGTTGCTGCCTTGTCTCCCTTTTTAAAAGTCGTTTGGAAAGTGACAAGCCCATCTACATCTGTGTGCCTGGCTGGCGCATACAGAGCTTTGGTGAACAGCTCTGGAGTGATGCCCCTGACATGTACACCTGCTATTCATGCAGAGCAGTCAGTTTCAGGCCCAGTGGTCAAATTAGTACTTTTCATTTTCACTGCTGCAGATGTACAAAAGCAGTTGAACCATGGAGATACAAAAAAGAGAAAGTCAAGAAAAAAAACACACTACACAGTCATAAGGTTGCCAGATCTCAACAGTCTTAATGAAATGAATACAAATTTACTTAAAGCATCTTTTCCTTAAAATTACCTTTCCGTGGAAGAAAGATTTCAAAGTTAAGACACTGAACAAAAGCAAAGTAACAAGAAGCAACAGGTGAAAATGTACAAGAAAATATACAAGGAGCATCCTGGGCAATTACCTAGGCATAGCCTATTTGCATACACACAATACAGAAGGTAGTGTGACCGAGGCAATAGGAAGCTTTCTTCACATGGGATATGATAATGTTTTGTTTATCTTTAAGACTGCTGCATTAGTCTCATCAGCAGTGCAGGAGGGTGGTGACAGTTCACAGCTCAAGAGCTCAAGCCCCTACTTTCAACACACTGTCTTCTCATGTACCTTGACTGCAGCTGCTCTTAAGCCCACTTCCTTCATATTTGATGCTTAAGCCTGCTTTGGAAGGGGTTAGCAACGATGTTATGCAGAAGAGCAACAGCGTGCTTGCTCTGTGCAAAATGAACATGCCATTTGTACAGATGTGAGCACACACAAAGAAAGAAATCTTAAACTAAACCCAACAGTTAGATCAGCACTGACAGAACTCTACACCCAAAGTGATCCTAGCTCTTTCCAAACAGACCTCAGCATATCTCACCTGGTATCTATATCCACAGAGACCATTGCTTCTCATTATTATTGTTGCTATACATTATCTGGAGTATTCTCTTCCTTTTCTTAGGACCACTTTCTAAAGATCCGTTCACACATAGCTGCTTTCAACACTCACCTCTCCACCCTCTCCTCATCCCATATATATCTTACTGTAAACCAGAAGAAAAAAGATTATCATTTTCCATCTCTGCTACTTTTTTTCATTTATACTTCAAAAAGACAGACTTCAGCCTGTATTAGGTGGACGCAGCTCTTAGCACATACAAAACCAAGTGTATTCACTTTAAGTGAGAAAACTTGAGTGCTCTAACCAAGGCAAAAGTACCTCCTGCATAGAAAGAAAAGCTATTTGTATTTGAAAATTCCTATTATCTCTCCCTATCTTTCAAAAATTACTTCTATACCCAAAAGCAGAAATGTGCCATTTCGTGGTATTTGTCTCCACGCCTTGCACTGAACGACCCCACACTTACAGGCATTCTGCTAATCTACTTAAGCCATTATCCTGAGCATTTATTAGGGGTTCCATGCAACTGGAGCCGCACTCACTGACGCACCTCAGCCTACACTTGGACCCCACTCTAATGCGCTGCCGAGATGCTCTCTCGGGCGATGCGGGTGGGTTTTCACACGCTGACCAACAACCCACATGAGCCCTCTCTGCCCGGAGCACTCTCAAGTCTGGCGTGTTTGAATCTTACTACGCGCACCTACAGAAAACTTGGGACCGTTCCGAGCATTTGTCAGTATACTTAAATTGGACAATTTGATAAAAAAGTCGCTTGACTGAAACAATATAGGGAATAGAAAGGGAAAAAAAAAAAAAAACCAGAAAACCAAAACAAAACAAAAACAAAAGCAAACATATTAAAAAAAGAAAAACGAAAAGAAAAAAGCTGGAGAGCTAGAGGTTTTATCTGCCCTGCTAACTACGTATCGCAGTACACTGCAAATTACAGTGCTCTGAACTCAGGTCAAGCCGCTGAGGTTCAGCGAAGGACAGTCCCGTGGGGCGGGCGGGCTGCGGGGAGCGCAAGACACCCGGTGCTGCTGAATCCCCGCTCGCACCGGCCATCACGTGCGGCGGCCCCGAGGCTCCCCGGCCGCCGAGCCGGTCACGGGACCGCCCAACGTCTGACCGAGCCCTTCCTGCGATCCCGGGGCTGCCCGTCGCTCCCGGGGGCGATCGGCACCTGCGGTACTCACGTATCGGCTCACGAGGGTCCGCAGGAGGCTGCAATCCATGGCGGGCAGGACCGCGCCGCCGGGCGCTCGCCGGTGCCGCCGAGCTCCCTGGCTCGCCTCCTCACTTGCCACATGCAGAGAGCTGCGCTCGCCCCGCCGGACCCGCTGCGACGCCGGCCCGGCGCTCGCCGCCCTTCCCCGGCTATGCCATGTGCTCGCCGCCGCCGCTGCGGCGCGGCGCTCCGCGGCCCCGCATGCCCCCCGTCGCTGCTGCCTCCACTACAGTCCCGCCGAGGGCGATCGGAGGGTATGGCGCTGTCAAGAAGGACCTCCCGCCCCCCACCCGCTGCGCTCTGCCCGCCGCGTGCACCGCCCAGGGCTTTATCCGGCGGGCGGGGCCGGGGCCGCCCCCGCGCCGCTCCCCCCGCCCTTCCCCGGCTTGGTGCGCGCGCGCGCGATCCCGCCCGGTGCCGGCTCGGCCCCCGCCCGGCGCGCGCCGCTCTGATCTCGCCGGGCGGCCCCGGCGGCGCGCACGTCACGCGGGGCGGGCACGCGCCCGTCGGAGGCCGTGCCCGCTCCCCGTCCTGTCCCGTCCCGTCTCGTCCTGTCCCGTCATGCGCGGCTCGCGGAGCGGGCGGTACCGGCTCCCGGCCGGGGGAGGCGGGAAACTTGCCCGTGCCTGAGAACGGGCTGGAACTCTGGCGTGAGCCGGTGCATTATACTGGGAGGTACTGGAGGGAGTGATACTGGGAGAGAAGGGAAAACAGAGAGAAGCCAGAGAGTAACACTGAGTGCCTTGGGAGGGAACTGGGAGCACTCGTGGAGACTCAGGGAGAGGCACTGGGAATAGTGGGAGGGGAACTAGCAGTACTGAGGGTAGCCACGAAGCGATACTGGAAGAACTGGGATGGCAGGAGAGCACGGAGTGGAAGCCAGGGAGTGATGCTGGGAATGAAGTGGGAACACTGAGGGGAGTCAGTGAATGATGCTGGCCGTACTCATAACTATAGAAGGAATGGGGTTGGGTTGGAAGGGACCTTAAAGATGATCTCGTTCCAACCCCCCCGCCATGGGCACGGGGACCGTGGGGTGACGGGGATGGGACCAGGGAATGTTGCTGGGAGCACTCGGGCGACCCAGGAAGTGACACTGGGAATACTGGGAGGGAACTGGGAGCAATGAGGAGGAGACGATGAGTGGTACTGGGCGGACATGGAGAACGCTGGGAGCGACAGGGAGTGGTAGTGGGTAATCCCTGCGCCCCGCCTTCACCTGCGCAGCTCCGCGCCCCGGGCAGGAGGGAGCGGCCGCCGCGCCCTTCCGGGGTGGGGGTGCCCGCGGCAGGACGGCGCCGACCCCCGCCCGCCCCGGCGCCTCTTGGCGACGCTGCCCCGCCGTGCCGGTCCGGCGGAGCCCGGCGTGCCTCCTCCCGCCCGGGCTGCTAGAAGCGCTGCCGGTGCCGCGCGGGGTCCGGGCTGTCCTGGCACGAACCCCGCTCCGGCCGGCCCCGCGGCAGCGCTGGGGTGGAGCACGGCGAGGAGCACGGCACCCACAAGCGGGACCGACCCTGCTTGTAAAGCGCGGCGGGAACAGATTCAGAAACCTCTGTGCGGTGGCGAGCCCAAACATCACAGCCCTGCTAAGCCCGCACACAGTAGAAATTACTTGGTGGAGGGTAAAGGGATAAGCAGCACTCGGCAAAAAATGCGCAAGAAAGAGAAATAGAAGTGTATCATTCCTTTTTTTTTCTTCTTCTTCTTCTCTTTAAATGCCTGAGGCAACACCTTTTAGGCATTTAGGCCTTTGTTTTCTGCGGCTGGTGGTGGTGTTTTTTTTTTTTGTTTGTTTTGTTTTTTTTTGTTGTTGTTGTTTTTTGGGGGTTTTTTTGGGGTGGGGGGTTGGTGGGTTTTTTTTGTTTTGTTTTTGGGGGGGTTTGTTTGGTTTGTTTGTTTGTTTGTTTTCCCATGCCATTCATACCGAGGGACTCGCTCAAGTTTACAGCAATCTTGCACCTAGTCTCAGATTACTCTGTACAACTTCATATAAAATGAAGGCTCTGAACCAAATACTTTCTCAAAAATTAATTGAAAGTTATTAATTTTATAAAATTAATTCTTTATTTAAAAAGTCAATTTTAACTAAATCAGAATTTTATGATTATGAATATCCATTCCCTTCTTTGGCAGCAATCGCATAAGCTGTCCCTTATTGTCTAGTTCATGGCTAAAACAAGGAAGTTTTTTTCTTATTTTGGTTTTTGTTTTGTCACAATTACGTAGTTCTCTGGACACCATCAAATATTCTACCACAAAGAATGCACAAATTTCTAGTACAACAAACACGTCAAAAAAATGGAAATTGAACTATTTGAGATCATTACATAAATACTAAGAGAAAAACCGTATCTGTTTCTTTACAGGTCACCTTTAATGTTGGTGCATTTTATAAATTCAGCAGTTTTTATTGCTGGTTAGATTGCAAAATGTATAATTTAATGCACACTAAGTGCACTGTGGTCAAGCTAATGTTGTTGTTCAAACTCTAAAGGGACATTGGTCTAAACCCCAATTTTCATCTTGGTTACAACTAATATTCATTTTGCAGCACCTCCCATTTTCCTGCACCTATTTACAGACCTAACAGTTCTGTGGCATATGTTTCTGTGCTTGCATTTAAGCTTCAAGAAATCATCACTGAAATGGAAAGGTAAAAATGAAAAAGATCCATGAAACAACAGGAATTTTTCTCAAAATTAGCAATCCTGCCTGAGTTAACACAAAACTACTTTATTTTCTGTTTATTTACACCAACAGTTACATATTAAAATAATATTATGTGAGCATGTCATCAGTCTTCAGAAAACTTATTACCAAGAAGAAACTACAGAAGAACTTCATGAACATAAAGTGATAATTTCAAAACAGATTGCAAAGCTGTTACAGGAAATTCTTTCCATTGCTTTCTAGCATACTTCTCTGTCTAGCTATTCCAATTTCAAAGAACTAATGGAATATTCATATTTTGTAATATTTTTTCAGGTCATTCCACTTTTATTCAAACTGTACCATTTAATCTGTCCAATCTTTTTAATGATGTTGCTTCTTACTTGGGTTTGGAGTGAAAGCAAATTTTCAAATTATGCAGAAAATTGCTTTCTAAAGTTTTCTTCCTTTTAATACTTTCAGTCCTTTCTTTTACCCAGATGCCAAAGTATGTTTTTTTCACCTCATTAAGTGTCCCTGTGTGTGATACCCACGTTAGTTGGTGCACCTCACAGAGCATCTCTGCAGGGAATGAAGTTCACCTGCAGAGCTGGGAACAGGTAACTGGTTCCGTTCTGAGCATGACCATCATGGAGATATTTCTGAACCCCTTGCTGTCTCCTCAGCTGAGATATAACCAAGGTGGGGCTGCAAGAAGCGTTTTGCTCAGATCCAGAGCCTGGAAGCCACTCGTGGGTGTAGGTTGGCTGCATTCCCTGAGGTGAAAAAGGGACCAAAGCTCCTGTCCTCACCAACTCTTTCAGTCCAGGGCAGAGGACACACATGCTCAGCCATTTCCAGGCTACTGCTCAAGCAAACCTGAACCATTTTTCTGCCCTTCCCTACACTGCCAGGAAAAAGAGAGGAGCACAGCTGGGTTCTGTGCACATACTGAGGAGAAATCCCAGCCTACATTAATCCTTTGTCCCCATATTTCTACGAAAAGGACACCTAAATGTGCAGCCCAGAGGAGAGCACTGGTAGGACACTGAAAGGTAGCACAGGACCTTGCCACCTGAGCCGTGTTTGTGGAGGGAGGACTGCACAGCACATACATTTGACTTATGGAGTGACAGGCTTCTCCAGTGTGCAACTGAGGGGGGTGTTGAGGTCACACTTTTAGACTTAGGTACATCAAATCTGCGTAAGTCAGGCTTAAGGTGCCTGAGTCTTTTATTGGATCTATCCTGAAGTGACCTGGTAAAGGTCAAGTTGTGACTTAGCAGTCAAGCCAAATGAGGAGCCTTGATCTTATTGGTCATGGATCTGTTCTGCCTATTATGCAATGTTTTACTTTTAAGCAATTTATTAAAGTAATCATCTTTGTCTTTGAATATGCCATCACATTTATTTCACTCCTCATTTCTCTTTTTAAAAATGTCTAAAATTACCTGTGTGCTGTATTTTCTAAATTTCTTGTGTCTTTTCTGACTGCAGATTTGACTTCCTGTTCTACTGCTCTCTGTTTCTTCTTCCTATTCTGATTGATTCCTTGTGATCCATTACTGGCCTTTCAGGATACTCCTACCTGCCCAGCTGAATTACTACATTCTCTAGGTCTTACTACTTACCACAGAATCTCACACCGCTTCTGATTTACTTACTGTGTCACTACAGCTCTGCGTGAAATGTCCCACTCATTGTTTAAATTGCATTAGAAATCAAGGTGAATATGTTAGTGTGCGAAAGATTTACTTTTCTCATGTACAGCTATATTTTCTGTTACTTTGTAACCCTTATTAAGTTACTCCATTTCATAATTGCAGTGAAAATGTTGAGACTGGTCCAAGGGCAACAGCTGGATTCTCTTCTTGAGGCAGTAATAGATATTTTGCAGTTTAGTCCACCTCGATTTTGAAAGGTGGGAAGGCAGGATTTAAAGCTGGGCTCCAATAAAGTGCCACGGTTCTCACAGGCGTGCATATGATACAGTATTAATGGATAACACAGGAGATGTCAGAGGATTTTTGTTCTAGATTTAACATCTGTTTAGGTTCCCGCTTCCTATTATGGTAATGACTATTTACCTCTAGTAGTTCTGGCCAAAGTTACTAAATACTTGAAAAAACTGTATGCAGGTGATAAGAGTTGACTTGGGCATGTGTGAGAGTAGTGTGAGGAATGGGAGATGGAAAAGCTGTTAATTGTATGCAGCTTATCTGCTTGAGAAACTGGTATGTGCTTTGAGTGAAATTATTTATCCTGCAGTGTTCCTGGCTTTCCCCCTGTAAATATATCACTTCTTAATTGTGTCTCTCCATCTATTATATTTCTGAAAAGTTAATGAGAAGAACAACTTCTCATTCTTGAGTCACTATATATTTTAACTAGTTAATTTGTACTAAAAAAGAGAAATTATTCCCTCAGTGAACAGATGATTGTGTTTTGAGCTATTAAAATAGTATTTTCTCAGATCCTTCTGAATATTGTTTGTGAAGAGAAGTACCAACAATAATTTCTGAAATATGCTTTATGTTAAAAACCTTTCACTGCCTGGAGTTGGTGACAGATGTACTTCATTTGAAGAATATAATTAACAGGTACTGTGGTACTCAAGACAACTTACCTGCCCAGGACAGATAGCAAATTGAAGCTGAAGAAAAAGCAAGTAAATTGACCGGCATCAAACTGCTCTGGTGATGATTTTAGTAGGAGCAGAGTAGCCCAAAGGACAGAGGGAGACTCAAAAATGTACTGGACATTGAAGATCACTTTACTCTGGCTTGACTTTCTTTGTCTAGATTTGTCTAGATCTGTTTGGTTTTTTCCTAGAAAACATGTATGTGGGAAAGACATTTCTGACTCTTTGACCTGTTTCTAACCTCTGGCAGTAATGTATAACTTCTCTTGTAGTCAAAAGCTAAATACACTGTCATTGTGACAACATGTAATTCCCACATCCCTGCTAACAAAGGTGACTTTGTTAAATAGATTCTTAACAAAATCCTCTAAAAGAACAGAGTATGGTTTCTAAACAGATGAAATCAAACAAATGTGCATCAGTTAAAATAATTTGGCTGCCATCTTCTGCCAGCTCAGGCAGTTAACTGCAATTACAACCAAGATTTGTTCATCTGCTTTACCTGATGCAAGAGATGCAGTCCCTGGCTGCTGCAAAGTAAACCTCTTCATCAGGGAAGGCACAGGAGTCAGGAAGGTCTTACTAGTGACACAGAACAGTCACATGGACCATTTGGACGACTTGCCCCATCACTGAAACACTGTATGAAACTCATTAAGAATAAGCCCAGCCTCCACCAGAGGAAGCTTCTCCTGGGATGAAGTGCTGTTGGCTGCTATGGTTACTAATGTGATTTTCCATTTGCTTTCTTGTTCACTCACCTGCTTTCTCACTCAAACACCACGCACAAGTACCTCCATAGATATTTGTTGTTGGAATAGTGAGAAACCTCATTAGTGGCAGCCTTGCACAACCAAAGAGAAAAAAGATACAAATGACTACCAAATAAACAGAAGAAAGGAAAGTGCTGGAATCTGTGGTTATTGTGAATTATATTCTGTCCTTGCTGCTGTGTGAACTTTGTGTTCTCTTCACTTTGGATTTGCATTAATGTTAGTCTTGCCTTATGTCTCTATTTTACACCTCAGTGCTTCGATCCAGCAGAGAACTCACCACAGTCAGACTCCTGTGACTGTAGAGCTGAGTGCAGCATCAGGATTTAGATGAGCAAAATATTGTGGTTTATTTTTGGTGTCTTAAAGGGACAAGCACGTTATTTTGTTATTTTATTTTGGCAGCACTTCACAGGTCTTGTTCCCATGTTTACATACATTTTTTTCACCTTTTACACATTTCTGATCAGTCTGTGTAGTAGTTCTACACTGTGAAACTGTCAAATTCCAAATAAATTGCGTGTCTTGTATTCTCCCTCCACCAAGTATCAAGAAAAAAGAGATAAATTTTTCAAAAGTTTGAAAATTCCTGTCATATTCCATGGTAATAATCAGATGGAGTAGTTAGTACAACTAACTAGTTATTTATCATAACACATTTCCAGCTTAGGAAACACTTTTTGACAATACTTTATAGCCATAAAAGCCAGCAGCTGATCCTCCAAAAGGGTAGTAAATAATAAGGATGTCACTTTCTGGCTACTTTAATGTCATCTGTAAAATTACTTTTGTTTTGATGTAGCATTCAATCGAATCTGGAAGAAATCTTTTAGTGGTTTGCTCTTCCCCACCAAGTGAGGCACTAAATATAGCAATATCAGCATTCTGGGCTTCAAAAAAGCTGTGGTTCAGGTTTCTCAAGAATATCTGCTTTTTCTCCTGACAGTGTTCAATTTGTTTTATAACTGTTTATTTAGGAAGCATGAGTAACTACAAATCAATACATAAAGTACCAAAAATGTTAAACACTACAAAAACAAGCCTTTCACTTAGATAATAATGATGCAGTCATGCACTCATCAGATTTTCCAGTTTGAAAGTTACATCTAGCTGGAGGACAAATTCCTAAGAAAGGGACACAGCACTGCAGCCTAGGACATTCTGACTTGTCCCACTGCCCATGTACCTTCACATCATCTCTTCTCTTCCCTCTTTGTTATTCTTGGAAGCTGCATGCTCAAGGGCTGGGAGTGGACACGGTAGTGGAGTGGTGGTGGCAGGAGAGTGTCCAAAATAAAGTCCTTTATTCACTTCTTCACCCCTCCTGATGATGCCCCATAGGCAGTAGGGATGGAAGTAGGATGGCTACAGTCCATTTTTCCTGTAGGTAAATGCCGGGTGACACAGACTGCACCTCTTTCATTTCCATTGTCCAAAAAGCATCAGCATTTCCTCTCAGATTAGTTGAAAAAAAAAAAATCAGTATTCCAGTATGTATTTTCAAAGTAATTTTTGGCCATGTGTTCAGTATTAATGGTCTATACATGTTTTTTATATCTGCCTATAGCAAGTATCAAAAGGGCTTTTATGGTGACAGCTTACTTGATTGAGAAGTAGTTCTTTAAGATGCTGCTATGTTTTCCCTTAATGCAGCTATGTCTGTCTCATCTCCTTGAGCACTGCAGAGGCTGGGCATGATGATCATTTTGTGTGGACTGGGAATCTTGCTGTGAGGGAACGTGGTGAGACTTAGCATTTTGTAGATGGATTCAATGAAGTGTGTGACATCTGCGGAGCTTTCAACCATGACAACGTTCAATTCCATCGTGTCACTTGCTGGGAAATGTGTAATGGCCACGGCCATTGCTCTTTTTTTTTTCATGTAAGAGTTTGCCTGTAATTTTAATATAGTTGCTGTTACAAGTTTGTTCCAGTTGACATTTGTACATTAAGAAAAATTGCTTTAGTTAAGTAAGGAATAATTCCAGGAAGAATGTTTCCTCCCGACAGAGATGTATTATCACAAGGCTTTACATCTTTACAAAAGGGCTTATAAAGATATAAATTAGTTGCATAAAAGGGCAAAAATAAAAATTATATTAGCATTTTCATTGTCTTATCTTTCCTCTCCACAGCACAACCCATTATCTTGTAAAATATCTCTATATTATATATAATTACAGAAGTTTCGATTCCATATTCTCCTTTAATATTCCACACGTTTAAATCCTCTAGAAGGGAGCAGGAAGGGGAGCCAGACTTTTATAGAGGCTGATATTCTCTGTGGACAGATGTATAAATTTCCAAATCTAGCTCTGGTCTGCATAAATTTTATAAGCATGACAGAATTTGTGTAGCTTGCTGAGAGTGTGGAGGTAGATTTGTGTGACTATGAAAGTGGCTTGCCCACAGACACTGTGTGTGTTTTTGCTCTTCTGCAAGTTTGTTTTTTACTGTCTTACTTTATTTCATGTAATGGGCATAAGGATTGTCTGCTAAATAGAAAAGGAGTAATAAACAGTAGTGATGGCATCCGTGCCTTGACATGATGCTTCCCAAAGCTGTCAGTTCTGAAAGGAAGCATGCCTGACTTACAGCTGAGTAGGAAGGAAAGGAAATCAACATCTACACAGGCTGAAAAGGCTGGTGAGGGAAAGGTTTTATCAAGAGGCTGTAGTTTGCAAAGCAGCAGTCTTTCCTGTGATGTTCAGTCTGTGCAGAGTGAGGTGGCTTGTTCTGAGGAAGCTCATGTTTCCATGTAACTGGTCCTGAGTTCTGCTTAGGCAAACCAGAGCTCTTCTGACTTTCTGCTCTAACCTGAAAAGCCTGTTTGCTGGAGTAGGCTGTCCTGGCAAGGGACATCAGTTACCACTTTGCCAACAGGTGAAACTCTCTGCTGGACTCAGGCAGGAGCTACTAACAGAGTGTTTGACTTTTTAGTGTCCAGAAATGCAGGACAGAAGAAAATATCCTTAGCTGAGAATTGATCCAGGAGAACTGATGTTTGACAGTAGTGAACTTACAGTGGAGATGGATAATACAACCAGAAACCATTTAAGATGGATGTATCAGTAGTAAGCTAAGTACTATGATTAAGTGCCACCTACACTATTTGGTACTCTATAAATAGACATGTCTACTAGGGCAGTCCTGCAGCAGCCATTCAGTGTTGACTGATTTTAAGACAGTTAAGGCTGCTCTTGCTTTGCCCCATTTTGATGCTACAGCTTCTGCAAAGCTGGCTGGTGCTGGAAAGGAAGGGCCAAGCTGTGACAAGTGCATGGTTGGTATCTTCTGCAACTAGTGCTTTAACATCCCCGGGTGAAAGCAGAGAATAAAAACTGTTTGAATTTTTGAGTATGCTTCTTTCCTTTGCTTCCTAAAATAATTGTTTACTGGCAGTTTACTGCCTAAAATTAGGCCACCATTACAAATGATCTTCAGTGGTACACCAGAAAGATGAATGTAGCTGAATTTTCCTATACATGGAGATGGAGCTATGATTCAAAGCCATGTGAAGTAGGAGTTTTGTCCTGAGTGGCACAGGCCTGCCCTGATGCAGGGGAGTGCATGTGCCTGTGTGACATTTCTAGAATGAGTCCTATAGTGGATATTGATTTATAGCTGGATATAGGAGGGTTTGTTCATGTTTTCATAGTACTGTTGAATTACGTTCTACAATTAGCAACTACTTTGCCTCCTGTACTGCAAAGCACATGAGCAAAGAGGAAATTAAGATTTTTGCCTTAGTTTTCCCTATTGCTTAGAGAGGGGAGTAAAGGAAATGTCAGTTTTTCCCCTCTTCCCTGCTATGCCCTTCCTCCCGCTTTGGAAAGAGAAGGTGGCTCAGGTTAATCATCAAAGGCAAGATATTAAGTAGAGGGATAAGTGATTTATGAAGGCTTCCATGCTTTAAGGTCATGAGTCAGGGATACCTTCCTTGAAGTATTTAGCCCTTAGACTGCCTTCCCATCTTTGCTTGCTACTGTGCAGTCCCATTGACGTCAGTGGACTGGCATGTGGGTAACAGATGAATTTGCTCCTAATGATCATCACAATGAATCAATCTGAATGGCTGCTTGCATTTCTGTAGAGCTGCTTTGAGCTTGAGGGGTGGTGAGAGTGAAGACAGAAACAAAGTCTTATGGAAAAATTTGACTAAGTCTTGGGCAACTGCTAGCCAGAGAGAAGAGAGATGAGGGGAAGGGAGTAGAGAGAGCAAAGGTGGGTAGCTCTTATCAATTAATTCCTGACATAATTATCTATAACTGTGTGCATGGCCACATGCATACAAACTCCTTTTTTCTGTTTAACAGCATGATTACAGTGAGGCCCTTTGGTACTAGTCACTGTATACACACACATCCCCATAGACAGAGTAATACAAAATCATGGCACCTTTCTAATGATGGCACAGCTCTGTGGCTGATGCATTACATATGTGTATATATAGCAAATATGCAGAATGATGCAATGCAGATACATATGAATTACACTACTTGTAGAGATGAACTTGCTGCTAAAAAAGAATTAGAATACAGAAGCTGAAACTGTATTACTACAGTGTATTACATATCCCTTAAGTGTTACAGTTATGGGACATAAAAGCTAATTTTAGTCAAGAAGCAGCATATGTTGTCTGAGTTCCATGAGTAGACTGCTGCCAGTATGCTTTATGCTAGAGAGCCTAAAGAGAATTTGAATGGTCCCATTACAGCTCTGTAGTTTTTAGAAAAGCTCTTAATGGCACTGAAACCCTGGATAATAAAAGCACTTGTTAAGTCATAGACTTTCTATTCAGTCTCATATCCAGCAAGCAAAAGAAGGCTGTGGGAGTACTATGTTACACTCAGAAAAATTTTAAAAGCAAACAAACAACATTTTATTTCACGTTTGTGCATCTGTTGGTACCAGGATATATTTAGCTGTGTTTATGCAGAAAGTAAACAGGTAATTGGACTTCAATGAGAATCAGTGAAGTACTCTGATGGATTTTTTAAAAGAAACTTTATTTTACAGAAAGCATGGTTGGGCATTTTTACTGCATGAAATTGGAAACTGCTTGAAATAGTATTGACTTGGTTTATTCTTGTGTTCATCATATAAACAAAATGTTGTAAAATAACTTTACTAAATAATGCAAAAAAGTAACATTTAGTAATAAAACTATTGTCATCATCTAAGGCCTAAAGAACTACTGAGATGCTGCATATGCATATAATGTTTTAGAAATGCACTAGAAAGCCTTGTCTAGAAGCCTGGATGTTTATTTAATATTAATTGGTGGAAAAATAGGAAAGAGCAGATAGTGAGACATGCCCCCTCATTTCCATTACACTTTCAAAGATGCCCTTATTCCAGTACATAAACATTATTACTTGAAATAGATACTACTTATTGCAGCTTTTACTCAAGTATTATTTTTGCTGAGAAGAACATAACTGTGCTTCCTTTTTGCCCAGCAATTTTCCTCCTTTTGCAATATAATGATAAGCATAATGGTTCTGCATAATGTCCTGTGCTGTACAGGGTTTCCAGGTGTTTCAATCGCTGCTGACAAAACCCAACATGTCTCTTTTTTATGTAGCCTGTTATGTTGGTCAGGAAAAGGCAAAGACAATGAAGTTTCCTCCATGACTAAGGTAAAAAAGGGCTTTCTGATGAAATATCCTTTCCTTTTTCAATAAGCTTAAGTGTTACTCTTCCTATGCTGATAGGCTGCCAAGGTTTTTATTAAAAGCTGGAAAATTTGGCATGTTTTCCCCTCAGACCTGAGTGGATTGTTCATACATCTGATGCTGGCACATATGAAGCAATCAATTTATCATGCTTGAGTTTTTGTGCCCTTTACATTTATATGTAAAAAATCAAACCAGCCTGGAACTGCAGAGCCCATTGCAAACAGGAGGTATATCCCTGCAGACTTCAGCTACTTAGCATTGGCTTAGTGGTAAGGGGCAAGTAAAGCAGCATAATAGTGCTCTTTTCACTTACATGTCATATTTAGAACACTGAACATGTGTGTTCTACATGACAGGTAGGTATCTACATGACCTACACTGACAGGTAGGTATCAACAATGTCATCATTTGTGTCTGTCACATTTGGATTACTTTTGTTACGATCTACTCCAGGGCAGGATTCAGCACCAACCTGCCAAGGGTGAGGTAGGGGACTCCAGTTGTAGCAGCTGCAGAATATACCAAATACCATGCTAATTATTTTTTAGCTTCTGTTCAACAGGTGAACAAATTCTTAGACTGTCCTAAACTATAATGGTAAACTGAAATGGAGGAGAAGTTAGGGGCAATCAGATATGTCAAAATGGCTTGTTTTTGCTAAATCTGTCAGTAAACATCATCTTTTGTATCAGCAAAATAATCTGGAATGTTAAATAAAAAGAAAGAAGACCCTAGAAATGCCTCAAAACACCAGTTTGGTCCTATTTGTGGAAAAGGACTATAAACAAATATCTGTCTCCACGGTAGAGAGGAATGGAGTGACTTTCTAGGATGCTCTTAGTTTGAGATCACAGCCCTTAGAAGCATTACAGAGCCAGGAATGCAAGCTCAATGAAACTTTTGGCCAGATTTACAGAATCACTTACCAAATGTAAATCTCTGATGGAAGGAAACAATAAGAAGGGAAGAACAGTTTTCTGGCATCTGGTAGGGACTGAAGTCCCTGGAAAAATCATTCTTTGTATTAATATGATTTATAGGATGCTGTCATGATTGATTATGCTGCAAAATCTGATACTAAAGTTGTGAAGATTCTCATGTGAAAGGAAGAGGCCAAAATGAATCTATATATTGGGGACAATAAAAAAGGAAAGAGTCAGCTCTATGATAATATTCTAGGAATACTGATGGAATTTTATTAATCCTGCATGGTGTTGCCAATGCAGAAAGATCATGGCTGGAAAGCTGCCCAGTGTAAAAGGACCTGGGGGTGTGCTGGTGACAGCAGCTGAACAAGAGCCAGCAGTGCTCAGGTGCTCAAGAAGGCCAATGGCAACCTGGCCTGCACCAGCAATGGTGTGGCAGCTGGACCAGGACAGTGATTGTTCCCCTGTACTGGGCACTGCTGAGAACACACCTCAAACCCTGTGTTCAGTTCTTGGCCTCCACTGCAAGAAAGACACTGAGGGGCTGGAGAGTGTCCAGAGAAGGGCAGTGGAGCTGGGGAAGGGTCTGGAGCACAAGCCTGATGAGGAACATCTGAGGGAGCTGGGGTTGTTTAGCCTGGAGTAGAGGAGGCTCAGGTGGGACCTTCTCACTCTGTACAACAGCTTGAAAGGAGGCTGTAGCCAGCTGGGTGTCACCTTCTCCTCCAAGACAATCAGTGACAGGACAAGAGGAAATGTCCTCAAATTGCACCAGTGAAGGTTTAGATTGCATATTACAAAAAAATCTTTCACTGAAAGGGTTGTCAAGCATTGGAACAGGCTGCCCAGGGTGTTCAAAAGACATATAGATGTGGCACTTGGGACACAGCTTAGCGGTGGAGTTGGCTATGCTGGGTTAATGGTTGGACTCTATGATTTTAAAGGTATTTTCCAACCTAAATGACTCTATAATTCTATGATTCTCTGATTATTAAGGGTCTGTTTTCTTCAAGGTAACATTTTGTAATGTCTCATGTTGAGTCCACAAGTCCAGATGTACCAAACCCACAAATTTTGGTTGTGCTCCATGTATATCGTTTCAGCTATATTTGACTAAAATTAGATCATTAAATTCAGTTCTGAAATTTCTGCTTGTTCACCCAAACTACAGTCTCATGAAACCAATTTAAAAATATGCTTGTAGTACCAGGAAAATGAGGGTATCCTCACTGTACTGCATACTACTGAGGCTTTCCTTTTTTTTTTTTTTTTTTCTTCTGTAATTTAAACTTTTGTGACTTTTCAACATCATTCCTCTCTCAGTTGGATATGATTCTATATGTTAACCAGTTTTCTGTTGATGTCATATGGGACAGAAACTCTTCAAGAAAGTCAGGGTAACAATCCCTGCCTGGAATTTCCTAAGGTTTGTATGTTGTAGGGGGTGAGGGATTCCCTCAGTATGTCTCTTTGCAGTTTGGCCTAAATAAGTAACAATTTAACAAGTACTCTTTACCATTGCTAAATATGCCTGGTTTAAATAAATAAAAACAAGGAAACTACTAATGCAATTACTAACCTCATTGTGGGTTAATGCTCTTCCAGTGCCTTGTTGGTTTCCATTATAGGGAGATAATTGGTTTATGTGCTAAGAAAACTGATTATGTTGCCCAGACAGAGCAGGAGGAGGGTATGAAAGAGGTAGAAAATACGTAGACCAGAAGGATCCCCACACATAGGGAAAATACCTATGACCTGTGCAAAATCTTCATTAGTTTAAATTCTGTCTCTCTTACATACTTCCTTGCCCACCATGCTCTATTACTTATAAATGCTGAAGGCGATGTGCACTGCTGTGTTACCATCCAAAGAAAAGGGAACTGGAGGAATGAGATATGTATGGAAAGGCTGACGTCACTGAGACTGAGCATGGGAACAGCAGCCTGAAGCTTAGACAGAGAGAGGGAAAATCACAGGCTGTAGCCAGTGAAGGCTACAGGTACTCAGGAGAGGCCAGAGTTGTAATTAACCCAGTACTTGTGAGAGCCAGAATCTCTCCTTTTCTTCATCTGTTCCCTTACAGGCAGTTCAGAAGGAGTAATTCTGTACATGATTGCCTGAACAAGCAGGACCAGGGTCTGCTATTTCCTGAGAAGTTCCAACATAACACAGAAGGAAACCAGGCACACCTCTGCACACTAATTCAAGTAAGGCCCCACTTGAAGACATTTTTAATGCCAATCAACCAGACAGTCCAGAAAGCAGAGGAGGTCTAATACATTTATATTCTAGCCATTGCCTTTCTGTGGCTAAGTTTAATCTGTCAGTTCATATCTAGTTAAACTATGAAAGAAAATCAAACAGTGTTGCTTCAAAGGCAGACTGAGCTTGATACTACTTGATATGTCAAGCCAGAATAGCTGACATGCAAATTAGAATCCAAAGTATTCACTCTTTTATGCTCAGCCAGGTGCTGGCAAGATCAAAGGGACCCCTAAAACCTTTGAATTTATTGAAGAGAAATTGGGAAATTTGTCTAGAGCTTACAAAAGGGCAGAGAGGACCCTAAGTAGAGACATGGGCAAAACTGCAAAAGATACAGTGATAAAAAAAAATCCAGACGTCTTTTTCCTCATCCAAATGATATCTCTTGGTCAATATTGCATTAGCGAAATTCTGAAGAATCTCTGATTGGCTTCTTTGATATGGTGATGAAGTCTCTTACAATTCATCTTCAAAATTATTCAGAGTATAAAGGACTGGGATAAAAGGGCCTTTGAATACCATACGCCATAGGCTTTTTCCTTTGGTCGATACTAGAAGGTCTAGGGAATCTGAATACTAGGTCTGAAAGTTCCCTTAAAGAGTGTTTTCTAAAATTGCCAGCCCATCAAGAGAAAGACCCAGGGAAGTAAGATAAATATTTCTGTGTAATAGAATATACTATTTTTTAACCACCTCCTCAAATTATATGGAGCTCAGAATAGGTGTATTTTGCTTACTGTTTCCTCTAAACTAACAAGGTTTTCAGTACTTTAATAAGCATTGTCTTGGGCAAAAAAGTTGTATCATACTCATGTATTTTGGATTTACTAGTAGAACAGTTTAAGGAGTGAAACAGCACTAAATTTCTAACAGGGTAAGAGTTTAAAACATCAAATCCTAAAACCTTAGATGCTAAACCTCGGTGTTTTCCAGTGAATGTTAGGCAGGAAAGCAATAGATAAAAGAGTGCTTTCTCTTCAGTATCTTGTTACAAGCGCATGGGCTAAAGCATGTCATTAAAGGTCCAACCAGCACTAACACATGATATCATACCAAAAATACCATCCAGAATGCATTGAAATTGGCTAGACTGCTTAGCTTTTCCTCTCCTAGCTGTGTCAAGAGCATCAGAACTGTTCAGCCTTGAGAAGAGCTGATTGTCAATATCTGTCAGTATCTAAAGGGAGGGTGCCAAGAGGATGGACCAGGCGCTTCTGCAATGGGACAAGAGGCAATGGACAGAAACTGAGGCACAGAAAGTTCCACCTGATCATGAGGAAAAACTTCTTTACTGTGCTGGTGACCATGCACTGAAACAGATTGCCAGAGAGGTTGTGGAGTGTCCCTCACTGAAGATATTCAAGAACTGCCTGGACACAGTGCTGTGCCCTGTGCTCTGGGATGACCCTGTTTGAGCAGGGAGGTTGGACCAGATGACCTGCTGTGGTCCCTTCTAACCAGACCCATTCTGTGACTCTGTGACTGTAATATTAGGCTCTACTGTAGCTGCCTAAGAATAGACTTCTACTGGAAAAATCGATAAATGGTAACCAAGAGTTTTCATCCAAATCTGCATTAGACAGATTTTTACATAACGTGCAAGGACTAAGAAAATACACTAGAAATTTCAATGCCTTCCTAAAATATTTATCTCTTCTATCTATAAAGAGGAAGTCTAATAGTACACTCTTTTTTTGGTACCATTGCCTGTAATATATTTTGTCTTTCTTGTCATAAAACAGCACTGTGAGGCACAAGAAGTACTCTTCTCCTCCCTTGCCAAAGGGAACTGAGAACACACATTTGTGGTGCATTTTGTGTGTTGTTTTATGTCTTGATTTTAGTTCAGATTTTCCAAATTCAAGTGTACACCATGGCATGAAATCTAGGAGTGCAATTTGACTTACAATTCACAATTTCAGTGTGTGAACTGTAAGAATTTTTCACCTGAATGAAGCGAACTCTTGCTATAGTCAGTGAAGACCTGACCACCACAGGCAGGGAGCTCAGGGAGGCTTCCAGATGACCAGATGGATGTGTTTCCCTGTCTATAAGCAGACATTTCCACTGTAGACACCAACTGGGGGAACCCCAAGTGCTACATAACCCCAAATGCAGCTGGATGTGCTGATACCTCTGCATCCTGGTTGAGTCCACGACAATATTCAGCAGCAGCCCTGCTCGGTGTGTGCCCTGTGGCTGATGGAGAATGGACATGTCAGCCAAGGAGTGTGTGATTGGTGTGGAAGTTGCAGTGACCCTACATCACGCATGGCACAGACAGCTGGGGGCTGTAGGTCTCTGGAGCCCATGAGGCCTCCTCCTTTGAGCAAGGTGGTCATGGACCAGCTGCTGAGTGAAGTAGATAAGGAACAAAACTCTGTCAGGAAATATTCTGGCTGTTATCCCACCCTCTGTCCTATGGGATAATACAGATATAAACAGTATGATTCAGACTAGATCCCATGGGAGTCAGGCACTGAACTCCTTTGGGATTTTGTCTCCACATGAATTATTACAGGTTACAGAGGAAGTCTTTGAGGCAGAATATAAACAAACTGTGGCATGCCAAATCTTAGGCTAATGCTTTACACCTAGACAATCCATCTTGAAGTGTCTCATGATTATTTTTTATTTTTCTGAAGTACACTAATTTAAAACACTTCTATGAGATACAGAAATAAATTTGAACTGGCTGTTAACTCTTTACATCTGTTTTCATTGAACCAGAAATCATTTTGAATTCTGACATTTTATTAAGGAGCACTGAAATATCACAAAAGAAGAGACAGAGTAGTGTTGCATGTACTTTGTGCCTCCAAAGAAAGGTGCTAAATTTGCTCAGTCTAGGAAAAACAGGCAACATATTTTATGTTTGTTTTAGCACAGGTAGGCAGAAAGAGGGTATGCCTCTGACTTAAGTTGGGAGGGGTAGAGAAAGATGATTGTGATGGAATGTATGAATTCAGTGCAGTCAAGGATCACCCAGGTGTTTCATGCAGTATAGTTTATATATGTTATATCATGTAAGGCAGATGCAAAAAAAAGCTTTAGAATGTGCACCAATATGGTGATAGACTGTTATTTTATATCATCTGTGTTCCCCAGTGTTGCACAGCATCTTGAGTACGTTCCCCTCTCTATTGCTTCTGTTGGCTCTTCTGGACCCTGCCTTTCCTCGCAGCTGAGTGCTCCTGCCCCCAGGCTGTCCCACAGCCTCATCCTTTTCCCTTGCTGGCCCCACATGGCTGTTCTCACATGGTTATTCCCACAGGCTCACCCCAGCAGACACGGTGCTGTAGTGGTTCTGAGGAGTGACCAGCGGTGGCCGGGACTGACCCTTCCCTGTCCTGTCCTCCCCGCTCAGCAGTGGTGTCCGGCTGACCCGAGGAGACCCGTGAGGCAGTGAGTTTACAGAGCAGCCAGCACAGAGCACTCCCTGCACTCCCTAAGCAGCGCTGGCATTGTTCGCAGACACAACCAACGTGACAGGGCCTGGGGCAGGTCCCGAGGTCCCCCAGGGCATCCCCGCAGGGAGAGCGGGATGACGGCGGTACCAGCTGCCCACAGGGGAGGATGCTCATCCGAGGATCTGCCATCCCTCCTCTTCTCAGATGGCTTTTTTTCCTCTCTCTTTTTGCTCCTCTCTCATCTTCCCAAAAAGTAACACTCAACACGACAAGTACTGTAAGCCACCAGTTGTGAGTAATCGCCCCTGACAACATCACTTTGTACAGGTGACCCTGTCTCAGCATCCTCTGTGCAACAGATGTAACCTTGGCCAGAGCTTTTTAGGCCAACATTCTTTGATCACAATGCATTTAATGATATCGATATTGTTGACATTAATGTTATTGATGCCATAATTATTGAGAGTGAAAAATACTGCTTTTAAACCTCTCATAATATTTTTTTTTCCTCCTGCACCTTTACATAAATGCATCCCTGCTCTCACAATCAAGTCTAACAGATTTTGGTACAGAAGAAAATACTGTCTTCACTTAACACTAGGAACATGGAGTTCCCTGTCTTCAGTTATGGAAGACAGGTATTTATGGACTATGTAAAATCTGTTATTCCCTGGGTTGTGTGCCTGGCTGATATTAGAAGACTAGATCTATCATATTTGCATTCCTGGCATTACTTCAGAAGAAGCTGAATCCCAAATGGGCATAAACCTCCAGGGTAAGTATAGATTAAAGCCATTTTCAAAGTAATTTCACGCTGTCGGCACTGATTTTTCTACTTACTTATGAAGTCAATAGATATTTAGATCACTGAAGATTGTATTTAAAATCAGTTTCATGTCATAGCAGCTCTGTAATATGCATAACAGGGAATTGCCAGAGAGTCTTAGTCTAAGGCATCTTGATTTTATCTTCTATATTAACTGCGATTTTTTTTAATAGAGAACATTTATATTGTTGCTATAAGAATGTGTAATCTGGGCCATTATAGAGACTGAAACCAACCATATTTTAGATGGATAAAGTTATTTTTCTAATATTTGAAAAGTATTATATTTGAAAATATATAATACATAATATGTAATAGAGTAAGAAATAATCACATCTATTATTATGTAATGTCAGCTAGTTTTGTATCTAATATCAAACACAATTATTCAATAAAGTCAGATCTGTCCTATACTATCAAATATATGCTGACATTTGAGAGAATGGTGGGGTTTTTAAGGACAAATAAACATGGTTATTTGGAATATTGTTTTTAGTAAGATAAAAAGATTTAATTCCTCATCCATGAGAAAATTTTTCTTTTCTAGCATTTTTTTAGAACTTGTCATATTCATTGTAAAGACAACACAATGGCAAAAGCAGCAAAAATAATACTTTAATACAAAAATAATAAGCAAAAATTTACTTTAATAAAATCATGTATGTTTTTTATTCTGTCCACTACAGCTCATATGCTGCTGCTGTCTAGCATGAATAGTATTCTACATCTGTATCAGTTAAAAAATTCTAGGAATTATGAAAGCTATGCCAAAATGGTGAAACAAATGGAGCCTGCTAATTCATTTTATATAATGATGCAATGACAACTGACAATTTGACTGTGCATTTTAACTAAGTACTCATTTTTACTTCTGATTAATTTCAATATCCATTTAAGTCTTTAAAGGAGACTACTGTATAGAATAGAATTTTAAATATTTGCTCTGCTTAAACTCTCAAGGAAATTTTTTATCATCTTGGATCTTAAATTATGCTAAATGTCAGTGTATCACCCATTGTTTTAGCTGATATTTGCCACGTTCACCTTTTTCCTAACAAATTTTGTTTGCCTGTGTATCATACAGATAGATATATGTTGTGTATTGAGCTGCATACAATCATACAGGTTTATGATCTAGATATTTATATGTCACATTCATAAAGTTGGTTTAAACCACTTCTGGTTACTCCCTGATTTAAGGCATTCTACTTATGCTGTGAGTTACTGCACCTTCGTGACATCCCAGGGCAACTTTTATTTCCTTGCACCGAGAAACTCCCCCGATCTTGATCATCTTAAACTGCAACACAATCCAAGAAAATTTCTTTAAATCCTTGTAACTCTTAGAGGTAAGACTGTGCTACTCTGGAATGCTACTAGCTGTAATCAAGTCATAGAAACATAGAATCTTTTAGGTTGGAAAAGACACTTTAAAAAGTTTATAGATTTCAACCATTAACTCAGCATTGCCAAGTTCATGACTAAACCATGTACCTGAGTGTCATATCCACATGTCCTTCAAGTGCAAGTGATTGCAATCTTGATTTAAAGTTGAACACAAATCATCCTAGAGTTATAATAGCATACCCGTTCTATACACCTCATGTCACAGAAGCATCACAACCAACTTTTGCAATGCCTTTGAGTGAAGGTGAATAGGATATCATAAATATAATGTAGAGGAGGAATTAAATTAAATATTCAAGACAGCTCTGCTTGAAACCATTTAACACCTGCAACTAATGATAGCCACCCCTAATCTTGCTAATTATTTTATATTCACATGATATGGTTCTCTTTTCCCCTCTTATACATTTTCTCTGTTTAGTACATGAATAAATCTGATTAACATAATGCAAGCACTCAAATAGCACTTTTCAGGATCAGAAGCCCTGTGCAAGAAATGTTGACTTTCTATGGAAACAGGGCCAGAAGGAGTTTTCTCCTCTGTCTTGAACTTTTAGGTTCAAGAGTTACCATAAGAACACTTATGGACACCTTCATTTCAGTTCAGTAAATTCAGTGATGTGCATTCAGTTTGCTGATACAGAATTGTAAGACAATCAAACAATTCTGCATAATGAATATGTGGATTTTCTCTTTTGAAACACGGATCCTCTGCTACTCATATTGACAATTAGATCCAAGATAACGAACTGAATCTCAGGACACTATGATGAGCTAAATGGACAAGATTTGCTCAAGTGATTAAGTGTAGTTTTTCAAAGTCCAAATTATCTCCTCAAATTAATCTGTATTTGGCTAAACTTTTATCATTAGAATATGGTTTTAGAGGAAAGATAGAATGTGTTTTACCTTGTTCCTGGTACAGAATGGACAGTGGTCAGTACAATTGCCATATGATGTATTCCTTTTTCCTTTGATATCTTTTCTACACTGAGAAGTTTTTAAAGGCATGCAGTTATGCAGATATCTACAGTGGACAGCTGGAACTTCTGACTGTGTTTCTAAGTAGGAGTAGACGAGCAACAAGAAGACATACAGCTCTTATAAAATCTCACTGGGGTTCCACAGACTCCTGTGGAAGCTGAGAGCTAGAACCTGCAGTACTGCTGTTCCTTCAGAAAGAGGTATACAGTATTTAACCTGGGGAGAGTCCTGCAGGTACTGACTCCCATGAGAGATTTTTTCCTTTAGTGGAAAAGAACAATCTGGTCCGTTGAGGAATTTCCACCTTGTCTTACAAGTAATCTGTGCTGAGTTGACAACTTCTTTCTCCACATTTACAGTGACATTAAATAAGGCCATTCAGAAAGTGGAATTGTACTGGTGTTAAGCCAAGTTAACCTTGATGAATTACAACACTAGAATATTGCAAATTTAAGAATTATTGTTAGTTTATGTTTTAAGACAGAAAACTAAACACTGGTACTTAGAAGAACTGTGTAAGATGCATTATATTTTCCTCTAAGTTCTAATAATAAAATACAGTTATTCTCACTGATAGGCTTGTTGTGAGTATTTTTAGACAGAGATGAATATTTCTGAGTAACGTAACTCCCCTAGAGTACTGTGGGTGTGTGTGTTTATGTGGCCAAGACAGGAAGGAATACATAGTTCAGAAGAGTGTTTAATATGTTGTCTTCCAAAATATATAGGATAGATATATGTTCTTTCAAAGTCATATAATAATAGTCATGGGAAGGTGTTCAAATTAATTTACTGAAATATCTTTCTATTGGGTTCAGACTTGTAGAAGCTGAAGCAGGACATTTTCATTTTTTATGAGCAATTCTCATTCTAAATGAATGGAATGTGGATCAGTGTTTCCATATTAAGAGATGGCTCTGCCACAGCTCATCTTTTCCATCAATAATAGATACCTGTCACCCCTGGCAGTTAAGAAATCCTAACTGGTACTGACTGTTTTCAGATGTACTTCAAAATGAGACTTAAGCAAAGTTTCTTCCGTTGGCAGTTTGAATCATTATTTGACTTTACTCAGTTTGCAGATGGAAACAGGCATGTTATAAACACACACACATTTTTACAGCATGCTTTATAAATTCTTTAAGTTAGAGATTGTCTGTTCATATCTGTCAGAGGCAGATTTATTGGGATGGGCTAAAGGACTTCTAAATCTTTCCTTCTCATAGCCTACCCCATTAGTACTGTCAGCCTTCATCATAATGGTGGAAAAAAAACAGCTGTACAACATTTCATGACAGTTAAAGCCTATCCATAGCAATGTTTTGATTTACTCAAATATTTTTAATTTTCAATTAAAACCTAATGGTACTTCACTCAGTCTTGTCTTAGCTCTGAAAAGAAAAAAGCATGACTGTAGTCTACCAGCTAAGCAGGTAAACTTGTAGGAATCCCAGAAATATATTTATATGTGGTTGACATTGTATGTTATTGTTTTCACTATGCTGGATGTCTTGCTCCAAGGTTTATTTTCTAAAGAATTCCCAGCAAATGCAAGCATATAATTAACAATCAGTTTTGTAAGCATTTTCACTGTCCTTGGAGCAACAATGGTGTTGTTCCACCAGCCTCTAATCAGGGCTGTCAGTGAGCAGCAAGGGCCAAGTTGCAAAAGACAAACATCTGTAAGGACAGGAATGCGAGTGGAGACTCCAGGACACTTATCTGTCTTCAGAGGTATTCCTTTCAGGAGGACTAGGTCACAGCAGAATTGTAATCAAGCAAAATGTCCTATATCCATCCTTTGCATAAGGGATAAAAACTATGCTGAAGCACATGGAGTTAATTCAGGATTAAATTAGACTGTTAAACAACATGAGGTAGAGACCCAGTGCCATAAAACGTTAAAATCAACTTGTGTGGTATGTAGCTGGAGTCTTTGTGGCAGCAGTTGTACATTCCCAGGAAAATGGCCAAGGACTTTATATAAAGATGGCTCTTGACTATGTGAATCAGATGAGAAGCTCTTCCTAGCAGTAAATAAACTTGCTCATCTTGTGTCTGAGTCATCAAAACTGGTCTGTCCATGACCTCTAATTAAAGGTCTTTTAATATGTCCATATACTTTTCCTATTAGTGAAACATAACGAGTATGTACAAATAGCTAAAATAATAGAATAATACATATCCAGAAAACTGTATTCCTATTTTTACAGAGAGAATCTGAAGAATAATTCCTTCCTGAACTTTTAACCACACTGTTATTTTTACTGGTCAGGTTTTTTGCGTTTTCTCCTGCATGCACACAATAGCTGTTCAGAAAATTTCAGATCTTAACATAATATTTCACCTATGTTATTCAGCACAATAGTCTGAAAATTCACATGAGAACAAGTACATTTCTAGTGATGCTGAGACATTTGTGCTATGGGTTAGCATGGATGTCAAAAGAAAGGTCTGGGAAAGACAAAAAGCTGTTGTTGTGCTTTTTGATTTCTGAGAAATTAAATTATTAATCAATCCACAGTTTCTTATACTGATGTATGTAAAAGATTAACACACCTCAATTGTAGAGATTAAGAAGAGAGACCATAAATCTTGTGATAGAGAAGCTGATGAATGTCTAAAAGGCACATTCCCCAAGTACCTTGCAGATCTCAAGACCAACACGAGGACACAGTATTTTACAAAAGGGAATTAAAATATTCCTTTCTTTTCTGCTTGCTTCTCCAGTTGGAGGCCAGAGATATTTTTCAGCCAGAAAGTCTTTGCCTGCAGGGGAACATAAGATTACGAATCTGTTGTGTCACGAAAAGCCTATGCAAAAAACGTGTATTTGCTAAAATCTCCCTGGGTAACTCCTGTGCTGTCCAGAGACAGAGCAGCCACACTCCTCTGAGAACTCTACTGGGGTGCATGTAGCTGTTTCTCAGTGCATGCAATGCATACTCTGCACAGTTCTCTTAGCACAGAGCTACACCTGACATCACTGCAACAGAGGCTTCTTTGGACAGAATTCCTGTCAAGAATTTTAAGGAAGGGTTCGCTTGCTATCAGCTGATACGTGAATATAGTAAATGATTACTTGCAGCAGACAAGTAATCCATTGTCAAACCACAATGGGAAAAGAAGATGGTATTTGTGCAGAGAAACTATGTATGAGTTACTATGTGATGCTTCTTTATTGTCAAGTGTTTAAAAAATTAAAGCACAAATCCTTTGGTTGGTGGTATTGCCTTGGACTGTGCTTTTGTGATTTTTTCAGTTAGCATTAAGCTATGTATTTTAAGTTCAGGAAATATCATCAAAATATTGTTTAGAATTATTACAGATTTAATTTCATGCATCACTGTGGTGAAAGTGTGGTTCTATCTATCCTAACAGGCAGTTTTTTGCATTGCATTGTAAAGACTCAGGGTATTAAAATAATTGCTTCCAGACACATACTTTTAAAAAAAGGTCTTGGCAAACCCGGCATCACAAAGAGTTAGATAACAAATACATACTGGGGCCTCTCCATGGTGTAATTTGGTCTGTATGGGAAGCATATGCCCATATTGCAGAGCTCTTGAGTTCAGATACCATTGGTTGTGGGTAGATTATAGTAAGATAGCTAAATAGTTTCCCCCCTATATGTCTGTTCCACTTTTTTATCTGAGGGCTTGTATTTCCACGATAAGGGGAAGTAAAGAACCTAAAAGTGCCTTTAAAATTTCATGGGCTGCAGGTGGAGAAGGTGTCTGAGGTGTCTGTATTCCTTTGTGAAATGTGTGTCACTAGACAAAAGCAAGGAAGCAACTGAAAACCAAACGAGGTCTGAGTTGTGCACAACCTTTGTTCCCCCTCTGGTACAGGCCAGATGGATCCTATTTCAAATATTATTAAACTCGAACTGAATTTCTGGAAAGTGATATTGGGTAAAAACATATTTTATGGGGGAAAGTGCTGTAGAATACCAGTGAGGAGAATGTGACTGTGAACAACAGTGGGAGTGTTTTTATTTGATCTAAGTTTGAAATAGGAGAACACGATAGACTGCTGAAAGCAACTCTAGCAATGCAATATCCAGTATCCGGAGAACAAAATCCTTTTGTTTCCTGACCTCAGCCTCATCAAACAAACCAAGAGAAAACTGTTATTGAGCTGGAGGAATCTGTTTACTGGAACAAATACTGAAGCTCTACACTGGCATCTTAGAGCACAAAAGACGTTGGAACAGAACAGTCCTATTCTGGAAAAGAGATGCAGAAATCATGCACAGATAACAACAAAGTCGACAGAAAAGGACCTTGAACTACAAAGTAAACTCTGTCAATAATTTTGTTTCCTTTATTTAGCTGACAGCTGTAACTAAAATTGATCTCAGTTACACTGATGTAAGATGTTTTAAGGATTCTTTAAGTGACATCTACATTTAATTCTGTTTGAAATGTTCAAGTTAAATCTGCTTGTGCCTTCAAAAATGCATGATCTGGTTCAGTGAATAATGGTGAAAAATATCTATCTGAAATGAATCTCAGTTTTCTGTATTGTAGAGTAAACAAAGCTTAGTGTTGTTTAGTGCATTCCTGTAATGAGCTCTGGAACCTCCTGATCAGCTTGCTGTAATATCAAAGACATTGTTTAGTATCTGTGTTATGTTTTCTCTACCTAACAGCATTCAGTTTAGCAAGTTTATTCTTTTACTCTGTATCTTGATATGCATTCTCTGGTGTATGTACTAATCATCTAAGCTATGTACTTGCTTCTTGACTGGATGATACGCTTTCAAAATAGGAAAAATATAGTGTACAATAAATAATGCATTATGTTAGATTATTTTTGTTAAATTCTTTATTTTTATTAAGCTTTATGATTTTTCTGCAATTTATGGCCACTTTTGAATACTTATGGATTAGTGTATGTCATAGCAGACAACTGAATTCTCTATATTTTTATTTTAAATCACTTCTATTATTGGTAAAAATGGAAATATTTTAATTTAATTATGATCTTACAAATTACATTCCAATACATTATGAAGATTTTCCCATAAGTTTGTTCTTGTTTCTAAGGGGTATGAACAAAAAGACATGAGACAGAAAGAAATTTTTGAACAATAGCCCAAAAGTTTTAAAACGCACTTCTGGTTTTCATCTTCAGGAAAAAAAAATTGCTATAAATGACAAAATTTATAGGAACTTATCATCTGAAAGCAATGATGCACTTTGAGTCTTAACAGATCCATTTCATCCTGTGAATGAACTACACACATAAAAAAATCATCCACTTCAACAAAAGATCTGCAATAAATCATACAACCCTTCCTCACACCTGCAAAGAAGAGCTGGGTAAGTAGTTGAATCTTGCAGGGTGTCCCCAAGGTCATCGCCTCAACCTCGTGCTCCTCAGCAGTGAAAGCAGGTGTCCTGCACACCTCCTCTTGTTCTCCTGAGGGTGACATTGTGCCTTTTTGATTTGACTTAGTTCCTCTGGCATGCTTGAGAGTGTCATGTCCTCTCATGCGCTTGTGGAATTTGTTCATCTAGCAGGAAAAAAAAAAAAAAAAAAAAAAAAAAAAAAAAAAAAAAAAAAAAAAAAAAAAAATATCTGTAGCTCCTCTGCGGCTCTCTGAAGGATTAGGACATGATGTGCTGATAGACTCAAGGGACCAAGCCAGTCTAGGCAGCAAGTCATTTTACCAGGAATCTAAGAAAAGAGATATAGGTGTACAGTTCTGTGTTTTCTATAGTTAGATCCAACTTCTGCAATCCCCTTTTCAGTGTCTGAAGTTGAACATCCTCTTGCTACTTAAATTCTGAATGTTATTGTCTCTCCTGACCAGCACTGATATCACAAGCTGAAATCTCATATACCTGCTGAAACAGCCCTGACAATTTATTGGATTCTGAACAAATTTTAATTCTACAAAATTTATTTTTGTGTTTGTTCTCTTTTCACAACCTGTTCCCCTCCCCCACTGCTACAGAGTGCTGTTATTCTGGAGTATACATGGCAAAAGAACGGAACGGCAGATGGGCTGCTCCATATTTAATGCCTTCAGGGAGAAGAACACAAGGGCATGCAGAGCACATGTGTGGTCCAACAGCAGTTTGTCAAGGCAAAACCTCAGAAATGTGGGAAGCTAGTGCCCCAAGAGTGAGAGTCACAGAGACAGAACAGCTCAAACCGCACTCCTCCAGTGCAAGAGAGCTTACTGTTCTCGTATGAATTTATGAAGCATTCAATCTGATATTTCATAAGTCAGAGATTTTGCTCAGAAAGCTGGGAAGTTTTGGATGAGAAAATGTGAAGAGGGATACCATCACCTCGTGTTTCTCTGGGAGATGATGATAGCGTGGAGGGGCACTAACAGTGCAAAAGCTAGATCCTAACTGTTTTGAATCTTAGGAGCTGTAACTTGTGTGCTCATTTACAGAGACACTGAGAGCAGCACACTTTGAATAATGACCAGCTTTATTATGTTCATATATTCCTTAGCCCCAGGTGGTGTTGTATTACTTAGTGATCACCACAAAACCTGTCTTTTCCCTCAAAAGCAGTGATTTGGCTGGTGGGACTGGGTAATGCAGAACCCTGAACAAGGTGTACAGGTGGAAGATCTTCCCCTCTTCTAATATACTCCTTTCTACCCTTCAGAGCAGTCTCACTGAACTTTCCCTGGACCTCAGTCTGTTCTGTCTGGATAGCTTCGCTGGCTGTGAGAAAAGAACAGGACTGGGCCAGTCATGAAGGGATGACATGTATTCATTCCTCCCTTAGACAAACAACTGTAGAAAGGAAAGTCATCTGTCTGCTCCACCACACGTTTTTTTTTAACAGCTGAAATGATTAAGTGTGAGATGCTGCTGTGGCGTTTGCCTGAGAAGAAGCGGGAAAGCTTTGGGAAGAGCCCGTGCCCTGGGGCGGGCAAAAGGAAGTTAGTTCGGTTTCTGGGCAAGTCTGGACTGTCTCTAGAGTGCGCAGAGACAACACCACTCTCAGACAGCGGGCAGAAAGCAGGAATATGTGTTGAACAGTCTGGGACAGCAAGGCAAAACTGAACAGCCCTCTTCTCCCAACTGGGAGCTGTAGTCTACATTCAAATAAAAATACCATAGAGGCCCTTTATTAACTAGGAGGAGGTACGTGCTCTTCTCTTCGTTCTGCTGATATGCAGTTGTCCCTGCAGTTAGCTGCTAAGGTAGCTGCTGACGGCCGCCGCAGGCCAGAGTCACCGAGCCCATGGCCAGGCTGTCGCAGCGGAGCCCAGCTGGGCACACAGGGCGCCGGAGCGAGCGCGGCTTTGGAACAGCGACTGCGTTTTCTGTGCCTTCTGCAGTGACACCTGCCGCCGGCCACGGGCACGGCCGTGCACTGCAAACCCTCTTTACAAAGCGCTCGGATCTTTGGCGTGCGAGTCTTCTGAAGACCCAAAAGAACGGCCTCCGGACTGACAACTTCAGTTAGATATCCCACATAAACCTGCTTTGATGCTCGTATGCCATTCTCCTTTTAACAAAACTAATAGCAACGCTACCAACTTCACTATTTCATGCTGACGAGCAGCAGTAGCAGGTTTATAGCACGGCTTACCGATCAGAGAAAAGGACTCTGTGAGATCAAACTTGAGCTCTGACTTGTTGTAGTGTTGTTCTGCTCTTCATCTTAGCAGAATATTAGATTCAGAGTCTGGTGCTTGTTTTACTAAATGTCATGTCTCAGCATTTGTGTTTTACTTGTCTCATTTCTGCTGTGGTACTCTTGAGTTCTCAGGTTGCAGTTTTTCAGCTGCATCTTCTGAAGCTAACACGGATAGAAATATAACCTGGAGAACACACCAGGGAAGAGCTCTCCCAACAGTCTATAACTTGTTCTTATCATGCAGCGAAATGACCTCATTTTTAAAATGAAATTACATTGTAGAAGACCAACTTGGTTTTATCAGAAATCCAGATTATTTGCTCTTTCCATCATTTTCAGCTGAGAGTTGTAAACATGTTAACTTTCTCTAGACAACTTTTCTTATTTCCAAATAATAAGTAATTTATCCTTAAAATGGAATAGGGGATTAAAATGGCAGAAAATTAATGATTACCAGATGCACAAAATATATTAGCTGAGCCGGTACTTATTAACATGGATAGTTCTCTTATTACATTAATTTTACACGAAGATATGTGGAGTCTGTCATCTTGAATTAGAACTACATTGACATACAACACCCAGAGTCATTTCTGACAAGTGTAAGCCTCCAAGTTTCCCAACCCCATACTTTAACAAGCCTTGGACATCCAGTAGCCTCCTCCTTATGACCCTCTTTCCCTGTAGAGGTAGGCAACGTGGGGCCCACCTGTGAGCAATGCTGTACCCCCAAGTAAACAGGACAAATTGTGCAGTCCTCCCACAATAAACATGACTACTTTTCCCTTAGGCAAATGTAAGTAGGTAAATAGAACTAGGCGAGTATAACTAGGCAATAATACCAAGGTGTCCACAAGTGAATTTAGATGTCTCACATTATATTAAACAATTGAGGAAAACTTATGATTTTCATCTAACACTGATTTTTCAGATATTAGCTTGTATAAGGTTTGTTACTGAAATTCTTTCTCTATTCAGTGAAGCAGACTGTGTTGGAATGACTCAGTGTGATGTTTTCCATCTTAATGGTTTGATAAACAACTCTGTCTGTTTTGTGTTGTGTTTCTGTCCAGCAGAGGAAGTGACTGGGAAATGAAATGAACCTGCACAGCTTCCTGGACTGGACTCTGCTTTGTTTGCTTATTTGATCACATATTTATTTGTCTCATAGTGTCCCTATAAAGCAAGACAATAACGCTCACCATGCAGTTCCCTAAGAAATCAGAAACAATGGAAGGAAAATTTCCAGATTGCCAGCAGCTCATTTTGGAAAAAAGATATTACTAAACAAGATTATTAGAAGACTTTTACACAAAGATTATGCTACTGTTATTATACGCTCTCCCTCATAAAGCAATAGTTATAACTGTAACCATAATTCAGTTAATTCCAATTTTTATAAGAAAACCTGTTCTTTCAAAATTATCTGGAATATAGTGTTCACTATTTTTTCTTATATTGAGGATAAGAGGATTTTATGACTTTTAACTCCATATTGGCCCTAGAAAGATAATAATGACTTTTTTATTCAGGACATTTGAGAAATCTGAACAATCTGTTAACAAATATATGCTGCTGTTGTGCCTTTGAGAGAAGTGCTGAGTATATATCCCTGTCTTTAAATAGAAAGCAGTCAAAGGATAATTGCAGCATTTAAAAACACTGGGAGCATTCTAAGCAGGAAGGAATGATAGTTCTGTAGTTAAAGTATAAGAAAAAGAGAATATCTGCATTATATTCCTGAACTGGGAAGACTTTTTCCATATAACCTTGGGCAAAATGCTTCATCTCTGCCTGTCTACATTTCCACATTTTATTCTCTATAAAATAGGGATTATAACCCTTCTCTGCCTCAGAGAATACTAAAAATATATGTGCGGGGACGGACATCCTGAGCTGGAAGGTGTTATCTGACAATATAAATGGAAACACAGGATATGGCTACACAGGCTCTCAGTTTAGAGCTGATCTAATCACACAGAGGAAACCCAAGAAATAGAGTCAACAAGCCTCATTCTCAAAGGCTCCAGTTACTATCTGATTGTATCGCTCGTATGTATTTATTTCTGTCTCTGGGAGCCTGATTCTCCTAGAATATGCTTTTAACTGCTACAGATCTTCAGGAGGGAGGAATTGTTGATATTAGTTTCTAACCCACTAGATTTTATATTTAAGAAATCTTTGAACAGTATAACACTAAGAAGTTACTTACAGAAAAACTACCTTGCCTCAGGACAATGAAATGCTCCTGCATGTAGGAACCAAATGTGGTTGCCCTGCTGAAACATACACACACCTAAGAATTGGTAAATCTTTGCAGCTCCAGTGCTGTTCCTTTTGTCCCTCAACTGCTAGCAGTTCAACACTAGCAGTAATAAGCCACACTTGGAAACTCTACAGCTTCCTCTAATCTGAGCATGTTATGGGAGTGTGTAATGTAGGCTTGGATTCACAAACATATACAAGCCTAAAACTCACCAATGCTTTAACAGCCATAGGGGCTTTATAAATGCAAGCCTGAAAAGTCACTTGGTTGCACCTGTTTATTGCACCTTTTAACCTAATCAAATATGGTAGTTTTTTAACCAGGCATAGACAAATTATTAAATAGTTTAATGCAGGAAACAGAGAAAAATGCCATATTCTCTAATGTAGATACATGGGATAATAAGCATCAGGCTAGAATGTGGCAGGCAGGAACATTATGGATTGAAGTTTGTTTATTTTTCCTTACAAATTATATATAGTAATACACACAGACTCCTCCCAATAGTGTGAATCAAGTCAGTATTCTTCAAGAACTGTAATGGAAAAAGCTCAGGCTGGTATGAAGTGTACTGTAGGAGATGGATAATCAACTTCATATATACAAAGAGTTCACTAAAGTGAATAGGAATTTTTCTTCCAATATTTGTAGGAAGATGAAGCTCAAGATGTATTCTGCAGGGAATATTGTTACCTTGACAGTCATTTTTGTCTGGAAGTATGGTACATTTTGTTACGAAGTGACTAATTGCTATACTCAAACCTGCAGGAAAGAAAATTAAAACCTTTCCTTCTATTTTTAAAACTGTTTACCCCATACATTTAACACAGCTAGAGACACAGCTAGTACATCATTTTCTTGAGTAGTTCATTGGAAAGGAAAAAATGAGCATCAGGATAAACTCTCCAAACACTGAGAGGAGAGCAGAAAAATCAATAAACACTCTCAAAGCATTACAGAGTGAAATCTTCAGACTGACCCCCTAAAGAGTACGGTGTCAGAAAACTGCCTAAATACAGCTAGCTCAAGTACAATCACAAGATGACATTTGCTTATCAGTTCATTAATATTTTTGACATTTCAAACAAAAGCATGTGGGGAATTGGTTCCTCCTTTGCCAACTGGTTGCTTTCTCTTCTTCCTTGCTATGTAAGGAAAAACCCAAACCTTGACCCTGAGGCTTTCAGCTCACATAGACATGAGAGTTGCTACTGGAATGAGAAATATACGCCTGGGGAAATGAGTAAACAAAGTAAGGTTGTTAAAATAAAATAATACTGTAAAAGCCCCAACGCTGACTTTATTGCTTTAAAGCGAAATAAGATAAAACAATGCCACCAAAAAAAGCCAGAAAACTCCAATTATTTTGTCATTCCTGCTTGCATAGTATTGCAATGCTTTGTAGAGCTTTATTATTGACTTATGCTGTATTTAAGGAGTAATGTTTGCCTAGTGATATTATCACATTTATAGAAATAATTTCCTTACAAACACATTGGCACATATTTTTTCCTGGTTTGCTACATGCCATTTCTTTATTCTGTGTCTTATTTTGATAGTTTCCCCATGCGCACCATTTTCTAGGGCTCATAAAGCTCAAAAGTCTTTGCTCTAAAATACTGAAGTCAGATATGGTCAAAACTCTTATTGAAAAGCTGATGATCTGTTCAAAATGAAATATATATATTTAGAAATATTAACTCAGTTTTATTATAGGGCTTCATTCCAAGCTCCCTTCCAAAATTATTGCTCTGATTTTTAAAATTAAATAGGTGTCACAAAGTTGCTTTAACTTTCAAAAATATTTTGACAGTATTTTAGGGAGTTTTGGCAAAAGAGAAGTGTTCTGGCAAAGTATTTTCATGGAATCACTTGCTGGCAGAAGACAATTTGATGTGATTTTTTTACTGAAACTCCATATACATGACTGAAAGCACAAGACAAAGAAAATATCCATTTTACTGAGCTTATTGGAACCTGTTTGCTGCTGTAGCTACACTGTTCTTTAGAAAGATGTATGATACTGTCCACCCCTGTGGGAACAATAGCATTTAATATGGAGTGGACTTCAATGGGAATCTGTCTGTGTACCTTCCTGTTGGAAAGGAATTTTGTTTATGACTAAAGAGTATTGAAAAAAAAATGAAACTTCTCAGATAGCCAAGGCACCAGCAGAAGAAAGGCAACTGTCCCAAAATGCAAAACATCAGTAAAACTTCCAGTTTATAGGAGAGCTAGTATTATTCACTTACATAGTGAATGTTATTTTTCTAGATCCTGCCCCTCTACTCAGCCCTAGTGAGGCACTTCTGGAGTGCTGTGTCCAGTTCTGGGCTCCTCAGAACTAGAGAGACATGGAGCTCCTGGATTGGGTCCAGTGAAGAGGAACACAGATGATTCAGGGACTGGAGTATCTCTCTTATGAGGAAAGGCTGAGGGAGCTGGGCCTGTTCAGCCTTAGGAAGAGATGGCTGAGAGGGGATCTCACCAATCTCTGTCAGTACTGAAGGGAGGGTGTCAAGAGGATGGAGCCAGGCTCTGCTCAGTGGTGCTGAGCAATGGGACAAGAGACAATGGGCAGAAACTGAGGCACAGCGAGCTCCCCCTGATCATGAGGAAGAACTTCCTTACTGTGCAGTGACCATGCACTGGAACAGACTGCCAGAGAGGTTGCAGAGTTTCCCCTCACTGGAGGTATTGAAGAGCTATCTGCACACAATCCCATGCCAAGTGCTCTAGGATGACCCTGCTTGAGCAGGGAGATTGGACCAGATGACCTGCTATGGTCACTTCCACCCTGACCCATTCAGTGATTCTGCGATGTAAAACTTATTTTATTATAAGTATTGAATAAAAATCCCCCCCTCCAAAAAAAAAAAAATAAATGTCCTTTGTTTTGCTCTTATATAGCTTAAATCATAGTTTCTGGCATCTCTTTAAATATCGGGAAACACAAGTTTCTTTTTTGATACACTAACATCGATTCAGTAGAATTTCTGTAAGTATATGGCATTATGGAACATACTTCAGGCTCCTCAGTCAACAGAGGAACAGTTGAAGTGAAGAGTTTGAAAATGGAGAGGTGGTAGTAATAGTTTGAAAGTCACAACAAATAGGCTGCAATGCAGAACTAATACAAGCAAGAGGCTTAAACTGATTAAACTCTCTCTTCATCTGAGCCCGACTCGTGCACAAGAACATCTATCTGAAATTGAGTCACGGAACATCATCCTAAAATATATGGCTGTTCAAAAATTAGACCTGTTTAATATCCTTTTAATGCTGCAGACTCAGCATAGCAGGGCTCTAGGCCATTATGAGGTTGCCTATGTGGAAAATATATGCTTAGGGACAGAAGCCACATGGTGCTGGAGCCAGAAGAGGCCCAGCTGCTGTACTTCCAGGGCTGCCATATGCTAACTAAGGCACAGACAGTATCCATCCTTATTTCCAGCCACTGTAATTCTTAACATTGGCTACATGACACATAAAACAGTCTGTCTAGCACAGTGAAATGCTGGAGGTGTTAGCATGATTCCCTACTGCTTTTGGTGTGCTCCACGACGAGCGAGAGCTATCTAAGGCATTGTGCCCTGTAGGCATAACCAAACAAGAGTTCACAAAACCCTCACATCAAGAATAATTTTTTTTTTGGTAAGGATTTTTTTTTGTTGTTGTTTAGTCCTATCGATTAGATTTAGATGATTTAAGATTGAAAGGGACAGTGATACCCTGCAGA
The DNA here is from genome assembly GCA_013398615.1 of Brachypodius melanocephalos. Classification (NCBI taxonomy): domain Eukaryota; kingdom Metazoa; phylum Chordata; class Aves; order Passeriformes; family Pycnonotidae; genus Brachypodius; species Brachypodius melanocephalos. The sequence goes on from VZSR01003803.1 coordinate 58,936,543, forward strand.
CTGATCTTGATCAGAATGTAAACACAATTCAGTAGCTCCCATGCCAGTTCATACCTGGTCATTAGGCCTGTACCAGAAGGATGATTTTGAATGTTTCAGATATGAATAAAGTGCCATGCTTTTAAACATCTCTCTCTAGTGAGTGAATATCCTTATTTAATTAAAACTGTCATTTGTTTCTAGCCTTACTTTGGCAAGCTTCAGCTTCCACCTCCTGCTGGATCTCAATGCATGCTCTTTGGTTGTAAAGCTATTTACTATCAGCAATATGATCTCTAAGTAGCAGGTCTGAAACACAAGTCCCTTTAACCTTCTAAGGATGAGCTGATTTTCTCGTAAGACACTGTCATAATTTTAAAAGCACATATTTAGCTCTGCTAACTGATGAACTTTCTGTACTGTGAAAAATCTGAGCAGCAATAACTTTTTTTTAATTGTCCAATGCTGAGAGACCAAGCAGCAAGGTGAACTAAGCTTATAGCTATACAGTAGGAAAATAGTTTATATTTTTTCTTTCTCATTAGTAATGATATTTTTAAGCTGATTTAAGCAATCATAGCTGTACTAGAGCTGGTAAAACCACAATAAGCTGCATGTGCTAGCAACCCACTTTACCAGAATTAGCATTTCTAAACAGGATTTTAGGATTCATTCTTTCCATTACGAAAGCAAGAAGGTCCATGAGGAGTGAAACTAATGAAGCTTAGTTTCCCTCTATTTTCCATCCCTCTTGTCTCTTTCTGACTACTTTCCACATTATTTCCAGAGTTCTCTGTCCCTTACACCTTCAGTTCTTAAATGATCCATCCATCAGGCTGGGCAAGAAGAGCTGGTACTGCAGGTGGCTCGGAGCTGGGATGTGTGCACCAGGGTGTGCACACCAATCAGCTGCTTTGTTAAGGGCAAACACGGCAGGGAGAAATAAGTTCTCCTTACCTTTCTTTTTAAGAGGGGACTGACAGGCCTTAATACTCTCAGCTGCTGAATTTCATTAAATTTACTACTATCCTTAAGAATTCTATCCCTCTGCTGAATTTGTTTAAAATTGGTGATGAGATACAGCAATTACAAGGAGGCACTGACATACAGAATAACTGCATTAAGCCTCATTTCCTTGGGAAAAAGAGGCTAGAAATGAGAGAATACATTCTCAGTAATGTAACAGAATAGTTGGCTATCACACTACTTCAGAAGCATCACATAGGATATGGTTGTGCTGAAGTTGAAAAGCTTAGGTTTGTATTTGTACTGCTGCTTGCAGGAGGCCCGAGTGAGCCCATTTCCATGGCATGTTCTCATCGTGCTGCTCTCTAATGTGCTCTGATTTCAGACCAGTGACACAATTGCCTTAGTTAAAATGAACTAGTGTGACCAGAAAGAATTAGTAATATCCACTCATAAGCAGTAACAGGATATTTGTGAGTGACTGGATTCCTTTGGAATGTAAAGGTTTTGTAAAGGAATGCCACTTCCAGATATAATTGCCAAAGCTATTTTTTTGCCTCATGTGAGAACCATATTTGCTGCTTGCTAGATTAACACCTTCCACGGCGGAATCTAAATCTGAAGTGACTAGCAGCAGTGGTGAGTCACAAGCTCTTTTAGCACAACTGTGTTTGCTTTGGGCAGAAAAATGGAACAGAGAGTCTTCTGCCGTTCAGTTAAAAAAAAAAAAATCAACTCACACCTTCTTTGAAGTCTTTACTTCAGAATTACTGGAAATGAAGTTTACAACCCATATTTACATGGGATATAGTTCTGGTAACTTTATTAGTTTTGGGTCCTATTTTACTTCTCAAAAAAAAATCTAAAGAATGTATTGCTAAGAACTGAAGAGTTACAGTGTAAGCAATGAGACTATGAAGACTTCCACTAAAATATTCCAAGCAACAAAACCACATAGATCCTCAATGTATTTCTTGGCTTGCCACTGTGATTTGTTTCTAGCAGTAATGCTAGCAATGAGCTGTTGTTTACATCTGTAATGTTCCCATAATGAAAGGCAATGTGTGCGCGCCTGTAGAAAGCATACACACAAAATTGTGGCTGTGGAGACAATGAAGCCAACAGGGGCTGTCAGAAAGCCAGGTGTTGCACAGCAGGAATGAATTTGTTCACAGCCAGCAGTGCACCAAGCCCACCTGGCTGCTGCTGCAGCATTTCAAATCACCCCTTACAGGTTACACAGGACTCCAGCAGCACAAGGGTAATAACTATTTCCTTCGTTTGTATTTTGGGCTGGATGCAGCATGAATTTACAGAAGAGATGAACTCAGACATCTGGTAACATCAGTGTCTGTGACAGGGTGACAAGCCTGAGGAGCTGGTCACAGGGAGCAGTGCAGACCAGCCATGAGCCTTGTGTCCCTGGGCTCCACACTGCCCAGCAGCCAGAGCCCAGGCCCTCTGCAGGGACTGGGGACATGCAGCTGCACGGCACTGCAGGACATGGAGACACAGGTCCAGGATCCTCACACATTTTTCCAAACCTGCCCTGATTTGCAATGTCTTCGTGTGGAAAAGCAACTTATGAGCCTTGATTCCCAAGGCAGCAAATGACAGAGGTGCAGCCACCCCACAGCTTGTTCTTCTCTGGGGGGAATAAGCGAACCTGACCTCCCTGTAAGTAATTCACAGTGTTCAATTACTTCTATGGAGTTTGGGGGCAAAAACCTTAGATACCTGTGAGATAAACGTTAAATTCAGTTGGGAAATTTCTAGTAAAAATTGTAGTAAAAATTTCACAAGAAAGTGAAAATCTTCATCTTAAACCATTTGTGTAGTTAGCCTGCTGTGAATGTAAAATATAAGGTAGTGATGTAATTGGGCAAAATTTAATGGGTAAATAACAAAAAAGAGTTGAGTTTCAACAATCTAATGGGTGTTCCTACGTGTACATTCCTTCAGTTTGTACTTCAGAATTTTTGTTCCCCCTGGCTCTGTTCCTTCTCAGCACTTGTGTGCTGCTATGTTCGTGAGGATGCCTGTACTTACAGCTAATGTGGGACTGTTGCAAAATGTGGAATATGTAAATATTTCTAAACAAAGTGTGTTCTCTGGTTTGATCTTTGTATACTTTCAAGCCTAAACAACAACAACAAAAAAGGAGATTTAATCTGTGAAACAGAGAGCAGCTAAGATGTCCAGGTAAGTGATGTCCAGGTGTTAAAAAGACAAATTCGTTGTCAGAAGAATTGCTTTGTTAAGGTTTAGGGCTCGGTATGTTTCAACAACCTCAGACCTGGAGGAGGTTAACAAAACTAGGGACTGATGGTGGACACAAAGAATGCAAATTTATGGGGCCACAAGGACATCTAGCAGAACTTCCAAGACCAAGAAGTAAATAATAAAGCCAACTCAGCAACTGTGATGAAATGAGCTCTGACTGGGTAAAAGGCAATTCCGGCAGAACGAGATTGTGACCCCGCAATTGTGTTGTCACAGCCATCAACTCCAGAAACCCACTGACTCAAAAGAAGAGAAAGACAGAGAACGTAGACTATTAAGAATGAGAAGCAAGGGAATCATTAACAGAAGATAGAATACTAATTAAGAACGACGTAACTTGTAGCCAATAAACACTAATTACTCTGTTTGCTAAAATGTATGAATAGTAAAAAGTTTTGATAGTTGCCATGCTGGCTTTGTGGATCTGCCACCCAGCACCCCTTTCAGCGCAGGGGTGTATTTATTTATTTATGTAAATAAATCAAATACCTCGACACTGTGTGTGTATTGGCCTCTTGCACACCGGGTGAAAGAACCTATTTTGGCAACAGGATTACTCTGCATCCGTGTCTGCATTCTGCAATCCCACGTCTCAAGTCCTCTTAGCCCTCCATCAAGGACTTTTTCCCTGCCGCCCGTGATGGCCTGAGAAGGCCTCCACCTCCTGCACTCTTTAGAAGATCTGTGTTGCAGTGAATCTGTGCTTTGATGGAACGTGACTTCAGAGACTTTGAGGGTGGATGAGAGGCGTTTCCAGGCGCGGGAAGACGTCAAGAGCAGAGCCCAGCCCGTCCTATTCGCATTCCGGGGACCGCTGAGCGCTCCCGCCCCGGGCCTGCCCGCGCGCGCGGGGCGGGGCCTGCCCCGGAACCGCCGCGCGGGGCATTGTGGGTGTGCGGCGGCGGCTGCGGCTTTCGGCGGGTCCCGTGAAAATGGCGCCGTAGGCGGCGGCGGGAGCGGGAGGTGCCGCCGGGTCCCTGCGTTGTCGACCGGGCGGCGCGTCCTCGCTTCCCTCCGCCACCCCGCCGTTCTCCGGCTCTGCCGCCCGCTCCCTGTCCCCGCGCCACCTTCTGCCTCCCGCGCGGCGATGGCGACTCCGGACCAAAAATCCCCCAACGTTCTGCTGCAGAGCCTCTGCTGCCGCATCCTGGGCAAGAGCGAAGGTAACGGCGTCTCCCCGCCATTCCCCCGGCGGCAGCTCTCGGAGCCCGCGGGGCTGCCCCGACAGGGCTGGAGAGGTGCTGGCCCCCTCGGCAGGGAGCGTCGGCGGCCTCCCGGCCCGGGGCGTGACAGCCCGGGCAGTGCTGAGGTGCTGGCCGGGCACGGCAGCGGCCCCGCGGGCCGGAGCCCGGCGGCGGGAGGCGGCTGGAGACGGCTCCGTGCCCTCCTCCTCCCGCTCCTCCGGAGCGTTTGACTGGCTCGTGAAGGCGCTCTCCTCTTCGGGGAGCGGGGCAGCGGTGCCAGGGTATTGGGGCGAAAGTGGGCTCCGTGTACGTGTTGAGGAACCTCCGCCTCCCGCCGGTGCTTGCTCGAGTGGAGCCATTGGCGTGCGCCAGGTCCGCTACAGGTCCTCGGTGTCATGATGCTGCTGTGAGTCTCCAGCAGGGGAATGAATGTCTTGTCTGTTTGCGTAACTTTCTCCCTTGCAGTCAAGGCGAAGACTGTTTTTAGTAAGCGATTGAAGGGGTGGAAAGGAAGGCATGCCTCTGCTGAGTCTCCTTTTTAAGTTACTCTGTTTATCAGTATGGCTCACTAAAGAAACTCATGCAGAAGCTTTTATTGCATCTGTTTTCTTGTAGGACGGATGACTTTCTCCCTCACGGCTGTCAAGTCCCTTATTCTTTTCTCTCTCCATGCCCGTTTCTTCTGACAAGTCCCTTTAAATATTTCCAATACAGTAACTAAAACTTTTGAGCCTTGACTTGTTGTAAAAAATGACTGAAACGTGGCATACGTGTGGGTTATTTCTGTCTTAGAAATCTAGAAAGTGAGTAACAAGGTACAGATTGTTGTGTGTCTCTCAGACTTTGTTTGTATCTGTTGCAGACAGCATGTCGTGGTCTCACACCCCATCTTTGTCTCTCAGTTGCAGAGATACGGGTTTAATGGATGAACTGTTTGGTGAATGAGCAACTGAAACTGGCAGCATGGTCACATCCAAAGAGTTATAGTCACTGTCTCAATGTCAAAATGAAGATCAATAGCAAGTGGTGTCCCTCAGAGGTCTGTACCGGGATTGACGATGATCAATATCTTTATTAATAATATAGACAGTGGGCTTGAGTGTGCCTTTGGAAGGTTTGCAGATGACACCAAGGTGAGCAGTGAAGGTGATGTGCTGAGGGAAGGGACTGCCATGCAGAGGGACCTTGAAAGGCTTGAGGAGCAGGCCCGTGTGAACCTCAAGGTTCTGCCCCTGGGTCAGGGCAATCCCCAATATCTGTAGAGAGTAGGGGATGAGTGGATTGAGGGCAGTCTTGCAGAGAAGGACTTGGGGAGTGGATGAAAAATTGAACATGAGGCAGCAACGTGCATTTCAGAAATTCAGCATATTTTGAGCTCCTTAAAAAGAAGCATGGACAGCAGGTAGAGAGCAGTGATTCTCCCCTCACTGATCTGCTTTTGTGGGACCCCATCTGCAGCACTGTGTTCAGCACTGTGTTCAGCTCTGGGGCCCTCAGTTCTAAGAGGATGTGGATGTGTTGGAGCAGGTCCGGAGGAGGGCCATGGAAATTGTGAGAAAAGTGGAGCACTTCTTCTACAAAGCAGGTTTGATAGAGTTGGGGTTGTTGAGCCTGGAGAAGGCTCTGCTCAGAGATCTCATTGTGGCCCATCAGTGCTTAGAGAGGGCTTATAAGAAGGATGTGTTTTACCAAGGCCTAAAGTGACATGACAAGGGGTAATGGCTTTAGGCAGTTATAGGGTATATTTAGATTGGACACAGAGAAGAAAGCTCTTACAGTCAGGGTTGTGAGGCACTGGAACAGGTTGCCTGGAGGAGCTGTGAATCCCATCCACAGAAGTGTTCAAACCAGATTGAATGGGGCTTTCAGCAACCTGATCAGGTGAAAGATGTCCCTGCCCATGTCAGCAGAAGTGAACTAGATTGTCTCTGAAGGTCCCATCCAGCCCAAACTGTTTTGTGATTCTGGATTCATTTGAGAAGGATGAATCACAGAAAACATTCCATATAACTCTAAGATCTTAAGGGTCTTTTTCAAACTATATAATTCTTGGATTCATTAATTCATGATCAACAGTTGTTGATTGCTGTGTTTTGTTTTTCAAAATCTTTTCTTTCTCCATTGCATTTTGAAGTCTTCTGCTAGGCAATATTTTTTATTTTCCAGAATCTGTAGTATTTCTGTGTCAGGAATTCCTGTTGTAAGATTTTATCAGGATGTTGCAAATTTCTACTCTTCCCCTATCTCCGCCAATTCAGCAGTAGCTTCTAAACTGTGTAATGCCTCTTGTGTTCTTCTGTAGCCACATTTGTTTTAGCAAATGTTTTAATTGTATTTTAAAGGGTGCTTCATATCAGGCTATAATTCTAAGGTGCTCTTACAGCTCTGTTTTTAAGGCTCTTTCTTGCCTTTAACATTCTTTGGAAACATTTTTTCTGACACAATTGGTATGTATTCTTGTTTAAGAGAATTTCAAACATTTGCTACCTGACACCTCAAATTATTGTGCTAGTTGCTGGTTCTATTTCCAAAAACAAATGAAAAAACTGGAAAATAGACTGTCTTGCCTTATTGGAATAGTGGATGCCTTTTCAAGGATGTTATTTCTGTAATGTCTAGTCCTGTTTTCTTCATGACTCTCTTTTCTTAGATTTGGAGTCTAATCTAAACTCAATCTAAGCTTTTTTCTTAGTGGTATCTAGGTCTGTGATACTTTAAAAAGTTAAACAGAGCATGAGAACAGAAGTGGAAACCCCTGTTTATCAACTGGAGTATGAGTATTGAGGTGAGATAGCTCACTTCTAGCAGCTTAGGATCTAGATTTTTTTTTTAAGTCATAGTTTCAATACCTCTCTGTATCTCCTGACTGGAATAATAATTTATTTACAAGCAAAAACATGCAAGAGAACTGGATTTTGTTATTTTTTAAAATAAATGTTGAACCTGTTCCTGTGTTTTGGGATTCTGATAATGTAACTTAAAATCCTTTCTATGTTTGAGTAATGAAAGTGGAAGTTTTGGCTAAAATCACAGTAAGTTTCTGTGTGCAACCTGCAGCCTCCTCGTCTGTGCACTTGAGGATTATCTGAGGACTTCTTTGAAGTGACAACTTAAAAAAAAATGGGTTGTCTGCCACATTTATCACCCATGTTTTTATGCATGTGACAGATGGGAAGCCTGTTCTTACCCTGCTCTTTATTCCTTTGTTAGGAGGGATGCTAGCACTGAAACCTCAGCCTTCTGAGACAGGATTTCCCTGTCAACTGTAGTGCATGTGTTAGCTCAGCTATAGGCTTCAAGCGCATAAAGACTGAAAGATCAAAACTTTTGATTTTCACTTTCTGTGAAAGTCTCAGTCATTAAAGGTGTGTGTGATGGGACAAGAAAGGAATTTTGTTGGCACTAGCATCCTCTGTGTCAGGGAAGCTGCATGTATCCAAAGGTGGTAAGAAACCCACTGGACAAGCTACTGATGGACGGCATCTTGCTGTTTTTCAGGTTTGTAATTCTTGTTCCTTTTGGCACAGGGTAAGTTTGAAGTAAGGTATTAGTGTGTGGTTAGTGGTCTGTTTGCAGCTTCTCTGCTCCTTGTGTATGATGAAGTTAGGCTACTTTTTATATACACATCCTCTTTTTTGAAGCCAACTTTACAAGCTTTATCAGTTTAGTCTTTGGAAAGTAATTTATGGTGTTCAAATACTCCTACAGAATTTAGAGGCAAAAACCTACACTTAAGAGATCTTTAAATTTAGTAGAGGAATCTCTGCTAACAATTCAAAACTAGAAGCTGAAAACATCCATCTTAAACCATTTGTATAGTTAGTCTGCTGTGAGTGAAGCACAAGGTACTGATGTAATTGGGTAAAATTTAAATGGTAAATAATAAAGGAATTGATGTTTCATGATTTAATGGTTGTTCCTGCCTGGTCATTCCCTGAATTTCCGCTTGAGAATTTTTGTTCTCCCTTTGTTCCTTCTCAGCACTTGTGTGTTTGTGAGGAAGCTACAGCTTCAGGAGGAGTTGCAGAGTTGTGTTTATATAATGTCTGTGTGATAATTGTTCACTTAAGGCTAAGGTGGGATTAATCTCCTTCCAAGTCTACATTTTGCAATTCCCTGCCTGAAGTCTTCCATAAACCCTCTTGAAGGAATTTTTTGCTTCTGCCCATGATGGCCTTAGAAGTCTTCCACCTTCTCTGCTTGTTAAACATTTATGTTGAAGTGAATTTGTGGTTTGATGGACTGTGATGTCAGGCTCTCAGTGATGGAGCCATCTTCTCTCTCTTCCCCGTTTTGGGATCATCCCCTAAGTAGATGGCTTGCTTTGTTTCCAGAACCAGTCAGCTGTATAGGCCTAGTTACTGGAATTTACTTTTTTGCAAACAGTTCTGCCTCTAAGAAATTCAGTATAAGGTCTGCTGAGTTATGTGGAAGAATGGCTTAGTTCTTTGTTGTTTTTTTTTTTAACATTATCTACCTAAACTTTTTTTCCTCCTAAAACTAGTGTTTGAAAGTTTTTGTTGCTGTGCTCTAGCCAGTCCTCAAGGAGGGGCTTAAAGCTTTGCATGGTGCTGTGTGTCTGCAGTCAGGCACTGTGATTAGTTTGGGGTCTCTGCCCCTGCAGTTGGAGGTGTTGCTGACCTCTCTCTTCCACATGTTCTCATAGTGTCTAAGCATTACTGTACTGGCTTTATATTCTGTCTTTTTCCAGACTAACCACTCACTTTTATACGTAGACCTGATCTTGCAGGAAGCTTGCTTACCTGTGCAGTAATTGCTATAATTTTCTTTCCCCCTGAAGTGTTTGTAGGCTCCAGCAGTTATACAGGGTTGCGTGCCTCTTTTTGGACAATGATTTTTAGACCCTCTGACAAAGAACTTTTTGTTCTTAGCTGTCTTTCACAAACCTCTTGGTAATCAGAAAACTCTAAGAACTCTTAGTGCCTCCGATGGAAATGAATGGTATTGCTGTCAATATGCAAGCTAAATCTCTCTGAGTTTGAAACCTGAAAAGATTTTTGTGTGCCAAAAGTACTATTGAAGGTGTGCATTCTCTAGGAAGTAAAGTAGTGTTTCAATTTTTGGGGAGCAGTTTGCTCCCTGAAGTCCATACTGTGGCCTCAATTTAATCTCCAGAGTGTCAGTGGCAGTTGTGTTACTGCTGTTTGATTTTGGTTTTTTAAACTCTAAATTATTGGAATAGATGGTAAAATTTCGTGTTGGGGGAAAAGTTCGTTCAAAAGGTGATATGGAGGGAGTTTTACCTATGCTAATAACAGAGCAGTTGGGAGTTGACAAAAGAGGCAAAAATTCACAGTGAGGGAAAGTTCTGAAAAGATTATAACAGAGCTGTTGATGGTCCAGTGGGACAGTTCTCAAATAAACCTGTTTAGTAACAATGCAACAAGAGCCAGCCATATTAATAGAATTAAAGAACAGTTATATTTCCTGGGCTGTGCATCAAAGTCTGTGGGCAACTTCTAAGTAAGAAAGAATGGGAGTGTGTGTGGCTTGGGCTTTGTTTTGTATTTTTGTTGATTTATTTTCCTTTGTGGGAAAGGAGTCTGGAGACTAAAAAAACCAGTTAATTAACAATAAATTTAAAATGCTTCAACTAAAAACTTTCATCATCAGAAGAGAAGCTTAGAATAGTTGACTAAATCAGAAGACTGATGTAAAATAAATTTTTTTTCAGGAATACTTCATAGAATCATAGAAAGGCTTGACTTGGAAGGTGCCCTAATGTCACCTACTTCCAATCCTGCTGCCATGGGATGGGGCAGCTTTCACTATACCAGGTTGCTCAAAACCCATCCAACATAGCCTGAAACACTTCCACAGGACAGGATATCCACAACTTCTCTTGGCAATCTGCTGGAGTGTCTGACCGCCTTCACTGTAAAGAATTTCTTCCTGGCATGATGTCTAAATGTCTTCTTTTTATTTTAAAATAGTTTCTGCTTGTCCTGTTACTATCTGCCCATATAAGAAGTTGCTCTCCCTGTTTTTATGACTCCCTTTAAATACTGAAAGGCCACAACAAAGTCTCTGCACAGAGCCTTCTCCAGGCTGAACAAGCCCAGCTCTCTCAGCCTGGCTTCATAGGAGAGATGCTCCAGCCCTTTGACCATCTTCATGGCCTCCTGTGGACCTGCTCTTAACAGCACCAGCTCTTTTTGTGTTGGGGACCCTGGAGCTGGATGCAGTACTGCAGGTGGGCTCTCATGAGGCCACAATAAAGGAGAGAATCACCTCCCTTGACCTCCTGGCCACCCTTCTTTTGATGCAGCCCAAGGTGTGTTCAGGCTTCTTGGCTGCGAGCGCACACTGCTGCCTCATGTCCAGCTTCTCATCCATGCGAACTCACAAATCCTTCTCTGCAGGGCTGCTCTCAATGGGTTCTGCCAGTGTGCAGTTGTGTCTGGGATTGCCTCAACCCAGTGCAGCACCTTGCATGTCATAACCAGGCTGGGCCTAAAATTGCCCGTTTCAAACCCAACATTTTCTGTAAGAACAAGCAGTTTAGCTCACGATGCACGCAGATCCTCCTCAAGAACAAAATAGTAGTGCTAATGGCATTTGGGACCAGTCTTCTAGTTTATCACTATATGCCATGTTAATGCAATTGCCTTTTCCCCCAGGTAATACTTCCTAGTAATGTAGAACATCTGATATGAGTAAAACAGGAGATACAGCAGCATTATTGTGTTGGCAAACATCATATGTACTCATGATATATGTGAAAAGTTGGAAAGTTTTACAGCTTTTCTTTCCAGCTTAATTTTGCAACAACACATTAGGCATTTTGCAAACACTTTGTTACAGGAAAGAAGCTTGTTGTTTGGGTTTTTTTTTTCTTCAGTATGTGCTTTTGGCAGCATCTGTATCTGAAGTAGTTTGCAGCAATATTTCCCTGGTTAGTGCCAGTCCTACAGCATTGAATGCAGTTTAGAGTGTAATTGTTTTACAATAATTTTGTATTAGTGTTTGAGGAAATGGTTGTCTTGAATGATGGACAGCTGACTTGAGAGTTTGCTTATCTTTTAAGTCTTTCAAGAAAGAAAGAAACTGGTTTAGCTGAACTTTCTTTAGCTTGGTCTTATAGTTTAGAAATTGTTTATAGATGTATTTAAATAACCAAATGTCTTTGTTTCAGGAAACAAGGTTTCCTCACAATGATTTGGAAAAACAGTTTCAATTACTACTTAGGTTATTCAGGACTTCCTGCCTGCTTTTGGAAACTTAATTGACTGATAACCAACCTTATTTAAAGAAACATGTATAAAGTGAATTTCAGCCCACTTCTCTAAATTATAGGTAATGTTAGCAACTTCTTTACAGCAAAAGTCTTGCTGAATTTCAGCATGTCCTCTGAAATACTGCCTTCTTGCAAGTATATTGGCTAGTTATCTTTTCGTCTTGTGAACTTTTCCTTTAAATTTTCTTTAGTCGTATTTTCTCCTTGCTTTCTTTACAACCAGAGTCTTTCTGTGCATTACTTCTATATTTTTTTCCTTGTGTTACACTTATATTTTCTTCAGCTTTAAAGTGCTGTTATCAGCCTTTTGAAGTAATCCATTGTGTGTAGGAAGGTTTGAATGGCTGTGTGGAGTATAAATCTTTGGAGGATTGATAGGTTGCTTTGTTCAAAGGGACAGTTCTTAAATTTTCTTTTTTTTCCCTTGTGATTCACAAGTGCCAGTTCTCTGTTTAGCTGTTTGGCTGCTTATCATTAATTGTGTGTGTATTACTTAAGGGATATAGTCTGAGGAGAAGTGGCTGTCTCTATCTGCATTCTCTACTGTGATCGCACCTCTGGAAATCAAGTCATGATCAATGTTGTTTCACCCCTTTAGCCTTCAGACAGCTGCATCAGATATATTGAGCTTGCTGTTATGTAACAGAGTCATGCTGTAATCATTTTCTGATGAAGGATGTTCAGATAGATAGATGGCTGTATATTTTAAGTATGTCTGCTGTCATAATGATGATTCTTTGAGGAGGGAAGCAATTAGATGTGCCTGTTAGTTATAAGCTGTGTGAATTTTTATTGTACTGACACATACCTGTATTAAATTATGTTTAATCACTTCGGGTATGAAGTTATTTTACGGATTCAAGAGAAATAATCGGCTGAAGAAACACTCACGGCAGGGAATTTTGTTTGTAAAAGAGAAGCTGGACTTGATATGAGTAAAACATGCAAATCTTAATTAAATAAAATAGAAAACCAGTCTTGCTGCAGAGCTGTTGAATTGCTGGTGCAGATCAGCAATACCTGAAGAGCAGATAACTTTTTCCATGTTTTCAGTAGTGCAACAGGTTTAAAAAGCAGGGTTTGTTGGATAGAATTGTAGTCTTTCAACTAGCGATCTTTCTCAGATACCTTGTTAGGACAGTATTGAAAAGGCTATACTAAGTTTCAGTGCTTTAACTAGTCTTGCAATGGTTGGTGTTGAAATAGGAGGTTGTTACAGGAGGTAACAGATTTAGCTTAAAACTTCCCCATTACAGGAAAAGCTTTCCCTTTCCTATCTGCTGCCAAGTACACAAATGAGGAATTAATGGAACATATACCATTTGGGATAACTTAGTGCCAGTATTTGACTTTAATTGACCATGCGGAATATTCTTTGAAATCTTGAGTTCTGTTATGACATGCATTAAACTTAAGAATTACACAGAAATGCTTCCTCATACTTAACTCTTCACACCTGGTTCATCGGTAGCTGGACTATTAAATTTTTATATTTGTATTTTCAAAACCTTATTGCAATTGAAAGGTTGCTTAGTCTAACAGTAGAGGAGGCATTTGCCATAGAGATTTGTGACCTTGCAGTAATAGTGGCATTTTCTTCTCTGACAACAGAAAAATACTCTTGCTCCTTCTGTAGGCCAGTATTGTCAAACACTGTTAAGTGTTAATGGTTTTGTCTGAGCAGACTATTTTCCTGATTGTGCGAGGTATTTCTTTGTGTGAATTGGTCAATGCTTGCTTTTCTACAGTTGTATTCTGGTGGAGTTGGACCAATGGATGACATTTATAGTACAAGACAGTGTAAAATAGACATTAAAAAAATGTAGGGCATTCAAACGCAATCTAGCACATTGTGATTTTCAAATTTCAAACTTCTCGTAAATTTTTGAAGATTTTAATGCATTTAATTAATATATGACTCCTAGTATCTCCAAGGTGATTTTTTTTCCAATTGCAAATATTAATTTGAGATAATAAATGCTTAAAATATTTCTTCTTTTAGTGGTCCTTTGCCTTATTTCATTTTTCTGTTCATTTTGTACATATTTGTCCTGACCAGCATCCTTGGACGAACCTTTGCTGCATTACTTGGCAGTTTTCCCTGAGAGCTGACTGCTCAACTGGCTAAATAAAACACACAAGCATGTGATGCATTTTCACACATAATTGTTATATACAGAACAGACAGTATGCAGAATTGCTTAGGTGGGTTTCTTTCATGAAGTAACAATATTCAAATATGTGACAAGCACACTTGCATATTTTCCTATGTACCTTTTTCCTTGTGTTATTACAGTTGTTTCTAGATAAGGAATAAAAATGTATCTGACCTTTTATAAGGGCACTTGACGTGTCTGTAGGCTTATTGTTTGATTTTTCACATCCATAGATGGGAATATGACTGTGCTGTAAAGGCATTAATACTGACCTCGCCCTATCTTGGTGTTACCAGGCTGTTAGTTTCCCCAGAAAGCAAGATACTTGTACTGAAACAGTGCTGTTCAACAACAAGATTAAAAACATAATTATTGCATCAGGAAGAAGCAGTTGGAAGGAGGTCACTGGTTTGTGACTTCTGTGTTAGTGTCCACATTATGCATTGGCATGTGATGCTGATACCTCTGAGCTGGCTTTGAACCAAAGGTGAAACCATTCAAACTGTTTTAAACAAAGCTGAACCTAAAACCAAGATGCAAACTGGTAAACCACTGTTGTGGATATCTGAGTGAAGATCCACGGGTAGGTGGTGAGTGTGAGTGTATTGCTGTGGTGTGTGAGCTGGATTGTGTGACTGTGTGCCAGGTCCCACAGCACTGCTCTCCATGGGGATGGGCAGAGCCAGTTAAGTGTTCTAATGCTCTCTAGTAACTGGGTAGACCTAGGTGTGTCTGTCAGCCCGGAATAGGAAGGGCTTAATCACAAATTTTGGTGCAGTTATTTGTGGAGTGTGTACAGATGAGTGTGTTTTGAAATACTGCATTAATACTATGCTAAATTGGATAAACTGAACTTTACTGCTCTCTGGTTAGAAGTGTGCTAAGAGTTGCAGCACAGCGTTACAAGATCTAAGCCAGGTATGCTTTCCTGTTTTCAGACATGGGAATGTAATCTCATGTGTCACTTTTTCTAAAATAAAAAAGAGTTTTAATGGAACTTTAGCATTCTCCTTAACTGACAGAGTTTTCTTTTTCTTTCAGCTGATGCAGCCCAACAGTTTCAGTATGCAGTAAGAGTTATTGGAAGCAATTTTGCTCCCACTGTTGAGCGTGATGAATTTCTTGTAGCGGAGAAGATCAAGAAAGAACGTAAGTGCATCTTGTTCTTTTCTTAGAAATACAAAATTCTTTATGAAGTTAATCAGGTTATTTCTCTGAAAAGGGGACAACTCTGCCTCAGAGATAGTTACCTAGTCCATTACTAATGCTTGCTTCCTGAAAATCTCATGATGTAAATGCCATTAATTTCCTAGTAAATATTTCTGAGTGGCTACCTGTATTCACAGCTCAGATTTTTCTGAATACTCAGCTTAAACTTTCCTTGCTGCTTTGTATCTTAGCCACTAGAAGACAAAGAGCAATTAATACTGCACTCCTTTCACCTCAATAGTACTCAGAATTTATGAATTTGTAGTTGTTCTTAGAAGAGTAAAAGACTGATATTTTTGAGATGTGCACTTCAGGAATATTGCGCATTGGCACAATTAACTTCATGAGCACCTGTATGAAACTTGCTGAATGAGCATTCTGGGAATTGATGGAATAATTTGTGAGTTACCTGACTTGCCTTCAGTTTCTCTACAAGTTTTCTGCAACCACCTTCTTAAAAACAAAATCACAGACCATGACTTAGTAAGGGATGTTACATTTCCATTCCATTGTGCTCTCTGCTGCTCTGAGTCAAGAGTTGTGCTGTGTGTATCCAAGGGGGACACAATGAATTCTTCTTGAAAAGCCAAATACTGCTTTCAACAGATTCTGCTGAGCAGTAGCATGCCCAGAAACAATTACTTGAATTGTGCTAATGAAATTAAAGCTTCATATTTGAGCTCTGAATATTCAGAGATTGAGTTAGGATAACTAACCTCAGTGGTTGTAACTGGTTTAAGGTCCATGTGTGCTTTTTGCTAATGCAGAGCTTCCGTGACTTGCTGACAGACAAATAAGCCCATTAGAATTCCTCTAGCTACAACTCCAATACCCTGGAATCTGCAATATATACTTTCTGCCATGCTTTGGCTACTTGTAGACAGCACAGCATATATTCTTTGGGCCTGTTGCCCTTCTCTTCTGAAGAAGACTGTCTCCCTCATCCTCCTCTCCAACTTCAGCTTGTAACCTTACATTAGCGGTCATGTAGCAAGTGACTGGAGATAAATCTTTCTAACTTTACATTTATTTTGGAGATAACTGCACAAGCAATGACTTACCTAGCAAAGTGTACTTAACAGTGACATTTGATGCTAATTAACATTTCTAACATTCAATAGCTATTTTTCTTACCACTGAAGTTTCTTCAGATGTCTTTATCACCTTGGTTTTCTTTTAATGTGACTCTTTCTGATGCAACATAGCTTTTTAAGAAATCTTAGTTGGAAGATGTGTCTTCTCTGAGAAAGTACTTCTGTAACTGGCATTATTTGAGACTATTATTTTTTGTAATATATGAAAGTTGTGTAACCCTGGAATTCTGCCTGACTTGCAGCAAATGGCATTACTACTTCTTTCCCTTGATTTTATTGCCTAAAATAGAAATAGTTACTAGTTTCTGAGCAATTACATGTAATTTTTATAAAATTCTTTAATACCTATCTGCTTTCAGTTGTGTCTTGAGTCCTTTAGGTCCCTAAACCAACTGAATGGCAGACTAGACTTTACCAGGACACTTAATTAAAAAAAGTATATTTTGATTGATCTAAGAAAAGCAGGTACTTATATTGAATCACTTGCATTGCAAGAATTCTCAGGGCTGGAATGCAGGTAAGATGAAAACAGGCAAAGTGTTTAAGTAAATACGATGAAACAGTCCAGCATCATGAAGCTTTCTTGGTTGCATTTAATAATTTACCCCAAGTATATGTAAAGACATGACTGCTAGACTTTCAAATTTTTAATCTACTTTTTTTCTTTTAATAGTTGTGCGACAAAGAAGGGAAGCAGATGCTGCTTTGTTTTCAGAACTCTACAGAAAACTCGGTTCACAGGTAGCTTAATAAATGTGTAAAGAGTAAAGAAACTGAAAGCACTCATAAGCATCCTTCTGATGTTAGAGATATTTTGGAGAGTGCTCAGGTCATGAACAATATTTTTTGTGGGAGGATGGTTAAATACTCAAATGGCTTGCCTAGGAAAGTTGTGGAATCTTCTTCCTTGCAGACAAATCAAAACCTGACTGGACACAGTCATGGGCAACCTGCTGTAGATGACCCTGCTTTAAACAGGGGGATTGGACCAGACAACTTTTAGAGATGCCTTTCAACCCTAGCTATATTTCTAGTATTTGATTTGAGCTGTATGAAGGGTTACTTCACATGAAGAAAGGAACCCTGTAAAAATGAAGGGTTCATTTTATATGTAAAACTGATGAATTTTCTCATAATTTATTTTACAGAAATGTCTTGCAGTGTATTGATTTCACTAATCTAGTATTGTCATACATTCAAATTTTTAAGTGCTCCAGGTCTTTAATGTTGTAGATTAAGGGTTTGCTGACTTGGATGGCTCTAACACCAGTGTTAATCAAACAATACTGCATGCCAGTATTCTGACAAAAGATGTTAATATGTAGAAAACCTGAGTTTAACATCATAATACTAAGATTAAGATAACAAAAAATATATTCTGTGGAGAGTATTACTAGTCAGAACTAGGTTCTCCTCCTCCGTTCTTCCGTAATTGACTTACCTGTTACTTGTTAGTGTTTGGAGCTCAAGTTGCTGAATAAGTTGTCCTGGTGTCCTGTGAGTGTGTGTATTAATTGCACTGGTTTATACAGACTAATTTGCAGACAAGTCTTAATACAGACTTTGTGTAACATGTTTCTGTAGCTTATGTGCTGCATTGCCATTTGGCAAGCAAAGTGCTCCAGAGCATGATGACTAATCTTTGGAACAAAATGCCTTGCCTGTGTTATATGTTTGCTTATTCTCCTGAATGTAATGCAAACCATCTCCTGGTATTCTACTGCCTCCTCAAACATTTAAGATTCTTTTAACCTTTTTTTCTCCTCTGCTAGCATCTTGTGTTTGTGAAGTAGTATTATGGCTTCTTCAAAATTCACACAACCAATTCAATCTGCTGTTAGGTTTATTACTAATGGTGTACAATCATTTTTTCCTATGAGCATAGGGAAGGGCTCAAAAGGATATATGTTTTCTGAGTCTAAGAGGCTCTTCTTCTGACAATTCTCTTGAAAGCAGTTGGGAGGGAAAAAAGTGTGTGTGAATCTGTTTTAGCTTTGTTTCATCTATTACTCCAAACTGGAAAGGTGGTCACTGCATATTTTTATGGCACCCTGCCAGTTGAGCAAACTTCTTGGAGCACTTGGATTTATTCTGTCCTGTCCAGTAGAAGAAGCAGTTGCTGCTCCTTCTTCACCATTTGTTAATCAGTTGCTGTATTAGTTACCTGCAACAGATGCAATACCTCTACTTTTTGCTTGTTCGTGAGATCAAAGCAGAAGATAATAGAATTGTGCTCCACATAGCAATATAGAATGTCTCCTTTTACTCTTATATAAAAATGCAGAACTTTGGTAAATTATGTTGCTTCATGAGGGATGGAGGCTGTGTTGAATCTTGATATGATTCAAAAATGCTTTATATTCAACATTGCTTAGTATTGGAGATCATAGCCTGATCAGTATTGTAAGGGAATTTGTGTAAGTTTCTTTGACTCAGTTTAGTGTCTATCATAAGGTTCTATGCCCATGATAAATTCAGGTGCAAGTGTTAGTGTCACAGAACTATAGAGTAACAAACCCAGGAACGTGCATATTTAGAATAAATAATTTTACTATTTACCTTCATTTTAAAGTATTCTGTTTGTAGCTTGGGTTTTAGCTAAAGTTGGTCAGCTTTCTGCTTAAATCTAAAACTGCTGACAGTCTTATTCCATAACTCTGTATATGTCTGTTTGCTAAAGACTATATTGTGTGTTCCTCAAGTTTCATATTAACAGTGTCTCCATCATAAGCTATGAAAATCTTGGTAGCTCTATTAAATAACATTTAAAGTAGTAGAAATCAAAGTCCTCACTTTTGAGGCCTCCCTATAAAGGAGAGTGGAGGGGAAAAAGAAGAAAAGACAGTTCCTTGCTTAAAACTTCACCAAGAGTTTTCCTTTTTCACATTTAGGTTAAATTAATGGCTGCATCTGAGATGTTTTAAGTGGTGAGAATGTGTGGGAATGCTGGTAACAGTTCAGCTCTGTATAAACCTCATTCTTAGTAGGTATGAATTTTAAATTGAGCCTGCTTGCTGATCTCAGAGCAGGTGAGAATTCATGATTTGAACACAGTGGAAAAAATTCATAAAATTAGCAATACAGAGGCTGCACTGCACATTCCCAGTTTATTCAGAACATGGCTCTGAGTTAGTCTTATTTATCTGGAAGGTTTATTTATATGTTTATATATTAGGAAGTTGGATAATTAAAAAGAATTTTGTTATTATCAAGAGTTTAACTTATATTTGTTTGTCTTCATCTTTCTTTGAAGGGTGTTTTGAAAAACAAATGGTCAATACTCTACCTCCTGCTTAGCCTTAGTGAAGATCCACGTAAACAGTCTAACAAGGTAGGCGAGGAGACTTTTGTTGCTTCTGAGAAATAGTAAATGTGTGTCACTTACTTTAGATGTCTTCAAGAATCATTATCCAGACTTAATACCTCAGGTTGTTTTCATGGTATCTGTGTGTGAGGCTGAAAGGAAGAAAACACTTGATTTAAGTATCTGTAATATTTGGTGTAGTTTTCTTACACTGCATAAATGTAAAAATATGAGCTGCCCAACATGTGTAACTGAAGTTGTGAGTAGATTAGATGGGTGGGTTTTGTTTGCCTTCTGCTTGGTGGTGTGATGTCTGCTCATGTGATAATGAGTTTTAAATGGAGTAGGGAAAGCGAAATGCGGTTGCAGCTCTGCTGGCATCAAAGTGTTTTTTGCAGCTATTGTTAATGACAGTTTGATAATTGCATCAGCAAATATTTCTGTGCATAAATATGCAGATATTTCTTGTGTTCTTGATATTACATTCCTGTTAACTGAAGATGTGACTTAAAACAATTCCCACATCTTTTTTTTTTAATTGTTGTTCCTCCCTTCTTAAATCCTTCTCTTTACAGGTGTCAAGTTATGCAACGCTTTTTGCTCAAGCATTGCCACGGGATGCTCACTCAACCCCTTATTACTATGCCAGGCCTCAGACCCTTCCATTGAATTACCAAGACCGCAATGCTCAGTCTGCCCAGAGTTCCTGCAGCATGGGGAGCAGTGGGATCAGCAGCATCAGCCTGTATGCCCTAAATGGGCCAACTCCAACTCCACAATCACTCATTCCAGGGTAAATTTCACCTTACAGATAGGTTTGGAGAAGGCAAGCCTTTTTCATTTGCTTTCCTCCACCCTCTGCTTTTGTATGCCATTGGAAATTTCCCTTTGAGTGCAGAGAAACTGAGTTCCTGAGCTGAACAGTTCAGAATATCAGGTGCTGGCATATGACCATATGGAGTCATAAATGCCCAAATGTGTCCATTTTTAATCACTGTCTTCTTGTCTCCTAATTTTCCTTTCCACCCCCAGGAGTTGTGAAACAAACACGAAATCACAAGATGCATTTTCTGAAAGGACCAAAGCTTTTTTTTTTTTTTTTTTTTTTTTTTTTTTTTTTTTTTTTTTGAGTTGAAGACATATCTTTTTAGTAGAGTGTATTTGACATGAGTAAATAAATTCATATTATGGAATTATTGCTGACAAAACTGGATTTTATTGTTATTAATAGACTTTACAATACAAATACTGCAGTAGTGATAAGATAATGTAGTTCAGGATTCTGGATATGGCAGCATGATAAAAAGTGATATTTCATCCCTGGACTTCAGGGTAGGAGACTTGGGGCTCTTCTGGGATCTTCTTTGAAAGATCCCCTGAGGGGCTGCCCCGGAGAAAAGAGGGATTATGGAGAGAACAGAATAGGATAATTCTGTTTGAAGGGAGCTACAATGATCATTTGGCTCAACTGCCGGACTAGAGAGCTGGCTGATATTCAAGGATCACCTCCTGCAAGCTGAAATGGGCAAGGAGGAATTACAAGTGGCAGGAGGCCTGCATGGAGCAGCAAGTTAGGATTCTGACAAAACTCAGATGTAAAAAAGTGTACAAAAGATGGAGCCAAGGCCAGGTGCAAAGGAGCATCCAGAGGCAGAGTGACTGCAATGAAATCCTAAACTGACCTAGAGCTTAATCTGTCAAGGTGCATGAAGGGAAACAGCAGATATTTCTGCAACTACATAAAGCAGTAAAGGAAGGCTAGAGAAGACATGGGCCCCTGTTCAAGGAGCATGGACTTAGGTGATAGGTGTGGAAGAAGTTGGGGTACTTGGTGCTTGCTTTGCCTTTGTGCTGGTAAAGTCAGCGCAGGACAATGAGACCCTTGGAAAAGTATTTGTTGCTCTGGAAGGCATGTCCAGATATGTGATGGACAAGAAGGTGGGGGGAGGAACTAGGAGTAGTCAGCACAGAGTTCAGAAAGGCATGCTTGACCAATCTTTCAGCCTTCTATGATGAGATGACTGACTTGGTGGACAAGGGGAAAGCAGTTAATTGTTGCTTATTTCAACCTTACTAAGACTTTTAATGCTGTCTACCTGTGACAGCCTTATTGACAGACTTAATAAAATATAGACTAGGTAAGGTGACAGTGGGGTGAACTGAACCTGCTAGACTCGAAAGAATTATGATCAGTGGCACAAAGTCCAGCTGGAACCCAGTCCCTAATGCTGTAATCATAAGCTGCATCCTTCATGCCACTTGATGGCACAGAGTGAATCTTTGGTAACTTTGCAGAGGATACAAAGCTGGGAGGTGTGGTTGTTAAAGGAGGTCACTACCCTGCTTCTCATACGGAGCTCAGTGGGCTCCAGAAACAGGCTCACAGGAGCCTGCTGAGCTTCAAAGTCATGTACCTGGGAAAGAATAACTCCATACACCAGTACATAATGGGTGCTGCCTGATTGCAAAGCAGTTTTGCAGAAAATGTCCTGGGATTCGTGGTAGACACCAAGTGGAACATGAGTGTGCAATGCATGGTGAAGAAGGCTAAGAGCCTTCTGGGTTGTGTTATGAAGGACATCGCCAGGAGGGTGAGGCAAATAAAACTTCTCACTGCTCAGTACTGATGAGGACGAATCTGAAATGCTGGGTCCAGTTGCAGTACAAAGAAAAGATACAGGCAGGCTGAAAGAAGGAGTCTGGAGAAGGAAGCGCAAAACAGTTTAAGGGGTTGAAGCATCTGATATATCAAGGGAAGCTGAGTGAGACCTGGAGTTGTTCGGCCTGGAGAAGAAAAGTCTTGGGATCTTACCTATGTAGTGGTATGACAAGAGGCATTGAGAAGACTGAGCTAGACTTTTGGGTCAGGGAAAGAGCAAGAGGTAACTGGCAAAATTTGTGAGTTGTGAATCAGTTAATCAAAAGGGAAAAAAACCCTTTTTGCATTAAGGTGGGGATGTATGTTTGAGGGTGGGGGCATATTGTGAAACACTGGAATGGGTTGCCCAGAGAGATAGTGTAGTCTCCATGCTTGAAAATGTTAAAAACATGACTTGAACAATGCACCAGCTAATCTTCTCCAGTTGATTTGCTTTGATCAGAAGGGTTATAGGAGGTGATCTCCAGAGGTTGCTTCTAGCCACAATAACTGTATAATCCTGATACAATATAGAAAAATGTGTCAGTGAGGTTATTTTTTGTATCTGCTTGCTTAAAAATATCAGCAGAACCTACACTCTTTCTGGCATATTCTTGTTCTGACCTGTTCATACTGTTACATTTTATTGCAATTTCACTGTGCTCTTTAGTCCTATAGTCTGTGAGCTGAACAACCCAAATTAAAGCTGTGAGCTTCATTCCTCCTGAACTTCCCTTTATACCTGTTTTTCTTTTTTCTAGAGTTATATTCTTCTGAACAGCCAAAATTCAGTGTTGTACTCTGAGGTCTCTTACTAATGACATCAGAGCTCAGTCTTCAGCACTGAGACTGCTTGTTCTCAGGACGGGTGACCTCCTGAGCTGGTAGACATGGACAGGGAGCAGAATGGACCCACTCTAATCCAGGAGGGGGAAGTTACTGACCTGCTGACCCATTTAGATGCTCACAGGTGTATGAGACTGGATGGGATTTGTCCTGTAGTCATGAGGGAGCTGGTGGAATAGCTCTCCAAGATGCTGTCTATCTTTTAATAGTCTTGGCTAACCAGGGAGGTGCTGGGCAGCTGGAGCTTGGCCAAAGCGACAGATTTTCATGGTTAAAACTTTTTGTGTGAAAAGAATTGACAAGTTTGAAAGGAAGGGAAATTGGAATTTGTAGGGATATTTTCTCTTTGGTTGCGTTTTCAGGCAGTTGATGCAAAGTATCTGTAAGAGTAGACTAGCTGGAAAACGAACTTTCTCCTCTTTCTCCCCTTTATTTCTGTGACATGCAAGCTTCAGGTAATAACAAAACTTAAATATTTTAGGTTTTTCTTCTATGACTGTTTATTATTCTTATAGTACCTTCACTTTTAACCTATTTCACTATAATTACACGTTTCATCAAAGTCAGTCTTTGATATGAGATTATGTATGTTGAACTTACACTTCCCTTTTCTACAGGTGGGGGTTTTTTTGGAAAGTGTAGGCTTACAGGAAGAAATACATTGCTTTTGTGTTATGTACCGTTTTTTAAGGTTCCTTTATTAAACCACCACTATCTCCACCCCCCCCAAGAAAACATCTGCAAAAAACTTGCGGCATTTTTCAAAATTTGCATCACTCCACACCATGTAATGGATATAGAATCAAAGTTTTAAAGATGTTTCTTCCTTTTATCCTTGTAGACAATCCTATCAAGCTCCGGGTGTTGGTGATTGCCTCCGTCAGCAGCTAGGGTCACGTCTTGCATGGACTTTAACTGCAAGCCAGCCTTCTTTACAAAGCACTACCTCAAAAGGCTTTTCAAATGCTGTCTCTCGTGGTGTGCCAAGGTCTAGGCGAGAAGGGGATACAAGTGGTGAGCAAAGATGTATTTTTTAAAGATAATGTTTTTTACACTTGTTATTTATATCCTACATTATATCTGAAATTCTTTTGGAATCGTAGCATGTTGATTTTTTGAAGAGTGTTCTTCTCAAATGTGCTTAATAGAAGGATAGAAGCAAATATGCAAACTTTTATATTTGGCCACAATCTCTTTGGCTGGTTGTTAATTTCTTCTTGCACTGGTTAGATTGTGATCTGGTCCTCTTAAAAGACTGAGTTCATTCCAGTGTTTGTCATAGTTAAGTGATTGTGATATGTGAGCGATGATCAGAAGATGCTACTGTTTTTAGAGTCAGAAAGAGAGTTCAGTAAACTGAACTTGTTGAAATACTTGACTGTTTATCATTCTGTGTCTTTCAGAACTTGCAAATGTCAACTGGAATATAGAGCTCTTAAATATGTTTCTTCTTTAGATTACCATACTGTTTACAGTGGTTGTATTTAGAAAAAGTGACACAAAGTATTGTCAATAAAATAAAAAAATATAAATACAGACTAATGAAATTAAAGTACCTTCCAACTCAAACCATTCTGTAAAGATCATCTTGTTCCAGCTCTCCTGCCATAGACAGGACCAACTTCCACTAGACCAGATTGCTCAGAGAGCCATCCAGCCTATCCTTGAACACTTCCAGGGATGGGGCCTCCACAGCTTCTCTGGGCAACCTGTTCCAGTGCCCCATCAGCCCTCACAGTAAAGAATTTCTTCCTAAGTTTCTAATATTGCTAATTTATGTTCAGGATTAAGTGTCTGTAAATTTGAAGCTGATACCTAGAGGATCTATTCTGAATTTACACGAGTGTAGCTAAGGACGAATTGTTTAGCAGGTGATCTCTGTGTCAACTCTTACCATAAAAATAAGCAAGTTCTGATTAAGTGAGCTGATAGCAGATGTTGCCATCCTACAGCACCATTATTCTGTGGCAAAGAAATATAAGAGATGCAGGCATTTGTTTGTGGTGTTTTGCTTAGGTTTGTTTTTGACTTCTGTACAAGTAAGTGTGGATATAAGGAACTAAAATATAGCCTGTCTGCCAGCCTCTGCACCTTTGAGTAGCAGTGTACAAAGCAGTGGCTTATAGATCAGAGTTATACTGGTGTATCTTGAGAGCAACATTTGGCATTTAGAAACGAAATAAAAAGACTGTTATATGCAAGAAGATGTGTGTATCTATATAATGTAAATATGTATTTTATATATGTGGTAGATTTAATATATATATAAAAAGAAAAAAAATCCAAAAAGTAGAAAAAGGAGTAGAAAAAAGCATAGGAAAAAGAAATAGAAAAACATATAAAATCTAGCACTGCCTCTTAATTTATTATCATGATTGCTATAAAAAGCAATACTTCTTGTGTTGAGTCAGCCAGCAGCTGAGACTTTCTGTGGGATGTGTATAAGGGTTGACAGTTGTCTTAAATGTAGTCACTTGCTGGTGTAGAAATTGAAGAAAGACTGCATTCAGAATATAGAAGTCTATTGTCAAGAGGATACATTTCTATGAATATTAAATTCCTGTAAATAATTTTTTTCTCCTAAAGTTGCTTGCTTTTATTTGAACTTTTCTTACTGTTACATCTACACACAGAGTATAAAAAGGCACATTGTATGGCTGATGTTAGTTAATACTTGTATTATTTATCAATTAAAGAAATGTGTACTTGCATCTTTCACCATTTCACTACAAGTTCATAAGAGGGACAACCTACAGTCATGCACATCTTATTGTTATGGGGGGAGACAGAGTTTTAAATGGTATCTTGAAAACTACTTTTGCTGAAATAAGAGTAGAATTTAATTCTTCATGGTTTTTCTCTGGGAAAGTGGATTTTTGGGGAGGCAAACTGACAAGAGTAAGAGTACTGTCTAAACTGGGAGAAGCATGTTGTAGCATCTCAATTTCTGGATAGTTGTTGTTAAAATTTAAAAAAGCACAAAGTGATGGTTTGCCCAGAAAAGGTGGGAATAGTTTCAACGGCCTACACAGTTTGATCTTATGTTTCCTTTAAATTCACCAGTATCTTACATCTCTAACACAATCTAACCTGACTAGAGATAAGAACCAGAAGCAAACTCTAAGTTACAATAGCAAAAGCTTTACTAAATCAAAGATAAATAAATCTTCAGAAGCAGTATTTACACTTAAATATTTTCTAGCTCCATGGCTGTTAGGCAGTCTGATTTGATCAGTCTTCTCATGGACGCGTGGCATGTGTGATTGAAAGCCATTATGAAACAAGCAGGTCTTCCTTCTGGATTTGCTTTTCCTAGGTGAACGTAGAAGAGGTTATTCTGTGAGTCTATTTAACAACTTCAACTGTTTGTTCAAAGAAGGGTAAAGTTACTGTGGTGCTTGCCTCAGAACTTGCACTGTTGTTGGATCAGAAGAGAGAACAAGTTTGAGAACTGGCTGATGTGTCAGTTAAAGTAGGACATGCCCTGTGCCATGATAGCGGGCTGCTCTGAGAGAACCACAGGTAGCATTAGAGGCAGGTAAAGGCAGTCTTGGGCTTTCCTGTCAGACTAAGAGGACCTGAAACATTTCTTCACAGGTTACAGGCAGAGGCTTTATAGTTTTTGTAGTTTTGGGGGTTTTTGGCTATGCATCTAAATAGCTCTTCAAAGTTGCAATAGAAACTAATTGTCTCAACAAATCTAAATACTCATTTGGTTTTTGGTTTTTTCTCTTCCAGGTTCCGTTGAAATAACGGAAGCAAATCTTGTAAGAGATGTTTTATATGTCTTCCAGGGAATAGACGGCAAAAACATTAAAATGTGCAATTCTGAAAATTGCTATAAAGTGGAGGGAAAGGTACTGTATGGTGACTTTTATTTCATATGTGAACAGAAAAGAATACAGGGGGGGAAAATAGCCATGAGAAACATGTGGAAAAGTTAAAATGTTATTACAAGTCTACATTCCCTCTACCAGCTGTTTTGTTTTGTACTGGTTTTGATTGTTTTGGTTTTGGGGGTTCTTTTGTTAATATAACAGAGCAGTTTCAACAACAGTAGTTGAAAATTGATTAGGCAGATTAGATGCCAGAAAGAAGATGTAGCGTTTCACAAGATGTGAATAGCCTCCCAACTTTTAATCCAGTAGAAGGACTCTTAATTTATGGCTTTGAAGACTTTTGTTGATATTTCTCCTTTTCAGTGTATAAGTATAAAGCAGATGCAGGCATTTGACTACATTATTATTGAATTAAATTTAGCAGCTTGAGGATGGATAGATGGAATGGATGCCAGACACTTGATGTTAAAGGCCTGATTACAATTATAAGTGATGAGATGCAGATTACCTAGGAAAGAAAGGACTGGTGGTAGAACTGAAGAAAGGCCTGATGTGAATTTGAATGAACACATCAAATGGGGGACAAAAGAATAGGAGAGATGCCTAAGAGACTTTGCTTTAAGGTGGTGAGATGTTAAGCCTGCATGCAATTCAAAAACCCCAAAAGTGTGATTGGGTCAGCTGAGCAAAGAACAAAAAAATGGCACTAGTTGCTTTAGCATCTTCACATTCAGTATTTAGACAATACAGCTTCAGAGTTCAGTTTCTGCTAATTGGTTTTCAGATGGAAAGACAATGCTTTCAGTTTTTACTTATATTAAAAACTATGACAATAATTCATAGTCCTTAAATGGTGGGGAAATTACTTCTGGGCCATTTCATATACCAAGAGCATGGTAGGCAGGTCTTAATGTTGACACCTGAGCTAATTTCCTTTTTTTCTTCTTAATAGTAGCAAAAAGTGAAATGTATAGTTGTTCGCCATTACTTTACAATGACATTTATGGATGCTAAATGGAAGGATGCTAAATGGAAAAACTTTAGTGTTGTTAAATAAGTTAAATCTTATTAACAGGTTTTTAATAAACATATACCTGTAGGTGATGCAAAGTTTGTAATTCCTCAGCACCTTCACTGAGTAAATTGTATTCCATATATGAGTTTATATATGGCAAAAGAAAAATAGCATAATACAGTTTTCTAGAGGAATGTGAAGAAAAGTCAGTGATTACAAAATTGACGATGGGTTTCATTGGTCTTCTGTGTAGCTTTCATATCCAATAGGCTGGTTTGAGGTCAGAAGCTGTTTTACTTGGAACTTGTAATTCAGGGAGTTTAATTACTGACCACAAGCCAACTGAATAATCTTTGTCTGAGAACCTTGTCCTCAGTTATTTTTATGAAGTCATCTTCCGTTCTTCCTTATTTGTACTTGGTCTGAACTACGAGATCTGGTGAAGATGAGATTATCTGACTCACCAGAGCTGCAGCTGGAACTTCTTGTGACAAACGAGGACAGCCAAGATCATACCTCCTCTAGCTGCATTGACTGCACATTAGGCAAAATAGTAGTCAAAGCACGTAGTTCTCCCTCAGCTGACACTCTCATTGTACACAGTCTGGGTTGTTGGGGTTTTTTCCAGAAAGAAACACACTTTCTAAGGTGCTATTCTTGCTGAAGTGTTTCCTAATCCGAGTGTTAGTATTAGATCTGGTGGTGACATTCAGCACTGGATAAGATAGCAGCTTCTGATTGGATCTAAGACATACAAATTTGATAACACCAAGCCAATTTTGCTTGTTCCTCATTTAATTCAGCGGATGTGTGTTATGCTCAATGTTTGCCAAGTACTTTGTACTTGCAGAATTCTAAATAGTTCTTTTTCATCTCTTTTGTTTTAGCTGCGGGCAGGGTTTCTGTGTCCAATTATGCTTGTTTGGGCTGGAATTTACCCTACCGAAGTTGTTTGAGAAGTTAAAGCTGTACTTCTGTGGGTAAACAAGAGGGCTAAGGGACTAAACTCTGGTCCTACAACCAAATGCTGCAGCCTGGTTCAAGCTCACACTGGTGTGGATAACACACTCTGACACTAATTGTTATCTTGGAGAATGCCTGTACTGTTAACTGAAAGGTTTAATGAAGGAGATTGATTTCTAGTTCTTTGGCAGCTTAACTTCTTAGAACAATTCCTTGCTTTGGTTTCAACTGTTCCAGCTGGCTGTCAAAGTTAAAATTGTCTGTAGAGGTGGGATGGGCCCAGCTGCTCTGAGCAAGAGTCAGTCTCTGCCTTATGATCTGTGTTATCAGTCAGATTGTTTGGGGATTTTTATTCAATGAAATCTTGAATACTTGATGATAGTGTTGTTGAGTAATATGGTGAAATGTGGAAGAAGAAAATCTCAAGTAGGAAGTGTCTTATCTGTTGGTAATTTAGAGGAAGAAATGTGCTGATTCAGATGAAAACTGTATTGCTACCTAAATAGGGTGTTGAGACTAAGGCAGGCTTGCAAGGTGAGTGAGACACTAGAAGAAAACCAGAAACAGGCTAGAAGAGTTCAGGAGGACATGTGATTAAATAACTTACAAAAGCTGGAGTTAACCTTGGAAGTTGGGATCTGCAAGTTTGTGTTTCTAATGCCTAGTCAGGCATTGGGTCATTTATATTCTGTTAAAGGTTTTTCACATGCAGCTATAACTAATTATTTTGTCAAAGCTTTTTCATTAGTTTCAGTCATTAACACCTCTGCTATAACTCTCATATGGTCAGTCTTGCTGATTGTCGGTATAAGATAAAGTCTGATCTTACAACATGAAAATGCAGATTTCTTCCTTTCTTCTGAAGACCATTTTGTTATTGCCATAATTGCCTTATGTAAAAGGAGTGTATGAATACTGTTACATTAAGATTTCCAAAAGAGAAGGTCTCTTGCCAGTAGTTTGTTGCTGCTGCCTTTTTAAAGCATGTGTGTATAAATGTAATGCTAATTACATCATTTTTTTTGCAGTATCTGTACTGTAGAATGTAAAATAAATTGTTTCTCAAACTGGCATTTTTTATGAGAAACAGGAACCTTTGTGAAGAAACCAGTATTGACATGGCAGGTTTGACTTAATTGCAAACTCATTTCTGTTAAATTTATAGGTGAGCTTGTCCAAATCTCTCCGAGATACTACAAGTAGACTTGCAGAGTTGGGGTGGCTACATAACAAAATAAGAAAATATACAGACCAGAGGAGTTTGGATCGTGCATTTGGACTTGTGGGACAGGTGGGTCAGCTAGAAAAAATAGTCTAACTACAGTATTTGGTCTTGTTTGGCTAAGAAGCTAGTGAGTAAATGCAGTGCTAGAATGATGCATGAACTTTGGAGCTTGAATAATTCATCATTTGATTTATTCCTTCTGTGGATGCTGCATTCGATATGGGTGATATTCAGCAGGCAAGGAAAAGGCATTTGCTCTTGCTGATCTTAAGGATTTGTCCCTGTAATTTGTAGCTGGAAACGCTCATAAATTTCTTTTCTTAATCTCCCCTTTTTTTAATAAAAACTCAATATTTTAAAATAATTCATGCATGTTCATAAACAAAAACATTTCTTAAGTGAGATGATGTCATCCCCGAGTTAATTAATCACCAATTCAGTTGTTAGTGACCTGTGCAGAAGACATTCTTGTCAGCTATTGTTGATGTTCATGTGTTAGTACTGCATTAGCGTACATAAAATGCAAGCAGTCCATTATCTTCTGCCCTTTCTTTTGAATACAGCATCAAAAGAATATTAATTTTTGTTTTTATAGGTTTCATCATCATGATTTATAGTCTACAGTAACTTCACTGCTGCTGTAATACCCAAAACCACATTTACTGCTAAGACATTCCTGTTTCCTCTCACTTGCTCCCTCTGTAAAACTGGATATTATCCCTTCTGAGTCGACAGAAATGTTATCCTTGCCTCTAGCCATAACATCCTACCTAATCTGCCAAGAAATTGAAGTGCTTCTCCCTTCAGTCTAATTTTTCTTAAGAGGTCAGTAGAGACACTGTAGTGCTTCCTACTTTTCTAATGTTTTATTCTGTTCCATTCTGTCTCTTACTCTAAGTAACCCTTCTAGTTACATATAAATAATTATTTTTCTACTGATCCAATGCTGATTTCCATGTTTTATATGATAGTGCTACTATGTATGCATTTTCTTTGGACTCTCACCCTTATAGCTGGGTGAAGTTTTGTTCTTTATCTAGAATTGTGCTTATTTTTACTGTCTCTGGCTTTAATCTTCAAGTTTACAGAAAGATGAGAACTTTGATTTTTCAGTGAATCTAAATGTGCAGTATCTCAGATGCAGGTTTCACATCCTGTGCAGAAGGCTGTGCAGTTAAGTTATCTGAATCTGCATAGCTCTAATGCTGCTAATTTTGCTTGAGGCAAGCACTTGTGTATATTTCTAGGACATAAGTGTACAAATAAAAATTTACATTCTACTCTTACTGTCAATGTCTGGGCACAGAGAGTATGTCTTCCTGCTCTTCATAGCTTTTACAGCTGAGAATTTCAGCTGCTGCACACTGTGCATGAAGGAATTTAGCAGAACAGTGTATGTTGTTATAAAATATCTTTCGCTTAATGTTCTGAAAGAGTGATTTTGTAAACCCCTGTTTAAACCAGATGTAGAATAACATGTTTGTCACCTCTTTTATTAAGATTCTGGTGACTTGTTTTACCACACAAAATGTCAGGTATTGACATTAGAAGTAGAGATATAACAATATATTATACTTTATATTTTCCTACTTTAGCTGATTAATATCTAAGTTTTACTTTGTCCTCAGAAAATAAAAAGAATAATTGGCAGTTAACTATAATTTAGCTTGTACTTTGCCATTTTGCCCATTTAGATCCTGTTGAGCTAGTGGGCATTTTAATTTTTTTTTTCATTCGAACAAGTATTCTGTTTCCTTCCTCAATTCTCTTTTGCAGCAGACCAAATCAGAATTCTAGGATAATGTCCAGTTTTTCTGTAACAGTTTGGGAAGCAAAAGTCTGTGGTTTGTGACGCAGGAATTGGTACTGGATGTAAATTTTAATTTCTAAAGGTTCTCTGAAAAATTGGTGACCAGTTAGATTCTAAATCCTTTTGGCTACTAAATCATTAAAGTCAGTAATCACTGTTTTTCCTTTTTGAGCAGAACAGTGCCTTTGGTTGTTTTCTTGGAGGCTCGGCTCTGCCCTCTATCTTGGCAAGTGCCACTTTGATAGGTTCAAAAACTTACTGGAGAAGCAAGTGAGAAGAAATGAAAAGTGCAGTTACACATAAGGGGATTTCTTTTTGCCCTTCAGTATCCTCTTGAATAAAATGAATGTCAAATTTCTTTGCAATTTACAACGTTGAGTTGAAGAAAGGAACCTCCTTTCCTTAAAAAAGGATACAATGGCAAGATTAATGACTTTTTTTTTTCCTAGGCTTCTTAGCTGCTTAGCAGGAAAGAAGATTTATTTTCTCCTTGTGCTTCTAGAAATTGTGTGCCTTTTACATACTCTAGAGGATAAATACTTCAAGTTTTTGGCTTCTTTCTATGAAGTTTTCCTTATTTTTTTGAAATTCTTTTGACTGTAATTTTAAAAGGTCTTGAAGGGAAAAGTCTGGGAAAATTTCCCATTTAAAAAATCCATCAAAATACATATCAAATTCATTAGCTGAGAATTGCTTAGAAAGTTCTGAAGAATCTGTGTGTGTGCATGAGAACATTCTTCCAAGAATCCAAATAAATTAAAAAATGGACATTTTTAGGGGGTTTTAAAGTCTTTTTCACTTAGTCCCAAATTAATGAGCCATATTTTTAGTTGTGTTTTGAAAAATGTGTTGCAGGCATTTTTTTAGGCTCTATGTTAGGTTAACACCATTACAAAAGTAAAGCAAGACCTCCCCCAAACCCTAAACTGCAGAAAATATTTATCACTAAACAAATATTATTTCAGGAATTGTTTTTAAAATTTATCTTGATTTTTAAACAACTTAATGTAGCTGTGCTTAGAATTGTTTTACATAGAAGAGTTTTTGCTTTAGTTCTGGCCTGAATTAACTTCTGCACGTTTTACAGATTTCTGAAAATATGTTTTGTGTTGTTCATTCCTTCCATGTCAAGTGTGAATTGATAAAAGGTCAAAAATTTAGAGTACTTGATCTGGCAGCACTTACTGGGAGCATTTTTTTGAGCATTGTCTTGTTCATGTCGTAGTCTGTACTGAAAACATGATAGTTGCCGAACTTCTGTGTTCTATTGTTAGAGGCCTTCCTGAAATTTAAACTCTATTACTTCACTGCATACTGTACCTTACAGGTTATTAAAAAAAAACCCAAAAACCATCAATTGGGTCATGTTATAATTTGTACATCCTTCTGCTAACTATTAATGCCATTACCGAGAGGATATATCTACTTGAAGAGTTACACTTGTCATAGTTTCATCTGTTGATAGAGTTAAGGTAGCAGAAAACAAGGTCACTTGATAATGTGTATGAATTCTTGGAAAAGGTATATGGAGCTCTTAGGGAAGCACTTATATTTTGGCCATTTCTATAAGAATTGTCTTTTATGCTGAAACTTGTAGAAGGATTCCCGTCAGGAAATTTCTGACAATGTTGGAAGTGTGGTGATAGAATTAAATGAGAAGAATTTCTCCTGATTACTTTTCCTTTTTTTTCTTTCTTTCTTTTTTTTTCCCCTTCTCTTTCTCTTACAGAGTTTTTGTGCAGCCTTACATCAGGAACTTAAAGAATACTACCGACTTCTGTCTGTTTTACATTCTCAGGTAAGTTAAGTGGTACATGTTCAACTTTACTATTTTGTTCTATGTTATCTAAATATCTCCTAAAAAGGTAATAACTACCTATTCTGTTAGAATGTAAAGGATATTCAGCAGTTTCTGTTGACAGTGAACACAATTCTCTGTACGTTTCTTACTTTTTAAATGTATGTGCCCTTGAATATTCTTCTCCTAAGAACTCACTGGTATGTGATGTGTTACATAAGCAAGGAATACAATATGTATTTCTAAGTCTCTGTCCCTGTCGTGCATCCTTTTTGTCAGCTTCATCTTGCATAATATCTTTATCATTCAAATCCCAAACAATGTTGCACATCCTTGAGGGGAGAAAAAAGCAGTCTGTATTTCCAGCAGAGCATGATTCAGCAGCTAGTAATAAAAATTCCAACTTTTTTTTTCTGTGTGGGGCAGTTTATACCTTTTTCTTGTCCCTTTGTATTCTGATAGTAAAGACATCTGTTCTGCAGATGTTTCAGTGTTTTATTATTTTTCTGTAACATACAGACCAACTCAATGCTGATAATGTTGCAGTTTTCCCACAAATTTGTAGGCATGTGCGTCTAGATGCTGTCTCTAAAATAAAAACAAACATTATTCTTCTGCTTGCCTTTTTTTTAAAGGAGTTTTCAAGGGGTTCATTACTTGTAATGGTGAAAAAGTTATTCTGAGAGTTGAGCTAAAGCTAAATTATACTGCCTTTTAAAATTATGTCTTCAACAAAATCTTTATTGTTTGTCATAGGCTTTTGTTAATGTTTTCAAAGCATCTGTTCCTTTTAACTCACTTGCACTTCCTGAACATTTTTGACTTTTGGAATGCCTGTTATATATACTTTTTGCTTGTTTTTCCTGGCTATTATCCAGTTATTCCCTTTATAATTACTTCTTGCTCTCTCCAAAGTGTGTTTTCTCTCTTAGTTTGCTGAAGCTTTGATTTATTCCCACTTCTAAAACTTCTTGACCATGAAAATACTAATCTAAATTGAAATGCAGTTTTGTCTACCTTTCTTGCTCCACCAAACCTTTCAAAAGAAAAGATGAGTAGGGTGGGAGGGGAAGCCTGTAAGGAGAAAACAAAAGTTCTGGGGTTACTTATTTTCAAACTGCATTTGCCTTTGTGGTGGGTTGACCCTGGGCAGCAGCCAGGCACCCACCCAGCCTCTTGCTCCCCCGTCTCTTGAGGAGTGGGGAGAAAATAGAAGGAAGACAAAAAGACAAGTCAATCAAGTTAGTGGCAGTTTAGAAGGGAAAGCAAAAGCTGTGCGTGCAAGCAAAGCAAAGTAGGGAATTCATTTACTACTTTCCATCAGCATGCAGTTGTCCAGCTGCTTCTGGCAAGCAGGGCCTCAGGACACTTAACACTTGCCTGGGAAGACATACTCCATCACCACAAATGTCCCTATTTCCTTTTCCTTTCCCTGACCTTTTTTTTCTTGAGAAAGCTTTTTTGTCCTCCATAAGCTTGGAAATGGTTTTCCAGGATTAGTTGCTATCCCAAAGAATGAAGTGAGTTTTACTGGGGTGTAGTTTTATGGCTTCATCTTGGAGAGAGGAGTAACATTTGCTTTCTCAGGGTCATCAGAAACTTCCTCAAAATGCTTTGTTGCAAAAAATATGGAGGATGGCATTTCAGTGACATTGGCCAGCTGCTTCCCTCAGTATTTGTTGATGCATCTCATCAGGTCCCATAGACTTGAGCATATCCCATTTGTTTGGTGTACCCTAACCTGATCCTTCTGAACTCAGTCTTACTTGTTCCAGACTTCTCTTGTTATCTCAACATCTGGTATCCCCAGCAGCAAATCTTAAGAAATACCAAGGCAAAAAAGGCGTTAAGTACCTCAGCATTTTCTATTTTTCCTGTCACTCCTCATGTAGCATCATTCAGCAGTTGGACACACATTTTTTCCCCGTCTTACTTTTACTGCTCTTCTTATTGTTGCTCTTCACATTCCTTGCCAGATTCATCTTCAGTGTTGGAATTTGTGAGTGCATTGAGCATGCTGATTAAATGCCTTTTCATAGGGAGCAGTCAGTACAGCAGTCGGCAGTGCTTTGCTGCAGCAGCCGTCTGGAGTTTTTGGGGAATCTGGGTCCCTCAGCACCTAACTGAATGGGTTCCCAGAGTCACATTATGTTTGGATTTTCAGAAGCTCCTGGCAACATTTCTTCCCAAAGACATGAAAGAAAATGAGATCCAGCAGTGGAGGAGAGATTCTCTTGTGACTTGAAAGGTGGAAGGGCTTGAAGGTCACACTGCAGAATGGACAAAAAACCTGTACCTTTTAGCTTCTTGGAAACATGTAGAAGATTGACTTGAAGTTGAATGTACATGGCATTCTTAGATTCAGGAGATCATACAGGCTGCCAGCTTAGGATTGTTAACAGCAGTTCTAGAGAGCAGTATGGGCATAGAACAAGAATCTTGCCAAAGGGTTCTATACTCTTCAAACTTTTTATTATGTCTTCAGAGCGTCTCCTGAGCATGTTTCTGTCCTTGAATGAGTAATCCTGAGCATACTGTCTACTGTTCCATAAGCATCTCTGGTCTTTTTCTTGCAGGTTGTTTTCACATTGTCAGCCCATTTAAAAATGCAGTTCCATGATGAAGATGTACCATGTCTTCCCTAAAGTCAAAGGGTGGCTCATGTATCTCTCTTATCATTGCTGATTTCCAAAAACACCAAAGAAAAATCCCAGACATGGACTCAGGAGCATTCGGAAGAAAATGAATTTAACTGGCTCTAAGGCTGAACTTAATGTGGATGACACTAGTCTTAAATTTAACTAGTATGTTGCATTTGGCTAAAAAATGTGCTAGATGGGAAAGCACAGAGTGGGTTGATTGTCATATACCAGAAACAGCATCCTCTCTAAGAGATTGTCTCCTTGTACAGTTCTAGGAACTTGCTTCTGTATTCTTAAGTTGTGTTCTTGTCCTGCTTATTCCATCTGTACTTATATGAGATTTGCACTTGCAGCTTGGATGCAAATATTTGGCTTTTATTTTCCATGATGTTAGAAGATTCATGGTAGTCACATTAAGATAGTTTTCTTATTGTAGCTTTTAAAGTTCGGTGTTTTTCATTCCGTGTAGCAATTCCTTAATCCCCTATAGGGCTAATTTAAGTTCTGATGGCTTCTGGAGGAAGACATTGAATGGAATTTGTCCCATATTGAACTAAAATAAGCTGCATGTGCAGTAGTAAAAAGTTTACCTCCTATAGCCTGCCTTGCCTTTATATGTTTTTCTTTACTCTTTTTGAGTATCTCTTGCTGTCTTTCAGGATCTCTTCTCTCTTTTCCTTTGCTCTTCTCTCTTTTCATGACTATTACCTTGCTGTCTTTAACTGTCTTAGTCTTGGTGCTTTGTCTGCCTTATTGCACTTATGCTTGTCTCTGTTCTTTCACCTGTGTTCAAGTCGCTGTTTCCACTAAAAGTTGACTCTCAGATTTTGGCCCAGTGATTTGGTGAGAGAACACATAACACTGGGTATTTCAAGTGTATTAATAAAAGTCTGGCTTCAGAACAAACTATAAAACCTGAGTTCTGCTTCAGTTTTGTTCTTTGACATGTCTTTCTTTTTCTGACTTGATCAGTTACAACTGGAAGATGATCAGGGTGTGAATTTGGGACTTGAGAGCAGTTTAACACTTCGCCGTCTTCTAGTCTGGACATACGACCCCAAAATAAGGTTAAAGACCCTTGCAGCACTTGTCGATCACTGTCAAGGTGTGTTTAACATTAATT
Organism: Brachypodius melanocephalos; assembly: GCA_013398615.1. Classification (NCBI taxonomy): domain Eukaryota; kingdom Metazoa; phylum Chordata; class Aves; order Passeriformes; family Pycnonotidae; genus Brachypodius; species Brachypodius melanocephalos. The sequence goes on from VZSR01003803.1 coordinate 58,973,875, forward strand.
TAATATTTCTGGGGATGTTATAAAACTTTGAGTAGTTGTGCGTGCTAGAAATGGGTATCAATAATATTAGTGCTTATTTGGACTTCTTTTTAGAAAATTTTAATTAGGTAGTTCAGATTATCCCTCTTTTAGTTTAAACAAAGCATGACAAATTATAGTGCTGTGTTGATACATTGAGACTTCTTTTTAAAAACTAGAATGTGCTCAAAAAATCCAATTTTAAGCATGCACTTTTCACGCTATTTTCAGTTACTCAATCGTCTTTCAGAGAATGGTACACTGAAAAAGCCCTACTAATATGTTATGAAATTGTTTGCTTAGTTCCTTCACTATGTATTAGTATTATGCAATTTCTCTGTATGTGATAGTGATGATGATATGAGAGGTGTCATTAGCAACTTGTCTTCAGATTCACATGAAACAACAAAGCCTTGCAAATCTGCAAATACTGTGATTTTGTTGGCAATCCATGCTGGGGGGAGTCATGTTGGAATTTAGCAGAACTTTGGCCAGTAGCTGACTAAACTGACCAGTAACTGATGCTTCTCCCTGATGGTACTTCAGATTTGTGAGTTTGTAGCCCTTTAGAAAGAGCATCTTAGCCAAAAAAAGCCTCAAAACAATACTTGTTTTTCTTTGATTATTGGAATTGGTAGCAATCTTTTTAAAAAAATGTTCTTTACTTTTAAAACATTATGAAAATTTTTAGTTCCATGGCCTCTGTCACAAGGAGGCAATAAGCTGTGGAGCATGTTAGCAAAATCAAATATTCAATCTATTTTTTAACAGATTTTTTTTGCCAGCCTCTTACTTTTCAATTGCAAGAAGACAGGAGATAGTACCTAATGAAACTATGGAGGCAACTATAACCAAGAAACAGGAAAGCCATGTTTGTGTCCATGTATGCACACAGAATATCTGAGAGTGTCAAGTACGGGAGAGAAGGAAAACGTTCTAAGGCTCCTTTAATGCTTCTCTGGAAGCGTAACATCAACCTCTGTGTGTGATCTGATGCCTTGAATTTTGCATTTCTCTAAGCTACTATAAAGTAGACAGAGAACTCTGCTTAATGCTTTAGTGAGATTAATAATTCATGTCTTCAAACCTAGGAATTCCCTGTTAGCAATAAAAAAGTCTACTTTTGCTACCCTTTCAAATTGCTGTTTAGCAAGCTCAGTGTGACACACGGGTAGCTAAAATCAATGGCTGCTAAATTTAAATGGGGTGCATGTGGTTTTCCTTCAAATGTTTCTATTCCTCTCCCTTTCTTCTTACAGGGAGAAAAGGTGGTGAACTAGCCTCAGCAGTTCATGCCTATACTAAAACAGGAGATCCCTACATGAGATCTCTGGTTCAGCACATTCTTGGCCTTGTGTCCCATCCTGTACTGAACTTCCTTTATCGCTGGATTTATGATGGAGAGCTGGAGGACACATACCATGAGGTAATGGATGTGCTTAAGTAAATACTTCATCTCTTTGCTTTGTGGTGGGATAATCTGTGGGAAGCTTAGAGGAGAATTTGAAAAGTAGAGCGTGATGAAAATGTATAACATGAGTAAGCAATACATACAACAACAACCTGAAATACCACTCTCTTCATGAATTCTTCATGAATTTGACATCTGCAGGTTGCAATGTGTTGTCTTCAACAAATCTATGTGCTGGGTCTGGTTAGTAGAGTCAGAGTGATGTACTGACAGTAGGTCCTTGTTTCTGAAGACAAAACAGTTCCTCTATCTTTTTTTGCTTACTGTAACAACAGTAATGTATGCAGACTTCTTTGTAACTGTTCAGAATGCAAGCCTTGTATTTGGAATGAAGCTTAGAATACTTTTCTCTGACTGCCTACTGTTATCCTTGATAAATAAGTTTAGTCTGTCAAATGGGGCAGAAGAGCTTTATGATTCCAGAATAGAAACTCTGCAAAGTTATTTGTTGTGACTTCTGTAACATCAAGTTCTGGGAATTGTCCTTTTTTGTCTTGGAAATATTTTTCATCCTTTTCTAAATTCTCTCAACACTTTCCTGTCTCTGATCAGTACAGTCTTGTTAAAGTGATAAGATTTTTAATTTTTTTTTGTTCCAATAAGCCAAAGAATCATTTTTTAAGATTAGTTGAGTGCTTCTGAGAAAAATCTGAGTAATTTTACTTGAGAGTCAAATATGCTGTGTGTTTTCTTGGAATGTCAATATTTTGGTAAAAATTTAAGTGAGTGACAGTGACAGCTGATCTTTAAGGTCAAAATTCTATAAAATGTCTATGAATCATTTTTTAGAAGTGTAAAATAGACTTTTTTTCCCAGCTACTCCCCAGATATGAGATTTTTGGATTTTTTGTAGTTTGTTAGCTCTAACCTCTGCATGTGCACTGGAGGAGTGTTATTAATACTGAAAATCATTGTTGGATGTTGTATTGGAAGCTATAATTTTCATATGATAGACAGTTTTGAACAAAGACAATTAGTCGTTCTTGGGGAAAATGGTATTTGGAGGCAGTGAAAAAGGTTTGTGTCCAGAAAATGGGTTTATTGTTTGACAGAATGAGGACATTATCCATCCAAACTTCACTTCAACAAAACTAGTAAAATAGTTCTAGTTTTTTACAAATGAGGGGATTCTCTTGTGTGGAGCTGAGAGACTATATTCGATCACCTTATCAATTGCAAAAATTTGGGGGTGCTTTGGTTTTCTTGAGGTTTTTTTTTTCCTCTGCATCTGTTAAAATAGGAGGAAATAATAGGTGAAACTATAGGTTAGAGTTTACATTAATCTTTTGCTTTTAATTTTTATTTCAATCTTCAGTTTTTTGTAGCTTCAGATCCTACAGTTAAAACTGATCGCTTGTGGCATGACAAATACACTTTGAGGAAATCAATGATCCCATCTTTTATTACAATGGAGCAATCAAAAAAGGTATGAATGTAAAAGTTAATCTTCTGATGATTTGTTTGCCCTGTGCTGCTACTTAGATTTCTTTTGAGAAAATAGAAGCCAAATTTAACAAAAAATAATCATCTCAGAAATTTTAGAATTCTTTGCTGAGGAAAGCTATAAGGCTGTAAGACTCTTTCTCCTTTCCTTTCTCTAACTGTTAAACTTTGATGAGATCTCAAGCAGAGGGAAGAGAAGTTTTTGTTTAACACCTTTTCATATTAGCATTGCTGTTCTGGATTGCTGTGGTTGGGATTGTGAAACTAAGAGCACAGAAACATAACAGAGTATCTTCTTGTCCTGGTGGCTGTGGATGGCTTCTTTGTTTGGTATTTTATTATTTTTTTCTTAGGAGCAAATCACTTTTTAAAAAATCCTTTTTTGTTCAGGTTCTTTTAATAGGAAAATCCATAAACTTCTTGCATCAAGTTTGTCATGATCAGACTCCATCCACAAAGATGATTGCTGTTGCAAAATATGCAGAATCTTCAAAAGATGGTATAGTATTAATATTATTCAGTATCTCCCCTTTGAACTGACCTCCTGTACTATAGACTGATTTAGACTGTAAACTGACTTCATGGATGGTGGGGTGGAAAGGAATAAAAAATCCCATCTGCCCTAAAATACAGATAATTAAATGGATAGTTTTTTTCTTACAAAAAATGTATGTTGATGCATGAGTATAATTTTCTTAATTTGATAGGTTTGCTGGATGATTGTTAATGTATTGAGTTTGTGAATGAAACCATTCAAAAAATAGTCTGCCTTCAGCTGCTTCAGCTGGGGTGGGAGCAGGCATATTCTTGAGTGCTGCAATAAGAATTTATTATGTTTGACTTCTCATCAAATATACTCCATCATACAATTCCGTAATACTAAGTTAATTTTGTGGTTGAAAAATAAAAATAGTTGTAAATAGGAGAATAAGCAATAAAAACAGAACAGAAACCTTTCTAGCCTTTCTGTAAATGTGCTATACCAATATGTCAAAAATAAGTATGTGTAAGGTTAGTAAAATTCTTTTTGAAGATTACTTAAAATTGGGATTGCCAGCTGGTAAGCGTCAAACCAAAACTTAACTCTTAGAATTCCTTCAGGTTATTTTGTTTCATTTCGAATAGATTTCAATTTTAATGAATAAGAACTTATATACTATTTGTGGTTATTTTTTGGTGGCATATTTGTTGCAATGAAACCAACATTGTTAGGATGAAAGATAGCAAATAGTGAAAATCTAAACCAACGAGACTTTATGTCTAAATACTAAGCAAAGAATGTGTAGGATGCTGCTACATCTCAGAGAAAGGACAGATTGCTGCCTTCTGGTGGAAGTGGTTTTTGCTACTGTAACTTCTTTTGATAACTTGTTTAATATATCAGAGATAGTCAGCTGTTGAGATACAGCTCGCTGGGATAAGTTTTCTGATGCTAATCATCTAAATATTTTTCTGTCAAATTCTTGTTCTCAAAGAACGTACTTCTGAACACTGTATAACATAATATTGCTTATATATAACTTTAAAGCTTGTGTATGTGGGGTTGTTGGGGTTGGATTTGTTGGAGTTTTTTGCCTGCAGATAACCTTGGATTAGTTTTAATATTATCTCTTCAGTGTGGATTTTGGCATAAGTACCTCTGTAAAAATGTTCTAGTAATAAAAGCCCATTCATATCTGAAAGAGTATGTCTTCTAATAATGTAATTTTTGTACCATGTTCAGTGCTTGCTTAGTCAAAGCTAAGCCTAAAGTGCAGAAGGGGGTCAGGGTTAAGTGAGTAAGGGCTGTATTTGAACAATCATCTTGCCAGCTACTCCTGGAAAAAAGGAAAAAAAATCTTTGGCTGCACTGCTTTCATCACTTTATTCAGCATTTATGGCCATGCTTTTCCAATATTTCTTGAAATTTGCACTTGTTTCTCTCTCTCTCCTTGACTGAATGGAAGATCTGCACAAATACCAATTTCCTGTTATGTAGGGGATGAGAGCTTCAAAGCACCTACATTATCTTAAGTGCTGAGAATAACTGAGACAAAAGCCTGGCTTTAGAAATAAGTTACTCTATCTGCAGTGTGCTGAAGGTGTGCTGAGCTTACGGGTGGCAGCCTAAATACCTCATGGCATTGCATTGCTTTAATTCTGCATGAAACTGCATTTGTGTTCAGGGCATTTTACCCATTTAAACCTGAAAGAACATTCTATGTCAGGGACGTTGGAAATGCTTCCTTTTGTGCTTGTTTGTGCCATCTGACAATATCCTGAAAGTCTCTTTACATAATTACTTACTATTAAGATCATGGAATGCTAGGATGCCAGCCTGAGTTCTGGATGCTTTTTCTCATTTAAAATCTAAACATTTCATGGGTTTGGCTGTATTGTTTATTTCTTTCATTTGCTTTGGAACCTTAACTATCATTTTTCCCCAGTTCCCTTTTGATGCTGAAGTAATGATGGTGTGGAAAATGGTCTGAACATGTATTAAAACAAGAAGTCTGACAACTGTGTAGAAGTTGGTCATCTTGCCTGGCAGGGAATTGTAGCATTTGGGAGAGAGGACCAGTAAAAATGGCCAATAAAGTGACCTCAGCTCCAACATGTAGCTGTCTGTAGTTTGGGGACTTCTGGACCAGCAATGACACTATGTTCAGTAGCAGCTCATGGACCTGCCTGTCAATGCTTTTAGTCTAACCCTTTCTTTATCCATTTCTGGCTTTTCAGTGTTCTGAGATCATTTTGCAGTTTTCAAAACTTGTGCCTAGGCCTTGTGTTTGGTCATGTAAAGAACCTTTTTAGCAGTTTTGTGTGTCAGACAGGAATGCTGCGTTTTTCCTGTGCTGGGGCTGTGTGTGTATGCAGAGGTAGTGCATTGCAGCTACATATGTAAAATTGACTTTATAGTCTGAGATGAAGGGCTGTGGCCAGGTTACTTCCTTCAAGGCAAGAAGAGCAGTACTAAGGAGAGGGGAAAGGCTGCCTTTTCTGCTTGAGATATTAAGAAGGTGAGACTGGTCTGTTTGTCTCAGAGCTACTGCTTAGACACACTCACCCCTGCATGAATGGAGACAGGACCAGCCTGCCTGACATGGTTGGCTGGCCATAGACAAGCCATCAAGTTGCCTGCTGCCTGCTGGCTTTGCTTGTGCCTTGAGCCAGTGCTAGGCCCAGACTCTGTGTCCTGGGGCTGGAGAGATTAGCTAGTAACTCTTTCTGGATTGGCTTGTTCCCTCTCTTGTTTTGCCTGTAAGGCTTGCAGCACCATGAGGAGAGACACTTGCACTTGCTGCAGGGAGTATTAATTCTCACATCATTATGGTTGATGTTTGTTACTTGACTAAGTAGTATTTCTCTAGTCTAGGGACTTTAAACACTGCAATGTATTATAAAAGTGTCATCTCTTTGACATCTCTTGAACTTTTTGTGACAATGGAGAGTTTCACTGCTTACTGAATGATAGTTTGTAAACCTCCAGGAATATCACCGAACCAGACATTTAGACTTCCCTTCTTAAAGAGTGATTTCTTTATTAGAGCCACTGCTTTTTTATTCAATTCATAAGCATTTTATTAATTGAGTAGTTAAGGTGGGAGTATATCCTTTAATGCTGAAGAAGGTCTGAATTTATGACAGTTGGCAATCCAGTATTTGGAGTATTACTACATGTTGCCTGAAGAGGAGGCCACAATTCTTGCTGTTTCCTAACAGTTTTACTGGAGTCCCTTTCTCTGTGAGCTTGTAGTTGTAGAAAACAGTTAAATAAGCTTCCTACTACTTTCTGCTGCTTCCTGCTTTCTGTCCCCAAATTGCCATGCATGAAAGATGGAGAGAAAATATCAGGTTGCTGACTGTCGTCCAGTAACTCAAGCATATTCCCTTTTCTCTCATTCTCTTATCCATGGAAACTCTCTTCTGTCAAGTGTTTTGACATTCTGATTCTTTGATTTATTTTTCCCTGCACCCTTAGAAGTGCCTTCTGATTTAGATTCCACTTAACAAAGGTTTTTCCTAATTCTTTGCTGTTAGATCTCCATAAATTACTTGATTTGTAAATGCAGTATTTCAGCAAGCTTAAAAATCCCTAACTTTTAATGTAAAAGTGATATAACATGAGCTTCTACTGGAAAGTACAGTCTGGGCACAGATAAAAAGTAATATTGTAGAAGTGAAGGCTGCTTTAGACTTGCTTTCACTTTGGCTATGGCAGATGTATAACACAGTGGATCAAAAGAAATGGCAGTTTTTCTGTTTGTGTGTTTCAACTCCAAAGCTTGCTTGCCTCAGTTTTTGAAAACTACTAATTTAATTTTATTTTTATTTTCTTTTAGCTGCTGATTTGTTCACAGATCTGGAAAACGCATTTCAAGAGAAAATTGATGCAGCTTATTTTGAAACCAGCAAATACCTGCTGGATGTTCTCAATAAGAAGTATAATTTGCTGGAACACATGCAGGCCATGAGGCGCTACTTGTTACTTGGTCAAGGAGACTTTATTAGGCATTTAATGGACTTGCTCAAGTAAGATAATAGGAAGGGTAATTATGTTGAATTTCTGATGATTCTGTGCATGATCAGCACAGAAACCGTTTTGGATTTTGAAGAGAACTCTCTAAGTACCTTGTTCAATTAAATCTTAGTGTAATAACTTTTAAATTCTATTTGGGGTTTAATTTCTTTAACCCTGAGGCTTAAAATTTGTTCTTCTGTTTTGATAAGAAGTACATACAGTACCATTTGACAAAGTCCTGAAAAGTAATACTAATACAGATACCTTTATTTTGGCCGTGACAGCCTCAAGGATGTTGGCACTTCTCTTGGTTCTGTCAGCAAAATGTTAAGCAGAAACGTTCTGCTCTTGATGCCACTGATTAGCTCGGCTGTAATTATTACGCCTCTGTATTTTGGAGGTATTTGGTCCAAAACATTGTGTCAAAACCCTTCAATGCAATTTTAAAAATCTAATTGATTCCTCACCGGCTTCTGTTTCAAGCACTCAGGTGCACCCACAACTACTGATTCCAGTTCTTAAAGCGTATTTGCAAGCTCACTTTCACATGCTGGTGCTACTGATGAAACTTCCTCAATCAGAAGCATTGGCTTGCAAAGCTTTTCTTTGGTCTAGAAGGCAGGCTCTGTAATATAGCTTTCATTATCTTGTTTGTAAATCAAAATCAACAGTACATGGCCATGCTTTTTAATGTGAAACAGAATGAGGTTGGTTTGTGGAGTCAGTATTACATTTGAGGCAGAAGGAATAAGAGGCTTTCCATAGTCTAAGGGAGAGAGGTAGTACAAGAGTTGCATGTTGCAACTCTTTGGAAAGTTGAAGTTACATAGAGGTGGATTTCTGTGTTCCTGCCAGCACTTCTGAGCCTGTGTGTGAGTACTTCTGGCTATCAGTAAGTTTCTCAAAACTGAAGTGAAATTATTGGTTTGATGTGCTAATGATGTAATCTGCCTCATTTAAGATATGAATGCAACTCAAATTACAGGCTAGCTAAACTAGCAATCCTGGTAACTTCAAGTTACTGGCATTAAATGAGGGTTAAGTTACTCCACATGCTAATATTCAGGAGTGTAGCTGCTCTTGAATAGACATATTCTGCTCATACTCTGTGCAAATATTTTGGTCACTGATTTTCTTCATGATTAAGTCTGAAAGAATAATATGAGAAGTTTTGAATGTTGCTTAGAAAAGAGTTTTGCTGTGTGCTGCAGTTACTACTGAATTGCTGCTGCAGAGTATTTCAGTAATGTGCCATGACTGTTTCAAAACCACCAGGCCAGAGCTTGCACGACCAGCTACAACCTTATATCAGCATAATCTAACTGGAATCCTGGAAACGGCGGTGAGGGCCACCAACGCCCAGTTCGATAATCCCGAGATTCTCAAGCGATTGGATGTTCGACTTTTGGAGGTCTGTTGCACCATGGTGACTCTGACCTGAAACATACCTTTCTTTGTGTGTATACATGCAGACATCATGAAACAACATTTTCGTATGTGAATACCTTTCCCCCCTTCCTTTCCACTGAAGTTTACTTTGAGTAATATAAAGATCATTTAATAAGTCATCTTCTTTTTGCTTTCCCTGCCTGTTGTCTATTTGTATTTCAAGATGTGGGTTTACAGCCATTGACAATACAAGGTTGAGTATTTGGGGCCTAACAGAAGTTGATGCTGGTGGCCCTGATCTGAGATTCTCCTCAGCTAACAGCTCTTAATGCTGTTGCTCTTACAGGAATTGGGGAAGGAAGGGGCAGGTAGGGGTGTGTACCTCCTTCTTGCCTCTAGTTAAAAAAAGAGAAGCAATGAAAGCACATTTCATGGAAGAAACCTGTGGTAAAAAACTTGAGTTAATTTGAAAGCTTCAGTCACAGAGCTGAGACTTCAGTGATGAGCTATAGCATCTGAAATAAGTATTTCAGATTTCAGATGCCAAAGAAATTTTTCTTTACCTTTATTCTCCTTTACTAGGTACAGTGGAGAAACACTGACATTGCAAACATTAGTATTTGTGTGAGATCATTTTAACCCTTGTATTCAAGGGGTTTGATCAATTTTTGCCTAATCTGCTACTTTAAACAAGAAGCTCTTGTATCTCATGTTGATGTGGATGCTTGTTTGATCATAGGCCCTTCAGAATGAAAGAGTAAGCAAATAATGCTCATCTTCAGCTGTAGTATGCTCTGATTATACACTGATAGTAGCATATCTTTTTAATACAGGTCTCTCCTGGGGACACTGGATGGGATGTCTTCAGTTTGGACTATCATGTTGATGGGCCAATAGCAACGGTAATGTCATACACTGCTGGCTCTGAATGTGTTTTGGGTGCTGAATTAAATTGCTAAGTGTGTTTTTACAGAAGTAACCTTTTTTTGTTCTGAAGTGTGAAATGTGAAATCAGATTTTTTTTAATGTAGGATGTACCCCCTGTATCAACAGTAAAGCAAAAATCTCAGTTCTTAGCACTTAACTGTGAGTGCTGAAAAGCTACCTTTAAAACAATCATTACTGAAAATCAGTAATGCATTTATTCCAGCACAGTTTTTAGCAAGTACTTAATAAATTGAGTGCTCCTATTCTTTGATAATTACTAGTCTGTAGATACTAATTTGGGAAAATTTGCAAGGAACTGAAGAATGCTTTTGTGGAGAACTTCCTTATGCTGTCTAAATGACATTTGAGAGGTAGCTGCACTGTTTATCAGAATGTGTTTAGCCTCTGTAAAGAACTTGTAAAGAACTTCCTTTTTAAGCAGGACAAACTGAATCTGACCAGCAGAAGGAATTTTCATATTCAGCTTTAAAAGAGGCTTAGGCTTTATGTTTCACCCCTTCTTACACTTCCAGCAGTGTCCTCTGCTTGAATGCTAGGTAACTGTTCAGCCCTCAAGGGAGGATCTTTCCAAAAGCTCTGGGATTTCCAGGAAACGGTTTTTGGGGTTTTTTTACAATATTTACCAATAAACTGCATGGATCACGTAAGATGGACTGTGAAGAGGTCCTTGGTGCTTCAGGACATATGGTATGTCTATTAATTTGTACTGCTACTTTCTTTGTTTTGTAGGTGTTTACACGTGAGTGCATGAGCCACTATCTAAGAGTATTCAATTTCCTTTGGAGAGCGAAGAGAATGGAGTATATTCTTACTGATATATGGAAAGGGCACATGTGCAATGCAAAGCTTCTGAAAAGTATGCCAGGTGAGAGGTGTCTACATGGATAACATGCTTGTAAAATGGATATAAATGACTGCATCTTATTTTAAACTGTGTGTTAAGTGGGAACAAAGCGTCTGACGAATGATGTTCAGATTAATTTTGTATTTTGGTGCTCCTCTTGACTGGCTGTTTAATGGTAGATGATGGTGATGATGATGAAGGTAAAATAACATAATTGTAAATGGAAGTTTCTTATCTGTTGTTTTATTAATCCTTGGTCCCTGTCTCGAAAAGTTGCACTAACATAAGTATCTTTATGCTGGCCAAGTAGTGAGACTGTAGCTCTTCCACCCCTTTGTATTCATCTTCCTTAATGTCTTCTTATTTGTACCCCATGTCTCCCTCTTATGCTGTCTGTTAACTATTAAGCCTCATAGATGCACAGTTCTGAATTTACTAGTTTTACCTTCACTTATTCCCTCTGCTTTTGTTTAGCTAACAAGAGGCTAAGAAGGGAAAGATGTTTGAGAAGAAATAGGAAAGCTCTGAAATGTAGTGGCTCTGGTGTATGTTTCATGGACTGGGACTTTTTGATCCTATTTCTCAGCTAGAGGATATAGCCATGTTTGTGAGCATCTGTACTGGCTCACTCTTGAAATTTTTTTAATCTATCTACATTTTTTTCAGTAAAAAATAACTACTGAGAGTTATGCTTCTTTATAGCACAGTAATACCTAGAAATTTCTTGTTTTATAGTTAAGAATTTTTAGTGGGTGGGAGAGGACATCTGGCCTCAGAAGGTCACTGCTGCTACGATGTAAGATTAGTGGCTGTGTCATGAAGTATTCAATTTGTATTCAAGCTGATTTGTTGGCTATGCTTGTACCTGCAGTCTTTAACATGCCATCTCTTTGGATTTTTTACAGAGCTTTCTGGGGTGCTGCATCAGTGTCATGTTCTGGCATCAGAAATGGTCCATTTCATTCATCAAATGCAGTATTACATTACATTTGAGGTATACTCTACCCACCCAATTAGTTACTTACAAAATGAAGCGCTTGTAATACTCTGTATGTGTTGTGTGTCTTAAATTTCAAAGAGCTTCTCATTTAGCAAATGAAAACAGCCCAATCCTGTATCATTGCTCCAGGTGCTTGAATGTTCATGGGATGAGCTCTGGAACAAGGTCCAACAAGCACAGGACTTGGATCACATCATCGCAGCTCATGAAGTTTTTCTGGACACAATCATAGCTCGGTGCTTGCTGGATAGTGATTCCAGGGTAAGTCTTCTCCTTTGCATGACATTGTAACTTTATTATCTTAGCATATATGTCAGGAACAACCTTCTTTAAGATTGTAGGAGCAAAAGGAAAAGTTATTTTTATTCCTCTGATACAAGATTTTATAATAATAGATTCTGTACATACTGCCCAGACATAGTGACAGATGTTGAATAAAACTTGGTGTAGTGCAGGTCACAGCTAAGAAGCTGATCATGGAACAATTGACTTAGGGCTTTGCAGAACAGTCTCTCCAGCTGTGTAAAAAAGAATTTTTTTTCTTTTACTTTTTTTCTTTGCTCCTTTTCTAGAGAAGGTGATAACTTAAAACTCTTGCGCGGTACAGCTGTTGAATTGTTTTGTTGCCTGTCTCACAGGTACTTCTCAACCAGCTTCGAGCAGTTTTTGACCAGATCATTGAGCTCCAGAATGCCCAAGATGCAATGTACAGAGCTGCTCTGGAGGAGCTGCAGCTGAGGTTGCAATTTGAAGAGAGGAAAAAACAGCGTGAGCTTGAGGTACAGTATTTCTAGAATGTAAAAAATGAATTGAGGCTTTTGCTATATGGAGGATTTTAGAGACCATGTAGATGTACAGTAAAAATGAAAAAGGTAGTTGGGACAGATGTAAAAGTCATCAGCAGTTGCTAGTGACTTCAAGGAAAACTGCTGAGTAGTGTTTTTGATTTCTGTCTTGCCCAAAATCTGAGTTGATTTCTCTAGTGAACTTTGGAGGATGAGAAAAATGCCATAGCTCCATGCCTGCCTCCCTATTGCGAGAATGACGTGCAGTGTTGGTGTGACACTTGCCTTGCTAATAAACATAATTTCTTTTATGTGCTGTACAATCACCAAAGGGGGTCTGATTGTTTCCATACTGGAGGCTCTGTGTTTGTCTTTTGATGGCAATGGTTGGTTTTTGTAAAGCTGATGTAGCTGGGCAGAAGGTGGCCCAGTTAGCAACTTCAATCATGTGATGGTTCACCTCTTAACTTGTTTGGTATCTGTGTAGGGCAAGTGGGGTGTAACTGCATCAGAAGAGGAAGAGGAGAACAAGAGGATGAAAGAATTTCAAGACTCAATACCTAAAATGTGCTCACAGCTGCGAATACTCACTCACTTTTACCAGGTGGCTCTTAAATTATATTTTTCTAAAATATGCTGAGCTTTGTGTAGAAATGAATTTCAAATATTGAGTAGGTATAACTTCTGTATTCATGTGTGTGCAGTTGGAGCTAGGTCTTTGTTTTTTCCCTCTCTCCTTACAAGCCTGTGTTCAGTGTTCCTTAGGAATGAAAGGTTTTGTGATCATTCATGCCTGTTTACCAGGTCTGTGCACCACCCGATACTCCTGTGCAAAACACACAGGGATGTTTTCTTAGCTGTCTCTTGGGTTTTTCTTTCCCCTTCAGGGAATTGTCCAGCAGTTCTTGGTCCTGCTGACAACCAGCTCTGACGAGAGCCTTCGGTTCCTGAGCTTTCGGCTGGACTTCAACGAGCACTACAAGGCCAGGGAGCCGCGGCTGCGCGTGTCGCTGGGCACGCGGGGCAGACGGAGCTCTCACATGTGACACGGCCGCTGAGGGGACACCTTGGCACTCCCCGGAGCACGACCTCCAGCTGGACACGGCCATCAGGGGCGACATCATGCAGCCAGACTGTGGTTGGTGTCTCCATTGCTGCAGGCAACATGTTCTCCATCAGTGACTGTGTGACACTGGATAGCAGAAAGCAAAAAAAGCAGGGTTTTTTACACTGATGTTTCTAGAATTACCAGACTGTGTGGGCTGGTTGAACCTCATCCAATCAACCTGTTAAATCATCCTTTTAAACAAGCACCAATTTTATTTGAAGCTTTCTGAGCTTTTTTCACTGTAACTTGGGTCTGTGTCAGAGAAATCACATGTTCTTTTGTTTATAGAAAGCACCATTTCGTTTTTTAAAAAGAAAATAAGAAGGTTATTTTTTCTATATGTACTTGTTCTATTTGAAGAGAGCTTTTGTTAAAGCCGACAGATCAGGACCCAGACCTATTGTCCTTGTCAAGGAGCTATACAGCATTTCATTATGCTGATTTTCAGTGTTGTGATGTGTGTGATAGTGTGAGAAACTTTGTATTGGGAGACATAAAGTTATATTTAATTTTTTGTTGTTTTCAAAGTTAAAAACCTGGAAAAAAAATTTAGTGGGGAAATTCTATGGTTACTGTACAGAACAAACTATAAAAGCAGAGTCAGGAGTGTATCTGTTGCACATAAGATCTAAAAATGAGGTTAAAGCCTCAGTACTGAAGGAAAGTGTTGGTTAAGCTTGAATACTTATTGTTCAAAATCAAATGTGTAGAAACAAACTGACTTGGCTAATGTTGACTTCATTATCTTCTCTTTTCCTATTTTTTTCATTGTAAATATTTATATATTGCTGTTCAGATGTTGGGGAGAGGGGGATTCTTCTTTTGCAAAGTGGTCATTATATCAGGTCATTTATTATGTTCCACAAGTGCGAGCCTAGAAAAATAAAAACACAATTATCTTTCATACAAGTGTGTTGCTTTTTGCAATTGAAAGTTTATGATTTTTTCACAGGAAAGGAGAAGCTTCCAGTTAGAAGCATATTGATTTATATAACTCCTCCCATTGAAGGAATTTGGTACTAGTCTTCCTTGCACTGTGAGTTGTGTGCAGTTCATTAATTAACAATTATCCTGAGATCAACCAGGTCTGTGGGCTTTTTTTGTTATCAACTCCGGAAGAACAGCAAAGATTAATTGATTGTGTTTTGACTAAGACTTAGAAAAAAAATTAGCTGGACAAGCACTCTTTTAGTAATTGGTTGAGAAATGTGGTGCATGATCAGATCACTAGACAAGTCAGAGGTCAGATAGGCAGCACCAATGTTGGAGCTAGAGCATTAATTCCAGAGGAAAGTTAAGTTCTCTTTGTTCCTAAAATGAATCCAGCAGTGCCCAGGAAACTCACAGTAGTGGCCAGCTGGGAATTACCATTTTGAAGTGATTCTACAGCAATCTGTTCTAGGACAAGTCTTCACTGCTGCCAGGCTGAGGGGACCAGTGGGGACCTGCTATTGTCACTATGCTTCTTTGTGGGTGGACACCAGTCTCTTATCCTCTAACCTGGCAGCTGGTATGTTTATTTCAACTTACACGGGTTTTCTTGTGACAACCTTGCCTTTGTCAACAATTCCTAACAAGTGGGATAGAAATGATCTTACATTTCATTTGTGCCCGAAGTCCAGTATTGAATTCTACATAAATGCACATAGTGACAGGCTCCTGATGCTATGACTGCACAAGTGGCTTTCCTTGTAGTGGGTGGCAGCAGCACCATTAAGGTACATTTCTGGGGAGAAACATGAGAGATTTTCACCTCTTTTGTTTTTCAACACTGAAGTTATATGCTGCAGTCAATGTTCAAGAATAATCCTTAGCAACACATTTACTATACAAGGATGTTCTTTATTTTTTTAATGCACACTTCTGACTGGAAATTTCAGTGCTTTTTCTTAGAGTTACAGTATCTGAAAATACAGTTGTGGATCTATGTCTTCAGCCATGTTTCCAGCTCCTCCTCACTCTATCCTGTCCCAGGGCCATTGCTAGTTGAGCCTGCAAGCTCAGCTCCTTCCTTTTCTTTGTCAAGGCCCAAAGAAATTTTGGAGAAGCTGCAGTAAAAGTCAAAATGCAGAAACCAATAACAAAACTAATCCAGCTTAGGGTGTTACACAATATGCAACACTCTTCTGGGTGAAGGTCTATCCATGTGATGCTACCAATATCATAAATGCTTTAAAAGGAAAAGAACTGGAAAATACCATCTTTTAAACTACAAGGGATAGTGTTCTGGTAACTGAAGGGAAATAATACCTTAACCAATATGAACTCTGAAGAAGAAAAAGTTTAAGAACAACCCCTGAAAGTTTTATCTCCCTCTGTAAATTCTAACAGCTTGAATGCAGCAGGATACTGTATGATGCAGTTTAGTATTTTAGAAGCATCCACTAGGACATGCAGAAGCTCATGATATAATGTATTTTCCAGTGAATTAGTTATAGGCTCAGCGTAGGAGATCAAGGACAGAATATAATCATAATCCAGTTTTATTTAAGTGATTCTATTCAGTCAAGGCCCTGTATATTTTCCCCTCTTACACCAGATGCAGTGAATAAATGCCAAGGTCTCTCAGCCTTAGATAGGAGCATACTATTTATTTAAAAAGCCTAAATCTACGTGATTTGTTTTGTTAAAATTAGTTGTGGAAGGATGTTTTCTTCCTCCTGTCACATATGTAAGACGTTCATGGTTTGGACAAGAATTTTTTTCACCTTTTAAAATAGCATTCTTATCAAGAATGGCCAGTTATCTCTGGTCAATATGCAACTCTATCTTCCAGTATGCTACATCTAATAATGACTTTCAGTACTGAGGACACTCTTTAAGTACGTATGTAACTTTCTAAATACACTAAGAGTCGAAAGGTAATAAATGATTGGGGGAAAGGGAGGTATTTGGACAGAAAATTGAAGCTTTATTTTAAACTTCTAGACTTAAAGATTGGAGTTGTCTGTGATCTTGCATGAATGTTTCCTAATGTTGGCCTTAGAAACAAGCTGTGGCTGTGCACATTTGTACTCATTTCAATTTTCACCTGAATGAGCAGCCTCAGAGATGACAGAATGTATTTCACACTCACATAAGGGTGCTCAGGGACTTCTCCAAAGTGCCTCATTAATTTTGAAAATCATCTGTTGATTACTTGAAACCTAAAATGCCACTTTAGCCTCTAATAAGATTCTGCTAACTGGAGAGAGGAAAAAGTTGGGAGAGCTGTATGAGATATGCTAATATTGGCAAATAAAGCAGGGACAGGTATAAGAACCTGCTGTTTCAGAGGTCAGAGGGAATAATTCTGTCTGGTTTCTACAAGGGCATTGTAACCATTGCCTGCTCTACCCTATTTAATAAAACAAAATCACTTACAATACAAGGATAACAATAAACAATTACAAGTAAAATACTCTCTTAATCTGCAGTTGTTCAGAGTGAAAAGTTTCTGCTGCCATTGATTTAACATATTCAGAGGGTTTGCTGAACCACAATTTTAAAATATAATGAAAACATGTTATTTTTATGTTGACAAGGAATACTATGACTTTAAGGTATGAACCACTCAGACTCCCTAAAGTAACAGGCTCCCTGATGTAGTATTTTGACTATTTTTGTTAGCTTGGTGCAATGCAGTCCTTAAGGTGTAAAAATCACTCATAATGATTAACTTGGTGCTTACTCTCTTTCACCAGAAGAGCAGCAAAGGTACCCCAGTCAGTATTTATTTTATTTTTGTTCCAAGGTTAGTATTTTGCTAATACACTCTGACAACACAGTATTGTACATTCTTTCATAATATCTTGAGACTAAAACCTGAGTGGGAATAGAGACTCAAGTGCATCTGAAAAGCCAAAGCTGACCAGAGGTGTATGGGGTTAGAGAGAAAACACGGGTCAGGAGAGTTAAACCAAGCTGGTGGATATTCATTCACAAAAGGAGAGAAGGGCAGAGAAGAGAGCAGGAATGCTGAATAGCATCAAATGGTGGCCAAAGAGATGCTCAGGAAATAGTAGAGAAAGAAAAACATACCAAGAAAAATCTGAGGAGTGTAGGAGGTGAAATTTCTATCACTGCACAGTTAATTTACTTTAGCTCTTTGCAGAGCAAATTATGTTAAATGTTATCCTTCAGAAGTTATCAGAACAGCAATTAAGTTAGCTAAACATTTGGGTATATAAAAATCCACTTGGAGTGATTATTGCCATCACTCTGAATATTAAAATAAATGATAGGAAAAAGCTGTCACAAGGTGATTATCCCAGGTATGAATTCTTCTAGTGCCACAGAAAATGAAAATGAATTATTTGCATTTGTGTTACCTGCCACAGGAACAAGGTAGTTAGGCACCTAGGATGCCTTTTGCTTCTGCAGTGGGAACATTCCCAAAGCTGCTCAAGGCCACTTCATCACCCTTTAAAGTTTTTCCAGAAGTTGCCAAGAGGGAGGTAAAGAACAATCTTCTGCCTTGCTTTCTAAGAAGGCACTGCATTCACTCCTTAAAAGAGGATATTTGTACTGAGTTTCACCTCTTGCTTTGCCTCTACCTGCTGAAGAGCATAAGGGAACAGAGGGAAATTACAGACAGGCTTGCAACAGCAACTAAAAAGGCAACTCGGAGTTTTCCTTTAGCAACTTGGTGTGTAAAAACGAAGATATGATGCATGTTATAATGAGTAAAAAAGGAAGAAACTAAAATTCTCTAGAAAACAAGCGATTGAACCATCAGCTGGAGAGAAGTGAAATGGCGCCATTTAGTGGTCAAGAGGAAGCATAAAGAACATAAAATGTGGGGTGAAAATGGTATTTGATAAATGAGAAAAGCATAATTTCCACTCATTGCAACTTTATTAACACATCTAAAGTTTAAGACAAAATCTGATCCGGAATTATCCAGAATGATCCAGAATCAGATCCAGACTTATCCCAGAGTCAGAACACGTGCACAGGTTCCAGTATTCCACAGGCAAAATGTTCTGGAAATCTAAAGAAAACTCCTTCAAGTGAAAAGATCAAAACAGACATTAATAACAGAATAGGAAATATTTACAAAAAGAGAGTAATTGGATGGTACCCAGGAAGCAAAATAAAATAATAAGTGTTACCCCTTCCTTCATTAAGACTGTAAAAGGGCAATTGTGTAAGTGACTCAGAACAAAGAGCTGTGTCAAAGAAGTTTACAGCTGCTGGTGGCTTGAACTATAGGGTTTCTTAATGGACACTTGCATAACTGCAGGCTTATTTTAAGCTTGACCTTTCTCCTCTAAAGAACTCCTCAAAATCACCTTTAAAGGGGTAGGTAGGCACCGAATGAGACCAAATTTTTTGGTTTAGTTTTGGCAAGCTGGATGCACATACATACTACCTGTAGCAGGCACCTGGCCATGCTGAGGGACTTCAAACCTCACCAGCAGCATGAACTGTACCAGGATGCAGAACAGAAATCCTGCTGATCCCATACCTTGCCAGAGCCAGCGATGCTGCCAGTGCAGTGTCACACGTGTCACAGACGTGGCCGCTCTGTGTCCGTGGTCAGACCAATTTTTTTCAGTGGTTTGCAGAGCTCCATCTGAAGCTCTTCATAAACCCCTCACATTCCTTGGACCCAATGACTTGTGCTCTAAGTACGTGGACACAGAGTTTGCTTTTCACACTCAGAGACTGAAATTCCCGAAGCGGCCTTTAGAGGACAGCGGAGAATTGCAAATGGTGCTGTGGCCTCATAATCCGGGATACTTTGGTTTTTATATGAATCACGAATTCTGATTCGAAGTGCAGACAAAGTAATAATGTGTGCTTTTCATAGACTGTGTTTTTTCAAGACAAGGTTGTGACTTGTAACAGCAGTGTGGTTTTAATTATATTGTAGCCTTTTCTATCAATAAGAATTCCACTTTCTGTGTGGCTGGCCTCACTAAATGAACAGCTGCATTGTCAAAAGGAGCTCACTTCTTCATGCTGAAGCCTAATGGAAAAGTGTCCCCCAATAAAAAATACTGGTGACCTTTTCTGGAAGCTGTGGTGATCCTAGCCTTTGACATCAGGGCTTTAAATCTGTAAGAAATTTGCTGGCTGGGTCCAAATATTGCACATTTCCCTGGGAAATCTTGGGTCAATTTGTTAAAATCATCCTTTTAAACAAGCGCTGATTTTATTTGAAGCTTTCTGAGCTTTTTCCACTGTAACTTGGGTCTGTGTCAAAGAAATCACAGGTTCTTCTGTTTAGAGAAAGCACCATTTCCTTTCTAAATAAGAAAATATGATTTTTAATACATACTTGTTCTATTTTAAATAATTTTGGCTATAGCCAGGATTTTTGGATTAACAAGACGAAACGTTCTTGTTAGAAGTTATATAAAATATTTAGTTATGATAATTTTCAGTACTGTGATGTATTTAGAACAACCTTGGGTACTTTGATTTTTTTTTTCTATATTTGTTTTCAAGGTTGCTATTACAAATGGTAGTCATTTAGAAGGGAAATTCTGTGGTTTCTGTACAGGAGTGAACTGTAGAAGGAGATCAGGAGTGACCTTACTTCTTATGAAGTATTCTAAGAACTGAAGTTAGAACCCCAATGATATCAAAGGAAAGTACAGTTTCTTTTCAAAATCTGATGTTAGAAAATATCTTGAGTAATTGAAATCTACCTTATTTCTCTTTCCTTGTTTATTTTCCTGCTATACATTTATATATTTCTTTCCAAATATTGGAGGAGGGAATGTTTCTGGATTTGTTTGCAAAAACGCCATTATGTCAGATAATTGAAGTAGCCATATATTATGCTTCACAAGTACAGATTTAGAAAATACCAGTTATCTTTCAAACAATTGTTTTGCCTTTTGCAATAGAAAGACATTAATTTTGAGCAGGGTAAGCAAGGAGAAGGCTCCAGGTCAGAGTGCAGGTGGTTTGCCAATCTCTCTAGCAAACAAACCCCTTACAAGGCTTTGGTACTAGTATTAACTGTAGTTACAGTTGTGTGGAATTCATTAATTAAATTTGCTCTCAAATGAACCACATCTGTGACTTTTTTTTTGTACTTTGCCCTTACTCTGCTTGAACTCCTGGGATGCAGAGGCACCTTCCAGGCTAAAGCTGCTCTGACTCATGAGGATGATGCTTCAAACCTGCAGGTCCAGCCTGAGAGGTTTGTCCTCTGGCCATCCAGACACTGCTGACAGTGCCAGCAGTGCTTCCCAGTGGGTTATCCTGCAGGGTAACCTGCCTTTCCCAGGTGGGATGGACACAGACCTTCCAGCTGCACTTGCTGGTGTAATAGGAATGGAACTGTGCAGAAGAGGTCATGTTCAGGTACTGAGACAGTCCCAGGAGGGGGTTGGACAAAGGGCAGAAAGGTGAGGATTCAGCCGTGATGTCATTTTCTTTCTGGACAATTAGATGTATCACTCTCAAGAGAAAGCCTTTTAAATCAAAATCAAAAGGGGTAGATTAACTTCTTAGCAGGCTGCCAATCCCTTGAAAAAGATCTGCTGACAAGACATCACAAATTCTGTAGCTGAGGAAAAAAACACTCTTTCTCCTCCTCCCAGCTCCAATATAATGTGCCCAGTATTTTTCCCCAGAATAATCTGGGTTATAGAACCTGCAGCTTACACTGCTGGTCTGTTTGACTGTACTGAACAGTTTGTTTGACTGTAGTGCACGTTTGGCTCTACTAAATTAGTACATGACCAGTAAATGACCAACTCCACTGTTGTGGGACAGGCACTGTGGTTCTTTTAAGTTTTCATTTCAGAATAGCAGCTGTGGATAATAGGTATTTGTGATAGCTGCTTATGATTTTGGGGTACAGTAGAATTACAGAAATTCTGGTCTTTTTATCATTTGCTTGTGGTGGTGAGTTAGTGTAGGATATCTCGTGATCAGACTGCTCTTCTAAAATCACTGAATCCATACCATTGCCCTAGGACTTCTCTCCTGGAAATTATGGATAGTTGACTGCAGCTATTGTTGAAATTTGTGTTCTGTATGGTAATCACATCCTCTTTTTGCTTATATTCCTGAGTTCTGTCTGCGCTCTTCTGATTTTGATGATTTTCTTTTATAGGCAGTATCAGTATTAGTTAATATTCTTCCCCTATAAGAGAAAAAATGTTACAGAAAACGACAACAGTTGGCCTCAATCATCTGAGAGGTCTTTTCCATCCTTTTCAATTCTAGGATATTCACTTATGTAAGAGGCCAATTAAAATAAAATTACATCAAAGATCTCAGCATTGTTACCCGCTAATGCCGTACTCCAAAGTTCAGTGGTGAATTTTATGACTTCTAGCGCTTAATTGCTAATATCAACCATCTAATAAAGAATTATGTGGGGTGAGGAGGGGATTGGCTGTTTTCTCCATCACTGAAGTAACTACTGAAGCCAACACTGCCCTAACCAATATGAAATCAGAGACTGCCCCAGAGACTGTTATATGGTGTTTTCATACATATCTGCAGCCTTTGTGCTGCTCCTGTCTGGAGGGAATCATGCAGTCTGTATGTTAGAGGGGAGGACCCTGCATTGCTGATAATCCCACGGAGTGTTTGACATTGTTGTGTAATCTTGGCTAATCTGTCTTGACATTGACAGGAAGTTTTCTTTTTCACTTTGTTAGCGTCTCTGAATGAGTGAAAATCCTGCAACAGCAACATTTTCTTGACTTCAGTAGCAACAAAGGGAACTTCCAAGTCGTTGCAAATTAATATGCTGTGGAGTATCTCTGTAGACTGTCTCTAGAACTGCTTTTATGGCTGTGGCAGTTTTGATTGTTTTAATTATCTGATTCAGTGAGATGCAGCCACATTCCTTCTTATCCTTACAGCCTATCCACAGTTACAGGGAGGATCAAATCAGAGGGAGATTGGAGTGAAAACGGCTGTCTTCCAACATGCCTCTTTCACATGTCAGATGCTTAGAGCTTTCCTGCTACACAGGGTGGAACTGGGGCTTTAATAGGAACTGATTTGGAGAGCTGTAATTTCAACATTCAAGGGATACTTGCCAAGGTTTGCTAATGATTTAAATTTGCAGTCTTATTTAACTTTATTTTTTAATCTCTGCACATGCAGTCTGGGCTCTGGAGTCCAGGTCTGGGCTCAAAGCTGCTATCCCAAAGGGAACCTTATCATCTGGACTTGGAGGCTGCTGGAGGACAGACCTTGAAAGAGCTTGTTGGTGCATCCATCCAATTCTACTGTTATGTTAAAGGATCTTCTTCCCTCAGCGGATTCAGAATTCAGATAGCATACAGAGGATGCTTTAGACATAGGTTTTAGTTTTAAGTAGTCCTATGAGGAGCAGAGAGTTGGACTTGATAATCCTTATGGGTCCCTTCTGAGACATTCTATGAGTCTGTGAGTTTGACTCTCAGAGCAGTGACTGCTGTTTCTTCCCACTGATCTCACTAGAAGACCCATCTGCCATTGAATTGTTTTCATGGTTGTACATCACAATTGTCAGAAAAACCTTCTTCCATGGGCAGTGTACACCTATATGTTCCAATGCAAACATCTGCCTAAAGGATATGTTTCTGTTCTTCTCTTCTTGTCTTTACACAGAACGACACAAAGCCATGGTTGCCCTTGGCTGACATCTGGCCCTTAAGCATTTTTGAAGAGTTTTAAACAAGAAAGGCTCTCTCTTTTTCTACCTAGTTTCTTAGAACTTCCATTCCTTTAATGCATCACTACTATTGCTTTGCAAATGCAGAGACTACGGTAACATGTTCCCTCCTTTCCATTTTTGTGTTAATTCAGTCTTCTTTCTGTATTTGTCCTTTCCTGCTTCCTTGTTCATTTCTATGCCCTCTGTTATTTTGATATTGCCTTATCTCCACTTTTTGACACCTTTTAAAAATAAAGAAATGGGAGAGCATATACTACTCATTTTGTTGGGTTGATGAGTTTCCCAATGAGTGATTACTACCCTTAAGGGTTTGCTATAGCAGAGACCTAAAGTACAAATGCCCCCCTGCAGCCGCCCTGCTGCCAGCTTCCTGCATTGATACTCCACAAAACATACTCCTTTGGCATCCAAAAGTCACCCTCAAACTGCATCTCTGAGTAAAAAGAAGGAGTATTAAAAAAGAAATCTCAATGCAGAAGGGGGAGACCTCTGGGATAAGCAGTATTTCTACTGGGCTCCTCATCCCTCTGTCCAATAAATGTTTCTGCCTGTCTCTCTGTAATCTTCTACCTACAAACTTAAAATTGTAGCCTCCCTACTGAAGATGTTCTGCATGAGGGAATTATGTGTCTTCTGCTTTTACTACAGCATAATAATGATAATAATAATAATAAGACAACAATAATAATAATGGCAGCACTACTACACTTACTTTTCTTTGTCCTGTAGAATGAAAAATATTGCTCAGTTAGACCCATTAGATTTTAATTTGTAAAATGTTTTCTTAAGGTCTTTTTGATGAATTCTCAAGCCAGATTTGCACAGCTGGATTTCAAAATTAA
The DNA here is from genome assembly GCA_013398615.1 of Brachypodius melanocephalos. Lineage (NCBI taxonomy): Eukaryota > Metazoa > Chordata > Aves > Passeriformes > Pycnonotidae > Brachypodius > Brachypodius melanocephalos. Next base: position 58,997,846 of record VZSR01003803.1, read on the forward strand.
TGCAGCAAACCATCATTTTTGTGTGGTGTCTCACTCAGAATCCTTGTGTCTGGCCTTACCAGAATTTTTTCTGTGCATTCTAAATGACTCAATAGCAACAACAGTATCAGCACTATCTCTGCAGCTGAGGTCATGTAGCAATACAAAAATGTTTGATCTCTTTCAGGTGAATAAGACCCAACTCTGATTCCCAAAGCAAGGGTTTGAAAACAGCACAAGGATAGCTATATTTTACTAAATTAAGAAATAACAGGACCACTTTGGTATCACCAAACCATACCCCTTGCTAGCAGGCAAGTTGATTTGACTGGATTTGCCTTGTGAAATAGTTACTCTGCCCAGTGAAATGCAAGGAATATTTCAAGCAAAAAAGAACTTGAAAACAGACATAAGATGAATAACTTTAGTATTTCAGTTAGAGTGAATTGGCCTTGCAGATGACTATATTCCACATTTACTGAATGGTGTCTCTTGTGACAACTCACCTCAGATAATACAGCTGAAAAACTGAGATGAGTTGTGATGTTACAGTGGGCAAGAGACAATGGTGGGAAGGAGGTTCTTGTCACTATGCCAAGGCTCCAGAGGTGCTAGGCTGTTGTACTGGAACTGACAATCATAAATTGACCCTTTTTTGTATGTGTTTGGGTGCTGCTGCTGCTTGCTTAGGTGATCTAAGTGACTGTCTTTATTTAGGACTAGGCAGCCCAATTCTTCCCCCTGAGCCATAGGAAGATAGACACTGCTGGTGGGCAACAGAAAGGAATTCTCCCTGTTCAAAATGCCTGGAGATCCAATGGGCAGATCTCCCATCTCAGGAACTAAGCAGAAAGGGTAGATTGCCCTTGTTTTTTCTCCTCCTTTTCACATGAGACCACTGCACTGTCAGGCATCACATGCCCATGTACACCTTACTGCCATTTTCTTGGCTGGGAAGGTTAGTTTGGAAATATTTTATCTGCACAAATTTACCTGACACCAGGGCGGGAGTGCTTTCAGAATGTAAATTATCATTTTCCTTTATGCAATGGTGCTTTAAAACACAAATCAAAAGACCAAAAATCACTTGTGAAAAAGATGTTGCCTCTGCTAGTACCCTTTTAACAAGGGTGTAGTATTCAGCCTGCTCAGAAAACACAAATTGCTCTGAAAACCAGAATAGATTGGAATATATAACATAAGTCCATACAATTACAGTAGATCACAAAACATGCTTCAAGACTGAACTAAACTTTGCCTTCAAATGGACATTAACAAACTATCCCCAAGGGCATTCTAGCCATCATCTGTGCCACAAACAGTGATGTCAAAGAGTGACATCTCTCCCCAAGATTTTGACAAGTGAGGGAGGTGGTCTCTCTGCAGCTAAGAGCCAAAGTTTGAATAGAATGGATTTTAACAGATTTCTTCAGATGTGACAGAAAAAAGACCAAAAAAATCTTGATAGGAGTGACTGACTTGCATCTGTATATCTCGAAATAAAGAAATAGTTGAAACTAATGGAAAATTGCTTCTTGCTTATTATTTTAACTTTGGTCTTTGGAAACCAAGATGGAAAAATTTGTCTTGTTAGCAACAGGTTTCAGTAGCCAAGAATTGCTGTAATTCCATACACACTAAAAACTTCCCAGCTTGTCAACAAGGATTTTTTAGGAGATGCTGTCAAATGCCTTTCTAAAATCAAGGTATGGTTTCCTCACAGTTCTCCCCTCATCTATCAAGTAAGTTTTATCATAGAAGGCAATCATCCAATATGGTTTGTCTGAGTCACCTTCTTGACCTTTGCTTGGACATACCTTCCATGGGGGCTCAATACGCAGCTTTTCCCAGAAAACCTGTGAGCTTGACTGCTGAGTAGTTTCCCTGATCTTTCTTTAGTAGATGATCATAAATTAGACTTCTCCTACTTGTCTGGCACTGTGACCTGCATAATCTTTCAAAGATGATAGAAAACAGTTTTGCATTGAGTTTAATCAATTTTTTCAGCTCCTTCAGCTGCATCTTATGAGGTCCCATAGCCTTGTAAATATTGGGTTTGTACAGATGGTCCTTAACTCAGCTCTCTTCCACTTCTGGTAAGAATTGCATATCTAAATTTTCTCTTCTTCTAAACCTCCTGATATATCACTAGTTGTTAAAATGAACATTTCCTGTCATTGAATTATTTTATAAAAATGTAGCTTTTAATTTAAACCTTAATTTTTTTCTTATTATGATTATAATTCCCTTGTTACAGACAGAAGACCTTTATGCCACTTGACACAGTGCAGCTGCAAATAAAAATAATACTTTATTTTTTTCACGTAGAAGTCATTAAAACAGTTTTTGTGGACAAGTGAATTCAGATTCTGCACCAAGAGCTTGTGATACCTGGGTAAGAACTGCTAAAAAACCACAGAGGAAACACTGAATTACTCTGTGAAGGTGATAGAAAAGGCAAGTGGCCTTCATTTTCTGAACCACAGTTTCTCACTCAAGGCTGAAGTTCCATAGTAAAAACAAGGCAGAGGACTGTGCCCTGGGTGTGTGTGAAGTTTGGATGTGCTGGGCTGCTGGGGAGGGTTCAGTGCCATCGGCAGCAGGGCAGTGCTGGCACAGGCAGTGCTGGTAGCTGCAGAGATGTGCTGCCTGCTGCAAAGGCAGGACCAACTCTGGGGCTGACACGTCTCCCAAGGGGACTAGGAAAAAGTTCTGCAGACTTTAGGCACTCACACTGAGGCAAAATACAACCCAGCAGAAGAAGGAGGCGAGGGGAAAGTACAAGCACTGATATGGCCACATGTAGCCCGTGTGGTTTGCAAAGTGAGGGTGAGGCAAGAGGAGGACTTCGGTTCACAGACTTGTTCCCAGGGAAAAATTCCCACGATTTCACTGCAAGTTCTGCCAATATGAAAAAGAGGAGTGGTCCCATGTGAGGCTCCACAACCACCTCACCAATGCAGAACCACACATTACATTCAGGAAGGGTATGCGAGCTCTCCGCTAAACCCACAACAAAGCTGATTTTGAAGCGGTTTTAATGATAGACAATCTGCATACCAATTGACTCGTTTGCGTATGCAATAGCTTGGAACAATACCAGAGAAATATGTAAAAAGTCTGCAATGCCGTATGACAATAGCTTCCAAGTATGCTGACCTTCTGCAAAGGAAACAAATGAAAAGTACAGTACTCTTTTGATGAGGCATTAATGAAGGATTAAGAGCGGATACAGCTGCATCACACGAGCAGTGTTTTCACTCCACGCCTTCTCCGTAATTACAGCAGGAGGGCTGCGTGGGGCAGGCAGCGAGCACACGCTGTAACACGCCCGTGTTTTACCATCCCCGGGGTCGGTGAGTGGCGCGGTGTCACTCTGTGAGCCGCCCTGTCCCCGCACGGACCGCGCTGTCCCCACCACGAGCATCCCCGCCAGGGACCGCCGGGAGCCACGGGGCTCTGCAGAAAGGGCTCCTGAAATGCATCCCTGCCAGCCCCGCCAACACCGTGCAGGAGCTTAAACAGAAGGCAAGGATGTGAAACCTAGGGAAAAACATGATTGAAAAGCGAACAGAAAGGACAAGGAAACTTGTACAAGTGCTTTGTCACCAGGGATGTGACACTGCATAACAGCTGCAGAGAGCAGCGTGGATGGGAGAGTTTGTAGGATGGACCACAGCACTTCTCTGTGCAAGACAATATCCTAGTGTGCAACTGCCCCCATCCATTTCAAGAGATTTGAGCTGCTTGAAGTGGTGCTCAAACCCTCAGTGAGTACTTACGGTTTTGCTCTTACCCTGCTGTCTTCCTGTGGTATTTGCCTCCAGAGCAGGGAGGCTTACCATATATCCATGGAACATAAAGTATATATAGATATGTATATTTCCTTTTTTAGATCGTTACACCAAATAATGTGAACAATAATTTATTCAGGTGAATAAAACTGAAGTTTCCAAAATGCCAGGAAACTTCCTGTTTCAATGAACTGACTTTGAGTGGTTCAGTTCAGACAAAACATGGATCTGCTTCCTGACTCTTCCTATGACACATACCCAGGATAACTCCCATGGAGCAACTTTTCTAGACAAAAATTTGCTC
>VZSR01003803.1:59009100-59028200 GCA_013398615.1 Brachypodius melanocephalos
CCTTCCCTTCCCTTCCCTTCCCTTCCCTTCCCTTCCCTCAAAGCCTCTATGGGGTCAGTTGCAAGCTATTTTATCTATGGTCTGTCATCTAATGGCATCTGTGCCATTAAATCTGGGAACATTTTGACATCCAGTGTTCTAACTCATGTTACAGCTAATTAATTCATGCATGTGAAGCACTTTGAAATTATAAAAACCCCTTACTTAATATTGTTCTTTTTTATGGTTTACTAATCTTAACTCACATGAACTTTGAATTAGAGAGTTTCTCTCTTTCTCTCTTTGTAATCTAAAATCCATCTTATCAAAGACTGACAAGTTGTTTCCACTTTTTCAGAACATGCCTTCTCAGTTTGGGCTTAACTCTGCTGTTCACTGAATTGAACACCATAAAAACATGAGTTCACCAAAGTCAGCAGGGACCAAGAGTCCATACAGAAAATGTCACCTCAGCCACAACTGGACTTCTCAAGTGGATGCAAGAAAGATTTTAGGAAGTTATATGAAGGACTCAGGCTTAATTTCCATTTGTGGGATCTGGTCTGGCTTCCTGTGCATGCTTGATCAGCCTCGTACTCCAGCATTGCGAGGCAAGAGCCAAACTCAGCCCCCCCGGGCTGCCCCCCGCAGGAAGGCAGCCAGAGTCAGGGGGTGTGTGGGGATCCACACTCGGTTTAACTCTGCTGAGAAAATAACACTACAGTGTGGCTTGGGCAAACGGTTTTTTAATCCAGAATGTCCAAACACTCTGTTTCTACTGAGGGCTTAAGGAGGTGCCACAGATCACTGTATCTGCAAAAAATTATGTTGCAGGAGTAAGGCTGACCTTTTGATTAAAGTAAGACAAGGACCTAAAACCAGAATAACTTTCATGCAAAAGCTGTGGCTTCATTTCAAACTGGTTTCCTGAGCTGTGGTCCCAGGGGATATCAAGGTGAAGGTGGTGGATGAAGGAGGACATTGTGCTTAGGTCTTAACCCTGACATAGCACAGGACATGGTTACACTGGCACCTGAGATTGTGTGAGCATTCATGTAGAGGCTGGCTCAGGCAAGGCTTCAATGAACAGACACTTCCCAAAAACATGTTGAGAAATCATTTTAATTGTGTCCATTGTTAAAATAGGTGGTTTTACCTTAAGCAGTGATATTATTATTATTTGTTATGCATATTATCATACTGCCTACTTGCACTTGTATGTTATTTGAAAGTTAATTATACCTCTCATCCTTTCATCGTCTCCACTAATTTTCAATTTTAATGCATTAATGTGTTATTCTTGTATGACATGTATCCTAGATGCAGGAATAAAAATTAAATTGAAATCTTAAGGTAAAAAGAAGGTTCATCTCAGTTAATTAATATTTACCTCCAGCAGAACACTGACTAATTACACTGGTGCTGTAGTGGGGAGAGACCTGTAGGAAGCTGGTTACCCATTATCTGCCCAGCCTAAGGAGCAATCCCAGCCCCTGTGAGCTGATTAGAGTCCTTGAGAGGCTCCCAGCTGCAGAGAAAGCACAGATGCTTCCTCCCTCTGTTCTGTGCTGCTGAGGAGCCAGCACAGAGCCAGCAGCAGAGGCAAACAGCACAGGCTGGTGGACAGGGAGATTTGTGTGGTGCCCTGCAGCACCACGGAAAGGTGAGCACCTTTCTGCTCCTGCCTGTCCCTCTCCTGGGCTGCAGTGTGCACTGCTGCTGGGGAGGTGCACGTGGCATCTCAGCTCTGGAGATTCACGGCATCACTTCTCTTGGAGGCACTGTGTGCCCTGGATCCCAATGAGTGTCTACCAATCCACTTTCCTCGTAGTCTGAGGATGGCTACGTCAGACTGCCTTCTTTCGACAGGTTATTGAGGAAACCTAATAAATAGCAGCTGCCAACATGTCCTGGAGCTCCTCAGCTAGGCATGACCCCAACTGCCTTAAGGTAAATGGGGTTCTCCTATCGCTGGGAAGGAGTGGTTGGACAGGGAGTGCTGTGCCACGGGCTGCATGGCAGCCCTGCTCATCTGTCTGCTGTGGTCCTCCAGCATCACAGCACAGCAGCCCTGTGGTCCAGCAGAGACAGGGACCTGAGACTGGGAAGGTGGAGCTTAGTCCTCTGTGAAATTTCTCCCCAGCTGAATTTATTTTTGGCAAACTATTTCAATTTCTCATACATCAACAGACCTTGCCAGGTCAGAGGCTCGCTGGTCTTACCAAGGTCTGTGGATAAACAGCTCAAGATGGTCTTGTGGGTGATACTGAGAAGCTGGCTGGCTTTAGGAGAAGACCTGAGTCCCCAGCTGTGAGATTCCCACAGCCAGAACAGGAGGAAATGGCTGCAGTCCTAACCTACATTCTGTTGGCACTGCTGGGATGGGGATTCCTTCCCCCATGCATGTGCCCCCACTAGAACCAGGCCATGTAATCATCCTGCAGCCAAAACAAAAAAACAACAACAAAAAAATCACCCTATTTTCCATGCAAAGGACCATTTCATATGTATCTCAAGTACCTCTTCTGTCTTGATGGCCTAACAAACTCACAGGATTGAGTAGGCATCTTTTCTCTAAATCACTTTTGGCAGATCTTTTCATTAATCATTCCTGATCTGAACAGTTTGATTCCACTGAAGTATGTAAAGCATGTGCTCAGTGACTGACTTAGTTATGGAGTCACCATTTAGTCCAGAGGTTAAATGCAAAGTTGTATTACACACAGAGTATTGCTACAATAACTCCAGGCTTTTAGTTTTGATTTCCACTTTATTGATTTGCACGAGGTAAATTTAATTCCAAATATTAGAGATGGCTGAGATAGTCATTCAATTTTGTTATTGTAGTGAAGAAACCATTAGGAAAATGGAGTAGTAAAGGTCACAGTAATCTTTTCTGGAACGAAGAACCAATTTTATTCAGAGGTCAGATTTGAACCAAAAACTCTACAGCCCTCTCACTATGTCATTATTTAAGCATTTACACAGTTTCATTGGTATACAACAATTGCGAAACATGACACTGCTCAACAGAAAATGGAAAAGTGTGAAAGAGCCTCTCTCCTTCCACTCGTGGGCTGTGAATTTCCCATGTTATGCAAGGAATTTCCTGTGTTATCTCACTTGCACTCCTGAATTTACTCTGTTGTGGCTTTTGACAACAGCAAGCTTCTCTTTGACCTCAGACATATTTCCAGGCGTGGTGTTGACATCAGGGTGTTAAAAGAAGGGGACTGATGAAGTCGGGGTCTCCTGACTTTTCTGCAGACTCCTTGCATAACTCCAGGTAAGTCCTGTGAAGGCTTTGTTCCTTCATCAGCCAAAACAGGGCTAGCAAAACACCTGTATTTCCTGAGGCTGAAGTAAACATAATCATTTTCTAAATAGAATTATGTGTGAACTGCAAACATAAAATAAATATCTGGAACTATATGTCTTCCTGCTTTTTACACACTGAGATACCATTAAGTCTATAATTCTAATTCTTATATGGCTTTTTTGTCCTGGGTGAGCAATAGAAGTAATGCTTATTTACATAATATAAAATTACATGTGTTGAGGATTTCACTTTCTGCTTACCATCCCGTCCACCAAGGGTCCCTTCCACCCTTACATCCCACAGGACTGTCCCTGTTTGATTCATATACTGTATCTTTCTTAAAGGGAAAAAAATGGGCATGAAAGCAAATATTCTACAATGGTCTGATAAGAAATTTTCCCGTGATTTGTACGAGTGCCAAGATCGATTGCCTAAAGTGTGTGAAGAAACAGGCTTTCCCAAAATTTCCTCACAAGTGGACTAAACCTATGGCATAATTTATATGCTCATTTTTTCAGTTGCTCTACTGAATCAAAGTAAAAATATTTTTCTTATATCAACACATTCTAATTAATAATGTATTGTATTAAATTTTCTGGTTTGGATTTTAAGTCCTTTTGTGCCATTGGTGTGCCAATGATTTTCAAATGTTACTTTGTCTAAAATACAAGCAAGATGGAAAATGGCTTCAGAATCCTGGATTAGCTGTCACTGATGGCATAAGTCTGTCAATAGCAGCCGGTAAATGCAGGAGACTGACTTTCTCCTCTTATATTTATTTATAACTGCCATTTCAGAATAGCAATAAGACGCTGCAGGCCATGCATTTTGAAGGGATTATTGCACTTCTCTTATGACTAAAGTCACCTGCCCTTTAGCCTTGTGTCTTATAACACCTCCTGAGGAGTTCAGTAGTAGTCCAGAAATGACAGCATGCTGTGTCCTATAGCTTCAATATATTTAGCTTGATCATATGGAGAAATAATGACAAAGTAGGAGAATGTGCAAGAAACCCACCCCAGCTATTCCATTCTTTTTCCATTCTTTTTAAACCAACTTACAAGTGAAATAATTTACAGGTTGCCAACTGTTTGTTAAAATGTACATGAAACACGAAAGGATTGTTTCCCTGTTACAGTTATGGTATCTTGCAGTATATATGAAATACCAACCTTTTAGTACAGTTTGGATTGTTGTGTAATATAGAAATAAAGATAAATTCTTAAAAGGGTTAAACAGTTCCATTCTGCCTTAAATTACCACTGTCATTCAATTCATTAGATGAGTTTATGGAGTTACAATATGTCTGTAATTTATAGCCTGCTTACTGACAAAGCTTAATGCTAACATATGCCTAATTTGCCAAGGTTATCTCAAGCCCCATTCATCTCCCCCACTAACAATATGCTGCTGATTCCATGCTTCATGGATGAGGTACATGCGGTTTCATATTTAGTGCTATCAATCACAAGTAATTGCCTCCAGCTCCCCGCCTCAGTGTTCAAAGTGATTTCTCTTCAGCCTCCGAGGCTGCATGAAAAGGGAACGCTCACAGCCAGAGGAGGGCATCCTCCTCCAGCCTTAGCAACTGCAGGCCTCAAGCAGCTGGAAATTGGAGAGCAGCTGGTATTTCCAAACTTTTCTCTTCTGGAGCACACGCTTTTGGCAGTCAGGAAAACTCACTCCCGGGTATGTGATTGTGCAGCAGTGGCAATTGTCTATGGGAAGTGAGTTGGCTTCTGGAGTGCTACTCTTGGGATTTCCCCATTCATGCAACTGGGCTGGTCTGGGGCACCTGCAGTCCAGGTGCCAATGCCCCAGATCACAGTTTGAGGATGTACCACCCCAGTGCCCAGCCTTTAGTCTGGTTGTGCTGGCATGTGAGGTGTGGTAGGACCAGAGGCTGCCAGAGGAGGCTACAGTACACATCTGTATTTTCAGTATTCACTGAGTCTTCTCAGTGGGATTGCCATACAAACAACAAACTGTACCTTATGTAGCATAACAGTTCTAAATCGTGAGAGTCCCTGCTCTACCAACTCTGTGTAAACCTGTGCCCAGCTTTGTTTCTGGGAAGGGTCACATTGGTTTGTCTTGCAGAAGTGTGTACAATATACTGATCTAAGAGTGATTAACTCACAGTTCCCTGTTCTTTTCCTCTTTGTCTGCATGCTGTTATTTTCTGCAACTTCATGTTAAATTATAATGGCCCTTTTTATCTGCATGTACTTACCCCTCTCCCTATTCAGTTAAGCTTTTTTGGTATGCCTGTGGCCACCCTTGAAGGTGGACACTGACTGGAAAATCCAGCTGCAGTGTCTGATCCTGAACTGTTTATGCACAGTCTTATTGGAAGTCATGGGCATTGCTCACAGTCTTATATGAGTACTAACATTTGTATTTACAGCACGCGGATAAAAATTTCAATTTTAATGCGAACAAACACACACACATTGTCTGTTGAACGAGCTGCTGAGCCATGCAGTTATGTAGCTTCCTGAGTCTTCAGATACATTCCAGACATCTCTTAGATCACATTAGAAAACACAGAGAGTGAGCTAACAAGTATGTTTTGCTTAAAATATATGTCCCAATTCACTCTGGCATCCAACAAAAAAGAATATCAAGGAAAAAAAGTTTCCTCTTGGATACTCTGCTATCAATCAGCTGTAATCTCAGATTTGTTGAAGACATTGTGCTTGAAACTTCCCCAGAATAATAGAGACTGTTTGGCAGACCCAGTGAAACTCTCTGTTCATGTTAATTGACTGTGATCTGCAGTACTGAAAGAAATGACTGCAGCTAAAACAATCCTGAATGGATGAACAGCTGTATAGGATTTAAAACCACAGTAATATTCATTACTTTTGCTGCATAGGAACACCATAAATTTCAAGTCCACTAGGAAAATAAAAAGCATTCTGGAGAAAAAAAAAGAGAGTTTACTTAAAGAAATAGATTATGCTGATTTTGGTTGTTTTGGTTTTGTTTTTTTTTAAGAATTGAAAATCACTATCCTGTATGGAAGTGACAGCTGAAACCCAGTTTTAGCTTCTGTTAGGAATTTGGGTTTTTTCCTTTGTTTCTGTGCTGTGCCAGAACTCAGGGGCATGCCATGAAAAGATAGTAGTCATGGACTTCACATAGGTTTACTTCAAAAAGAGCTAACTCCTATAGCAATCAGAAAAACTCTTGCACTTGCAGAAGAAAAACCTACACTCTGTGGCTGTGTGGTTGATTGTGGTTATGCTTGTTATGAACTAACATTTGGGTGAAATTTAAAACTGTGATTCCTACTTGTACTTACAAAAGATTTTATTTCTTAAGAGTCTGATAGGATAAAGTCAAAGAACCTGCTAAAAATTTGTATCCATTTTACTGAGTGGCCCTAGATCAACAACTTTATTTTTATAGTACAGGTCTAAATTTTTACGTGTGCTTTTTAGTGAAATCAGGTGAGTAACAGAAATACATGTAACACTGTTTTCCATATAATTTATTGAATATGATTTACAATTTAATTGGGCTGTACTGTATGGACACAAAATAAATTCTATTCAAAGAATTCAATATATTCAATTCAATAGCTATTAATTTCCAGAGGGGTAGGATATATTTTTTTTCTATTAGGAATATCTGAAATAAACATCAAAACAAATCAGAGAATTCATAGAAAACGTGTCTGAAATGGAAGAGTTTTAAGGTTGTTTTTCAACGCAAGTGTTGTGAGATTTCGAGAAGATACACATTTATCTAAACATAACTTAAGCAGCACTAGCCAATAAAATAAGCATTCAGAAAACTTATCTTTTTGTTTTAAAGATTGTTTCTTAAATCAGTGGCTGGAAGGAAATGTCTTTGTGAATCTTTGCATACATTCCAAAGGGCTCTAAGGCTAAGTGGCTGCACTTTGCATAGCGTCTGCTGACTTCCCATTCAGAGCCCCTCTGGCAGGCGGGGGGTGGAGGGGTGCTGTGCTGTGGTTTGTGGGAATAGGCTCTTTCAGTTCTGGTTTATTACATGGCTAATTAACCAAGGTCACCGAGCTCTTTTATAAGCCTGCCAATAGAGACATCACTGGCGCTTTAACAGATCTGTTTATTATATTGCATGCCCTGATAATATGACATTGATTTAAAAAAAATATATGGGGCATCATTTACCTGGAGCATGGTGTAAATATGCAAATACGGGAAATAAAAAATCCCGTGAAATAATAGGCAATACAATATTTTTATGTATTTAATCTTAAAACCAATAATTTTCTATAATATTGTGCAATGGTTTGATGTAGCAAATATAAAAAAATGGATTTTATAAGCTGTTAATGTGTCACGGTAATAACCTGACTTACCTGTGACAAAGGATCTTTGGGAGATTGCCACTCTATGTACAAATTACCATGGAATGCCTGGCAGTGAACAATTGGTGAGCCAGACAAGGGGCTGCACCTCAGGATTATGCACCAGGCTAAAATAAACCTGGGTCCCTGAAACTGGTGTGAATGCAGAGTAGGTCTCCTTACTGCTGGCTCTGCACAGAGCCATCTTGCAAGATGTTGTCAACCTCATTTCAGTAGCTAAGAGCTTTCTTAAAACTAGGAACAACACTGCTGTTCTCTGCACCAAAATTTCAGGTTAGAGTCCTCCTCAGGCTGTTCTTGGCATGTATGGTGTCCTAAATCCTGCTCCAGACCTGCCTGTGAGCACAGAGGTGTGTGACATTGTCCCTGTATGAACGACAGCTGCAGAGCTTCCCTGGGGAGCTTTGGCAACAGCTCATCAGCCCCACAACACCCAGCTTGTACCTTGCCCTGAGTGACCCCACAGCAGCTGTGCATTGCTCCCTTCTTGTCCGCCAAGAGCAGCTCATGGAAGCACCACTGCTGCACGGCAGTATCCTGAACATCAGCAGGGTATCCCCTGCTCTGTGCCAGCCTCTCCTCAGACATGGGATCATGAGCTGCTGCTCCCATGTCTGACTGGGAGTGGCTGTCACTGCAGGTCACTGATCCTGCATATGAGGTTATCCCTAATGGAGCAGGTTTGTCCATGGATGTGTGGATATGGCAATGTGTCTCAAAAGTCCCACCCAGAGGTTACCTGGTGTGGTTTGACCCCCACAATGCTACAGACTTGAAATGGAATGATTCAAAGATGATCTTCCAAAAGGCAAGGAATATGCAATCCAATCTTGGGTGATGGTGTGGGGAACAGTCTGAACAGTCTTACCTGGGAAATGCCAACCTGCACTTCACAGGATCAGAGTCACAAAATCACAGGGTGTATTAGGTTGGAATGACAGTGGGTTGTCTGGTCCAACCTCCTTGCTTAAACGATGTCCCCAGATGGTTCTTTAATATCTCCAGTGTTCAGTCACTTGCACAGTAAAGTTCTTCCTCAAATGCAGGTGGAGCTTCCTGTGCATCAGTTTCTTCCTGTTGCCCCTTTTCCTATCACCTGGCACCACAGAGAAGAGCCTGCTGTAGTGTTGTATCCCATTTTATCTAGGTGAGAGATCACAGGGTTTAGTGTGCACCCCAAAGTCTCTTAAAACTCCTGGAACGCCACGGGGGTTTGCGGCCCCAGCTGCAGTTTTCTGGGCTGTGATCTGAAGAGGCCCCACAGTGGCCCCAGCTGTACTTTCAGGGGGATCCAGAGCAGGTAGACAGCTGTGATTCTCTAATGACCTTTCCTGTATTTCCTCCAGAGGCCTCCAGAGCACTATGGGAACCATCTCTCAGTACCTCTCTGCATATCAGTCCCAACCTCAACCTCACATCCTGCCTTTGTACCAAGAAATTGGCTGTTTCCTTGCCACCAAAGACAAGGATCTCAAAGATTAGCATGTAGTCTGCTGCAAACCTGTCCTCTTGAAGCATGGTGTCCCTAGTCTGATTTGCACCTTGCATGGGTAGGTAATTCATCTATGGTAGGATATACCACCTCACTTGGTACTGCTAGGAGAACTGCCACCCTCATTACTCACATAATATTCAAATAAGCTTCCTCTAGCTCTCTCCACTTTAGCAGAAAGCTTCTCCTAAAAATTTAGAGTTCATCTCATCAGATTTTTTGCCAGCTGCATTTCAAGGATACAGTCAGTGGAAGGGCAGAGTGGTTGGCTTCCCCAGGCATGAATGCCAAGGGCCTGATTCATCTACCAGAACTCTCTGGTAGGGTCACAGTGCACAAGTAGCAAGTCTACAGTAGTGCATGTAACACATGATGATAGCTATTAAGGGATCCTAAGACCGTACTGGACCAAGAAACCAAGCAAAACAGGAATTCTTCCTATAGTTATCTAGCCAGAAGTTTTTGTTCCTTTGAAGTATGAGCTGCCTGGAGAAACTAAAGAATGGTTATCAGTGCTTTATAATCTGATTAACAGCACCACTGAAGCTGGTGCTGGTCATGGTGGACCACATCTGCAGTAGCCACAACCAGCAACACTCATTTCTGTTGTCCTTAGAAGGCTCTAATGCAAAACCAGACAAGATGCAAAGAATGACCAGGCCTTTTCACAGCCTTTTAAAGTTCATATGGGAAATTGCATCATTACTAGTCACTTCTTACAAGTCATTCCTATATACTTGGTTTCTATTCCTTCCTACACTTTTTCTGGTCTTCCTTCTTGGACACAAATTGTCAGAATGAAAAGAGAAGAAGATGAGAAAAAAAAAAACCAAAAAAACCACAAAACCAAAAAACAAACAAAACCCCCCACAACAAACAAACAAACAAACCAACCCCAAAAAACAACTCCCTAAAACCCCCAACCTAAAGAATTACACTCTTTCAGAATGAAGTGTCAGTAGGTATCAGGTTTCTGACTCTATGAAGATCAGGCAAAGAGAAGATTTTTGCTGTCTTTTGTACTTCATAATTTAGTAAATTTAGCAGATGAATCTGGAATTATACTTTGCACTTTAGCTGTTTAATATCCAGTTCCAGTCCTTGGAACATGGGTCAAAATACTGTTCTAGCCATCAGAATACAGGACAGGCTAGTGACCTGGATTAGATACAGAGACACACTCGTTTGCAGCTCTTTTGTCACACATAGATTTACTTTCTCACTGCCAAGAGGGAAATTCAAGCACATTATTCATGTCCTGGGTGAGTGAAAGGATGGAACAACTACCACTCACCTTTTCAAAAATGAGAAGAGTGATGGGTTCTCCATTTTTTTATGAAACAAAATGAGATGCATCTTATTTGGTCTGATTTGATTTCAAATGTAGTTGTATTTTTACTCACTGTGGCCTAAGTACTTCCACACACAGTGAGTGCAAACAGGCTGTCCTTTTGAGGTGGGGGTTGCAGGGTTACAGAGAATGTCTCCACAGGTTTGTGTCCTGACACATCCATGCGATCATACAAAAAGTTCAACCCTCTGGAGATGACTGCCGTAAAGAGTAGTTTCTAAATATTTTAAATTGGAAGCAACTTAAGATATCAACTTGTTCAAACTGGTATAAAATATGTTATCAGGGTATTTTTTCTATGATTTGTCTGCTTGTGGAGCCTTGGATGTTCAGACTGAACTGGCACAACATTTTCATTTCACTCTGAAAGGTCAGACTGAATACATTCTGTTCTTACTTGTAAGTACAGTTTGACAGAGAATCTCACTGCTGCTGCCACTCCAGATATAAGGGCAGTGTATTACCAAACATTTAATTACCTACTTTGTAAAACCTAAACTCATGTTTTATAGGAAAAATCAAACCACGATTTTTCTGGAGAGGAGCACGTTAAGACTTTTATTGCTTTTATTTTCTTCCAGCAGTGCCTAACATCTAAATGACATAGATTTAAACCACTTCCAAAAGCTTTTGACTTGAGTAGGCCATGCCAACCATTTTACCAACAATCTTTTCCTTCCACAGCTATATTTTTTCTAGTCATGTGAAATATGCTGTGTTTGGTATTAATTTTCTGTAATTCTTTGGGTAAAAAGGTCAATAACCTTCTTATCCTACCATCTTTTCTTCTGAACACCATTCTTTGTACCTGTCTAATAACTTGAATATGAAAATTTAAGGAGTTAATGTCTGTTCCCAATGTTTCTCAAGAGACCTTTTGGTTTTAGACACCCACACCTCGTCTCTTTTTGTAAGAAGAGGTGTTTTTCCTTTAAGCTCCCATACACTGTTTGCTAAATCCTCAGCAAGCTGAGGGGTTTACACCAGCAGGATGGATACACATGGTCCTGTGAAAGCTGCCATTAGAGCAATTCATAAATGTGGCTAACAGAGTGGTAAAGGCACTGTGAGTTCTAAAATACCACCACATCTTGGATCTTAAAGTTCTTCTAAAACACTCTGTTACTGTGAAGTTTTGACTTCTCTATCAGTAACAAAATTACAAACATTATGTTATCTCAACAATCTGCTGGAAGACCTGTTAGGAAAATTCTTTCAGCTTTTCAGGATGTAATGTCTGAACTTCACTTCTTTCAGAAAAAAAATCTTTGAAAGGCCTCTGAGCCTTCATTATCCATCTTATCTGCTGATCCCAAGCCCCAGGAACATTATATATACCCAAACTGGGCTTCCCCTTGCGCAACCCCACAAAATAGAAATACTTCTGCCAGCTTTAAAATGTACTTGTGCTGCCTTGACTATATCATCTTATTCCTAAACACCTCTCTTGACTAGCAAAAGCCATGCTTAGGCTGGGAAAAAAAGGATTGCAATTATGTAAATCTTTCAATCCTATATAAATACAGCCTATCTACAGAAGCTTGTTAAATCTCTCTCAGTTGCAGAAGTGGTGCTTGCTCATCAAGCCAGGAAATATTTTATATGTTTCCTGGAAATATAACATTATGACCAAACCCAAACTAAAACACACAATTCAAACTCTGACTATTGGATACGAATCTATTAAAGATGTCACAAATTATTTAGAGTACACATAAACAATAATATTCAGTGTTTATTAGTTCAAATTTTTAAACAAATCTGAAATAGTACAAATATTCAGTGGACAGAAGAGATTTAATTGTGTAACTAATAATGTTAATTATTTGTCTCCATGAAATAAAAATAACATCTGAAACTTGTTTTCATACTCTTTTGCTATCTTGGGTAAAGATGCTTTACAAAACTTTCTAGGGAGGTGGCATTTTCATAACGAGTATGATAAACACCCAGTTCTGAGACTTTCATTATGCCACTGTGTTGAGAAAGCCTCAAAAGATGCACATGGAGTATTTGAATTGTACCATTTTGTACATCACCTCCCTTCTGGGTACTTCACAGGTTCACTTCAGGCTGGCTCTCTGGCTGCTGACCTGACAGAAATGTTTATACTTGGGATGCTTCCGAGCTGCCATTCTACAAAATTGCCTGCAGCTCTATTCACCAGTTCTGCAAAGGGAAGGGGAAGACAGACTCTAATTTTCACCCTGTTATGTGTACATTTGCTTGTTGTTTGTATTTGTTGTACTTCTATTCTGGGCTTTCATCCAATACCTTTTATTAACATTTTTTCTTGGCTGTCTTTCCCATTCCACATGCTATTTTAAATTTATTTTTATTTTAACTTATTTCAACACTTGTAAATTTTTTAGCACATTCTGCCGTCTTTTTTCCCTATTTACTGGAGCGGTTTCCTTCACAACATTCCTCAGGAAAGTCTCCATGTCTCAATAACAGTGTTCCATTTAAGCTCTCTAAAGAATTTTTTTTGCATCATCATCCACTGACATAGGATTTCCCTGTCCTAAAACTTTGAAATGGAGCGTATTCAGCTTCAAAGTCAGTTTCTTGGCCAGGGTTTAGTTTGCATTGAACAGAAATAAGGTGCTATGTCATTGTTGCGACAGCCACAACACTCGGAGTGCTTCAGTAAAACTTCAGAGGGCTTCAAGTATCAGCACCTTGTTACCCAAAAGTCTTTCATACCTTTCCTGTGTAGCCTCCCATGGGCAGCTCCACACAGCTCTGGCTCCTTCTCTCTTCCTTCTGCAGTCCCAGCTCGCTCCTTCCTGTCCCTGGCACAGCCACCTGTCCCTGTCTGTCCCTCGTACAGGGGCTCACCTGATCTGTCCCTTGCCCCACCTCCTGTCCCTTCCTCCTCACAGCACGGCCAGCAGACTCCAAGGGACTCTCTACCACCCAACTCACTCTCTATCACACCCAGAGCTGGGAGGGCAAGGCTGTTCCCACTCTTTGCTAATTAACACAACTGTAATACATCAGGGCCAAGATTGCCTTTAACTCTCTCTCTGTCTTCCCACAACAGTGCTAAGCTTCTTCAGTGGAACCCTTTTTCACCTCCTGACAGAGTACTGGGAAAATGTTGCAGCTGAGCCTGGGACTTTTGTATTTTTACTACTGGTCTGAAAAGTCTAGTTTGGTTTCCCTTTAGACATAGAGAGCTGGAGAGACAGATCAGTCCAACATCTACACTTTTAACCATCTCTGGTTAACTTCCATCTTCTATTAGGGTCTCGTTCCATTTCCTCATGTTCTAGGAAGAAGCCACAGGGATTTGAAACCTTGTGAACTGGAAGACTTTGGCAAAGAGGGCCAGAAGGATATGAGGTCCCTGTGTACTGGGGGCTGTCTCATCCTGTCATGTGTCTAGCAAACCCTTCTTCACAGAGATGGTCTTCTTGAGAGGTAGCAACCATGGAGGTTGCTGTCCTCCACAGAAGCTCAGCCACCTTTTTATGCTCTGGAGACATTTCCATGGATGGGAAGGTACAGATACTGTTACAGTTCACGTCCCCCTTCTGTCCCAAACCCCTGCTTCAGCTGGCATGGGATTCTGAATTGCAGAAGCTGTGTCAGATGCCTGGCCAAACCTCGGTCCATGTAATTTCAGCATTACTGAAGCCTTTGATGTTGATTCACTCTCACTGTTTAATTAGGGCCCCCAAATCATCTTGGTGTCTGACCACATGAATGGTCAACCATATCTGCTTCAGCCTGGTGGGAGCCACTCTGTCCATTAGGGAGCACTGGGTAACAAAGAGGCTTTTCATTCACTCTCTCTGTGTCTTTTCAGATCACAAAGGTAAAACAAGTCAAGAGGATAAGGGAACAAGTCAAGGGAAGGTTCTGAAGCACGACAAGTAGAAAGAGTTGCACAACATGCATTCAGTAACCACAAGCAACTAAAGCAGGAGATAACTGAGATGGTAACAAATCCATGGTTTCCAGTCACTAAAATGTATGTGAGAAAGATAAAGATATGTGCTTTTAAGAAAATTCTCTAATTGTGCCATGGGAATTGTAGGGTATTCCCAGAGCAGTGGCTGAGAAAAATGCACATTATACCAGAGATCTAATATCTGGCAGTCAGTGAAGAAACCAAGATGTAGCAGGGAAAATCATCAACCCAGGTATGAGATGTATATCTGTTTTTTCACATTTCTCTTTATTTTGTGATTCTATGTGTCCTGCTTGTAGTAGGGGAGATGTTAAAACAGTTTGGGCCACCATGGCATCATTGTCCTGTTTAGCAGTTGGTTGTCCAGTACAGGAGGAACATCATTGTTGCCCATCAAAAGCCTGACTGAGGGTAAGAAGAAGGTATGAGCAAATTCACTAAGTTTTAATCTAAGCAAGACAGATGTGGTGCTGAAGAAGGAATCTGCAGGAACATATATACCCTGGGGAAAGGGAGATTTGATTTCTTTGTGGGCATTTGCTGTTTTTCCATGAAGCACTGGCAGTACAGGAGTGTTTATTACCCTACGTGCATCTTGAGTGAGGTATGGTGAGATAGACATTGCCTTATTGATTTCTGGAGTGGAGTATTTCCTCTTGCTGGGTGTATCCTTGGGGCTGATAGGGAAACCACTAGAAGGTAGGCCAGCTGAGATGTGCCATCCTGGGACAAAGCACTTCCCAGGGCTGTGTCTACACTACACTCAACAGTACTGCAGTGTGGAGCGCAGCAGTTAAATGGTTGGAAAACTACCTCCTTCATTCCGCCTTCCTCCCCAGCACAGAAGAGGTCAACAGGCACTTGAAGAGGGATTCCCCAGGTTTAATTGTTCAGCAGTTTCTAGCAAGACACTTTCAGTGGAAGACTCTTGACTCTGAGGTTCTCTTCAAGGAAGCCCAGAATGGGTTCATTGGCCTGTGGGGCACAGACAGGCTTTCACCTGAAGCAGAAATGGACAAGTTGGTTTTGTTTTGGAATTACACACAGAGAAAGGAGAAAACCATTGGGAAGTGGTGATTTGGTGAACTTTGTGCATTGATTCTGCACTAAGCATGTTATACATGAAATGGAAATTGAATGACTGGTAACACAACCTGCATATTAGCTCCCCACCTCCATTGTCAAGTTTGTTTTGAGCCACAGTTTTTAAAGATGGGATTGATTAATTTGCTGTTCCCTGTATTCCTTTGCTTATGCTACTACCACCCCTAAAGACTCAGCCTCTCAAAAATAGAACAAAAAGCAATGAATGTCTTATCCTCACTGGCCATTCCATTAGATTGTGTTTTGGACAATGGTATTAAAAATCACTCTACAGCATAAATGTTGGCAGACAAATATATTTTCATAATCTGAGTGACCATGATGTCCCAATTTGAAGAGAACATTCTGAAATCCACTAGTATTTCATGGACTCCAAATGCCAAAGAGCATCAGAAAATTCACTGCTTCTCCATCATATTTTTCATTATCTCAGCTTACCCATAGAAGAGTAATTCAGTGTAATTTACTTTGTGATGGATAGACTGCACAAATCTGGTAGCATGCTCTTCTGCTGTGGATCACTACTGAATTAGACTTGCAGGCTGAAGAATCTGAATGTCAAGCAATGCCAGAATTTATGATCTATTGTTTCATCTTGCTTTGCACTTTACAACCCAAGCTTGAAAGAAGATGTATCTCCAGCAACTTCATTCATTTCTGACTTCACAAAAGATTTGTCAAAGAGAAATCCTGCTTTCACACTGGTGGGAGCTTACAAACTGCAGGAGAGAGCAATCTCATGGTAATACCAATGATCAAGAATTGGAATCTAGTGGAAAATAATCCATGTATGTGCCAAAATTAAAGCAGAAAATTTTATTTTCTATAAAGGCAGAAATCTGTGTGGAATACAGGAGTGGGCTGGTGATTTTTTATCTATTTTTTATTTTATCTGAAATTTTATTTAAAATATTTCACCTGGCTTTGGTAAACAGTACAGACTCTTTGAGAACTCCTGGGCTACAGCTGAATTGGAGAGCTAAAAAGTGTTTCCAGGCTCGTAGGCTGGGGCGTAAACTCTACCTGCATTTTAAGTCTGTGTTGGAGTGAGATGTATGAGCCCACTGTAACATTGCTTCTTCTCTAGCAAAGCAACTTTTGTGTATGGGCTAAAGAGGAGCTACATCACCTTCTGTGAGATGCTCTCTGCAGACAAGAAGTATCCAACCAAGATGCAGACTTTGCCAAAGCAAACAAAAGTGCAGAGATGCAAGTTGTGGCTGTGTTATTCACGTCATGGTAATGAGAAAATTAAGTTATTTCCAAACCCAGTAACTTGAAGCAGCTTGAGAGGTGGGTTTAAGAAAGAATTAGGGAGAGCACACTTTGAATTACTTCATTAATTATTTTGGATTAGGAGATATTGCCAAGTATCATGCCAGCAATGTTGCTTCACATTTATAAAACAGTTCAGATTTTACATTCACAATACAAAGATGTACATGGAGAGGCTCTGACACCTTATGCAGGAAAGGGCATGGTAGGTACAAGTCAGAATACCCTAAAATTGCTTGTGTCTGTAAATATCCTTTTACAATGAAACACCAACTTGCCAAGATTCCCCCAAAATCTCATGAAGGAATGAGGCTTCAGAGGTTTGTTTCTGGATTTCAGCAGCTCCTGGCTCTGTAATCTCTACTGATGCTGTTCCTGGAGCAATCTGCATTCCTAAGTGATTAAGAGATGCTTTGTCCTTCAGGTTTTGTAGGTCATTTCATTATTAGAAGCTTGCAATATTTTTGCCAGACTTTCTCTCTCTCTTTCTTTCTCTCTTTCTCGAAAACAAAAAAACCCAAACCTGATCTTTTTATCTAGTACCTTAGAAGAGTCATTGGTGAGATCAGAAGCTTTAATGGAGCTGTTTATTGTAGTTCAAATAATCTCTATCAGCATCTTCCTGGAGCTATAACAATGGAAGGGTATTTTATAGCTTTGAGAATAATAGTGTCATATGGAAAAAAGAAAACCTTATTAACTCAAAGTCTTTATCAGACTTAAAGAGCACACTAGAGAGACATTTTTATATATATTTAACTCAATACTTAATAAGAACAGAAATAGACCAAAGAACAGTCTTTACCTAAATTACTGAGCCTCCTGGACTTCTTACCTCTTTGTGTTTGCATGCATGCAAACAGTTTGAAAACAAGCCACCACTCCTGACAAGAGTAATTGCTTTAATCTTTGTCCTGGAAACATACTGCATTTACTCTTTGGTTGTGGAGGAGCCAATTGAGAAGCATCGGCAGCTCAAGTTTTCTTTTCAAGAAGTCCCCATGTCCTGTACTCTGGTCCTTGGCAGGAGCCCATTGGACACCTGTGCTCCCAAACCTGGCCTGCTAGAAGTGCCCACTACAGATGTCAGAGCTCTTTTGTTGACTTCCTATTAGTCGCCACTTAATGGATGTGAGCCGAACACGGCTTTGCCTAAGCACTTATCAATAGACAGCAAACATTCTTCTTTCCATGGGCAAAGGGTCAAACTGTTTTGCCTGGCTATAAAGCTGTGCCAGATAATTGCTGGTGATTAGCAATTTTAATTACCAGGTGCTAGGGGTCGTTTCTTGTGGAGCTTTTTTTGCTGTTGTTGTAATTGGGCAGGCTGTCAATAGGTATGGCTTATTGTACGCATAGTGTGTATTTGCAGATACATCGAGCATCCTTTTAAAGTAGGTAAAATAAAGTCAGTAGCATAGCTTGCTTCTGATCAGCTGCATAGTGCTCCTACAGGTTTTGTGATAAATCTTGTCTGATACAGGAATCTTTAATACAAATTGCTAAAGCAGCCTTTAATCCTCTTGTAAACTCTTGTATGTACTACTGTCATTGAAGAGAGGCAATGATTTTAAAGTCTTTTCCTGCTACATTGGTTAAGTTGGAAGTAAGCTTGTCAAACATGCTCTACCTCTGGTTTTGCATGCAGACTTTTAGGGAGTTTTTGTAGAATCACAAAACCAGTGGCACAATGAACAGCAAACTAATCTTTCCCCATATTCAGCAATAAAACAGGTTCAAAATAAAAGTGACACAAAAGCTTCTTCTCTGATCTTCCTCACAGCAGAGAGAAAGTAAGCAACTACAATACTTCACTACCTCTTTTTACTAA
The DNA here is from genome assembly GCA_013398615.1 of Brachypodius melanocephalos. Taxonomy (NCBI): domain Eukaryota; kingdom Metazoa; phylum Chordata; class Aves; order Passeriformes; family Pycnonotidae; genus Brachypodius; species Brachypodius melanocephalos. The sequence continues at coordinate 59,027,734 of VZSR01003803.1, forward strand.
AATTTCCATGTTTTTCCTTTTACCTACATTATTCTACATCACAAGCCTTGCAGACATACTGAAGGCCTCTGAAAGCTGAATGTACTGTTTACTAATCTACTTGGGTTAGAAGAATAGGCTTGTTCTTTGAGGCAATAAAAAAGACGAATACTTTTGCAGTAGAGTTCTAGCTCTGATTTATCTGCTCTGCAGTAATATCTTGTCATGTCCCAGCTCCCATCATGGCTTTGTTTTTTTCAGTGATAGCTAGGCTGCTTGAAGGAGGAGGAGAAGCTCACAAGGAGGTATGAAACTGTAGTGTCAGGTCTCTCTTGTGTCGAGGTGTCTTAATGCTTGAGATTGCTATATTGATGCTTAAGAAGTTCTTCAATATGGCATATTGTGCAGCTACAGATTATCCATACTGGTTCACATTCTGCCAGTAGTTAATCAGAACTTTGATATCACTGAAACCTGCACAAAAAAAA
>VZSR01003803.1:59039982-59108855 GCA_013398615.1 Brachypodius melanocephalos
ATGAATCTTTGGGTCCCCAGTTAATTATGATTTGCTTTGTTACGGTAACAGAAATAGTGTTGGAGATAAGAAGACAGTTCTTGTAATAATAAGCGTAGGCACTCTTACTATTTTTTTTATTTGTATTCTTCCTTCTTAAAAGAAGCTGCTGCAAAGAACCCCAGTTCTCTCAGCCACTTCTCATAAGACTTGTTCTCTAGAACACACTCCAGCACCTAAATGTGAAGTCTATCTTTAACTTGTCTTGCTTTTTTCACATGCTGTCTGTGTAAAGCACCTGAATCTTTGCCAGACTTGGTAGCTACTCACAGATTAGAGCTCCCCAAGGAACTTTCGCCTGCTTTTACAGAGCTGTCCTTGCTTTATGCAGTGCTGTGCTTCTGTCTGCTGTCACCACTCTCTAGAGGGAATTGTCTCCTCATGCTGTACCTGGATGCTGTTTCAGGCTAAAATACAGTTTAGGAGCATGATAACACAAGTACAGGACCAAGGATTTCTCTGGGGAGTGAGGTCAGTCAACAGCATAGGTGTGCATTGTGTTTAGGAGAAGGAGGTTCTGTTCATAGCATTTTTAGATACATAGCATTTTAGATTTCTACTTAAAAGAGATGACTGCAGGAACAATTTTGTGTCATGGTCATGGTAAAGAAAACCTGTCTTAATTTCTATGTATCTGTCTCAACAGCTTAAACTCCGCTTCAGAGAAGACCTCATCACAGCCTCCTCTACTCTTTTCTGTGGGAGTTTGATTTAACTATGCCAGAAAAAAACACGGAATAGTGAATTGAGATGATCAATGAAATTTCTTAAGCAAAGGTTTGTTAATGCTCTGCATTTAAGCCCCAACTGCATTTAAATCTCAACCCTGCATTTAAACCTAACCCAGATTTATTCAAACATTTATTTGCCCTACAAATAATCTTGTTATGGCAGGTTTCTTCCCAAGCAGCTATTTGAACTATTAGAGAATTAATCTTCTCTCATAGTTTGCAGAAGAATAATGTTGGGGTGGTTTTAATTTTTTATAGTATTTGCTCTCCTGCTCAGCTATTGCACATAATATCCTGGTAAAATAGGTTGCTTATTCTTAGCCTTGAACATGTTTAACAAGAAAACATTCGTTTTAACAAGCAATTTTCAAGTGTCTTGTAACAAGTCATTCTTTCACCTTGGTGAAAGAATTTCCTTTGATCTTATTCATTCTGTGCTGAGAAAAAGCAAAGTGAAATGAAGAGTGGAAAAAAACTCCCAAACCACTCTATAAAACAAAAACAAGTGTATATGCACTGAAATTTGATAAAGTTCTTGGAATATAAAAAATGCAGGCTTTCTGTAGGTTGTCCCGTTACAAACAACAGTACCAAAACATGCCTACTCAGATATTAAAAAAAAAAAACAAACCAAAAAACTGGTTTTCCCCACTGTGAAATTACATATTTCACTACACTGAGAAAGAGCAGCTGAGTGTCAGTGATCTGAGTTAGTTTTCATTAAAAGCCTAAATGATAGCATGGCAACTGCATTCAATGCTTTTGCAAATAAGCAAAAACTTGAGAGGGGGTGCCAGCATGCTGGTCCAGGAATAGAATTTAAATGTACCTGGCAAAAAGGGCACAAACTGAAAAGGCTGGGAATATAAATAGCAATACAACACATGTTGTGTCCAGTTCTCTTCTTCTGCTCTGTATTAGCAAGGCCATGTATGAAATGCTGTGTCCAGTGTGGGGTGTCACATTCTAGGAGGAGTAATTGGAGGGGTGACAGTGAAAATGGTCAGAGCTCCAGAAAACAGCATCTCAAGCCTGCTTGCACTAGCTGAGTGAATACTGAGGTGTGACATGGTGGGTTTTTAAGTACGTGAAAGGCTGCAGCAGGGATGGACTAAACTGTTCTTGTCTAAGCTGAATGGGAGAGAAACCACAGACTTACACTGCATCAGATACAAATTCAGGTCAGACACAGACAAAACCTGCCAACTCTGGAAGCAGAAATACTGGAAAAACACAGGGAGACTTCAGTATTACTGGAGGTATTAAAAACAGGTTAGACTGACATCTGTTAGAAAGGAATTGGGGTGCTTGAGCTTCCTTGGGCATAGAGGACAGGGCTATAACCAGGATTTAGCAGTCCTGTGGTTTTATGGCTGTTTAAATAGTCCATCAAGATAAGAGAATCAACACCAGAGTGGAAGGTAGATCCAATCATTTTGTCATCGACCCACAAAGAAAAAGGTGCTTTCTTTCTTCCTCCTGCCCCCCAAAAGGCATTAATGACTGGAGTATTTGAAAGATCTCTCCGAACTTGCAAATGCAGAATTTGCTTTCCTGCTGCTTTCATAGACACTATGTGATGGTGCAAATGTATTTCTGAGTTCCCATGTAAAACCATACAGGATAAAAATAAAATTACATTATATCTGGATCCATGAAAGCTGTGGGTGGGTGGGAGGGCTGCTGCCAAAGCTGTGATTTTAAGCTTCATGAATTGGGGAGAAATTGCGGCTCCTCAGTGAGATTGATTCCATGACTGCTCAGCTTGATAAGCTCAGCAGAAGATCGGCAGCAAAAAAAATCCTGAAACCTGTGGGGATTTTTTGTTTGAATAAAAGCCCCTGTTATGAAACTGTAGTACTGCTTGTTAGTAGCTTTTGCTGTTTGACAGAAATGCTACTCATCAGCTGATAGCATTAGTGATTATTTATTATTTCAGCCTATAGTTAACAAATATGATAAATTTCTGATGAAAATACCATTGTATTTGACAATGGATACTTTTTAAAACTTGTTTTATGTCTTCTACTGAGACACATAAATAGAATTCTGCGATAGAAAGGCTTTTCTGCACGATTGGGGTAGAAAAAAGGGTTGTATATGTTTACTTCATAGTTTGAGAATTCAAGGACACAGAGGAGCTTTTGGCATTTACATCTTGGCTTTAAAGGGAATTGGGAAAGCTACACCAGGCTTCGCTGTGTTTTTCCTGTAGATCTCCATTTCCTTTGCCATCTCTCCTCCCTCTTTTTAGACAGGCTTTGAAAGTCCTTATGGACCTGGTAGAGCATTGCTCTAGGAGTTTCCTCATAACCAAATCCTGTCACATGAGGATACTGCTAAGAGAAGAAAAAGCACTAACAAGTTCTAGCAATGCCAAATTACATTCAGTTCTTGTATTTTCACTTGGCATGGTAACACTTCCAAAGAGCAATTGTTTCACAATCAGAACTTCTGCAGCCTGTTCATTTCCTTTTTCTTACTTAGCTGTTCTGAGACCATCAGACACCAGGCAAGCCAATAAATGTCCATCTGAGCAATTATGTAGCTTAAACATCAAGTGAGACAAATTATTTTTTTCTTGCAAGCACAATTTAAAGGGACAAACCTGATAATATCACTAGAAATAATTCATTTGCATAGCAACTCTTTTCTCCATAGTGAACTTTAAGTACTGATTAAATTAAAGACCCTGATTTTTAAGAAAGCTCTTCTCCTAAAATAGTCCCTCTGTCATGACAGGCATGGGACACAATTCTCTTAAACAAAACTCAGTACTTGCACCATGATTTATGGGACATTTTCAGCAAAGTACTCAAGAATATGCTAGTTGTTCCTGGGCTACTTGGACTTAAATTTACACTGAAAGTTGTATTTGTAAATAAGGAGCTTGTGCATGCATCATTGGAAATAGAAAAAAAGTCTCTTTTTAGACTTGTAATTGGAAGAAACACTGCTATGCATAGGGATTTCAATGGCTCTTCCATGAAGGATGACTGGCAACATAACTTAAAATGCTTTTAATAAAGAGATTGAGAGGTTTACAGCCCTTCCCTCTCGTAAGCATTTAAAGAAAAGAAATTCCTTTACACAGCACAGCAGATGTGCAAAAAGATGATTGATGCTTAATATCCATGCTGATAGCCATGTTGCCCACAGGGAAGTCCTGAGTAAGAGGGATTTGTGAATTGAGCACTCTGAGGGAGAAGGAAACCTGATTTGCTAATTTGTTTTGGTGGGATACTTGTTAAAGAGGTCAAAACCAGCTGGGTCTGCTTAATATGTCCTGCAGTGAATTGCAGAAATCTGCGGGCTCCATCCTTTGTTTCAGGGTCTGTGTGCAATGTGGAAGTAAATAATTCACATTAAGTTTATATTATTTGGAGTGTCAGATTAATTGTTGTCCTTAGCAGGACAATGACTTTAAATCCCTTTCATCCCAGTAAACTCCAGGTGTTCAGCAAAGGGGCCACGCTGCTGAGTTGCAAAGACTAAAACTTGTATCTGCTGTCTTTAGATATCCACAGAATAAATCACTGTGTGCACTCGTCTCCCTGACTGCCTTTATATTAATTGGAAGAGAATTTGACCATAATTTTGGCATCTGCTTTAAGATGGCATGAATCACACCTTCAAAATGCTTCTTTCTCTTCTCTGATTACACAAGCAACCAATTGTGCCTATCTTAGGGACAGACAATTAACTATCAAATCTATTAGGTCAGGACAGATGAGTCCCAAACAAAAGTGCAAATATACACAGTATGCCTGGACACACATCGCTTATGTTGTGGTTCTCTGCTGATGCCAAATGACATCTGTCTGGGCAGTGCCATGGGGCACTCCTGGATACATGTCTGCTTTTCACCAGGAAACTGGACAAGAGGAGCTGGCTGCTGCCAAGCTTTCATCCAGTATGGCATGGAAAAGTGGCTGCAGAAGCCATCAAGACCAAGAACTGACAGATTCTGGGGTCCCAGTTTGTAGAAATAGCCCATGTGCCTGCATTAAAACAGATGTAGTTCACTAGACAGCCCTTGGGCCCTAGATTGGGACTTCTCAGCTGGTGGCTTCACTCCCTCCTTACAGGATGCTTTTCATAGAAACAAGAAGTCAAAGACACCACGGCTGAAAATAATAGCATCAGGTTTCTTCTGTTTTAATTTTCAGACATAGGAAATTATTGCTCAGCAAGGGAGGCAGTGTTAAAGCAAAACCTCTGCCTAAAGGCCCAAGTGTCTTCTCTGGCTGCAGAGCTATCACTGTTTTGACACCAGCAGTCTGGCACTGCATGAGGCATTGCTCCAGTTGAGGATGGTTGGTGGGAGCAGCAGTAGTGAGGCAGGTCACCCTCCCTCATTGGTCTTTGACTTTGCTTTCAGGTAATTTCAAAGAGAGGTTAATAAAGACTGTTTTTCTTTGAGCAAGGCTTGCTTTCTGTGATCATTTTCTGATAATATCATTTGTTTTCAACTTGGCAGTAGGTTTGTGGAATGAGATCCCCCTGGACCTCCATGACTTTGTATTTTACCTGGCACCAAACATCTCAGTTCTTTCTCTTGCCACTTGATCTGGGATAAAAGAAACCTGTGCCTTTCTTAAGGAGGAAAAAAAAAATTAAGAATCCCTGAGGGAGAGAATGATTATAGGGAACATGGAATGTACAGTGTACTGGGTGGCCATTTTCTGGCAAAACTCTGACCTCAAACTCTGTTTATCAAGTAAACGAAATATTTCACCATGTGCAGTGTGTCTGATTCTGCAGCAAGGGGCAGAAACAGCCCCATGTGCCAGGCAAGGGGTGAGACAGCATTACACTTCTTCAAGTTCTAAAAAGAAACCTTTGTGCCAGCTTTGGCTCAATATTTGGTTTGCTTGTAAAAAATGCAGCCTTCTATAATTTATAGTAGGTGTAATGAAATATGTGTAATTTGATGGAAAGTCCTGGATAAGATACCAGCGGTGACAGCATGGGGTTATTTCCTAACTGGCATTTGAGAGAGCCAACATGATTAAATCAGGGCTCATTTTAAGTTGACTTGTAATTGCCTGCACAGGAAAGGTAGAAAGTGAGTTCCTCTGTAACTATGAGATTTTGTTCTCCACATCCAGATGGAATATAATATTGCTGCAGTGGCTTGTAGGCTTGTGGGGTTTAAATAGTGCCTGCAATCTGGTGCCATGCTGATTTACTAATCCTTGATCTTAGTTGAACATGATCACAGTCCCCGCTTCTGTTCATAAGGGATAGGCTTACTGTTAATTGACAGGCTTTGGCGTCCTACCAAAAGAGCTGCTATGTACAGAAGGAACTAAAACTGAGCAGAGGATGTATTGGACAAGCCAATTTGGTGGGGGAGAAATCTATTCAGTAGATCTTTATGCCAAAAATTATTTTCTATTTTATTGTGTCATTAAAACTACAAGTATGTGATTTGCATTTTAACATGAAACTAATAAAAACAGAATGATCTGAAATGTGTTTGCAGGGTGATTAAGGATATAAGATGTGGTGTTTGGAATCTTCTCAGCTACTCTGCTCTCTGTTCATTTAATTATTGTGTGAACTTCCATGTTTGTATCTGCTCACGAGACTTGTGTGCAATGGTACATGCTAAGCATACCCGAACTCATATTTGTGATACTGCCCAAAGATTTCGAAGAGATTGTATTCTGAGGCTGGGGACTGCATGACATTTTATCCAGCATCTTTGAAATTTGATGGAAAGATGTTAGCAAGCTGTAATTTCTTTTCCAGTAACTCCCCAGAAATTTCAGACTGTTCTTTTTATTCAGAACTTTGTTTGCCCCAAGTTTTGATCCCTTTCTCTAGCTTTCTAAACGTGGAAAAACCTGAGAGAAAAATAATTTTGTGGGGAAGGCTGAAATTCTTTACAGTCTATCTTTTACACGTCTGTGCTGCTGGCCTCACAGGCTCCAGGCATGCTAAATTGAAGGACAGTATTTAGATGTCAGTGGTACTCTAGGAGTGTACAACTTTCCACCAACTGGTTTTATAGCCTGCAGCCTTTTATAGCCTTCATTGGCTGAACTTGCCAGTGTAGATGTGTTTATTTGTGGATAACTTTAAACCTCTCTTGTGTTCTGGATCTGTCACTCATGCTAACTTTGAGCCCACTTACCTACCACCTAATATAAGTGCTTTGAAATCCCTGGAATACAGTTTTTACCCTGTGAGCTAAACCTTGGGGCATCTCCTGCCTAGTTTCAATATTTCATTTAACAAATGAAAAAAAAACACTCTGTGTTTTGGAGATAAGTTGTAACAGTTCTTTCACTGCTGTGCAAGTGAAGAGCAAAGTAGGAGCCTTCCTTCCTATAAGGTCTTTCTTTAGGTTTAATGAAGGGCAGTACAACTCTGAAAACTGAGCAAATTATCTTCTGCTGGGCCAGGGCAGTGCAATGGCACATCTGAAGGTTTCACACCAAACTTAAGTCAAGGACTTGGAGTCAACTCTGAGCCTTCTCAGCTCTCAATTGTTTGGGATGCTCAGATGGTGCATTTTTTTATGCTGGTGTAGAGGATATGCCTTCAAAGTGGGCAAATTATTGTTCCCTGACCATATTCTCCCATAGTGTATTTGGAGGCAAAGGCTGTGACATCAACAATCTCACATAAGCCTGTGACCCACCCGTGAAGTCTGCCCATATTAGCCAGACATATCTGTATCAACACGAGGTTTTTCTTCTCAAGATACATCAGTTCAATAGAAAAATAAACCTTCCTGCAAGTCATTCCATGGCCTCTGGGATGATCCTAGGCCTCCAAAGCCACAGCAGAGCTATTGCCGTGTATCTGCAGGTCTCTGTAAACCTTTGTCTTAGTGGCAAGGTCAGTTCATACTTCTAAGTGTGGCACATGGAAAAAGTGTTTGTGTTGATACTTTCCTGAGTTCTGTCAAGTTCTTCCAAATTCTGAGGTCAAAACCTCTCTACCTCAGGCTTACTTAGTTAGTTGGTGCCACAGCAATCTTTCCCTCATCATCTGACCAGTTGGGAGATGTCAATATTTTTGTTCCTGAGGGGTCACTGTGTGCAGCTTTTCTATTGGCCTGCCTGGTCTCATCTCTGCATCTTTCTTATCTCTGTCAGCCATATCATTATGGAAAGAATGGCTCTCTTCATCCACCTCCTGTGGAGGGTTTTCATAAACCTGCTCTCTCATGCCTGGGGCCTTGGTCTTCTATGAAACTTGAATTGGGTGTGAATCAGATTTAGATAAACTCTTATTCAGCCTATCTGTGGTGCTGTCTGTAGTTTTGTCTCAATAATTCTGCAGCATATCCTCTTCTCTGGTACCCCAATTGTCTGAATTATGCTGATATATGGCCCAGCTCTTTCCAGTCTGTGATCCTTGGTTTTGTCCATGAAGACAAGAGAACTGGAGTGAGGAAATGAGCTAAAAGGGGTGCTGTAAGCCAGATCCTCCCCTTTCCTGGATTTGGACACAGCTGGGGTGCACAGCTAAATGTGGGAGCTGGGAGACATTCCTGGGTTCAAAATGAGCAAAATGAGCTGGAGCATTTTCTTACTCTCTAGTTATTCTTAAGCAATTTAAAACCAACAAAGACATTGCCAGCCTTGACAGATCAATTCACACAACACTTCATAAAGTCATATTTATGTATCACTGCAACTTCAAGGCAAAAAACCATAATATTTTTGTATCAGACAGTTGTCAGGGAGTCGCTGAGTGTCACTGATTTGGAAGAGATCTACAGCGATCATTGAGTCCAGCTTCTGGCCCTGCACAGGATAACCCGAAGGATCACACCATATGTCTGAGAGCTTGTCCAAACATCTCTTGAAACTCAAGCAGACTTGGTGACTTTCGTCACTGGCTCCTTAATGTGCTGTGGTTGCAACAATTCAAATATTGAGGGACCCTTGGCTTTTGACCAGAGAGAGGCATGGAGGCATGTGCTGTATGGAAACACCAAATGGGCTGTTTCTGGAGCTGTAAGAGAAGTTGAGTTTTCTCATCTTGTCTTAAGGCTGCTGAACTGTCTTTTTAACTCTCAATTGATACTAACAGTTGAGCGTTTTTTAACAATCTAAGAATAATCTTGTGATCACTCAGAAGATATCTTGTGAATTAATAGAGGTATGAAATTTAAGGGTATTAGCTAAATCATATTAAAAACCTTACGTGTACATTTTCATTCAAAATTCAAAAGGTTTTAGTATTTAATTTCATTTATTTCCTGCTGTGGTGGTTTAAAATTATTTTAAATGAAGGCAACTTTAATTCTGAAGAGGAACACACCAGGCAAGCTGAATAGGATTTACCTGAAATGCATTAAAAATTCAACTTGAATTAACTGCAAGAAATTCTCTTACTATTACCTTGAATGAGAGCAAAACATATTTGCAAGTTGAAAAAATGGTTTGTCGTGAGAGGAACATAAAAATGGGAGGTGCAAAACAAAGTCTATTCTCAAAAAGTTATTTTCTACAAATGTCTATAAAATTTAGGGGAGTTTCTAATAAAACAAATTGCCTGGAAAATTCAACTATTCCCTAAAGAGTCATTGCATTCCATTTGGAGACACCACTCAGCCATTACAGTGTGAAACAGCTTTGGTTTAATTGAAAATCTTGGAGCAGTCTCCTCCAGAAGTTGTTTCCCACCTTTCATTAGTAAGACTCCACTGTGAGGGGCACCTGCAAACAGCTGACAAGTGCCTTATTACAAATATTTTATTAAAAACCTTTTTTTTTATAAATAGCTTTCTGTATTGGCAGGGATTTTGAGTAATGTTGGAAAATGTTAGCTACAATTAAGTAGCTCACTAATAATACAAAGCTGGAGAAAGTTATCAGAAGGATGTTAAAAAATATATCTCAGGATAGAAAAGCGGGCATGTATGTTTAAAGACACTCCTAGGGGGGGAAAAAGTATTGTGGTGAGAATGTAATATATTTATGGAGCTCAAAAGGGTGTGCTCTGTGAAGGTATTGATAGGCAGTCTGTCCTTTTTTCAAGTCTTATCTTCAGGGTAGCAGAGCTCAAATGTGCCAAACACTTCTCGTGTTCAACTCTGATTGCATCTGTGCAATTTTCTCTGAGATTTATGTCTGGTGCCAATGAAAGCAGTGGGCATTGTCTCACTATATTTAACATATTTGTTAGATTAACTGATTGCTTAAATGTTTTTATTCTTATCATATCTGCAGTGCCAAAACTTCACTGATCAACAAAAGGATGCTGGCTGGACAGATAGCAAAGTGACCGCTGTTCCAGGCAAGAAATGTAGGCTCAGGAGTGTGACTACTGCAGCCAGGGGAGAACAGAGCTCATGTGCCTGCTGAAGTTGTATTCCTGGTATTGTATTATGATTTTCCTAAGGGTTCTTGGGAATGCACCCTCTCACACACATGCTTTGCTTCTTCATTTAGGAGAGACTGCAGAAAAGACAAAAGCATCTGGAGCAGGAAAGTCAGAAAATGCAGTAATAGGGCAAAAATATTCACAGTGTGACTTTTACTGGTGCCCTTTCAGTTATAACACTCTTGCAGAATATTTAATACCCTGCCATTTGCATGTGCTCTACTACCCCAGCACACATCTGACTCAACTGAATGTAGCCACTGATCATGGATATAGGAAATCAGTGGTTGTTGCTGTCTTTGTGTCACAATTTTTAATGCTAGAGGTAAGTAGCTGGTTTGCTTGAAGCTGGGCTTCTTTACCTTTCTCATGTGTCTTCTGGGGTCTGGAGTTCTCAAGGCACACAACTGGGTCCAAAGAAATTGTCCCTGCTGTTCACTGGTGCTCCTCTCTCTGATCCAAGTGGGTGCTCCAGAACATTGAACTGTTGGCCTTTCAGAAGAGGTGAATAATTTACTCCTGGGCTGTGCTTTGTCATAAAAAAAAACTTTCAGCATTGCATAGCATGACTGTATATATGCCCATCAGCAACCTCTGTGTGGGTGATTGAAGTGACCTTTATTGGTGTATTTGCTGTATTGCATTTGCCAGTGTACTCTGCGACTGAATGAAATACTATGTTTAATCTCTAATTTCTGCTCTGAGAAGTGGGTTGTAAATGGTAGATATGGGAGAAAGAAACCAGCAATGTACCTTCCAACACACTTTAGTTCATCTAGTTTCGTTTTATCAAGAGTCCTTTATCCCTACCATTTATCACTGGTTCATTTCTTGTAACTGCTTTGGCAGAGAGGGGCTTGGGAGGTGATTTAAAAGAGAAATAAATAGAAACCTTAAAATCAGCTCACCTGGGGATTGCCTAGAAGAAAAAGCAGTTACTGTGGTAGGAGGTCAAACCAAGGCTGACATCCCAGCCAGCAAGGAGACAAAATCACTGGGATGAGAGGGGCAAGAGAAACAGAGAAAGACATAAGGTTAATTAGGAAGGATAAAATAAAAGCATTGAGCTTGAGGGAGTGAAAGAGAGGAAACTGTTAAACAGGTCATGGAACAGAACATCAGACAAGGGAAAGAACATTTGCCATTTTAGCTGCAAACCTGGCAGTCTGAGCCAAGTGTTCTAACTTCTGGTTTAACCACTTGACAAAAAGGTTCTGCCTGGGATTTTTCAGAGTTCGCACTACTCTTTTCGTGTTCAGGGTGACCAGTAATTTCCATTCTCTCTAGATTTTTAAATATTCCTTTCTATTCACGTGAGCCAAAGGAGTTATGGACATTTATCAGGTATCAATGTCACAGTGGCACAGAAGTAGAAGTTATCTTTGCCAACATCAGGCTCTGTGTGGCTGATACTGACTTTCATGGCTGCATTGTTCAGTGCCCCAGCAGTGCTTCTCTCAAAACACATAAGCAGGGTGAAGTATGAGTACTGAAAAGCTGTGGTAATTTCAAATTTGCTTCTCATTCAAGTTGAATGTCATTGTTTAGATTGTGTGGGTCTCCTTTATGTTCCTGCACAAGATGTACATTCTTAGCCAATTGATAAGCTTTGAAACCATATATATTTCACAATGCTCACTAAATCCACACAAAATAGACATCTTATAATGCCCAGATATGCTCATTTAAAGGTTGGTGGAGGAATTGTCCAGAATGTAGAATATCACAAGGTTTTGTACAGAGCAAATTTTTTAAATGAGGCTTTTGGTTTTTTGTTGTTACTGTTTTTGTTTTAAGTCTTTGAAAATAGGATTTGATGCTGATCTGCTGAAAGGCCTTATCCAGCAGTACTGCTGGCACTAAGTCACAGGGTAAACACAGCCTGGCAGTGCGAGTCACAATGGACCACAGCTTGAAAATTACTGGCCTAGCAGCCTGGGAGTGGGAGCTCTCTGAGCTCTGCCTTTGAGTCTCTTTTTTGTTTTCCTTTCTGAATTTCATCATGAACAGTATAAAAAACATCATTTCTGCTTCTTACTTTTGCTGTGTAAAGGGAAAAGTGCAAGCACAGAAATACATTGCCTTTTTCCCCCCCATAAAGTATTCATTCAGATGCTCATCAACCTAATTTTCTTTCCCTCTCCCTCCTCTTTGCTCATGGGCTTTCAGCTCTCCTTTGCCATATCGCCTGCTTCTGTTAGCATTGCTCCTTTGTGCCTCGTGTTATTTCTCCTCTCAGCATGGCCTGCTGATGTGCTGTCGTGCTGAGCAGAGGGGCTAGAGCAGGGAAGAGTCCTGCCAGCACTGGAAGAGGCGATGCTGTGCCTCCATTCAGTGCCACATTTATGTTCACTGATTATCAAGAGGTGCTGGATCCAACTGAGCCACTTCAGCTTGGTGTGACAGCATATCAACAGAGTAAGGAGGGAGCCCCGGGCCCTGGCACACACTGATTCATGAGAGCATCCCACAGCAGATGTGGGCTTTCTTTCCTTCTGGCCAGCAGGGACTCCTTCTCTCTTGTGTCTGTCCAGTGAGACTCTTTCATAACAATGTGTTTGTATTTCATTGCTTGTCCACCTGGTAGCACACAAGAGATAGGCTTAAGGATTTGATCTCCTGTGTAAGTTCCTTGGATGGTCTCCAAAACACCTCTGGTTAGGCTCTTGGTTGAGAACATCAGCCTGCAGCAAGCATGCCCTGTCCTATTGAAGGCTGGAGCATTTCAGTGTCCTTTGGGATGCTGCACCAGCTTCTTGTCTCAGCTGGGAGACACAGGCTTGTTCAGCTGCTGTAGCCTTGCTTAACCTTGCTGCTGTAACCTTGCTGTAACCTTGCATACATTTGGCTGTGGCTGTCCGGCCTCAAGTGAGATGGTGGCTTGTGTTGCCTCTTTCCATCAGCAGTTTGTGGCCACTAAGAGGGCAGTTGCCATGGGGTTGGCTTCACTGTGCCACCACAGTCACCTGCAGGGGTGACAGTTCTGTGTTGGCCTTTCAGTCACTCCCATCATTTGTACCCCATTTGTATGACACTTTAGCATCTTGATTGTTCCTTGGGTTTGTGTAACATTTACATTCCTTCCAAAAATTCAAAAGCAGGTGTTTTTTAGCCTAGTGAGATGGAATTTTCATTTGATTTTTTTGGGATGATGTTAATATTTTCCCATAAAGGAAGTAGTTTGTTATAACTTACTGGTTAGGTTGGTTGATCTTTAAATGTTTACTGCCAGGCTGATGTCCAACAGTTGATGATGTTCCAAACCTTGTCTCAACTTTTCTGCAGACTACTGCAACACTTCCATGCTGGTCAGAATAACTGCTTGGATTATAATCTATCAAATAGTTTCCTGCTTTTGTGTTCTTTATGTAGTATTTTTTACACTTCCACAAATAGCTTCAAACCTTTTTTGAGAGACATGTGAGACAAGGAGCCTCTGCATCCTTTTCAGTATGATTACTTTTGGTGTGATTGGTTCAAAGTCTTTTCACGAAGTCCATCTTTCAAGATGTGGGCATCTTTGACAGTAACTTCAAAGAAACAATAGAAAAGTCAGATGACTGATACTGAATGGACATTTTTTCTTTTAATTAGTCAATGGAAATTTTAAGCCTCCAAGTGTTCCAAAGGATTGGGAGAACTATAACTGAAATGTAAAAAATAGCATGAAGGAAAAATTGCAGTCTCTTGCATGACAACTTCCTATTTCATCACAGAATGTTATGTTCTCTTTCAAAGTCCTGTCTTACTTTCCACTCCAAATATAATCCAGTAGACTTTTCTGGGCTAGGCATACAGATTAAGAGCCATTGGTAATACAAGGAGTTTGTTTCTTATTCTCACCTCAAGTAATAATACTGTTTGTTTTAATGCATTCTTTTTGTGGCTGGTGAGGTGCCATTTTTATTTACAGATGGTTCTGTGAAACATTATGATGGTGCAACAGAGGGGTTCCAGTTTATGCCCAGGTAATCCCCTGACTCCCAGCCACGCTGGGGGAAGCAGGAGGTCAGATCCCTGCTACAAAGGCTGAAGAGTCAGATGTGCCCAGCCCTGCCGGAGACTGAATGGGGCAGGAGCTGTTAGAGATGAAAGGAGTAAATGGACTTGGCTGACAGTAAAACTTAAATGCTTCTGAATCAATTGGACTCTCAAAGGGGCCAGCTCAGGGATCTCAATACCTGAGCTGTGATGGGAGTGCATGAGTGTGCACTTCTTCCAGGCACAATAATACAATTTCCTTCTGGGGATGACTGTCAGTGCCTGGAGAGAGCAAGGGAAAGCTCTTCTTTGCTCTTGATGATCCTGCTCAGCATGGGATTTCCAGGTCAGAGGTTCTCTGCAACCTCCCTTGTGTTCCCAGGAGAAGCCATTTACTCCTCCCATGACTCCTGTTTTACCAGCAGTCATTTTTAAAAAAACTCTATAGCAAACTAAAAATGCTTGTCCATTTATGTTCCTATATTTTATTTTCTGTATGAATTTATGATCATCTTGATCTGTGCGTATATCTTACTGGGAATGTAGGCATTAGCTTGAGAGTTTGCTATGCATGACCTGAAAGATCCCAGGTGTGTAGGTATGTTTTGAACTCTTTCCCCCAAATCAGCTTCATTTTTGCACTCTATCTCTGTGTACTGGTGGGTGTTCTTCACATGCCAAAGCCCTACACATAACAACATCGAGCCAAAAACAAGTACTAAGTACCATTGTAATCTGGGCTTCAGGTATATCTGCTTTTATGGACTGTAATTACTTTATAAGTTCTTATCTCAGTAACTTGATTCATAGTTACCTTGGCATATTCTTTGCTACAGGTTTTGGGCTGCAAAAAACTCTGCTGGAGGCTCTTCCAACAGATTCATCATTCCTACATAAATTTTTGTGCACTTAATAAT
This sequence comes from Brachypodius melanocephalos, assembly GCA_013398615.1. Classification (NCBI taxonomy): domain Eukaryota; kingdom Metazoa; phylum Chordata; class Aves; order Passeriformes; family Pycnonotidae; genus Brachypodius; species Brachypodius melanocephalos. The sequence continues at coordinate 59,055,002 of VZSR01003803.1, forward strand.
TTTTCAGCTGTAGTATTTTCCTTATGATGCTATGGTATTCTGATGTTGCATTTTTGTGGTGCATAGCTTTGTATATGTCCTGGTAGACCCTTTTGCCCTTTCAGTATTACTAATTTTTTTTCTATTTGTTTGACTTAATTTTTTTTCCCTAGGACTACAAATAGAAAATGGTGTCTATCTTATCTTCAGCTTGTGCTAATTTTTTTCTTCACATGCTGTGACTCTCCTTCTGCTAGAGCATTGATTTGTCATGGTAAATTATACATAGCTCAGTGTCATGTGGATTTCTGTGCTTTAAGTTGCATCCTTCACTGTTTTCCGTAATCTAGCACCTTCCATCAAACACGTTTCTTTCTTTTTCAGCTCAGGAAAAGAAAAAAAAAAAGAGTAAATAACCTTCTGCTATTCCCTTGGCTGCTTTGTTGTAAATCCTACAGAAGTTTTTGCAGTACTGTCTATGCAAACTACTATTTATCCAGAGTAGGATATGCTGAGGGATACCACAAATCAGTTCTCAAGGAGAAGTGGGAATTTGAGGAGCAGTGTTACAGCATCTTTTTGACTCTTCACCCTGGCCATATTTCTCAGTTGCTCTCTGAGCCTTTTGTGGTGTGATTGCTGTTATTTGGTATGATTTATTTTGTCTCTGGGCTGGTGAGCTGTGGGCTGCTGAGGTGGCCTGATGCCACTAAAGTGTGGTGTGGTGGGACAGAGTGGCTCCGAGGGCTGCTCTCTGCTGCCTTACAAGAGCTCTGCCTGTACCGTGCTGTGTAAAGGAGCCCATGTTGTGTTGAGCAAATGCGGAAAGAATCTTCCCATTCCCATTGAGATGGAATTGCTTGAGGGGAAATTTGCTGTTGGAAAAGAATGGATGAGGCAGGAAATCATCTTGGTCTGGTTTTCCATTAGAGTGTGGAAAATGCCCATCTTTGGTAGGTAAGCCAACCTTTTGCCAGGCTGAGGGAGGGACCAAGCAAATGTTTTCTGGTATAGTAAGGGAAGCTCATAAAGAGCGTTGCTGTAGCCCTTGTGATACTGGAGTGGCTCTGGGTATGATCCCAGCAGCTGTTGCAGATAGCATTCCTTAAACCCTTGCTGCTACAAGGGGGAGACAGGCTCCTGGTCCTTTCCTGCCCTAACCTCAAATCAGGGTGTGGGGTATAGAAGGCTATGCCCATTTCAAAAGATATGAAGCTTCACCCCCAGGAAAGCTGAGTTGCTGAAGAGAGAAATTACATTTCTGCTGAGTTACATCAGCCCTTCACACCTCTCTCCAACTGTCCCCTGACTGCAAAAGAGCCACTTTAAGGGCTATTTTATACATGGAATAATTGAACAGGTGAGCTGAGGAAAAGGAGTTTTTGTCGACTTCCTAGCTCCAAGTTATAATTGCTGCTTTGTAACCAAGGAATTCTTACAGTGACAGAGTGATGAGCAGATAAATGCCAAGTAAATATTACGTACATGTCTCTAGTTTAGCACAGTAGGATAAAATATGAAGTAAGAGCTGCATATCAAAAAGCTGTAGCACCATGACAAAAAGTCTCTTAATTTGCTTTAGAGTGAGGGCATAAGCTTTGGTCCTAACTCTCAGAAGGGGGTGCTGTTACCTCATCTGATTTCTTTGTATTTTATAAGTATATCTATATGGTTTGCATGCATATATATTTATGTATATGTAACACCACTGTAGTTTTAAAAGTGGGCTAAAACATTTATTTCACTTTGCCCACTACTTTAGTGCATGGTTTTTATGAAAAATTATCATGAAGTTGCTGCTTTTTCTTGTTTTAATTACTCACTAGTGCAATATGCAAAAAATTTTTCAGCAATATAGGGTTCTTTTGAAAAGTATGGGAAACCTTGAAAATGGAAAACCAGGGTAACAAAAGGAAGAAATAGCAGAAAAAAAGTGGCATTTTTATTTTATATTGCACAGTGCCCAGAAAAATTTACTGTCTCGTGCAAGAAGTGAGAACAATGTATTTATACTAAGTGTGCATGAAAAACACTGAGTTGAAATCAATGTATTGTACTATGCAAAAATACAATGGTTTAGATTATGAAATCAGATAATTTTGAAAGTCTGGAGTTGCAGTATTCCCACTAATTTTTATCTCTTGACATTCATTTTTTGGACATTAAAATAGTCTTGTTAATTTCTTATCTTGTTTGGATATTCATTTATTTAATTTGCACCTATAAATTAAGAAACAATAGTTGCATATATCTGTCTTGAACACACTGCTGATGAATGTGACTGACTGTCTTTCTTTTCTTCATGTCTGCCTGCCCCTGCTAACTCTTGGAGACACATCACACTTCTTCCCTACCAAAGCCTTGCTTTGGAAAGTGCTACCTGGATCTGTAGCATCTCTCTTTTTGGGCAAGAAAACATTCAGGCGCAATATCTCAGTTAGATGGGGCACAGTAAGCAGCGAAAGCTGTGCAAGCAAAGGATCCTGCTGAATCTGCAATCTTTCCCCAGCACTGCTGGCAGGCTCCCTGGTATTCATGACCATCCACGAGGGAAGCTGGCACAACTGGGTTGTGATCTCCAGCTGGACCTTTGGAGAGCAGCCTTGCCCTCGAGCTGCTGGTTTGCAGGGATTTGAACTCTTCCATGACCAGGTCACCATCTTGATTTAGAGGCCAAGCAAATGCAGCCTTAACATTAACTGATAATGATTAAATGCCGTAGCCTGTGACTCTGCAGTTAGCAGCAGGATTTCTGTTTGTTTGGGATTATGGCCTTAGCCATGTTCTGGGTTTAATGAGTGAATGTAGGTCCTCCTAATCATTCTACAGTGTGAAGCATGACTTCCCACAGATGTCTGCAATCCAGACTTCCTGCAAAACCCAACCATTGGCTTCAGTGAGTGCTTAGAAAAGAAGAATTTTCAGGATGGTTCCTGTTTTGCATAGGAACCTCCTTTGGCAGATATTTGGCTAGTGTCTCTGAAATGCTTAAAAACCAAATTCTCATTGTCCTGAGGATTGCGCCTTCTAGATTTCTTCTGCCCTATCATCTCTATTGTGGTACTGTCGTGGCAATGATTACATAGAAAGAGGTACAAAGATAATGTTAAGATGACATCAAGACAATAATCTTGCCTATTATTCCTCAGTTATCTGGAGATCACAGCTGAAATTTGGATGCGGAAGAAATTGAATGTGGAACTTCAGAAGAACAATAGAAGCTTCTTGTAAATATTTCCCAAATTTTAGTTTTGTAGGTCTATCAATTGTTTATGCTCAACCAGGAATAAGATCTCAATTGTAGATGTCTACTTCAGGGTGAGATGCCTCTGGATTTGCACAATTACTTTCAGTATGATAAATGAATCTTTTTTTAATTCCAGACAGATTCATTTTAAATGTTAAAACAGATGAATTCTACTGCACCCAAAACTTCCATGAGGAGAGTCTGGCAAGTTTCAAATTATTTTTAAAAGTGTCTTAGTGTGGTCCCAAAGAGCTGGCTAGCATGACATTGACCACTCTGTATCTTCATGCCTGGGATGTTCCTGGGATTCTGGCCATTCCTAAAAATGCACAGGATGAACATGAAATTACCTTCTCCAATGACAAAGTGTGTAGACAGATTTAAATATGGATTTCACTTCACAACTTCCTTGAATTTCTCCCTGTGGAAAAAAGTGGATTTTTAAGGAGTTGAATAAGAGAAGGCTGTTGTGCTTTCAGAATGGTTGCAGGAAGACTGACAGGGAATGAACAGTAGCTGTTCAATTGGAGAGACTTATTTTACTTTGTGTGCATATATATATATATATATATTGAAATACAGTGACCATATTTTTCAGGGTCTAACTTAAAAGTTCATCCTGTGGCAACTTGTAACAATCTCATCTGGAATTCTCCAGTACTAAGATTTATATGTTTAGTTCTAGACTACAATGATCTCATTTGTCCTTTGTATTTGTTGGCAGCTTCTATGTATAGAATTTTAAGTCCTAGGGTATAGTATTAGAAATTTGCTGGTTTGTTGTCTGAAGGAATCACTCCATCTTGCATAGCAGTAAACCATGGTAAGCAGTAAACCATAGTAAGTCATCCATGGGAGGAGTTTTAGGGCTGTATGTGCTGGATGCTGCAAGCTCCTCTAGGCACTGCTGGCTGGATAGTCATCAACCTTGGAGCACAGCACGTGTGCTCCTCTGCCTTGTGCTTTGTTCTGTGATGTGAAATCTCACTTTTTGTTCTCATGTCTGAGACCTAAAGACTTGCTTCTGAACCCAGGACCTGGCTGAAGACAAGCCTGCTCTTGTCCTGCCCAGACACAGGGATGAAGGGCCCCAGGGATGCTGGGCCGGGCCATGCCTCTCGAAGCTCAGATTTCTGGAGTGTTTCTTGCTGGGGAGCATGTAGTTTATACTTGTGTGGTCCAGAAAACATGAGATGTGGTCATCTGTGTGTGTATGAATGGCAACCTTCTCCTGTTTGGTTATCAAGGTTTGAGCAAGCAGGCAAAGATGAGGCTTTATGCTGATGAGATATAGTCAATTAATAAAGAGGATGTGATAAAAATCAATGTGAAGCAGAATGTGCCACCTGCCTTTTGGTAATGCCGGCACAGTACACAGTAGTTTCTTGACTTGCACACCTCACCACTAACAGCTTTGAAGAATACAGGAAGAAAACCTTTCTGGAGGTTCAGGCTGCTTAGGTGGGTGTCAGGAAAAGAGGATGAGTCTGTGTTGGAAAGGACTGATACAAACCTCTTAGGTACCCGAGTGCAAAATGATAATGCCTTCTTATTGTTTTTGTCACTTCTTTTAGCTGTGCTATAAGAATTCTTGGGTCTAATCACCTTGGTGTTCTGCTACAGGCCACAAAACTCAATGCATAAACCTAGCACAGCATCTGTTTTCAGCTGCACCACCTATTTGTACTTCTTGGCTGCAACTCACATTGTTGTGTGCCTGTATCACATATCAGATGGAAAAATCAGGCCCTTCATGTCCTACGCTTCTCTACAGCAGGGCTGAGCTCTCCAATATCCTCTGATAAGATTGTGCTACAGAACAGTCCATGAAACACAGTGTGAAGTGATTTCGGATACCTTCCAGCATCTCACCAGCACATAAATAGTTAGCTGCCATTGGAAATCTTAAGCTACAGACAATGGGAGATGGTAACCTCTTGTGCACAGGATTTAAAACTATAGGATCATTGACCTTGAATCGTGCATGTAGCCTGGGAAATCTAGAGTTAAGCAGCTTGCAAAGCCATAAAAGCCAGCCACCAGTCTGAAGAATAGAAGCCTTCTTCTGGTTTTCCTGCTGATATTCACTGTTGTTTCAATCAAAGTACAGGTAGTGCTTGAAGAATGAGAGATTTTGTGAGCTTTATATACCAGTAAAATGAGATTATGCTTCATGACCCTGCTGTATTTGACTTTTACATTAGAGAGTATGATTCAGGAATTCATTTGAAAATCCAAAAAAATATAAATTAAAAGATTTTAATTGTAATTGCGATTTTCTCATTAATTGCACATCATAACTGACTCACAGGAAAGTAAGAATCATAATGAGGAAAATCAGAATTAAAAAGGGACTCACAGTCTTAATGTGTATCAGTACTGAAAAAATTAGGAAAAATATAATGAAAAGCATAGAAAACTATATTTTTCTTACTAGCTTTATTCTTATAATATCACATTTTAAAAATACAATTTTAGAAAAAAATGAACTATAGCTTTTTGCAGTGATAGGCGACAGGTCAGAAAAGCGTTTCAGAATAATTTTACACCTTTTAACCTTAAAAAATACTTCGCTGACAATTGAGAAAGGGCCTTAAAAGAAGCGCTGATAGGCATTCTCACAGCAGGGTTGCCATGTCCCATCACATAGCAGAGGGTTTCTGCATAATGTATCCTGTAATAAGAAGTGTACTGCAAATCACCGGGCTTGAGTAGCAGTTTTAAGAAAGTAATCCTTGGCATGAACTGCTATTAGTGATGACACTGAAAGTTTGTTACGTAAAACTCTTCAGAAGACACAAAGAAGGTAAACTGTTTAAAATTTTGATTCGAGCCTTGAAAGAACTACTTTGTCATAGAAATTTGTCTGCATTTAAATATATATTTAGTGTGCTCTGGGTTTTTTTTCATTTTTGCTTATGCTTGGACAGACTCGTTAAACAGAAACTGCAGAGTTTTGTTAAATGAATGTCACTTTTCTCTCATTCCATGCCACAAATGGTAATTGTTCCAAAAGCGTCTTAATAATTACTGGTGTTAATTATGAATGTTAATATAGTCAATGATCACTCAAATCCCCCATGTTTCAAACCCTTTATAAATGAAGTTAAAACTAAAAAAAAAGAAAAAAAATTTAAAATTCCAGTATAACAAAGACTAAATCACTCCATCAAAGCACAGCAAGCTATATTCATGTTTTAATGGCTAGACTAATCAAAATGGGATATGAATCTACAAGAAACCTTCTTGTTGAAATTAATTTTGTATTTGTCTGGAAATGTAAATAAAAGAAAACGTGAAGGGGCCATTTCCAGGCAAGTTCTTTTCAGTGTTAATGATGCAAATCAGTGAAGTTTCTCAGTCCCTGGGGAATCTTTTTGTCTTTCTCATTTCCATAAGAATGATTTTTAGGTGATTAAAATAAAAATCTAATGAAAAAAATTCTTTATACTTTTCTCACAATACAGTTTAGTAGATCTGGGGAGGAAAAAAACCCAAACCAAGCTGGAATTGACTTTAGAACTATAATAAACCTTCCTAGGAGAGTATTGGTCACAAAATGTTTTTGTATTTCTAATGGAGACATTTCTGGTTGTCTTTAGAAGTATTTGATAGAAGTTGCAGTCATCTGAAAGCTTGATGTTTCAATGTAACTCCAGAATTTTCTCAGCAGCTAGTAAGGGGTAATGAAATGTTTCATTGTGTTGTTTTCTAAGTGAGCAGTATGAGAAACAGGGAGAGACATAATAATTAAAATTTTGGCTTTCTGTATTTTGGCAAATATTTTTGTTCAGAGCTAGATTCTTCCTGAAGATCAAGGACTGGATTGATAGTGAAATGCTGGAGAAGCATTGATTATTTTAATCTGCTTTTAGTCCCATCCTTTCTCCAGAAAAAAAAATACCTGAGTGACTCAAGAAAAAGCTACTGTTAAACCATGGCTTTGCTATAAGGCAAGATACACCCCACAGTGGTTCAGGATTGGCTTTACTTTCCCTCTTTTTCCAGGGAACAGGAAATGGCAAAAATGGATATTAGCATAGTCCATGTTAGCCTCATGTCCAGCACAAATAACACCTCTCTCCCTCCCATGGCAGTGTGTAGGGGAAGGACTGAATAATGCCCCTCTGTCCTGACCCACTCTGCACAGAGAGAGAGAGCAGCAATGTCCCAGGCTCTGCTCACACACACAGAGGAACATGTGTGCACATAACCGCGTGCATGTGCACACCTCCTTGTGCAACAGGAGGGAGTGACAGCCTGCACGGACATTAGACAGTTTATTGTGGCAGGAATAACCCTGGAGGGAGCTCAGAGCAGGAGCTGCTGCTGGACTGCACGTCCAGGAGCAGAGAAAATGACATGAGAGGGAGCATGCTCTTATTTCCTTGCAGTGCTCAGCCAAAGCATGTGTCCTCAATGTTCACTAGGTGTTATAAATTGCCCAGGCTCAAGCAAAGAAGCAGGGTCTTTGGTGTGCACAGACAGGATCTCCAGTGAGAGAAGAGCAGGGATGCAGGAAGTTGCTTTGGCACAGGCGGGAATCCCCATTGTGGATTCTGGGCTGCACGAGAAAGCTGCACACAGGAGATGCAACAAGGAACCAAATCTCTGTCCTAACCCCAGCCAGTGCACTCTTGTGGGACAGGGAGAGTGAATAGGGAGCTGCAGTCCTCCAGGAAATTCACATAGAAATGGAGCTGGAGATTACTGTCGTTTGGGACTGAATTGCTTCCTGCTGGGTTTCCTCTTCAGCTGCTAATGAGCCACCAAAGAGAATCAAGTTGTTCCCAGGACTGCTTCGGTCTTGTGTTTGGGCTGTGGAGGAATGAACAGAACTCTTGGGCTGGATATGGGATCAGATGGTGCAGGGGACAACTGTTCAGGGAAAATACACTGATGTCTAATGCCTCCATGACTCTGGAAGGTGATCTCCTTCTTAATTGCTCTCCATAGCTCCTGGCTGAAGACTTCCTCTCCTGCTCCAGGCTTCTCAGCCCTGAAGGGGGTCTCCCTCAACTCCAAAGGGGGAGACTTACGAAATATTCCTGGCTGTGGTGAAGTCAGAGGATGCTGAAGCTCTGTTATTCAACAGACAGTAGTCAAGAGCCACAAAACCTGAAATGGAGTCTAAAATCTCAAAATTAACAAAACCAGAATTAATTCTTTATAATGCCTTTTAAACAACAGTACTTGGAAGTACGTTTCAGCATTGACTTATTAATTGCTTGCTATCTGACATTAATATCAGAAAGGTGACTGTTTTCAAGCTATTCTTCAGACCCTGAGGACATATATTTTCTTGTTTCCTTAACATGGAGAGAATACAAAATCCCAAATTTTTAAGAAGTAATACACTATAGTTCATGAAATCATGATCTATGGGAACACCACTGCTCCATAAGTTTAATGCTGTTCTTCTTCCTTCTCTTTGGGTGAGGCAAGGAACAAATTCCAGGAAAGCTCTTTGAAGTCTTTAAGGGAAGAAACTCCTTTCCATCTGCCACTCCTCCTCACAGTGGGGTCCTGAGCCTTATGCCTTGCCTCTACATCCTCACAGACACCTAAAGAGCCCACACTGCATGCCATAACCAGCAAGGTGAGAGGGAGGGTCAGAGGGAAGTGCTCCTCAAGGCACGTTACCCTGGAGTCAGCCCTGCCTGCTTGTGCACAATCCTTTGCTCACCTTTCTCCTCATGGGAGGCTAAAACTTTTCTTCTAAAAAAAATACACACAATTCTAAATGTAGGACATGGCCACTGCTTTACATAATCCTTTACAGACAGCTACTGTGCAGTGCATTTGCCTGAGGTTTATGAGGCTCTGGTCCCACCCCTTTGTGGAAAGATGTTTTCTCCTATTCCCAGAGTGTGCTTGCTGCCTGGCTAGGAGCTTGCTTGCTGGAGCATTGCCACAGAACATCCAGTCATTTGCTTTCAGTGGCATGCCAAAGAGAAGGAACATGACCCTGTAGCCTAAGGACTGAGTGCAGATACTTGAGATTTTCTTATGTTTCAAAGAAAGATCTGAGATGTAAAATCAGCCTTGTCTCCACCTTTTCTTCTGAGTACATGCAGCTATATACAGATTGGGTACCCCTTCAGTGAAATATGAGTTTGATTTCTCTCAGAGAGAGAAAAGATTGCACCTAAATCTGCAATTGCCTAAGGAAATAGAAGAGCATTGTGGATACTGGACAGACACCGATGCTACACGTTACAGGGATCCTGGTCTGGCACATCAGGTAGACAACTTGCTCAGCTGGTTAAGACCTTTGCTGGTTGCAATCTGAACTCTTCTTCCCTGGGCTTGGAGGGTGTTATCTGGAAGGGGATGTAGCTGGTAGCTTGTGAGTGTCCCATTTGGTCCAGGCCTCACTGTGCCTGTTGCCAGGCGACACTTTGCAATGTGCATCCTGCAGCCTTCCCTTGCCAGTTAGGTACAACTCCAATGTGCTCTGCTCTTTGTCCTCAAAATGTAGCGTTATGGATTGCAGCTTTATAGATGCCAGGCAGGGATGAGCCTGTTCTGGGAAAAAGGTCCAGCAGACCTGCAGGAAGTGTAACTGGATACTAGACAGCTGACATGAACTGATGTGGAAATGCTGTCAGCTCATCTAGTCAGAAACCTGTTTGAGACTCTGCCAGCTGCACACTCTACTGACTGCTCCCAGCCGTGCCCGCTGCTGCTTGGGGCTGGAGACAGGACTGCTGCTCTGGAAGCCCTTGGAGCTGTTCCTTTCCCTTGGCAATGACTTCCTGCACAGTCCTGGTGTGCGGGCTGGGGCTGGCTGGGGCTAAACAGGGTGGTGCCAAACTGGGGTGAACTTTCCAGTCAGATACAGGTTGTGTGAGTACACATTACCCAAGAGATGAAGGGACTCATGGTGTCTGCCCTGTCCATTTCCTGGGCATTTCATTCATTTATTTGTTCTAGTTTTACAGGAAATATCCCTGCATCTTTAACAGGATCTTTGTCTAATGAGTCATAGAAAAGGTAAAACGTGGTCCTATGAGAAAACAGATCTGGCTGTAACACATACTTTTCTTTCCTTACCCTCTTCTCCAAGACTGGATCAAGAATTTGCTCATGTGAATCCCAGGAGTATCTGCAAAGTAAGTTAAAGGAGGGATTGTTTTCCAGACCACCACTCCATTTGGAACAGAAAAACAAGTGGTCTGGTATCTTTTAGAGCAAATTGGAAGAATCCTGCAAACAGTGATGTTTCCCTGGGGCGAGGCAGCCTCCAAGCAGGAATTACAATTCTCAATTTAGACATCTTAAAATGCCTTTATGCTGTTTCAGGGGCCTAAATCCCACCTGACTCTGTTGGGGTATGTCTAGGACCCACTTGAGGAGAACTTCAAGGCATAAAGATAGTGGATTCTTACCAGACTTTATAGTATTACAAGAATGAAATTGAAATTGCTCACCCAGTGAAATGTTTTTTAGTGATTCTCTTATGGTGTTGGGAAGACCCTCTGTAAGTTTTCTGGAACCATCCTTTCTGGAGGAGTCCTGCACACATATTACAGCCCTCAGAAAAGTGATGTGGGATGGGATGGCTCTGGTGCAGGTGCAATAGAAGAGCTTTAAAAGTGTTAGAAAAGTGCATTCAGAAGTGTTAACTAAGAGAGTAAATCTGTCAGGATAGCAAATGCTGTTACAATTAATGAATTAGTGCATTCTTTGAAAAAGATTATGAAAAGTCTAGCTACTTATCCTAGAAGATAGGTTGAAGCCAACACTAAATTTATACTTTGATAAGGACAAAATTTATCCTAGAGGTCCTCCACAGGAAGACCAGTCTGTTTCTATTTGCAGAAAAGTGTAGCTCTGTTACTCTGTTGTCCCACTGCTCTTGGGTATTCACCAAAAGAGGAATTCTCAAGAGGAAGCTCCTGTTATTTGTGTTTGTCTCCAATATTGCCCTACCACAGTTTATCATGGAGGAGACTGGAAATGCATCATACTTTTGCAAAGGTTCTAATGAGCAGTCTTGACATATTTCCCAAGGCAAAATGTAGCCACTGAATAAGCTGTGTTTATGGTAGGGATGGTTTTGTTCTAGGAATTCAGGTTTAAAGGTCCAAGGAAATCTTTCTGCATTACTGACTCATTTCACATTGGTATTTTGTCATGGAGAGTGGCATCTCAAACTGCACAGCCCAACTCCTAGAAAATTCACCCACCTCCCAATGTTAAAACCCACGCTTGCCTTAGGTCCACAGCTTATGGAAAAGTTGTCCTGGGAAAGATATCTGCCTCCCCTCCTCCTCCTCCACCCTGCAGCAGGACCCATTGTCTGCCGGCGGCAAGGCATAAAGGAGTTAACGAAGGAGCCGGCGAGGAGGTATGACGGGGTGATGTCAGAATATTTCCAGGGAAAGAATGTGTCGGGGGGCGCTGGCCGGGCCGGGGCTGGGGCTGGCGGCCCCCGGCCCCACCCCGACATTCTTCTTGTCCGGTTCCCACAGGCGGAGAGTGGCACGGGGGGTCAGAGTGGACGAGCACAAAGAGAGACCCCCTGCTGCCGGGGCCATCGTGCTGGGCTGTCACTGCTACTAATTCATGACTTCACCTTTAATCTCACTGATCCATTATAGGTTAAAAAGAGACCCATTTTACAGCTGACAAGATTGAAGGGAGCGCAACCCAGGAACTGGGGGGGCAGGGGGGTGGGCATGGGGTCGGGGAAAAAAAAAAAAAAAGAGGGGGAGAGAGAAATAACCCTGGCTAAAGTTTGTACAGTTGGGACCATCCGCTAAAAATAGATTTTGTGGGGTTTGTTTGTCCTTTCCCTTCACTAAGACAATATCTGTTTTAAGAGGGAAACTGGTAACTGCAACTAAATCAGAATTTTAGTGCACAGGGTCAGAGCAAAAAGGAATGGGGAGGAGAAGGAAGACTTGGGAGGGGAATAAAGTAAGAATTTAGGGCTGGGGCTGCACAGTAGAAAGGGTGGGAAGCATTCAAATAGCTTAGTGCTGCTTTAGAGCATGTTTGGTGAGGTCACCATGAGGAAATGACTAACAAATTTATGAAATGCTGATGTCAAAAGTAGGCTGATGAAATCAACACTGATTCAACAGTAATAACTATATGTGTGTGGCACTTACAGCATGTTTATGACACAAATGATGAATTTTCAGAAACCATTAGACTGTGCTGTTAGCTGTAGATGAAGTCTCCAGAAGAAATTCTACTGCTTTTGTTAGTAACATAACCATGTTCAATTTGTCCTTTAATGACGATTTTTATGTTGTTACTTCAAGAAACTAAAGCACATATTTTCCATGAACTTCAGAAAGCAAGCAAGTCGGAAAGAATAAAGTGGAGTTTCTGAAAAAGAAAAGCAGCAGAGGAATGATAATTTGCCATACACCTGAGAAAAGAATTATTTTTTTAGCATATAGCAAAGGGTTCAACATTCTTCCATTTCCTGGTTTTGTTCTACATCAGTGAGGATGCTGGAGGTACCTGTGTGTAATGCTAGTTCAGGGGTTAGGGTATTGCTCCTTTTTACTTCCTCTAACTGATGCTCTTTGACAAAACGTTTTAATTCCCAAGGCAGTTTTACCAAGTCCACCAAATAAGTCTATTACTCCTACTGTCCTGATTCTATCAGAAAGCATTGAAGCTCGAGGAGATTATTTGCAGGATTCTCCCTGTCTTTTGCCCTTGAGCTGCTGGAGCTGCATCTCATAGGATTTTGCAATGTAAATATGTAGTTTTATACTGCCAGAAGTGCAGAGCTTTTTGCAGCTGCTACAACACCCTGTTCCTTCTTCTTTCCCCTCCCAGCAGAGGAACTCTGGGAGTTGTTGGCATCATGGTTGCCCCACTGCCATGAGGTAAGGGTGGAGAGAGGAGAAGTTTATCATGAGGATGCAAAGAAATTTGCAAAGATTTTTGGGTTTCTGGGGTTCAAGTCTATGAAGGAGATCAACTGCTGGTGTCTGTTGTGGGAAGGTAAAAGAGAGAATGGGGACCTTTCGCATGAGCCATTGTCAGTTAAAGTCAGTGATGAAAGTCCTTTTGAAAAGAGCCTCTGGATCAAATCAAAACCTGTTTTCCTAAGAGTGACATTGCCTGCAAATGGAGGCAGATTGAGGTCCGTAACTGGCCGGCGCTTTGGACACATTCTGCCTACTTCAGTCACACAAAATGACGTATTGATGCAAGTTTCCAGGATCCCAACAGGCAGCCCTTTCATAGGCAAAAGCCCTAATGAAGTCACTGGCACGCAGCCTTCCCTGGCCTAAGGCCTGCGGGCTATTTCCCTAGTCAATACACTGAACCTAATCTTATACCCCTTGAGCATCAAACTCCATGTGTATTTTCCGCAAGTATTTGTTCTCTTTCTGCAGAAGTGCAAGATTTGTGTGCTGTGGAGTGCGGTGTCAGTGAGCAGCTGCTTCTCCTTCAGCATGAGTTGTTCAGCACACAGACTTCATTGGCTACTGCTTGGACAAAACCACCCTGCAAAGCTGAGGCGAGGAACAGTGAGGACCTAGGCTGCCAAACACAAACCTCCTGGTTTAGTTTGTAAGTGTGTGGAAAAAAACCCCAAAAAACAAAAAACAAAACGAAATTATTAAAGCAAAAGAAGATTTTAAAAGGCTTCAGCAAATATTAAGAAAATATGTCTTTTTAGCCAGTAATCTGACTACTAATTTAGTGGAACATGTTAACTCCTCTGGTTAAGTTGAATGCAATCAGTGGAGCTGATCAACAATGGTTAAGGGTTACATTGCAAAATGAATTTCATTAGCTCTTTGTAAGCTTAGTCCTCCTGGTTTCTGGTCAGTCACCTGGAATTATTTTTCCCATTCCTAAGAGTGTAAAAAATATAGATTGGAATGGCAACTTCATATATTACCTTGGTTACAAAATGTCATAAAGCACTAAGTTAAAATGATAAAAATCATAAGGATGTTTCCATAAGGATGCTTTGATTTAGGCAAGGAAAAAGGTATTTGTTCTTTCTTTCTGGAATTTTTGATTAAAGTGTTTCCCACAAGCAAATGTTATAATGCAATGGCCAGGGATAAAGATAAAAAGCATCTTTTAGAACTGAAAAATTACTATCTCCTCCACACTTATCAGAAAATTATAGAATGAATAAAATCCTTCTCAGATATTTCTTTTTCTTATAAGTTTTGTACATCTTCTGCAATTCACCTGTACGCAGGTGCCCAGAAGGAGTGAAAAAAGCAGCTTTTTTGTGTATTGGATGGATTAGAGCTGAAGTGCTGAACTGGATGGCAACAACTTGGCCTGGAAGTAAAAGAGGAGGGAATGAAGGTGATCCAGATTGCCAATTAATTGTGAGTCCTCCCTGTCACTTGGTAGGATAAGTGCTTACAGTATATGCAAAACAACCCTGAAAGGCTCGGCCTCTAACTGTGCTAGATCTGATCTAAGCCCACAGGCAGGCTCTCAGCTCAAATATATCTGAAAATGTGGGCCTTAAATATTTAGCTTTCTCTGGAAACTGATTTCCTCTGACAACCTGCATCCATGTTGTCACCATGCTTGGTGTGCTATAAATACATCCATGATCTCTGATGCCAATCATCTAATACCAGGTCCTTATCACAACAAGCTCACACACCTCACAGTGTGCTCAAGGAGTTGTCTTTCCATCTCCTTTTTAAAGATGAAACTAATCCATTGTAAGCCCCATAACAAGGAGCCACTCACAGGGTGAAAGTATAAGTGCGGTTTTTAAATGGTATTGTATTTGTCTCATGATGCTTGCCATTAAAGACACAGGTATGAAAAGATGCTCTCTGTTTTTATGCAGCACTGCTGTGGAGATAGAGTACAGCTTCCCTTGTGCTTGCCAAAGGAGTTGTGCATGGTTTAATTAAAATATATTACTATCCTAAGGCTTTTTCTTTTTTAAAGTAAAGTCAAGCACCCTACTGAAGACACAGGACATTCATACACCCAAATCCGTGTCAGCATCCTGCTGGCAGTAAGAGCTTTTGCACAAACACCTGATTGCAGAGTCAGAATTCAACAAAGCAAGAAGAAACAGGCTGAGGAGCAACTACCTAAGTACATGCAGTAGCACAGAGAGCGGGAAGCGGAACTGAGAGAACAATAAATGAAGAAACAATGAAAAGGTCAAGCACTTATTCAGGATTTGTAAGTACAAGTGTTGCAGTTCAAGCAGTGCAGGTGAAAAAATGAAATTCTGTCTCTTCACAAATATTTTTTTGTCTCTGTATCTCTTTTTTCCAGCTCATGAGTACCACTGAAGAAAATCTTGCTTATAGTGGAAAAACCCAAATATGAGATGCAAACAGTATATGGGGCCATCAAGACAGGATGAAGCCCCATTTTTGTGACTGTCATCAGGAGAATGCACTGAATTAAAAGAGAGATACATTTTGTTCAAGTGATGTTGGAACATTTGATGCAGAAACATGATCTTTCATCCTTCATTTCCACGTAGTGCTGGTTCAGTCAGAAACGGGTGGACGGCAGAACCCTCACTTGCTGTGCAAGCGAGATGGGGCAATACACACGTGGTGATCGTGATTCTCCAAGCTCTAGAGTTTTCAGAGCATCTGGAGCGGAGTGTTCCCTGACTGTGAGGGGCTCGCAGGTGGCTCCTGTGTCTACATGCGTACTGAGGCTGAGTGGGGGCAGAGGGCAGGTGTGCCCACATGTAGGTGAAGAGTTGTTGAGGAAAATGGAAGAAGGAAATTGTCATCTCTGAGGTTGTGAAGTCTGACACTACTTGAGCTACTTTTACAGCCATCAGACCAAGCTGTCTTGCAAAGGATAAAAGAAAGCCAACATGGCACGTAGAAACTCTCATATGCGGTACCTTCAGGGATTCCTTCAGCAGTGGTGTACCCCATCACTTCTCCTTACTCAGGAAAATTTATTTCCTTTTCTTAAATATTCTTCAGTGCTGTTTACATTCCTGATCTTCTCCATCCCCTTCCTGCAGTGCATATGTTCCTCTGCTCTCTGGTGTTTTTCCTTTGGTACATGTTTCCTTGGCATGTGGTCCTTTCCTCCTCTGGGCGTCCTGCCTCATCACCTTCTTCCTCTGGTAATTCTGGCCTCACTGGTTTTTTGTATAGTGCTTGTACAGTTCTTTCTTCATGCTCTAGAAAAAGCAAAGCACAGTGTCAGACAACTCTTGATAAAAAAGGAAGGGATGGAACTGACAACTGCATGAACCTGCAAGTCACTCATACTTGGAATCCTCTTAGGTGTTGCTGGGACTGATTGCAGTGGGTGACTGGGCTATGGAAACTGGTTTACCCAGAACTGACAAGACAGCAAATGGAGTACCACAGCTTTGAGAAACAAGTGTGATTACACAGTAGCCTAATTTCTATTTAAATATAATCGCAAATTGCTTCTGGATTTCTCTGACAACATGCAGGGGGAAAAAATATTTTAATTTGTTTAAAAAAAACAAAAAACAAAACAACCAACAAGCGAAAGCAAACAAACTTTCAGATTAATCCCCATGCTAACTGCATTGCAACTAATACAGTTACATCAGGGCTTCCTTTGGGTCAATATTTTCTTTTGCCCGAAGGCCAAATAGGTATTTAAGCATCACCTAATAACCAAAGACCAAATACAAGCACCAGGCTGACATCTCATCCATTTCCCACCCCCTCCAGATTGTTTCTGTCTGTCTCATGCTCTTCAAATGGCAATGCAAAGCCCATATGCTATGGTGTCAGGGAAAAATTCCCAACACAGCATCTGGCTGCATGGCAGATCCCGAGGCAGTTGGTGTGGCAGCTTTGGAGCTGCCTCTGCTTTTGTCATGTACCAGGCATTGGTGATGGGACTGCCTTGTCACCCCACAAACCACTTTGGATTCCAAGGAATCACTAGGTTTGTGTTTATCAATAAGCTTCTGCTTAAACCTCTCATGAGATCTCTATACAGGCCTCCTTTTATGGCAAAATAATGAAATAATGAGAATTTCTTAATGCCAGTGTGAGTGTGTTCAGCAGAAATATGTGGGTTTAGTTTAAAGTGGGCCATGGCCTGGTACATACAGGTCACTGTGGACTAGGATTTCTTTCTCAGAAAACTCTTGAATGCTCTTTGAAAAGGTCTTTTTTTTTCCTCTCCTTTTTTTTTTTTTTTTTTTTTCCTTTGCTCACGAGTGGAAGCCACTTCTGGATGAATAGGATCCATAATGCCCGGAGATATTTGAGATCAAGCATATGGTCCATTGAATATGCATGGAAACGGGGCGGGAGGGAGTTGGTGTGCAGCACTGAGGAAAGTGTGTCTGAAAGTTAAGCAATTCAGACTTTGGGGACAGCCTTTTGCCCATCTGGGGAACCATCACTTTCTGCTTCCTCTGATGTATTAGTTACTAGCTAGCAATTTGTGGTCAAAAGCATAGCTGGAGGCGTTGAGCACGCAAAGATTTGGCTTGTGTTAGACAGAAAAATACCATTTCATCTGTGGTTTCCTGCAAAATGCTTATTTTTACATCCAAAACATTAAACAATAAAATCCCAAGTTATTTAGAAGTACATAAAGACAAGAAACTTATTTAACTGACAAATGACCAATTCTTTGCTAGGAGAGAGTCTCAAATGACTCTTCTTCACATTTAAATGAAAAGAGTGCTTGGAGATTACACATTCTGGTAAGTTTTCCTTACCAGTGGAGAGAGAGAAAAGGAGACAGGACTGAATAGGAGCGATTGGGCATGAAGTAGTAACTATGAGGTCCTGGAGGCAGGAGAACAAGAGAGGGAAGGAAAAAAAAAAGACAAGAGAACCCAGAAGAAAGGCAAGGGGGAGGAGGGGTGGAGGAAAAGATACGTTGCAGTTATTTAAGAGATGCCAGGGACAACTGGGATGTTTGTGTGTTTGAGAAGAAAAACAATTTTGAAATACAAAAAACTGAGTCGAGAACTATGAAGATTTACTGGAAATAACCCTGGCTAAAATGTTGCATATCTAAGAATTGAATGAATTTTGGGAGGGGGGGGGTGCGATTTTTTTGTATCATTACCACAGCATTTTTTTTACGCATGTCAAAATGTGAATTCATCTCTAAACCACCAATATGTTATGATTAATTTACTTCATGGGCCAAAAGAATGTATCACACTGCATTTATTTCTTATGGCTGCTGAAGGTCCTAGCGAAATGAAAAATTAAAAGATTTTTTAAAGTAACCTTCTTGCTCATATACAAGATGTGTCAGTGTGGCAACCACAGTGACGTGCACCATCATCAGTATTCCCACCATGGGAAACATTCATTTTCTGATCTTACTAGTGAGAGTGGATATGGGAGAGAAGAAAGATGCTTCATTACTGCATGTAAAAGCCCTGAATAAACTGCACAAAATTGACCTCTTGCACATCTGAATTGAGTCCTGCAGATGTACCATTTTGTAGAGGGCAGTGTGTCTGTGTGTGTGTGTGAAAAATGCCTGTGGAAGGACATGTTTTAAAACAACTTCTATGTCAAAACCAACACTATTCTGAAACAAAACTCTGTCTGGTGCAGGACTGACCCTTCAGCATTCATCCATCTCTTAAATCCAATTTTAAATCACAAAGGTGAGGGAGGAGAAACACAAACTACATATACTGTTATTTTTATCTAGTCCAGTAGGCATTTTCAACGGTGTCTTTGCAAGAACAGTTCTTCTTAGCTATGGATCCTATGTGAATACTGAGGATGACAGATTAAAGTAAGACCATTCAATGTATTACAGCCTGTCCTGTGCAACTGTGTCTTTGGAAATGCTCATGCACGTATGATATACTTATATAATATAGGATCGTTTGTTTTTATTTGACTTTGCTTTATATATATGTTTCTGAGGAAAGTAATTTATCCCTTTAAACAGTTTCTACAGTAACATGAACATGCTCAGGTAGGTATTTGTAAAATACTTAAGCTAGACTGTTTAAAAAATAAGCAAAAAAATACTAAAATGGTGAGTCTTTTAAGGCGTCTTAGTAGCAGGCAGGAGAACAAGTCTCCTGGCTGAGCTGCTCACGAGCAGTGATTTCCTCCCAGGAAATTCCATAGTCCAACAAAGCCAAATACATTCAACCCTTGGCCCATCTGCATGTGCTGGAAGGGAATCCAGCCTTTAGCTGGATTTCTGCTTTACAGATCTCTTAAATGACTTCAAATGCTGTGCCTGTGGTGGTGGGGAGCCTGGGGGCAGGACTCTACTGTAAAAGGCATGAGTCACACATAATGTGCCACTTTCTGCCACAGTGCATCAATCCCTCTAGAGACTTTTCAAAGTTAATGAACATTTCTGGGTGCAGTGGTCTCATGCCTTAAGTTTGAAGGTTAGCATCTGTTTACCACTCATCAGAAAAGTTTATTTCAAGGAAAAAAATACATAGATGCAGGGTACATATCCTCAGAAAATTCAAAACAAAGAAGCATCTTGTATATGTTTATGTTCAAATCCACTTGCTACAGTTCTGTGCCCAAAAAAATTTTGTCCAAGTAAAATATAATTGTCAGAATCTGGTTATATTCAGGATGTTTTCTGGGTTCTTAATCACTGTGGATCCTATTTTACAAAGATCTGAAATATGTGCTGGAGTCCAACAGGCTTCCATGTAATTTAAGCTGCTGTAATGTAGGCTTGGCCTCAAGCAGTTGCTGAATAAGCATGGGAGTGCACTAAGATCCAGGAAGGTGCCTGAGTGCTGCACCAAGTCATGGCCTCCTTCTAAAAGCTGACTTTCCATCACTAAAGGAGATGCTGCTAAAGGTCTGGTTTCCTCCAGGCATGCCAGTCCAGGAATGAAGTGCCAGGCAGCACTTTCAGGGGGCTTGTGCTGTACAGCTCTGTACAAATATTTCTCTGGAGCCATAGGAATTACAGCATGCATGATCACTACACTCATGCAAAACCCAGCACTTTTTTTCTTAAGAGATAGGGGCAAATGTTTACTCTTGCACTCTTTGCAGATAAAAAGAAAGCACTTTCTGCACAGTAGCTAGAGCCTTAATTAATTGCCTTAATTAAACTAAAGAAGACTAAGAATAGTAGATGTAGCTATATAAAACATATCCCAGATTCTAATGACATGTTTGTATTGTACACATGCAACTGATTCCTATATGCTTGCTTTTCTCTTCATTGATCATTTTTTGTCCATCAGAGCTTTTACCTCTCTGTTTTACAAATAGTCACTGTGAGAATCATGTACACATTACAACACCCCATGTTTTGCTGCTGTAAGTCCCGATACATGGCACCAGGAACATGTGTGACTCAGGGAATAGTGCAGGCCTGTATACAGATATTGAAGATGCATTGAGGTAAGGATGGAAAAAGCAAGAGGTCTTACGACCTTTGAAACACAGTTAAATGCTCGCCCAAGTCTAACTGAAACATATTTCTTGGTTTATGTTCAAAAATATTTACATGTGCAGTGTGTTAGATGTCAAATACATATTCAAAACAGAACTACAAAGCCGGTTACCAGACTAAAACTGATGTCTGCTGGCAACATGCAATATAGTTTGTGGGTTTAGTTATGTTGAAAACTGCGCCTCTGATTTTCCGTGCTTGGGTCTTTGCATTCTTCCTAAGGATTTCATCAAAGCTAAACAACTACAGAAGCTGCACTGCTTGATAAACAATGTTTTCTTTTATGTTTGGATATCACAGATGTACAAGGGCCAAGCTATTATCCTACTCAGGATCCCATGGAATAGTCATGTGTTGAACACTGGGGAAATAAATTGGGCTGTTTGGAAGCCTGCTCACTGCTGCTGGTGGTCAGCAGCTGCTCTATGGCAGTGGCTGTAGCCAAAGACAGAGGAAAGCACTGCAAGACTGTTTCTAAATTTGTCCCTTCTCTACTTTTTTTGTCCTCCCCAAGATCTCACAGCTCTCTTTGTACCTGCTGTGAAGAGGAAAGGGGCTCAGTGGGGCTGGTATTCCTGTCATCCAGTGGCCCTAAACACCCAAATTCCTACTCTTGCTGAAACCTGCTGCCCAGTTTCCCAGTAAAGCAGGGCAACTTCTTTTCCTTTGCAAATGAGGCATTCATAAGAACAGTAACCAGGGCAGGAATTTTCCAGCAATGAAAATTGGGTGTTTCCTATGTGCATTTCCTATGTGAACACAGGTATGTAACAGCACAGCCTGGGCTTCTGTTGTGTGAGGTAGTTTATATCAATGTTTGTAGAACTGGGGCCAAAATCTCTCAGCACTGGTGCTGTATTTCCACTCATTTTGTACCAGGGTCTTCCTGTGAATCCCCTGCGGGAGCAGTCCAGTGGTACTTAAAGGGATGCTATTTCTGTAATTATCTAATTATTGCTCCAAGGTTCTTTCTTGTGCTTGTTAAACCTCCATTCCAGTGAAAGTGTAACCCCATACTACTGAATTTGGATAAAATGAGATTGAGAATCAACATTAATTCCCCAGCAGTCTTTGGAGTAGGTAATGTTGTCTTTTATTATTCCCTGTTTAAAAACACAGAATTGAGACTGGATCACTCTGAATAGAGTGAAAAGTTCCAAAGGTAGTGGAGTGTGAAAATGGGGCTGTTATTCTCCACTAGATTCCTTATATTGGCTTAAAAATTCATGTGACATTTATTTCTTTAATGAATACTATAAAAATTATCTGAATTTCTGTTAGTTGCTATCAATCTCATTTCTAAATTCTGATTTTTTTTTTTTG
Organism: Brachypodius melanocephalos; assembly: GCA_013398615.1. Classification (NCBI taxonomy): domain Eukaryota; kingdom Metazoa; phylum Chordata; class Aves; order Passeriformes; family Pycnonotidae; genus Brachypodius; species Brachypodius melanocephalos. The sequence continues at coordinate 59,076,921 of VZSR01003803.1, forward strand.
CAATAAGGAATCAACAGTGAGATGGATCATGTTCATACTCAACAACCTTTCAGTTGCTTACCCCTTAATTAGTATTGTTTTATGATCTTTCTTAATTCCTTTATGAATTCCTTCCCCCTGTGTGGGACACAGGAGTCTAACACCAAAAAAAATTAAGGAAAAATGAAGGGTGTCTTGGGTTACTTCCTTCTGGTTCCTGCTTTTTAATTCACTTGTCACAATCGGCCTTAAATATTACACCTTCATTTCAATTTTCAGCTGCTGAATCATGATCAGCTGAAGATCCAGTAGCCCTGCACTACTGGATATAACTCAAGGGGTTATGCTGTTTTCACTGTTTGGCACATACTCAGGAATGGCAACTTAGCTGAGCAGTTGGAGCATATGGCAGGGGGAGATAGGCCAGCATCTTGGATGAAGATGCATATATTTTGTACTCTCATGGTATGATGCATTCTTGTGCTTTGCAGATGGCACCTCGGAATTGCAGCTCTGAAAACTAATTTTGCCCAGCCACGCAGGTCTGCTGACACAAGCACAAGGATCATCTGCTTCTGCAGACACTACTGCACACTGCAGATATCCTAGGCAGGAATTTTTCTGAGAAGAACACCTGCATCTCAGTTGCTGTGGTAAGCAGAATAAAAAGCTCAGGAACCTATTGACTAGCCTTTGTATCTAGAGAGAAGAATTCAGCCAGACACGATCCCTACCCTCATGTAACACTTGGTCACTGTTTCTCCTGAAAGTTTATTACATCGTGGTAGTCAGGGCAAGAGTAACAGGAATACACTGATCTTATGGCAGCTGGAAAGAGGGATTTATTGTAATTGACAGAGATCTAACATTGCCTTTGGTTTGCCAGCAACTTCCCTGCATATAGACCAGCCATCAGTCCTCAGAGAAACTGCTTTTGTGGCACATAGGGATTGTAGCACTAATAGTGCCTCTCTCAAAATTTGTCTTTTGTGTCTGCCTCTCTGCCGCCACAAAACCACCATCTTGTTACATCTTGCACATGTACAAGTGGATCAAGGGCTTGGCAGGCAGGTTTCAGGCAGCAGATTCTGTGCAGCTAACAGAACTGCAGATTAAGGTATGAGCACTTTCTGTTCTCTGGCATAATTTGCATTACGTAAAATCACTCTGGGTACTGTGTCACTGATCTGATCAGGGAGATCATGCAGGGAGATCGTTTGAGAGTACATCAGGCAGATGGATTTTTAAAGATCATTTTCCTGCATGTGCAGTGGGCTTCACATGAGCTACTGTCAGGTCTTCTTGGCTTCTCCTCCCGCCCCAAATTTCTGTGCTCTGTGTAGGACAACCAGCCTCAGTACTAGTCTGTGCTTTTTGTAGATATTCTCCTGAAACAGTCAACAGTTTGGCAGCAAATAAACCCATGGCTGATGGACACAAACAGTTAAATTCTATTGTCTACCTGCAACAGGAGAGCTAAAGGAGAAGGAAAGGAGAAATTGAAATTAAAAACAGATCTGTCAAGCAATGAATGGGATACTGTCTGGAGTAATGTGAAAATTACTGCCAGCTTACAGTGTACCAAGGGGCTTTTTTTTTTTTTTTTTTTTTTTTTCCCCAAAGATTCCAAAGAACTATTATTTACAGGACCTCTGAGCAATTGTTTCCACATTGAGCTAAGACAAGGGAACTGTTGCTGGCACTACCAATAATGTATCTCTGCCTGCTACCAGCAGGCTGGGAAGCTCAATCACCTGCAGGGTAAGGGATGGATTTTAGGGAAGAACTTCCTCTCATCACACAACTTCTGTGGACACAAAAGATGCGCACATTTTTGACAGCATGAGAGTAGATAAGAGCATTTGCTGCCTGCAAATGAAATGCTAAAACAGGAGAGAGGTGTCATAATACCGTCCTGCATTCAGATGTTGTGTAAATTTGCAAGAGATTTCGGAAGGTACCTTATTACCCTCAGCAGAAGGAACCAATGAGCGACAATCATAGCATAGATTTAAGGCAGATTTGAAGACTTAGAATAGAAAAATATCTGCCCTCTAAATTTGTGATGCTCTGTCTCCCTTATTTTTCCCATTTTTAGACTTCAGCTGGCTACCTGGGGTGCCTGATTTAGGCTTTCTGACTACTATTGCATCCAAAATCTTCAGTGATTCAGACTGCTACTGACAACCCCTGGTCCTTTGTACAGTCACTGGAAAGAAGCAATTTCCATGCCTAAGTGCAGATCTGACTAGGACCCATCATTGTATTGTCTGTTTTATCTCCACAAGCAGAAAGAACAAATAATTCTGAAGCACTGAGAAAAATCTTTTCTACCTTCCTGGGTCTCATCTGTCATGGTTTCCCTGGGAAGAAGACAAGAAGAGGACCACATATTTAATTTTTTTCTATGGGTTTTGTTTGCTTCAAAGATTGAACTGAGTTTTCTTTTTCTTTCTTCTTGTATCTGAGGGGCCCGAGAACATGAGTAGCTCTCCTCTTGAGGCCATTTCAAAAGTATGTTAAGTGCAGGAGCATTGCTGCATCATTTGTTCATAGTGTTCTTCAGAAGTGTATAGAAATTAAAATTCAATTCTAAAAGAGTGCACAGCACCAGTATGATAAAAGTCTTTTTAATTGAGTTATTTAAGAGAAGATGTTTACTTACTCCTTACCTCAGTGACCAGTCTATTTACATCCATGCACTTTTCCACAACGCATTTTGGAAAAAAAAAAAAACAACCAAAAATACACGAGAAGATTTTGAAATCTTCAGAAACAGAATAAAGTCTTGAAAGTCTTGTGCAGATTTTCTGTGATTACACATCTGAAAAACAACAGAAAAAAACCTGACAAAGGCTTTGAACTTTGCCATAGTGATCTCTATTTTCACTGTTACTAAGCAAGACTTTGGACATGGACATTCTGAGAGAGTTGTTTAATGATAAATAAAATGTTTCTTGTAAACATTAAAGAAAAAAATAGCATTAATGAAAAGTGAAACCCAACTTAGTATTTCCTTTATCAGTTGGTCTATCTGAAGTGGAAACCTCAGAGGTGAAAATAAAAGAAACTGGGAGACATGGAGAAATCAAAACAAAAAAATATATGTTAGCAGATGACTAATGAGAAAGAGGCTCTTTCTGTACTGAGAAGTCAGAGGCTGTTTTATAACATTTGCCATGCCTTTGCCACAGCACATGAGATCTGTCATATACATGTTGTGTATGTTTTTGGAATGGCCCATTGAAATCATTCATGCTGTTTCATGATGTAAAACATAAAAAAGGCAACAAGAAAGCAATGAGATGTCAGCATAGCACTGAAACCAATTTTTCAGCATATTATAGGAGGAGAAGCCATGGCACCTGAAACTGAAAATCTATGAGACAGTGCAAATTTGTTTTGAAACAAATATCAACAATGAAATACTTTTTAGACTGTCTGAGCCCTGGAAAGTCAGGCAATTAGCTCCAGCATTGACACAATGAGGTTATTTTACCAAGGTGATAGACTGTAATGATTATCAAATGTGTTCAAGGAAATAAAATCCTGTAGTCTAGTCAATCCCGTCCAGAACCTGATTAGCTTTTAGAGCTCAAGCTTGATTACCTTGATTTCATTAGTAAAAAACACCTCAAGACTAGCAGGCACTTAGAACCATCAAATGATTTTTTTTTTCCTTGTGGTCTCAGAGTGGATGTCATGTGAGAAGGCAACACAAGACTGACACAGACATTGATTCTTCTTCATGAGATTTGCACAGGACTTTTTCACTGTCTTTTGGCTGTGAAGAAGTTGTCAGATGCACTTTTCCCCCTGAGCTTCTATCTGCAAGAACATGTGAAAAATGGTGGTGTACTGAGGGAAATGGTTTAAACACTCTAGACAAACACAAGAGAAGAACTTGTGTCCATGGAACTGCTGGTGGTGCATTGCATTTAGACACAAGGTGCTTACAGAAGTTCCTGTTAGACACTGTGTGGTGCCCTTTTGAAAACAGAAAAACATGCCATAGTCTAGTGTGAAGAGCCTGTGTTGTATCCATTTTACTTATTTCTCTGGGCAGAAATTATGTTTTGTCTGAGAATGTTACCTGGTAAATAGATAATGCCTTCTTATTGTGGCTAGTTGTCTTATTGAATGTACTGCTGGAAGACTATGTGGATATATAGATGAGAAGATATTAAAAATTACATGTAGCAAGATATTAAAACATAGTCTGGATATGGCCCTGCTTTAGGTGCCCCTGCTTGAACAGGAGGGTTGGACAAGATAATCCCTGGAGGTCTATTCCCACTTGTGATTCCGTGGTAACATCACAAAAGCTGATCATTGTCATTGCTCAGAAAACAACAGCTCATCTCACACTCTTATGATGAAAATAGTAACCATGTGAGCCTTAATTTTAGTGTCAATCCTCCCTTTTAATACAGAGATGTCAACCTTCTTGCAGACAGCTGCTTGGTGGTAGTTGTGAGCTTGATTTGTGTCAGCAGATATAATCTGGGCTGATACTACATCCCAATGAAGATTAATGAGCCCATTTCTCATTTGTGCCCCATACATCTGACATGGCTTCACAGAACTTTGTGAAAACATCATATTTATGTTGTGGGTAGATGTACTTTGGGATGCAGAGTGTCTCTGCATTATATGTAAGCTTTCAAAAGGCTAAGCAGTCATTCCTCCTGCCTACCACCAGATCTGAAGGCTTGTGTGGCAGCTATAGAGCCACTGCCCTGGAAGGACCAATCTATCTTTGAAGAACCTTGTGCTACTGTCACTGTGAGACTAGAGCTCTGCCAGCACCCACATTGCCACGAGGGCTTGTGGGTACATGAGGAAAGTAAGATCCCTGAGCCTCTCCTTCCCACATCCCTCCCACACAGGTCTTTGCAGAGCTGAGCCTCAGCTTTCAAACCAGTGCAATTTAAAAAAATACTCTTTGGATAACCATTTTACTGCCTGACATTGTCAGTTATTAATCATAAAATTCTTCTGATGGAGCCCTGCAGAAGGAACTGGAACTGAACCCAATCAGATACCATATTTTAATTATATTGCCTCAGCAATGCAGTTTTGCCCATGGTGATTTTCTATACAGCATTTGCAAGGTGGGAACTGTCACAGCTCAAACAGAGTTCAAGCAATTAACATACCATTTAAAACTTAATCTTTGAAAGGCATATTTCATTGAAGTTTTGTGTTGCAAATAAAAGATGGTCATAGATTTCACAAACATTCCTGCAAATAATTCTTCCCGTTTTTCTGATATATGATGCTGGTAAAAAATAGTAGCATTTCTGGTTGTCACTGGGAAGAAAGAGCAGTATTTTAGGAATTTTTTAAAAGTGTTCTTTTTTCCCATACTTCTATTTTCATGGGACAAATTAAATATAGTTGGGGCTTAGAACATGAAGGTGTTTTGATAGGTGAATGTTGGTGCTATACTCAGAATATATCAGCTTCTTCCAGGTAAGTTCTTCTTGAGGACATTTACCACCCTGGGACTTCAGCAAATTGCATTACTAATGAACGTTGAATGTGCCTAAACTTTGTCACTTTTCCAGAAAGTGGAGAACACAATTCTGCCTTTTTCCCCTGGCTCCCACATTCTCCTTACTTTTGGAATCCTGCACCTCAGAAATACATGGGCATGTATTCATGTGCAGTATGTGATTACTGCTGAGTGGTTGTGCTGTGTGTCAACGTGGTATTCTTGATGGTTTGTGTTTTGCGGGGGGGTTTACATGGAGGAAGAGCTTTGTTTCAGCTTGGCCCTAGGAAACCACTGCTTTTAGGAGTGCTACTGCCTACTGCTGTTGTAAAGAAAGCACAAGGAGGATGCAGCAGTGATGGCTTTTATCAATAATTATAAGTGCTTTATATTTCTGAAATCTAGCTTGCATGGTATTTAGTGTAGTGGTTCTGATACATGTTCCAGCTCCCACACAGAAGCAGCTACTCTCTGTACAGTTGCAGAGAGCTGCCTACAGTTAAAATAAGCCAGCTGATCTTGTGTTTTCCTGCAGGATGCTTTTAGTAGGCATGAAAAAATGTGGTACAGACTTGTCATGCCCTTTCTGAGAAAACTTCTGTACCCAAATTCCTCAGTCTGGCTGGCTAGCAGGCCATATCCAGCCTGATTTCCTGTCTTACATGTAGCTTTACCATAATTCTTTGACCAGTGGACAAGGAGCACCCTTTCACAGACTCTCAGGACATCATTTCAAGTAATTTCTTAGTAACTAGCAATTCGCTTCCGGAGCTAGAGGTGGTCTAAACTGAGCTCCAAAGTGACCATTAACTTCTCTTTTAAGTAGAGCCAGTGATTATTTTTCCCTCTGGGTGCACACTTGCATATCTTTACAAACAGGGCACTGTTAGATTTCTACCCTGCCATAAACTCTGACTGTACTACCTCATCCACTACTGACCTGAAGTGAACTCTGAGGAGAGGGAACAGTAATAAAGCAAAACCCAGCAAACAGTGTGAAGCTTTTGTAAGATCTTATATAACTGGATTGGCTATATTGGGAACTTGCCTTTGGTTTTAATTATAGATTTAAGGGTGCACTTATCGGGCTCTGTGCCATCTCTTTGCTCCCTCACTTCACTCTTGATTTGCTTTATATAATGAACAGCCACTACAAAAAGGATGTTTTTCCCCCTTCCTTTCAGGAAGAGGACAGGCCAACAAAAGTTCACTGGGGGTTGGGGAGGTCTAATGTGTTAATTGTCTCGTGTGTCACTCTGGTCTCAGGCTTCAGCCTGGTCTCTCCAGAAGGTTTCAAAGATCAGCTGTCAGAGCCCAGCAAAAAATGTGTGGTGTCCCAAAACTGGCCAATGTTTCTTCCCAAAAGCTGGGATTGAGTGACAAGTACCTCTTTGAACTTGCGGAAGAGTGTGAAGAGAATGACAATCCCCAAATCTACCCAGATCTACCTCTTACTCACATCTGTTCACCAGCATACACAAAAATTACTTTCATGGAAGCAGAGCTAGAGCAGATGCAAAACAGCAAGGTCTTCTGAGGGCATCATTAAGTTGAGATTTGAGGAAACAGGACTTGAATGCGTAAAAAAATTTAAAAGAAAACTAAGTCAATTTATTCTGCCTGAGCATCACTTCTTGACTTAATCTTTAACTCAATTTGTATTCATTTTCCTGGTGACTTTTACCTCTCAGAGCATCTGCTGTATCAATTGTTATATGTGCATAGGGAGAGAGGCTTGTAAAGCAATAGAGAACCTGTCCTGCAGAATTACTCTGGCTGTGCCTTGAAGGGTAGACACCTGCTGCCTCCTTTGAGGGGTCTCAAGCTCAGGAATCAGGTTTCTGAATCTGTTATTCATACCAGAAGCTAATCCCATGAAGGGATATCTGGAGTTAACTGCCCTGCCACATCCAAGAAGGTGATGATAAAGCTGGTGGCTATCCTCCTGCTCTAGCTTAGATATCTTCAGCTTTTTGTTTCAATCTTGTAAAAGGACAGGGGTTAGTAAAATCAGCAAAAAGGTGTTATTATGTGAGCTGAATTCCTCCTTTAAGTCAGTGAAATTAACAGTATTAGTGTCCACTATCCATTGTAAGTAGAGGGGTTCTCTGATGTAAGGGTAAAAAAAGTACTTGAGAGCAGGATACCCTGAGCATCTCAACACAAAGGCAGGCCAGATCCACTATGGCTATCCCGCATTCTAGAGCTAAAAATCTCTGCTTGCCTTCCTGTGGTTCTAAATGCTAGTAAAATGTAGCAGGGGAATTAAGAGTTCACTGTGTTAACAGCTTTTTTGTTCCTAGAATGTTTGCAACAGTCCATCTCTTAAATTACAAATGTAATGGCATAGATCCTGGTTATCCTTTCACTGATACCAAGTTAGAAATATTACTAAGAAGGACAGCAAAAATCTGGAAAAGTGGTGAACCTGACTCTCCTTAACAGCAGCCTACTTCTTACCAGCCCTGTGACTACTGAAGAATTCGTCATTCCAGAAAATTGTACATCGTGTTGACATGTGAAATTACAAAAGAGACTGCTCCTAACGAAGCTGCAGCTGAACAGACATAAAGTTCCAATCCTAGGGCGTTGCAGAAGACACTGCAAAACACAGTCTGGGCTTTTATGCTGATATAGGTGTACATGCTCTGTAACAGGAGGGGGTGTGTTCATCCTTGCTCCCAACTCTCCACTGATATCACTGCATCCAGTTTTGCTTTCTTTTTTTATGCTTTTTCCTAGGATGTGACTCAGTGCTTTTCAGAAAGCAGAGCCTTTGTCTGCATCATTTTGCCTGCCAATCCTTTACATCACCTGCTTGATCCAGAGTTGGGAGTGACTCATTTTTCTCATCCAAGCACATGTGCACACAATGAGCTGTCTCTCATCTAATGGCCCTTCACAGAAACTTATATCTAGGGTCATGATTGTGTTTTGTTGCAGATGCCCAGTGCCCATCTGTAGAGGACAGTCTCTGTCTGTCTCAGGATTTATATTGTTCTGAATGCTTTAAAGGCTTTGCAAGTGAAAGCAAATGATTTATTTTTTTTCCCTTCCTCCCTCACTAGCTAATTTTGTATCTATTATTTACTGTGGGAAAGCTATGCTAAACAAGCAATCTCTAAATTTTGTTCTGAGGCTGATTTCCATCCTAAACTATTTACTGGAATGAGCTTGAACCTGGAAAAGTTTCTGGAAAAGTTTCACACCACTCACTCACCATGTTACCTCTGTTATTTGCCCCATACGTGAAGATAAAATTTTAATGGAATCCCTTAAACTGCATAAAGACACTTATCTAAGTATCTAAAATTTATCTATGAACAACTGAAATCAAGACATGTACAATGCAGACATGAACTAGTCCACCTCTTCTTTTGCTCTGTTAGAGTCAATGGAAAGATGTAAGCACTTCCCAGCAGTAATTTGGCTCAACCTGAATTAGACAGCTACCATAGGTCACACGGATTACAACAAAGAAAAGGCAAAGCCAAACAGCTTTGGTGCAGATGTCTACATCTTGGTGGTGTCTATTGTTATGGTGCCTTACATAAATTAAAGTTAGTAAATTCATTGTTGAATAGAGCAGAGATTCAGGAAATTCCAAAGGGGCAGATTACAACATTATCACAAAATGATACCATTTTAATTGTAGATTTTAATTCTTCTGCTGAGAGTTTAATTTTAGGATTAGGTATAGTCATCTCTTGTATCTACTTTGACAGTAACACAGCCAAGAAAAGTTGCAAACTGTTAGAATAATGAAATTTATTAACCCTTATTCATGGACTCAGCGGGAAATTGGATGGACTAGTGGGATGACTTTGACCCTTCCTATCAGGAAACATTTCCATGTTGTCCTATCTCACACATTTTCTCTGCTCATCCCTTGCCCCAGTGTGAACTCACACTGCCTGTGATACTGTACTGTGCTCAGGCCCAGCAGAGGAGACCCAGCTTCTGGATTCTGAAATGTCATCAGCAAAGAAAGGAAGATCCAGTATGTTCAGGGTCTCAGAAAACTGACAGGAGGGGACAAGGTTTTGTAGACAACTTTTAGTGATGTCTCAGAGAGCCATCTGGGAGCGTAACTGCTTCCCTCTTCTGTCTCCCAATAACCAGAGGAGAGTGAGCTGAGAGCCTCTACATAGAAACAAACCTTGACAGTTTGTCAGACTTAGGTTGAATATGGATGATGCTCTCAACAAGGCTGAGGCAAACTTTTCATTACTTTTCATGTAAAAGAACTCACTTTGCTTTTCTTTTTGCTCTAAGAACCCTGGAAATAGATGGCCTTGGAAGAGCCCATTTCCCAAGAGATGCAAAATAATTCTGATGCCGGTTGAAGCTCCCTTGTGTGAGCCATTGGCAATGTGTTTTTGTACTGTTTTAGGAACAGGCCAGAAAGCAGATGGCATTTTTTAACGTGTCTTATTCCATAAGTGGCTTGCCTTTGCTGGCCTGATGACAACTCATCCTCCTGCTAAATCTCTGGGGTACAGAGGATGGGAAGAGCCACTTGTGAAATTCCTGACAAGAAGACAGAGCTTTCAAGGCCTCCCTCTCCCCATGCAAGGACAGCCAGAGGTAGAGAGTACTTTTCATTTCCCTGCTGCCCTTTGTGCAAGGCGGGTCACAGAATACTGCTTGTTTTATGCAACATTTGAATATATTCTCCAGGCAATATTTTTTCCTTCTGCTGAGAAGACTGTCTTTCCTTTAATCCATTTATTCCTGATCTGCTTTTCCCATAGTCCTTATGCTCACTGAATGCTGTAGCAAATCTGGTCTTATTTGGTGTTAAAACAATAGAATTTTTTTTCACAAGACAAACCAAAAATGAGTGGCAAAAAGTTATACAGGTCTTGTTTTAGGCCTTTTTTTCAGGAAGGATGGAGTATTTTAGAAATTCTTCTATCTGATTAAGAGTAAGCCTTAACGACGATGCATAAGAGCACTTGTTCTACCAGCAAAAGCTTGTTTTCATGGGGATAGCAAGGAAGAGGTGTCTGAACACTCTCAGGAGAGCTTTGGAGGAAAGAAGGTAGATATGATTGAAATGAGCCAACACAGACTTTGTTTATCTAATGTCATGTTTTTGTGCTTCAGGTTTTATTCCTTTTGCAATATGTAAAAAATTACTTGAATTTTGATTGTATCTCAGTTCCATGCAGGTATTTGCAATTATAAAATTGAGTAATGTAAACTCCCATGAATAAATCTAGTGACTACTACTATAAGATGGTTTTCCTTTGCCTTTTCAAGCAGCAGTCTGAAATTCTATGAGGAGAGAAGATAACAACTGACATGGAATGGAGTAATACAAGATGAATGTTATGAATTTTTGTTTTGCTTCAAGAAATCTTTTACATTTGCAGTATAGCACAATGGTGCTGAACCCACAGGGATATTTAGAGATGGGAAACCATTTCTGTAAAAATGGGTTTTGGAACCATAAAGCTCAGCAGGAAATACTGCATTAGTTGCTGCAGCCCTTTTTGGAATTTGCTTCTTTCAAGTAACTTGTTCCATGCCATGTTTGTGACAGACTTTTCAGAGACATTTCTCCAGATTCTGCCATAGCAGTACAGTTGGATATTAATTTAAACAAGCTATATTTGCAGCTCAGGACAAGAGAAATCATAGATTATTTAGGTTGGAAGGAGCCTTTAAAAGTCATCTTGTTCCCACCTCCTTGCAATATGCAGGGACATCTTCAATTCAACCAGGTTAGTCAGAGAACCATCCAATCTGGCCTTGAATATTTCCAGGGTTGAGTCTTCCACTATGTCTCTGAGCAACCTGTTCCAATGTTCACCACACTAATCATAAAAAAAAAAAAAAAGAAAAAGCCGTCTTCAACGGCTTGGCTGGCTGGCTGTTTCAATATTGGTTTGCAAGTTCTACGCTTTACGAACTTGCACAAACATGTATGATGTTCTGAAAAGACAGCAATTTCTTTACTCACTGCATGGTTTGAAATTTAAGTCCTCAAGTGACCAAGCCATTGAATGCTCACTTCCACTTCTCCTGAGTTTGCTATCAGTGAAAATTTAGCAATCAACCACAAGTTGTAAGAGTGTGAGTCCACTTTTACAAAGTTGCAAAGAGAGGGAGGAGAGAGTACAACTTCTCCAAAGGACCTGTCAGAGTACCTGGCCCCAGTGAACCCTCTCTGTGGGGGTTCATTCCTGGGATGTGCCCGTGGGGTCTGCTGCCCCCAGCATTGCCAGCTGTGGTGGCTGTGGGTGAGAACATCTGTCCTTCAGAAATGGAATGGGACCACCAACTGTTCCCACAGGTCAGTGAGCACAAACCTCGCTATAGCTATAGGTATTCCTCTCCACTGACCTACATGATTTGGTCTGGTGACCTACTGCTTTTGTTTACTTTTTTAGGTTATAAAATATGCTTATCCAGCCTCTATAAGCAAGCGTGTAAATCTGAGAGTTGCAGTTCTAGAAATCTACTCAAAAATGCCATGTAAAGGACTGCTAACCAGGCCTCTCTTGCCTTTAAGCACCTGAAACCTTCCAAACATGCTTAGAGGTGCAAGATTGCACATCCTATTAGGAACCTGCTAAGCTAGCCTGGCATACCAGCTGGATTTTTAAGGTACTCTGTGAAGATCATAATCCTCTTCTTTCTTGGAGCAACTTTATTACCCCAGGGAAGCAGCTGAGTCAAGATTGTGCCAATATTTCCATCACATTGTTAGCTCTCTTTTTTTTAAGTCTTCATGAAAAAGAAGTCATTTTGTCCCATAATTAAGAACCAAAAAACTTCTCATGGCAGCAGATTTTGTTTATGATTTTCACACAAATATTTTTGACAGCGTTGACATTTTTACAAGCATGACTAACTACACATTTACCCAGTTTCATTTTTTTTTTCTGGCACTTAAATGTGCTAAAGATAATGTAAGCTAGAGAATTCTGAAGTCTGGCAAGAAGTTTACTACATGCCAGGGACTGTTTTCACTTATTTTAAAAGACAAGTAGATGGCCAAGATACTGAATTTGAAATGACACCTGCTGAGCTTATATCATGGTGACTGTGACAAAGGATATTCTTGTCATAGAAGACTTTCTCAGTAACAGTTTTCATTCAGGACTTTGTCCTGTGATTTCTTTGCTGTGTTGGGTATGGCACAAATTTTACAGCTTTGGTTTCTTTCTCTGTGAAATGAATTTAATTACCTACTTCACAGGAATATCTGCTGCATAAATTATCAGTACTTAGGCAATGCTGAGGGAGGAAGGGACTTCACAGCCTGGAAAGGACAGAAGGGTGGGTGCACACAGCAGGGGTATGTGCAGTGCTCACAAGTCTGCACGTACAAGACTTTACCTGGGAGCCAGCTAAGGACAGAGATAACCTTCACTCATCTGTAACTTTATTGATGTACCTCCCTGTGATATCCGTGCTACTCCTTGTGAAAGCCACTGCTTCTCAGGAATCCATCTCAGCCAGCTGAGGAAATGCCCTGTGCTATGCAAATCACAGAGCAGCACTCTTACTAAAGGAACTGTTTTCCAAAACTGGCCTGTCCTGATATCACACTTGCAATGTGTGTGCTCCAGAGTTAATACCTGCCAGCACCTCCCACAGAGTGGCCTCTAAGGTATTTGTTTATTGTTAGTTTATATTGTTAAGGAGGTGAGTGGTGCCTTGGAAACTGCTGTGCACAACCTGCAGACAAACGCTGCTGTTTGTGATGGTGTCGTCTGAGGGTTTTAGTGAGTGCGATAGCTGGGTATTTCTGACCCCACAAACCTTCTGTCACTATACACTGGTGCCACCTTTAGTTCTCTCTGGCCCTTTCAATATCTTCTGCTTTTTAGTATGCCAGTACTACGCTCCTGCCGAGCAGCTGCCTGTTTGGCATGACTCATGCCAGACATTTGGCTATTTTGGACAAATGGGGATAGGCTATTTATCCCAAATAGCTGCCTGCCTTGGATAGCACATTATCCTGAATAATGGAAGCACTATCAACCTAAAAATCCTTTAGAATTCTTCTGCCTGCACCCACATATTGCAGCAAAGAACCCAGGAAACATGCAAATAAACTATTAAAACAGCAGATGACGAGAGACACACTTTAGAAATGATAACTTGGTTTGACTTTGTTGTGCCCCCACCAAGGCAAGGAGGCCACCTTCCCTGGGTGCAGGGTCTGGGAGCTACTCCAGAGGTCTGTGCCCCAACTCTTGAGGAGCCCTCAGAAAACGTGCAGGTACCCTGGTGACTTCCCTAGAACTATTGCTGGCCCCGGGCTCCCTGGTGGCAGGCTTGCCATGGAAACATTTCTGAGTATTTTTTTTTAAGCTGTTTATTCACACACCAGAAGGAGCAACTTCGGGTTTGAAAAACTACTGGGCATGTTCTGCCCAGGGGAACAAAAACCCATACAGTTGGGTAGAAATCAGGACCTTCTTTGCCCTGTTTACCTGGAGATGGCTTGTATAGGATGTGAAATGCAAGGGGTGTCCTAGGAGTTTATGGTGTCTCAGGCACAGATAAAGAGGACTTGAAAGAATTTTCTGTGTTGACACAGACCCTCCTGGGAGAGCTTTTTTTTTACCTTTGCTTTTGCACTTTTTTTTTTTTTTTTTTAGGTTTCCCAATCTTTTAATGGATGCATTGTAATTTATAGTAGATCCTTGCCTAATGATGAATGATGTAGTTTGCTAATGATGGATTTGGTTACAGTTTGTGTGTGTTGTAGAGTGAGAGATGATTTTATCTTGTTCTGATGGAGGACTCAGGTTACCAAGAAGTCTTTATAGCTCTTTATGAATCTACCAGTGGAGCCATTAGTTTAAAATGTGGGATTTTTCTCCTTTCTCCTCCAAATCTTAATGAATTTTAAAACAGCTTTTTAAACTGATTATTTCAGAACACTGCTGTCCCATAAGTGTGTTTGTCATCATTTGCACTGGTCAAATTTCCACTGTTTTCAACATCTGATGGGAAGAGTGCTGGGTATGAAAAGAATGCAGGGTCAGACCCAGAGAGAAAGAAATATAGATGGGCCAGCAGCAGGGCCAGTGCCCCAGTGAGCATCAGGGTGAGCTGGTAATAGCAGTGGTAGCAGGCAGAGGGAATTGGTGGTAAATGGAAGAGTCTCAAATGGATTAACTTGCCAGGCTTGTTTTTAGAGTCTGTTCTTCATTCACTTCAATGGCTGATGGGCATCCCTTCCCCCTCCCCAACTCGCTTCAACAGTTTTAATTTATTTTTGTGTTTGGGAAAATATGTTTTACATGACTAACATCCTTTATAATTTCCTGGTATTTGGTGTACTATTTTACATTTTAACCAAAACGTTTTTGTTGTTGTTGTTGTTATATTTGTAAACTAATTGGAAACTATGGCAATTTTTTATCAGATTCAATCCATATAATTTGGGTATATGTATAAGTAGTTAATTTACAACTGTTCACTAGCATTATCCAGTCCACTATTTTTCTCTTGTAATCACTTCTTTCAAAGGCAATTTTAATAAAATTGGCTACTTCTTTTTCCTTGAAGAGGGGTGGGGAAAAATATTTGCCTGCAAAATGCTTTGAAATTTTAGCCTTAAAATATGAAATTAGTAAAGGAAGAGGTGGCATTCAACGACACTATTTTGCAAAGATGCATGAGATCTGCCACAATCATCCGTTTGCCTGTGACAATAAACAGAAGAGTTCTGTATCTCTTATCACAATTTTTTCCTCCAGAAAGGTTACTAGTATGCTGCACACAATATAGAATTTTCAAATTTTGAAACATTTTGTTATTATAGTAATGGCTATTGCTGTTCCTAACACATACCCTGTGAGATGGCTTAAAAAATTTATGCCTTGGTTCATGTAAAAAAAAAAAAAAAAAGAAAATGGGGGGAGGGGGGAAAAATAAAAACAAAGGTCAAAACTTTTAAAATGTCACTTCTTCTACAGTTTTGCATAGAAAATACATTGAAGCAGTGGGAGGGCTCCTTGCCCATAGAAACAGGCTGTAAGAAAAGAATGTTATCCTGCTGCTGTAGTTTCCACTTTCACTGGCAGCTGCGGGCTGAGCAGAAAAGCACTGTGGGAGCCTATTGTTACCCCAGCTGGGTAATAGTTTTCTTATTTTACAGTCAGCAACCGAGGGGGGTTGGGGTGTCTCAGCAAAGTGCCTGAAAATATAACTCCTGCAAACAGATCACTTTCTTCTTCCCCATGAGAAAGAGGGATCCATAAATCTTTTATTTCATTTGTTTCCCCTACCAAGGTAATCAACTATTTCAAAAAAAGATGGGTTTATTTTTCCAAATAAATGTATGCTGTGTTGAAATGTTGCTCTGAAAGCTGTAAAATCCCACATCTCTGTTGGAAAGCTCAATAATTTTCCTTTTTGGTGGTGACAGCTTTTTGGGGTTTTTTTTTTTGTTTGTTTGGGGTTTTTTTTGTTTGTTTGCTTGTTTTGTGGGGTTTTTTTAAATGAAATTTGATTTCTGAAAAGTAAATTTTGCAAGAATAAGTCTATATGGATGACAACCCACATTTTTACCAGAACAAAGTTTTGATAGGAAATGGAGGAGGTGGTGAGTAAACTTTGCAAAGCCTTTCTTTTCCTGGCAGAGAAAGGGTAAGCACCCCTACGAAAGTGGCACACATGATTTTATATTGAATGGTTGTATCTGTAAGTCTGACTCTTGCAAGAGTTTAGGTTTCTTTTAGTGCTGGCCTGTCCAAGTGAGGGCAACTGTTTATGTCACCACAGCAACTCAAGTTTAAGGAAGGGGAGCAATGATAAAACCATTTAGCTCAGCAGACTTTGCTCATGTCTTTCATTTCCTAACAACTAGAATTTGCAAGACCAGCTGCAAAGGAAGACAAATTTTGCCTATGGTGGGGAAGTTGACTAGCTGAATGATTTATCTCCTCAACTTTTTTGTAGCCTCAGGTGTCACCACAGTTCCCGTATGAAGTCCTGCAGAACACTCCATCAGGGACATGTAAAGGTAAAACACCCCCTGGTCAGCTGGATGAGAGCAAAGATGAAGTGCCCAGTTGATGGGCAGGTCACAGCTGATCAGAGAACTACTTTGATCAGAGGAGACCTGTCCCCAGGGCTTTTTCCTGTTGCAAATCCTTTGGAAAGAAGGAGGGATCTGCTCCAAAATGGGGCGGGTATTGTTGTAGCCCTGTTTACTACCTAGGAGCATTGAGGTGTTCCTGGAACAAATCTCCCTCTCTAGAAGTGATGCAGAGGAGTGGGTATAGATTATAGTGGCTCAAGCTCTCTGCTCTTGCTAGCAGAGGTTCTCAGCCCTTGCTCCACTTGATAGTTCATGGGTTTCAATCCCTAAGCTGCCGCGTGGTCAGGGACTTGGCAACGAAGAGACGGATTCTGCTGTAGTTAGGAAGATGTTTATTCCATGTGGATGGAGGGCAGAATGGGGGACGGGACCTCGGTTCACCCCTTATCTCAGTTCGGGTGTAACCTGACCCAGGGGGTCTGGATCCAATGGGAAGTGTAGGGGGAGTGGTCCCGGGATATAGGGTGATACCACTGGGGGTGTAGGCTGGGGGGTGTCAGGGGAAGGAGGGATAAATCATTTCAATATTATACATTTTTGATTATAAACCTCAACAAGTGGGGAGGAGGAATACTTCCCTTACCACTCAACCTAATCTCTGCAAAGTGTGTTTTCTCTGTGTGGAGCTCATGCCAGAGGAATGTCTGGATCATGCCCAGGCTTCTTATATTGATGTACTTAGCTTTAATCTTGTAGTTTGCGGTGGTGGTGATGTCACAATATCACTGGGTTCATGCTGCTGAGCCTCTGCTGCCTTTTGAAGCTGGATTACTGCTTGCTTGTCTGCATTCTCCCACTCCTCCAGACCTCAGGGCAGACAGGGGTACAGTTTCTCTCCCTTATTTGCCTTGTGGTGTCTCTCTTCCATCTGTGCCATATAGTCAACACTTGCTGACTGATGTGGCTGGCTGAGTTCACGGGATGAAATGCAGACACGAGTGTGATACATGACAGCAGGTCTGATGCTCTGCTGTTTCTTAATTTTTCTATGGTCTTCGGGGTGGTGGAGACACTGCTTCCCCGTTCTGCAGAGAAACCTTCTAGGATGGACATATGCAACTAGGATGGACTCCGCTGTTTGTCTCATGGGAAGATGACGGCATGTCTGGTGGGAGTTCCCTGGAAACTGGTGGGAGTTCCTTGGCCTAGCACTGCCGAGGTCACGGCTCAAAGCTTTGGGAAGTTTGTGGCTGTGCTAAATTTGCATACATACCCTCTGATGCTCTCCACCATGCTGGAGGAAAACATCTCACTCTCCAAAGGGAGAACCTTATATCAAGGTGTCCTGGCTGCCAGTACTGAAGGTTTGTCCAGCACATATTCCTGGATCCCAGAGGTGAGATATAGATATAGCCTGTTTGTTGAGCAGGGAGAAAGAGAGGGCTGAGACTTTGAAAGGGATAGAAGCCAAACTCCACACGTTTTCTGGATTGTCTCGGACAAATGCAGTAGGAATGGTATTGTGAGAAAGAGTGATTCATTCCTTGCTTTCCATACTTCCTCTGCAGATATTTTCAAGGGAATGAAGGAGCAACATTAGAGTTTGGCATTTAGACCAATGACAGCAACATAAATTACATGCCCTTGTTACATGTGTCAGAATGGAGCCTCAGATCCAGCTGTGGCACGTACTTGCTTTTACAGGACCTAGATTCAAACCCAGTTATTAAACAAGTGTGGTTTTGGAGATTATGAATATTCATAATAGCAGAATTGAGCCAGAAATGAACAGGTCTTTTTGCAGACCCAAAGGATAGACTTTCAAAACTTCACTCTGCATTTCAAGCTGAAGAAATTCCTGTCCTCTTCTCCACAAACTCTCATCTCAGTTCTAAGCCTGCCACACCAACAAACACTGGGTCGTACCACACACAAGAGGAACCCACTTTGGCTTTTATATCAGCCATGCTTCAGCTGTGTGAACCACCAGAATCAAGGCAGGCTGATAAAGGAGACCAATGAGCTCTTCTATGCTTAGAGAGATGGACCAGCTTTCCTACCTAAAATCTCCCTCATGCCCCAAAGAGAAATCTGTTGCTGGGAGGTGACACCTGAGGGCATCTGCTTGGTAATGCAACAAGGTAATGCATCACGCTCTGCCAGAAAGAGGTATAGAGCATCTACCCCATAGGAAGTTTTGTTAAGGATTAAGGACCAGTTTATGCAATGTCTGTGAATCTTCCCCAGCAGAGTTCACACTCTTCTAAACACTTGAAAACATGTTGAAAGATTGCAAGACTGGAGTGTGGTGTGAGAGCGCACAGTCATTGCAGTAAAATGTTTGGCTACTCTTCTATGATTAGTCGATTTTAGGTTAAGCTCGTTCTTTATTTCTAAGAACACTTCCAGCTAGTTGAGTAAATAGCTGAGAAGCACAGGATTCCTGTATTTTAAGTATCTATTCATAGCAGTGCTTCAGACTCCAGTACCTCTGCGACCTTTTCATTCTGGGTAATAAATAAATAACTCACTAATTTCAAAGACAAAACGTTTGCATTCTTTGAATGAACCAAAATTTATAAGGAGAAGCAGTGGTAAAGGGAAAGACAGGGCAAGGAAATTTCCTGTTGTATCACTTCAGGAAATTGGGTTAAATACATTCTATAAATGCACACGGATACATACACAGGTATACACACACAGAGAGCAGTTTCTTTCATATTGTTACTTTAAATTTGATCTCTGTAGTTACTTAAAACCTTATTTTGCTCTCTGTGGAAGTGAAGCAGTAATTAGAAATGCCATCATCCCACCTCTTTACCCCCTGGGTGCATGAGCTGGGTGACTGGTCAGACCAACAGATACAGACGCAGTCAGTGCTATAAATCTCTAGGGCAGAGTTTACAGCTCCTTTTGTGCTGCCTGTTCTACACTCACAGAAGAAAAGACTCAAGTGAGCAGGTGCTTTCAGTCTGTGTCTACCTGGACTTGTGCACTGCAGGTGCCACCAGCTGAGCAGAAGTGGTTTCACTGTGTCTAACAAAGCACAAAGCTGGAGCTGGAGAGGGTTTCTAAGGTCCTAGGTATGTTACCTCAAAGTTGGCACCACATCATCTTTGTCATGCCATTTTGGGTCAGGGCATGGAGACAGCTGGTTCCCATCTGATTGCAAAATGGCCTGTAGCCATCCCCTGCACAAAGGAGGGTGGAGAAACAGATGGTGGAGCAGTTTGCCCAAGGCCACACAGGAGGTCAGCAGGAGAAGCAAGAGTGGAGCAGACATCCCTATGTCCCACAACAATGATTCATCTCCTGAGTTCACTGTCTGGTAGGGTTTTACTAAGGAACAGCATGTTTAAAGTCTAGGCAAAACTCCATCTATTTTCTCCACTGCCACCTCTCTGTGACCAGAGTCATTGGGTATTTGTGTCTGGCAGAACATGGGAACATTGTGTAGACTTTTCTTTTATTCATTAAAGTTTGTAAAAAACTACCAAACACATAGAAAGAATCCAACACCAACCAAAGAGGGACCAACTTCCACAGCAAGCTTTTGAAATTGTCGTCTACTCACATTACCTTTGTAGCAAATGGTACCCTCATGGGCAGCAGGCTTTGTCTCATCTGTCTTCAGCTATCTGGATGGACAACCTAAGCGAGATGCCTATGTCTCTGCTAGAACCAATGGGGAGAAACAGCTATCTAATTTAGACACCAATCTCGGAAAGACTTGAACTGCCCTTCAAGGTCCTTCTGTTATAAAACATCTTAGACAAGTAGTTTAGTCTGGAAAGCCAACATTTGGGGAGATTGCATTGGATATAAGAAATTAGGCTTTGGCAATAATGCTCTAACTTCAGTAGGGCCAGGTTTCACTCCTTGGTTTTGCCTATTTATACAAGATCTCTCTGTTCAGCATATAAATACTGCATGCAACAGATTAAAATCTGCCTTCTCACTCACAAATTGATGCAATTTTTTCAAGATTTGAATTGTATGAGAGCCCATAATTAGAATGGAATTTGTCATGAGCCTCACTCATAAAAATTATTTGTCTGTTTATGTTTTGTTTATTTTCAGGTTATTCATCCCTAAAACCTTTGTCTTAACTATGGAAGGATTTAATAAAATTGAAAAAAAACCTTCCTTGAATACATTTTTACTTTTCAAGGTGAATTACAATATATTTTTGTAGGTAAGTGCTTTTACTCTATTTGAAAACATAGAAACACTGTTGACTTATAGAAGACCTTTTCAGTTTGGTAAAGTTCCATGTATGCATAAAGTAGACAATTAATTTGAAAAAGCAGAAATACAATGCCCGAGTTGCAGACTGTCAATTGTAATTTTTTTTTTTTGATAACACTTTAAAATAGCTAAGATTTTGCACTGATTCCACGTTAGGCACTATAATGTAGCCACTCTGTGTACTAGAAAATCACTGCTTCTTCAGGAGCACTTCTTAGCGTAGTTTTTGAGTACTGTTTACTGCCTTTTAAAATATATCCTTTAACTACAGGCCATTTCCCTTAAATTACAGGGAATTTTGTTTGAGCTAAAGGAAATAAGATGCTGGCCTTTAACCCCAAGTTGGTTCAGAGCTACTCTGTGGTATTCTTTGGAGAAGAATCTTGTATTTGATAAGTTTCAGGCACTTTACACCTCTGGGAGATCTGAATGGACTCAATGGTTGTCCAAGAGAGCATTAGATCTACTTAGAAATTTTACTTAAGAACAGACTCTGATATTGAGGATGGAAAACATGGACAGAGGTTGCTCAGAGGGACAGTGGATGTTTTGTCCCTGGAAACATCCAAGGCCAGGTTGGATGGGGCTCTGAGCAACCTGATCAAGATGAAGATGTTCTGTTCATTGCAGGGATTTGGACTGTGGAGGTCCCTTCCAACCAAAACTGTTCTTTTATTCTATGACTAAAAGAGTGCTGTGAATGAGGTTGACATATTGCTAATTATGCAGTTTAACATGACCAAAAACCTACAAATATTTTGTGACTTCCTCCCTTTTCCATAATCTTCATGGCCACAAGTTACCTCAAAAGTGCATCTTCAAAATATGTGTTTAAAATTTTTCAGAGAAAATAATCCCTATATGTGTTTTTTTACCATTGTCTACAAAGGGAATCTTTGGGTCAGATGAATACAGGGCATACACATTGGATAAGATACTCCCAAGAATATTCCAGAAAGCTTGGAAAAGCATTAACCCATTGAGGAGAAGTTACATATGATTTTTGTCTATCACCCTGTTACATTGAAGTGAGGCTCTTCAGAAACACAGAATCATAGAATGGTTTGGGTTGTAAGGGACCTTAAATGTCATCTAGTTCCAACCTCCCTGCTGTGGACAGGGATTATTCCACTAGACCAGGTTGCCTAAAGCCTCATCCAACCTGGTCTTGAAGGAATGGGGTATCCACAAGTACTCTGGACAATCTGTTCCAGAGTCTCACCATCCTCATAGTGAAATATTCTTTGTAATACCTAATCTAAACCTGCACCTCTCCAGTTTAAAGCCATTCCCCCTTGTCCTATCACTACATGCTCTTGTAAAAAGTCTTTGTGGCCTTCTCATAAGCTCTCTTTAGGGCTTTACTGGATGGAGGCTCCTACATCTTCCCGGGACCTTTTCTTCTCCAGCCTGAACACTCCCCAGTCTCTAGGCCTGTCTTTGATCATCTCAGTGGCTTTGTCTGGACTCATTCCAACAGGTCAAGATCTTGTGTTGGGGGTTTCAGAGCTAGATGCATCAGTTCATTTGGGGTCTCACTGGAGCAGAGCAGAGGGGCAGAATCCCTCCCTTTTCCCTACTGGCCACACCTCTTCAACGCAGCCCAGGATGCAGCTGGATTTTGAGTTGCGAGCATGCACTGCCAAGTCAGATTGAGCTTCTCTTCCACAAACACCCCCAGGTTCTTCTCCCCAGGGCTAGTCTCACTCCATCTTCCCCAGGGCTAAACATCCATTGATAAAGGTCTGTAAACGGCAGTGTTTTCCTCTTTTGTTTTCTTTTGTCCCAAATCTGCCTTTTCCCTTTATTAATAATTCATGTGTTCATTTTCATAAATGGAAATTATCTGGTTTTCCTTTCAAATTTAAACCGATTCTATTTGTCTCCAGAACTAGTTTGAATTTCACATGACTCTTTTTCTTTTTTTTCATATACATATGTGGACTCCAGAAAAACATCTATTCCCTCCTTTTCTTATAGGAACATGTTCATTTTTTTGTAGGAGGATCTGCAGAAATACAACTGAATGTAGGGGATGATGAAGAGGAAACAGTTTGGTTTTTTTCTCAAATGGAAACTGATGGGAAAACAAAAAGCTATTAGTAGAATATTTTTTAAACACACATCTCTGATACCAAAGGCAAAACAATCAAGGTATGAGACTCAGTTGCCTATATGGAAATGGTAAGAGTTATTTTAAGCATGCAGGGCACTTATTTAGTTACCTCCATCTGCTCCTCCATAGGTAGCTTAGAGACTTTCTAACATGTCTGCCAACAACTGACACTGGCATCTAATGTAGTTGATCAAAGACTAAGGAAAATGCCTTCAAGTGGCATTGTGTGCCTGTGTTTTCAATGTGAATCTTGACTTGTCTTTTAACTTTCATTTGTGGTAATTTGCCATTGTGTTTTTTTTTTTTGTCCTTTTTTTTTTAAGAAATGTAATTCTATATTTCCATTAGTGTTTTTCTCCAGAGAAATCCCATCCTTGATATATATACAATATTGGTTGGTCTCAGCCACTTCTCAGTAGAGATTGCACAGAAAGTGACTGAAGATGCAACTCCCAAACGCCACTCACATGTGAAATACCAGACATAGATGTTCTTTTAGTAATTACTGGGGGGAAATATCTCTTGACAGAACTTTTTCTGTTTGAAGAATATTTGACTGTGGACTAGTGATTCAAAAATTTGTAGAAAGGACATCTGAGGACAAACACTTGCAGGCTAAAGGAGTACCTGAACCCTGACACTCGCTCCTGAGAGAAGATGCTGCCCAGTAGGAATGATGTGGAAAAGTCACCACCATGTTTTTTCTAATGTCTGTGCTTTGAAAATAAGTAATGAGGAGTAGAATAGAAAAACCCTTTCATAAGAAACGTGGCACACCATGGGAGTTCTTCAAAGAGAAGTCACCTTCACTGCAGACCACAGTGAGATCCCAAAGTTCTGCAGAGGGCTGAGCCCCAAGAAGTGTTTCTCTTTCTAGTGTTTCTCTTGGCTGACTCTTGGCAGTGCCCTGCCCAGCAGGATGGCTGTGCTCAATGTCCTCATCACTGACCCATTCCTCTTCTGTGTGAGGTTCTGGGGGTTCATTTTAGACTCCTCTTGAAAGCCCATGTACTCAAAATCATCACATCATCTAACATTTAAGCACCATGTCTTCTTTCTTTCCATTCATCCACTGTAAAAGACTGATATATTATAAACAGACTGAAATCACCACATTATTTTATACAGACATGTAATGACTAACATGTACAACAGATTTTATAGTCCTAATATTCCTTTGATGACTGCTAACCTGAGCAAGCAAAGCCCCTTAAGCAGTTCCAATTGTCATCAAAGATCAGATGGGATTGTACAAACTAAAGGTGATGAAAATGTTGTATGAGATGTCTCTGAAAAAAAATTCCATCTTTCATTCAAGTAATTTCCTGGCAATACCCCTGTGAACAGCAAAGAGAATTTTGTGTTACTAAGAATTTGTTGAAGATGGCAAAGATAGATCTGTACCCTGGGCACCTCTTGTTGTAAGAAGTAGCACTGGGATATATGACATCCTTAATACATAACAAGTAGTAGATTGAGGCTCTTTCTCACCTTGGTTTACATGAAATATTTCTATTCCTATCTCTTTTTTGCTGTTGGATCTTTGCTGAAAGGGAGAGTTTACCCTTCTGTGGAATGGATAGCCTGCTCTGCTAAAGCCTTTCTTGTGTGCAGGGATCCCTGGTTCTGCAAGAGAACTAAGGTCTAGTAAAGCCCCTGGTGCCATTTTTCTCTTGTTCAAGCCCCTCCTGTCAGTGTTATTCCCTGACCTGCAGACCTACTCTGAGCAGCAGCTTTGGAAAGACTACTTCTTCAGAGCCACATCCTCTCATTCCACTTAGTTTCTCCAGCTTTGGGGTGAGTTAAGGCAGAAGATGTATTTCTGTTGTCTGTGGACTATCCTTGAGAAGAATAAAGCCAGAGAACATTGTTGGGCTCCTGCCTCCAGCCTCCTCCCAGAGGAGTTTTCTGGGGAAGTTGGGAGTGACATCACAGCTGTGACTGCCCTACACACATCTCCATGGGTAAATGACCTCCTGCTTGGCTGTTTCCCTGCTGTAGCTGGCACAAATAAATACTCTTCTATTCCAGAGCTACAAACCCTTCCCATCATATAGAAGGGTCCATAAGAGTTGCACCACCCTGACCATTCTGTCCAAGATGCAACAGTGGCTGACATGAATTGTGTTTTAGCAGATGTTTTTCCATACATGGAAAAATTAATTTAACCTTTGTGAGAAGTTGCCTTAGAATAGAACATAAGATACACACACCTTTTCTGTGGCTTCATTTTATGTTTCCTAGGAAGTAAGGAACCAGGAGAATGTTTCCTTAAGAAGTTTTAAAAAAATTTCATGCGTTAGTAAGGGTAAAGGTACAGCAAAACAAGGTATGAGTGGATGGAACAACAAGCAAATCTGTTTAAAGAACTCCTTCTCTCTGCAAAGTTAACAATGACTGAATAGTAAATTGTTTTTTAATAAGTTTTGTATTCTCCTGGGGTATGGTTAAAGGGTTAATTTAACGCTTGACCCATTAAAACCGTTGAGTGCAGTGAGAACCTTGTAAGGCTGATCAGATGATTATTGCTGGAAGATAAGTGGCTGAAAACCGAGCCTCACTAGTTCAGGTAATCAAGGGAAATTGGCATAAAAGAGAAGATGCGGCTGAGTAAAGACAGAACAGCTACCTGAGATTCTATTACTTGTCGTCTTTCAAGCATAATAATGAGATTATAGTAACCCTAAACTGGCTGAAAACAGAAATCTGGCTGTCTGTCAAGTTCATTGTGTTGAGTTTTACAACACTCCAGATCTGGTTCCTCTGAACCTACAATAATTATACCAGGAAGACAGGCTCAAAGAAACCTTTTTCAACCTTGGACCTTTGTCAGGTTTTGGCTTATGACCAGAGTACCATTGTTCATGTCATGGGAAAGAAAAAAAGAAAAAAACACCAAAAAAACCCACAAAAAATTGTTCATGTTTATTATTATTTTTTCATCATGCAATTCTTAAAAAAATATTGCCACAAGTCTTTCCTCACTCCAGTTGTCACATTGCCTTGTGATTTTCTGAATGAGCTTGTTACAGAACCATGAACCCCTGATCTTCTCTTCCAGTCAGAGCCTTTTTCTGGAATATTTTTTATGCCTTTCATTGACACAGTCTCACATCACACACATGTGGTGTAGTGCTCCTACTTCTTAAAAAATAAAAAACTACGTGAGAGGCAGAAACTCGGAGGCCATTATGTTAACCTCAAAGGAACATCTGTTTCCAGCATGGACTAGTCTTAAACTCAGGTTGTTTTGTTGAGGAGAGTTGTCATAAACATGAGATATGAGATCTTGTTTTGACACCAATTTGAGATGGTAGCTGCAAGGCTGTAGCTCAGGAAGGGCTTTAGGCGCATTTGGAGTCCAGTTGGCTTCAGCTCTGTCTGTTCAGCACCATCTCTCCTGCTCAGAGGAAGCCTGCCCTTCTTGCTGTCTTGGTTTATGCTCATATAAATGCTTTTCCAGGTCAATGTAGGCTTGGGCTTCTAGCAGGAGGAAGTAGACGTCGCATCCATGACTCACTTCATCCACTGTGAAAAGATAATCAAGTTAAAAGGCATTAATTACTGTGCAAAGAGCTGTGTCAGAGGAGGGTGTCACCAACCTGCTCCTGGGGGGTCACTGTTGTTGCTGTTGCATGGGCAAAGCTGCCTGGGTTAGCCTGGATGAGCTGGGCAGCTGGCATTAACCTGGCTGCTTTCTGCCAAAGTGCTTTACAGGATTGTTCACACAGCAAGAGCTGCTGGAGCAGTAACCTCCCAGCAGGGTCAGGGATCAGCACCTCGGCACAGTACTGTTGTCACTTAGCATGGCAGGAAGAGGGGACATCTTACACAGCTTCAAGCCTCCATGCAAGAGGCACTGATCTCCTGGCCCCTGATGCTGGCAGAAAAGCTCTTTTGCCCCATATGTTTGCAGTCTTGTGAGCTGATTAAACTGAGTTGCCAAAGAACCCTCTCTCCTGCTCTAAACTCTGTCTCCCAGATGGAGTCAGAGCACAGGAATGTCAGTTTGTAGTTCCAAAAAGTCCTTCAGACACAGATCAAGCCCTAAGCACAAGTATGAACTTAGGAATATGATTTACATGCTTTGTTCAATGGAGATTGTGCTTGGAGCAAGTGTGTTCCAGACACCCAGCATATGTTAAGGTTTGTGCTCACTGCAGGCTCTCCCATGATTTTTTTATAGGCTATTGGGTTCTGACATTGTTCATGAGCTGCCTTTATTTCCATTTTCAACTCCCAAATATCCAGGTAGAAAAAGTACTACTGTTTATTGAATAAAGATAATGACTATCACTGACCTAGCTTCCATGGTTGCCATAAGTCAGAAACCACTGATAAATACTTCTTTAGTCACAAATATTTTTAAGACCTTAACAGATGCAAGAGCCTAACTTTCAGGGCTCCTGTTTCTTAAATGTGAGGTTTTTATCTCAGTGCTTTTTCTGGAAAGGCCACATTGTATGGGCCTTTCTCTTGTGAGCAATATAGAACAGTCCTATGGTTTTAACCTTAAAACTGAACAGGATTTCTGGTAGCAGTGTGTTTCATTAATCACACAGTAGATGTTTTTATTGCGGAACTATCTTTCCTGTTTGTTCAGAAAATCAGATTCTTTGTCTCATAACTAATAACCAAGGCCATCAGAATCACCAAGTTTATGTCAAGCACAGCTAAATTATGAACAACCCTTGCAGTCTCAGGCCTGTTTCTCATAAAGTCTATTCAATGATACCTTGCAGTACCTAAATCACTGGCTGTGAGAAATGAAAATACATTGTATTATGGTACTTGCAATTAATACAGGATCTATGGTGCCAAACCTTCAGAGCCCTCCAAGTACTAGCTCAAGAAGATGGAACACTGCAGTTAAAGAGACTGCTGAATTTGGCATCGAATCAGATATTCTTCACTTCAGAATTATGATTTGTCAAAATGGAACCATTTAATGGAAGTCTATGCTTTAGCAAAGCTGCTCTGGGAGAATTTAACCCAACCTCAGAGGGAAGGACTGGTCATTGTGGTAAGAGACAACAGCTTGAGGCCAAGAAGTGAGCTGAGCTCAATGCCTGCAAACATATACTAGTACTGGCTTTTTAGTTTACTACCGATTTTATTTAAAGGGGAAAGAAAAAGGAAAAAGTATTCATAAGAGTTCAGTTACTAAAAATAGATATACATTTAAAATATTGAGTGTAAAGTCCTAAAGCTTCCTGGAAAAGCCACATCGTATGGGTCTTTCTCATGTGAACAACACAGAACAGTCCCTTTCTAGGGGACTTCCCTTCTAGGGTTGAACAGAGAAAGATCACAGCACAGTCCAAGCTGTCCAGAGCACAGAGGGTGCCCAAAATGTTCCATGCACAGTGCTCTGGTTTTCCCTCCCCAGCCATGCACCTGATCCCATATCTACTCTCACGGACTCAGCAGTAGCTCACAGACCCCGTGCTTCTGCCATTTGCATTGAACATGCTTGGCAAGGTGAAATGTGCCCACTTGCACATGGAACAGCAAGTTTGGCTAAGGTAGAACTGAGAAACTCATTCTTCACTCTTCTGTCTTATATTAGTTCATATACACCAGACACAATTCAGTTACTGTTTAATACTAACATGGATTTCGATCCTCATCTTCATACATTAAAAAAATTACTTGCATGAGTAAATGAAAGAGAAATGTGAAAGGAAACAGGAATACTTGAAGACCAGCACAAGTCCTGAAAGCGAGGACTTAAGTATGCTTCGCTTCAATTGCCTCAGTATTAGCAACTCTGAAAAAAAGAATGTTTGTAATATTGAATGAACCTCTGCAGTGATGTTAAGGCCAAATATTATGAAGGAACTACGGGGAAGCTGCAGAGTTAATAGAACTGAATTGAAGCAGGGATTTTCAGAAGTGACTTAATCTGAGGCTTGAAAACTGAAAGAACTTTAATCCTTGTTGAGAAACTGCTGGCTCCTTTCACCCAAACATATTTATATAGATATTTAACTGATTTCACTAGTGAACAAGCTAATGTATTCTAGAACAATTTATTTTAAAATGTGAACTGTAAAATTATGCTACAAAGTTTATTAAACTTTCAGGTGTTACATTTTGACATACTCAGATCTTTCCTTTAACAATGACAGAATGCTACACAAAAATACTGCATTTCATCTGGTGCAGGTCTTTATCTTATCTTGACAGATTATTGTTGGTTAAATTGTAGAGCTGACTTAAAGGCAGGACTCTTCAAGGGAGCGAGAAATTAAGGCTTCACCAAATGGTAATAAAGCTATTAAAAATGCAAACAGAAAACAGCTACACTGTACAGGTTAGACAGCTAATCCAAACTAGCAGTTTAAAAAAGCAGAGCAATTACACTTTTATTTAAATGCAAGGAATATGAGCAAGAATAGAATGAGGTGCCTTGTTTAAATGCATTCTTTTGAATATTTATTAGAAATAATACATGTAGTTAAGCCACTTATCTGATTTCAGTGAATAAGTAAAATGAAAAAGATCAATTTTCATAATTATACTAAAGAAGTCTGTCTTTCATAAAAATCTCATTAATAACACCATTATTACTGAAGAAATATCTCAGTATTATTATTGTTATTCTAATTATCAGCAAAATGCTACTGATAATGTTGTCATAAAATTCCTTTTTAGTATCCTATTAAGGAAGATAGACTAAGTAGTGGTTTAAGTTAAATCTAGATACTAAGTGGCATTTAGAAAAAAAATATTCTTTGTGTATTTGGATAAAATACATTATGTGTATAATTACATAAATTACTTCAGGTTTGGGAAACAAGAGGTATGTAGATAATGCTTACATGCATATGTATTTTTATATGTATAGAACTATATAGCCAGTTTGGAAGGAAACACACTGAGGCGTGCAAGCAGAGTAACAAAATGTTGCCTGAGGACAAAAATAGTTTCTTGGCAAAATTTTAACAGACAGTTTCACTTATTTTTCATCATAATTATTAGAAGGCTTGTCAATCCTTGCTATGTTTTAATACTCATCTGGATATATTAAATTGCCAAAGATCTGGGGATCCTCTAGATATTAATATTGGAAAGGGCATATTACCTTGCACAGGAAGGAAATTTTAGCTGCTTATATCCATTTTCCAGCATGATTCAAAACTAGGCCAGCGTGGGCTGCAGCACAGAGGAGGGAGCAGGAAGGATTTTTGGAGCTGGAACCTGACAGTTCTTCATTCTTATGGCAGACAAGGACCTGGGCAGCCAACACGGCTGGAGAAGAAGAGAATTTGTTCCTGCCATGAAATTCTCAATACATGGGCTGGCACCATGTTGAGGATCAGCAGGCACAGAGACCAGAACCTCAGCCAGACAAGCAAGACAGCTGGTTCCCCATCCAAAAAGCTGACTAATAAATAATAGCCATTATTATGGCTACCAAAGTCAATAAAAAGCAGGTATGCAGGCTTCCAGGGGAGGTCAAAGGCTGTGAAGAGCTGTCTGAAGCAGGAGGCATCTGGAAGATGAGGGGACAGTTGGAAATGTTGCTGAGGTTGTCGTGGGAAGGCAATCTGCTGTCCTGCTGCCCTCTCCGGGCTCTCACACCACGCAAAAAGAAATACACCACTGGCAGCGTAGCAATCTTGTAACCCATATCTCTGGAAAGATAATGTAATAAGACATATTCAGGTTTATGAAGCAATAGCTTTTCATTGATTTAGATGGTTCTGGCAATTTCTGGTTCTGCCTTCATAGCCATAGCAACTTAAGTAATAGTGTAAACACGTTCATTTGACAGTACAAGAAGACACTGGTGTGTGGGAGACAAAGAAAAGAGTAGACTAAAGGATACTTTTCTGGCCATGTCTTAATTATTTATACACATTTGTCCTTAAATGCACAAAAACGTGGAGGGCAGTGATTGGAAGAATGGCTGTCTATCATAGCACTGATTAGGAAATGCCTACGGGCATGATTAAGGAGGATCTAAGCAAAAATTCAAGGCTTTCCCTGAACAGGGTTGGAAAAAACCACATTCCAAAGCAGATCATAGTCTGTTTTTCTCCTGATACATATTACTTTTTGTTAATTGGCATCACATTCTGAAAAAAGCCCTAGCAGGTGAAATTTGTTTGCGTCTATAACTTGACTATCTTCTCTTGTATTAAAACACTTGGAGAAAATTCATTTATCTGAATAGAGAGACCCAGGTAACTTTCAGAAACAGCTTCCAGTATATTGCAATCACTGGATGCAATAAAGATAGATGTACTCATACCAATGTGTCACACATGGCATTTGCCACTATGCATGAGGGTTAAAGCAAACAGAAACAGCTTTTATCACAGCGGAATGTCATGATCTGCACTTACGGTTCAATCTTTCCATCGACTATGTGGGCAAAAATTGACATGCCTCAGAGAGTAGGATTGAATTCTCCACTTGTTTTAGAAAGTGTTCTAAAAATAAAATCAATATAGGGAGTTGTAAAAATAACTTTTTTTTTACTTGCTAGGGAGAACTGCATAAATTACAGCTTTATTTTCTTCTACTTGAGAATTATGTAAGTTGTATGAAAAGCTCAAAATAATTTTATACAACCACCGTGCTTTTCCATCTGCGTGTTTTTAGTGATTTTTTTTTTCTCCTTTTTTTCTTTCCCCCTTTCTCGTTCTCTCTCCTCCACTCTCTATCTCTCCATGACTCAGGCAAGCACACACATGCACACACTCTTCAGTAATAAAGGCATATTCCACAGGCAACCAACAGTGTTCATGCTTGAAAGTGTTCCCGTTGCTTCCAGTATGATTTTTCTCACCTTTGATGTGTAAGCACCTACCTCCGCAGGACAAATTGATTTCAGTTGATCTCTTGGGTGCACACTTAGGGCAGGTTTCACCTAGTCAATCTCAGCCTCCATCCCACTGTCTGAATGTACTGTGGATACTTTGTAAACAGTAACTACTTTTAAGGAGAGAGAAGACAAAACAATAATAGCAGTGCATACTCTTCAAGACAAGAACCATCTCCTTTTCTCTAACACTATTTCTGTTACTATAACAAAGCAAATCATAATTAACTGGGGACCCAAAGATTCAT